>CM076976.1:13519269-13756769 GCA_039105355.1 Benthosema pterotum
GATTTTGGAACAATCCTATAGGATTTCCAGTAGGATTCCAATAGAATCCTATAGGATTTGGGGAAAATCCTATAGGAATCCTATAAGAAAATCCTATAGGATTTTCTTATGGGATTCCTGTAAGATAGGATTTTTTGACTAGGGCAGCTGTTTACGTAGCCTAATAATAATAATATAATATTCTTTTTACATGTTCTCTGTCTCTTTTATTTCGGTTCAATCCAGTTCAATGCAAGGGAGCTTTATTGGCATGAGAAAACATGTTTCAAAAGTGGAACAATCAAGATAAACTCTCTCTCTCTCATGCACGTATGACTATGCATGCTCGCCCACACACACATTTTACCATCCACTGTTTGTGTATATTGAATCAAGGACTCAATATACACAACCAGACCACTGTTGAAGGCTGTTCATAACAGCAGACGTAGGCTATGCAGAACACAGACAGGAGAGTGACAACCACTTTCATCTGACATTGCTCTCCTGCGGGCATAAAACCTTTTATTACAGCCCCATTGCACCCCTTCAGATTTGGAATGCCCATGTTATACCTTTCCATGTGAGATTTTAACATCTGTGTCATTTTAGATATATAGGCATGTAACCCACTGCAGAGCACGTGTCTAACAAACGTCTAGAAGTGAAGGTTTTAGGGGTCTAATCTTAGATTAGACGTTGATCAGACGTATAATCAACACATTCTATTAGACGCATAAAAAGCTTTCACTTATAGACCCTTTTAAAACTTTTTTTGATAGCACTTTACATTAAGGTAAAATTTTTTAGGTCTGTTCTCAGTGGGAAGCTTGATATAGTTCTGTTTTTTCCCCTGGTAAAACAACTTTTGAGCTTGAACAGTTTTTTGAACAGTTTTGGACATAAAACTCCAAGTCCCTCCAAGTAACAGAGATGTACTGTCTAAATAAATAAATAAAGTATTTTAGAAGGTGTTTCGGCCTCAGTTCCGGCCAGAGATGTGGGGAAAACAGTGTTATGGTCAGATGAATCATCCTTCATATTCTACAATGTCAATTTTTTACTGTCACAATTTTACTTACAATCAAAATACTTTTCTCCACAATTCATGGTTCTCCATTTTGAAACATTATCAATGGACAAACAAGAGCCAGTAGCTGTTACATTAAAAAGTAGAGAGAGCAGACTGAGACAACATAGATCAATGAAAGTGCTGGTGCATTCAAAGAGCCATATACCAGTATTATGCTCTAGGCTGGCGAGCATTAGGTCCACTGTCCACTGACAACCTATTGGACACACCAGTATAGGTGGTGAAGACTCTTCACTTGTCACCACCATCATCACAACAACATACGTATAAGGGAATACTATTTTTGTTAGGGTTTTTCCATCCCTTCAGTAGAACATCAGATTGTCACAATCTATGCCAAGTGGAAGCCAGTATTGAAGCTGCTGTTTGCCCATGAATCATCATAGCAGTAGTCACTCAGTAGAGAAATTGGCCAGTGCTGCTGGCCATTCTGACTGCAATGCATGACCTAAGATAGCCTACATGATACAACAAATAGAATGCAGGTCATAAGACAAAACAAATGTATTGTAGGCAGTCTCTTGTGTTGTAGTGTATTGTAGCGTTGTGCTGCGCTTTGGGTTGTAGTGTTGTGCTTTAGTAGGCCTACTGTTGTTGTGTTTATCCTCTTAGTAGAATTTGTATTGAACTGTTGCCTACTTTCTTTGAACTGTGCCTATTATGCAAAATGATAAATTAAAATGTAGGCCTACATTGCTTCCCAAACACTGGCCCAGGACCCATTTGTGGGTTGTGCACACCGCATTTAGGTCCCTTTACATGATGTTTACTTCATTTAATTCTTACTTATTATTTCAAAGACAATTCCAAAAACCTGGAAATGGAAGATGTAATTAAAAACAAAATGGATACATGGATTTAAGGGTCTTAATTTAATTTCCCAGGGCCCAGGGCTAAAAGGTTTCCACACACAAGTTCACCACCACTGGTAGTCTGTAGTATATAAATTTGCCACCAGATGGGGTCAAGTAACCAACCTAATGGAAATGTGGAAATGGAAGAGCTACGTTCTACGTAGCCTTTCCGCGACAACTTTATTTTACATTGTAATGACGTCATCTTGCGGCGACGGCCGGGGGTGTTTGGAAAAGAAGAAGATGGCGTCAGGATCGGCTGAGTCGTCCACTGGGCAAGATGCAGAATTGGATGAGTTATTGGACAGTAAGGCTTGTCATGTTGTCCTCCCAGTGGGACTCTGTGTCCCCGCGTCGGTGTCTTTCGACAGGCACAGACTGATAGTAGACGTGATCAGAATGAGTGCTGTTTAACACATCGTGCATGGAGCAGGGAATGTGACAGGTCCTCCTACATGGTCCAAAACTCAACAAGTAACTAAGGCTCGTGTTGGCAGAGCAGCTGTAATTGCTAACTAACTTCGGCTTGATTGTAAATTGGAATTTGATATTAGCTTGGGTTAATATTTGTCCAACATGCGGTCGTGTGGTCCGACTGGCTTGGTGTTATGATGGCATGGCATGCTATTTATGCCCTTGTCACTGAAAGTAGTTGACATGGTAATTTAGAGTATATCCGCATTTAAACGTTTACACGTCACATCTTGTTCCCTCCTTCACCAACAAGATGTGATGTGTAACAAGGTTAACCAGGCTAGAACAGCTGGGGTCCAGGGCTGTTTACTAACAGACTCATCGATCTACAAACACTGCAATAGGAAATCAACTTTGACCCATATATTGGATGTATTTTTGTTGTCATGTCAACAGTGTTACTAGATGTTGCAGGAGAAGTAAGCAAACAGGTCTGTTAAAACAATCCCCGAAGAAGTGAAATTACGAACTAAGTTGTAGACTGGGTAATTTCAAAACAATATATTTTTGTATATTACAATATTATTATTGTTATTATTTTAATTATTACACACACACACACACACACACACACACACACACACACACACACACACACACACTGTGAAAAGCTTGCTAGTAGACCCAGCTCTTCTATGTATAATTTATACGCTAATGTTTGTCTTCCCAGACTTCCTTCTTGAAAGTTAAAGGGAAAATATATTTCTTTCTGCCGCCAGGTGCATTAGATGACTTTGACAAGACTCCAGTCCCTCCAGCCCCCACGGCTGCAGCAGCTTCCTCCTCAACCTCCAGTGGTCCAGAGAAGGTTGGTTGGTAATCTTCTTCTCACTCTCTCAACAATTACAAGTACACACACACACACACTAAGGCTGTCTTCCAAAGTTCGGGATTCATACCATCCGCTTGTTAGGGTCAGCACTCGATCGATGATTAATGAACTTGATTTTTTTATTAGGGGCGAGTAACATATCGCGCATTCTAGTTCATTTTCAACACGACTGGCGTTTTGTGCTCAGAAAACGATGTGCGATAAAGAGAGCGTGTGACGCCGGGCGTTATTGTGCCGGTGAGCTTTTTTTCTCGCTGCACGATTCTCGTCTGTCAGCACGGTGGAATCGCCGAGATAATGTGTGCGTTTCAGACTCGTCGTCTGTAACACCCTTTATTCTATTTTATAAAAAACTGCATGTAAGGTATAAAATGTGATATGCATAATAAGAGAGAGGATGAGAGACTATGGAGCAGACAGCAGCATGCTGCCGCACTGTTGAAGCTAGTCCAATCTGAGTGAAATCCACATCGTAAAATTAAGATAACGGCACATGGTCCTGGTCCAGCCCAATGTTTGAACTCAAAATCAGGGCTAGGGTTACAGCTGTAGCACATGTGTGCATGCACACACACGCTTCTCTTGAGCAAAGGTGGTATCCATATACTATAATTACATGGCAGGAATCTTGCCATTAAGTTAATGGAATAGCGGCAACTTGTGTATGGTTTCTGTGTATGGTCTTACTCGGCGTGATTTGCACTATGGTCTCGGATGTGCACTCAGGACCACTTGGCAGAAGTGCTAGTGTGAATGCTGCATGCTGTTCAACCAGCTGTTCCTGGGATCGCATGGGGACAAATTGTAGTGTACCCTAAAACCGATAGCAATGTGAAATCATTGAATGCAGTACTTGGGTGTGAAATTATCAAGGCCAAGCAACCTTATTCGGGAACAGTTTGAATCAATCAATCAATTTTGAATCTGTGACATAGACGTGTGTTGTTAGACATGAGTAAGCTTCTAGTAAAGGATGAGTGTATACTTTACTGATGTTATCCAAAGAGATTAAACCACAAATCTGTTGTGTCTCTCTAGCCCCCCCTGCTGGAGGACAGTAAGTTCTTTGAGAATCTGTTTGAGGGGGACATGGCCACCCAGGCCCGAGAGGAATGGGAGAAGGCCATGAGTGAGCTGGCCCAGGAAGAACCAGAGCTTCTCCAACACTTCCACAAATTATCAGAGGCTGCAGGGAAAGTCGGTAAGTCTATTTGACTCTGCTCAATTCCGATAATTTATGTTGTGTGATGTGTTTTATTTGTTGTGCACCAATATCACTTGTATTCATTCTGCATAGGTACTGATACTGCATCCCAGCAGGAATTCACCTCCTGTTTAAAAGACACGCTCAGTGGATTGGCCAAGAATGCAGATAACCTACAGGTAATGACTGTGGTCCATTTTGAAAATGTCAGCAGAATGTTTTCAAAATCCTGAGGAGACCTTCTACAATCTGTACCATTCATATTCCTAATGATGCTGCAGAACGCGGGGCTGGCTGGTGACGATCTGGTCAAGGCTCTGGAAGGTCTGGGATTGGATGAAGGGGAAGGGGGCGGGGATGACGGAAATATCTTGCCCATCATGCAGTCCATCATGCAGAATCTTCTGTCCAAGGAAGTGCTTTATCCATCTCTCAAAGAGATCACCTCTAAGGTACGTACTGGTATGTCTTTTTGTAATTGCACGTCAAAGCTAATTTATGCACTGTTGTACAACAGTCTGTGCTGCAAATAACTCTGAACTATCCCTTAAAATGTAACCAGATCAAAAATATTTAATATTTATCTGGTGTCAGTGTAGTCAGATGTAGTCAGTCAGAGTTGCTGACTGACTCATAAACTGTATGCAGGTCTAATATGTAAAACAAACTATAGACTACCTGGGGTTGTTGAGTATTTATTTATTTATTTATTCATAGTAAATGTGACCTGCGGCCACAATAATGTGCCTTCGTCCCACATTCCTTTTTATAAATGCATGTTACCCGTCTTCTTGCAGTACCCTGACTGGCTGGATAGCAACAAGGCCAGCCTCTCTGCAGATGAGTACCATCGTTATGAACAGCAAGCTAAGATCATGGGAGACATCTGTCAACAGTTTGAGAGAGAGGAAGAAGGGGCAAACAGAGATGGCACATTTGAAAGCATCTTAGAACTGATGCAACAGGTGAGGAGTTGAAATGATTTGGGTTGGCAAAAGTTTGTCTAGAATCAATGATGGACTACTTTGCATGTGGATCATACACGCACTGTACAGCTTCTTTTTGCAGGTTGTGAATTTAAAAAAATGCTTATGTTTTATTTGCAGTTGCAAGACCTTGGTCAGCCACCTAAAGAGCTAGCAGGTGATGCGGTAAGTGTCCAGTGGGTGCCTTAGTTAGGACTGCAATCTTATTACAGTGTATAAACAGAACAAATGTGTTCTGCTTGGATTGGATCCTATGCAGCTGTTGAATAATTATGCTTTTACTGTCATTTAATATATATACGGCATAATTTAAAAAATGTGAATACTACTCAAGTGTCTACATATTCTATTCTGTCTAGAGTTCTCAAACTCGAACTCGACCAGGCCCGGCCCGACCCGATATTAAAATATCGGGTCGGGCTTGGGCCTAAAATGTATGCAGATCAGTAGGGCCGGATCGGGCTTAGGGCTCCATGAAAAAAGCAATATATATTGAATTATTTCATTATGATAAAAATAATAGTTCTGTTTTGTCTGTCTGTGTATTTACCTCATGAAGATGGTGCTGATTGGCATTTTCACTTTTACTCTGTGTAGATTGCTCAAATTCTACCTAAACCCAACCAGGCCCGACCCGAACCGACATTGTAGGGCCGGGCCGGGCCTAAAAACTATGCTAATTGGTCAGGCCGGGCCTTGGGCCTGATCAGTTAGGGCCCACTCAGGGCCGGGCCTCAATTTTCAGGCCCGTTGAGAACTCTAATTCTCTCTTTTTTTTCTCACACCCCACAGCCACCTGGTCTCGGCTTTGACATGGAATCGCTCAATCTCCCTGGAGTCCCCGGTGGAGCTGCTGGGGAACAGTGTTCGATCATGTGAGCAGAGAAAGCGCCTCTGTACATATCGGATGCACTGAAGCCAGGATCTGTCCATCAGGGTGTGTTGGAGCGTACAATGCAGAGTCTGTTATAAAGAGTGATAAGGAAGTCTGGAGAAAGGAAATTCCAGAGTAAACAGATTCTGCTTTTGAAAATGTGAGACTTTCACACTTATTACACTACTGTACCTCAAAGATCAAGGTGTCAAGACGTTTGACACAACCCAGAGGGATCTACACACCAAACCACCTGGAACGACACAGTTTGTAACTTTAGTCAATGCTCAACAGACACTTTGACATACTCACTTCAAAGTAGGTCTTGAAGCTCATTCATAATTTGATATATAATAGCATTCCTCACCTACAAAATACTGTATTGTGTTATGGCTTTTACTTTTTTTTTTTTTTTTTTTTTACTGTTTAGCCTCAACAAAACCAACTTGCAACACAGGTGTAAACAGTGCCTTTGCAAAAAACAATTAAATGGTTCTGAATTGTTATTTTAGGATTTTATGAGAGGTAAGGAATGTTAAATCCCCACAAATATTATAGAAACAATACTTGATAGAATTCTGTTCTAAATCTAATCTTACAACACATATCTTATCTTTGGGGATCCCTGGCACAAAGGGTGTCCAGAGTCTAATGCATATCAATTTGGTGTTCTTGGCATGAACATGTTTGAGAACCACTAGGGATCTGATGTTCTGATTTAAAAAAAAGTTTTAAAATAATGGAATGGCATGGGATACCAGGTCTACTAACTGGTTAGTGATCATTCACTTATATGACTTCTCACCCTCAAAATGTAGCCATTATGCTCGACTTCTCTGTGTATTGTTAGTTCCCTGTCACTGCTAATCCCTACATTTGGTCTTAGAGCAAGAGCACAGACAACCATGTCTCCCAGTTTAGCATCTGAGCTAAACATGCACACTGACCAACCTGTAGGATTGCAGTGACCGAGTCGCCTCCCTGCCCTGCTTCCCTCCCACAAACACAGACGATTGTGCTCAACTGAATGCCCGGCCAAGCTGGAGGCACTGTGGAGGATTCGATTCCCTTCTGTCCACATTAGGAACTTTGCCCTGTGCCATTCGAGTACCCTGTTTGTTCACTTAATTAAATTATTAACAGACTTCCTCTCTATATATACATATATATATACACATAGGACAAAATTTCCCCTTATCATAATTAATGATATAACAAACAATATATGTGAAGGAGTGTAAACGTAACTACATAACTGTAAAGAAATTGTATTTTGTGTCCTCACTCTCCTATATACTGTAGGATAATTCATTTTACATGACTTTAATCAGTACATTGATTGAATAACTTGATGGACATGTAAAAGCAACAACAGAGTCCAACCAAAACACAAGTCATTGCGGTCTTGTTTCACTAAAGGTGCAGTGCAAATCAAAATACGATCACTAAATACCACTGTCCTGTAGGATTAGAGAATGAGCAGATAATTTTCACACTGTTCATTTTAAAGAAAAAAAAAAGAAAAAACTTAACAGTGTGAAATACATCATTATTACTGTATAAGGTCCTTAATAAGGGTGACTCGTGATTCATTCTTCTATGTTTATTTATTTCCTAATCTGTGTATTGATTTGAAGTGATGTGCTAATTCCTGGAGGCCTTTGCTGTGATTACACTAGAATTAGGATGTACTGTGTAAACCGCCCTGTCTTTGCCAATACTGCTGTGTTGACAATTCCAGTGTCATGGCATACCTGTAAAACCTAGTTCACACCAACAGCGGCCTGACAGAGTTGTGTTGCACACTGGCACTAACTGATCTACAAGCTCACAATTGGGAAAGAGAGTGTATATTTTTTGCAATACGAGCTCTCAATTCAAGGTAGTTAAAGGATTATACATTATATTTGGATAAACTACTATTTGGGTTAACAAATGGGAATAGATTTTTATATCAGAACAAATATTTTATCAGGCTGCATTGTTGAAACTGGAAACCATATTGTTCTAGAACACAGCACAGCATATTGGTGATGGTGTGAACTGGGTATATGGGGAGTAGAGTACACTTGAGTTGTCATTGAGGAGTTGTAAAACAATCAAATCTTCCACTCTGTTAGGATATTCAAAATGATTATAAAGAACTGCTATTTTGGAAAATGTACTGTACGTTGAATCGGGTTTATCACTGAAATTGAAGAGATTGAACTTGGCCAGTCAGTCGCTGCTACTTTTCATCGGGGAGCATACCTGTTGAGCATATTCATAATCTGCTTCCATCGCCATGATGAGTATTACAAAGTTAGGGTCATAAAGCAGAATAAATGCACACATTTGAATGTTATAAAACAGAACTCTTAAATCATTGCAGTGCTTATATGGAAGCAAATTATGAATGTGGGGGCTTTTATAATGGCTATAATGGCTAACATGCATCAACAGTGGCCAGGTGGTCACATCATGTTCCATTGTCAGTGATAAACCTTATTTGTGCTCGGTTGCCAGCCAACAGACATTTAAAAATAGCAGATCGACATCCCTTCCATGTTAAGATGTAATGCATTTTTCAGCTTGTAGATCTGCTATTTCCTCCATTATTATTTCCTAACACAACAAACCCCAAACAGTTTATTTGTTAAACCAATGTTGAATAGTTCTATTAATATGACGGCAATCATTGCTATAATGTGTAATAACAGTTGACTCCCTACTAGTCTCAAGCTCCATAAACATTTCCAATTTGGCAAAAAGAACAGAGCAGACAAAAGTGGAACTCTAAACTATAGAATTGAAGCTGATATTTGGTTGCAGTCTCCTGAATCTGCTTGGGTGAACGCAGCTTACCAGGAACTGCATTTTGCAAAGAAAGAATGACAGACCTTATAGCAATGACTACTGTCACAATGTAGAGCTTTAACCTTTTTAATCAAAATACTTTTGTATTAGCCAAATATCCCTGATCAACCAACAACTTCAATGTCTGGATAAGCAATCGTTCTTTTGGTGGTGGTCATATTTGGTGTAAAAATACCAAATGTGTCAGGTAAAATTAACTGGAACACATTAGACAGATAATATATTACACAGTCAAGCACACAGCTGCTCCCCATCCCATACTCTGATGTGACCATGCATGTGTTTATTGTGAAAGGATTTAGTAATGCACTGAAAGACCACATAAAGCTTAGAGCTATACCACCTGTCCTAAAACGATAGGAAACGGAACTGTGTGTATTTATAATAATTCTCAGGGCTGTTGCAAATGCCCGGGCACCATAAAAACAACAAAATGCAACCAGTTTCACACAATTTTGTTTCCTTTTCTTGTACTTTGTAAATATTGTGGATTAAACTAATGAGATAATACTGCTAGTTTTGGCTTTTGAGTAGTCTTTTGTGTGTAGCCTACCAGTATGTGTATTTTGAAATGTGATTTTCTCTTGACTATTATAAAACAAAAAAGCCCCTTCAGGGACTCAAAACACTGAGCATTTTCTCATTGAAAAAAATCAGTAGAGCACAGTTTTACAGAGACATATATCCGTGTCATCACCTATTTTGATAAATATTAAAAAAAAAGAAAAGATTTTTTTTTTCCAGTACAGGAAAACATGGCATATTTTACGATTTTGGACATAGTTTGAATAGTGATTAATCATGATTAAATTATTCTTTGAAGTGATTATATCTGGTTAAAATTATTATCATTCATCAGCCCTAGTTTCAATCAATTATTTGCATTTCTATAGTTTGCGTTGCGTTTGTTTCTTGCTGTTGTACTTCTGTAATTGTGTTTGTGTTGTATTCTCCCTCTAGATGGCACTGGTTGTTTCTATGTATTGCAGTTCTATGTCAGATCGTCGTGGAGCTTTCTGCGTCACATTGAATTCCTCCAACTTTATTTGTACAAAGCTGGAAGACACTCCTTGCTACGTGTCAGGAAACGGACACTAAACGAAGCTAGTAGGCAGTAGGCACTGCCCATTGTAGCGTATTCTCCTGGAACAACATTACATCTTTTTATTTTACTGGATATTTCTGTGGCAGGCTGTCATTGATTAATAACAAATCCTCGCTGTCGCCGAACAGGCACTATGTTGACCAAATTTGAGACCAAGTCGGCCCGTGTCAAAGGTAAGCTGAAGCTAGCTGTTTAGCCTAGCATTTAACATTACCTAAAGCCAGAGTGCAAAGCATAATAATTCTTGACATTGCTGACTCTCATTATGTATACTGCACTATATGTTACATTATGTCATATATGTTGCTATTGTCATTATCCGTAGAGTGTACTGTAGCGTGACGTCTGTCAATATTCATGTTAATTACTATAAGCTAACGTGACGTGGACTATCTTTCTTCTTTAGCTTGGGAAATAAATCATCTATTGAGTACTATTAACAGTTTACAAATAGTGCCGTACATGTATGGGGGAAATAATAACAAAAAAACAAGGTGTTTATTGCCCTCAGAATGTTTAACATACTTTTCCTCTCCATCATTAGGGCTCAGTTTCCATCCTAAGAGGCCTTGGATTCTTGCAAGTTTACACAACGGTGTCATCCAGTTGTGGGACTATCGGATGTGCACGTTGATTGACAAGTTCGATGAGCATGATGGTACTGATTGATTGAATGCGTTATTAAGTCTGCAAATGTTAAAAGAGTACGATCATACGTTGATGCCGAAAGGACAACACGAAAAGTTTTCAATTTGGTCATGATGTGCTATTGTGCTTTCATTTAATTTAATATTTAAATAAACATGTGATACTGTAACTGAGATGAACACTTTTCGTAACTGGGATAAAGCATAATACTGGGTGGTGGTTCTGCTGCGTTTCATGTTTTAGGTTGTTGGTGATTATTGATGCCTTTGCTGCTGTGTCTTGTTTCCAAAGGTCCCGTCAGAGGAATTGATTTCCACAAGCAGCAGCCGCTCTTTGTGTCTGGAGGAGATGACTACAAAATTAAGGTGACCATTCTGTTTTCTTTAACAAACCTTGATGCTAATGTGTTGCAAGGTGTGTTTATATGCAATTAACCATTCATTTTATCTAAGGTTATTGCTTTGCATGTAAACGCTGGTTGTTTGTGTTGAAGGTTTGGAACTACAAGCTGAGGCGGTGCCTCTTCACTCTGCTGGGACATCTGGACTACATCAGAACCACCTTCTTCCATCATGTAAATGACTCTGGCTCATTGAAACATTTTCTTACAATATAAACGCTACAGTGTGAGGTCTTTTCAATACATTTTATTGGGGTTCCCTTTCTGCAGGAGTACCCCTGGATCCTGAGTGCCTCAGATGACCAGACTATTCGTATCTGGAATTGGCAGTCCAGAACCTGCGTCTGGTAAGACACGAGCTTTACCAATTTGGTGGAGAACTTTATGTGCTTTCAAGAAAACACGAATCCGAGAAAACAAAGCAATTTGAAACCTATCCATATATCAAAAGTAGGAATGTATGATATTATTTGCAGATGGCGGCATAAAATTGTATTGGTAGTAATCAGAGATTATCAATTTTGGATATTATTTTGATATTAGATATTTTTATATATAGATATATTTTATTTTTATTAGATATGCGATAAAATTAGTTTACATTTGATGAAAAATAACCCTGCATCTATCAGTTGATATGAGAAATCAAGATTTGGACAATATTGAACATTCCTAATTGTAAGTGCATAGCTGATCAGCATTACATCTGATCAGGGTGTAAACAGGTTTTAAACTTCAGAATATTAGTGAGCATTGTGCAGATTTATCTAGGAAAATCTAAAGATTTCGGGACTTGTTCAATATTAAATTCCTCTAATTGGGGATATTGATTTGGGACATCGAATTCCCTGCTACTATTGGCACCTCAGCTTAACCTACAACATGGTGGCTGGTATTTTCTTCACTTTTAAAATGCATTTTTTTGTCCACAAAGGTAAACATTATTTCCTTTCCTCTCTCCTCTCTCTGTGCCATCCATGCAGCGTGCTGACTGGCCATAACCACTATGTGATGTGTGCCCAGTTCCACCCCTCTGAGGACCTGGTGGTCTCTGCCAGTCTGGACCAGACTGTGCGCGTGTGGGATATCTCCGGTGAGGGCCTGGAGGAGGCTGGACCATGCGATAGTGTGCAGAGTCTGGGGTGGGAGGGGCAGTGTGGTTATGGACAGAGAGATGGGAGCGATGGAACAGGGTGGACAATATTAAGTCCCAAACCTGTCGCTCTTCTCCTCTCTCCCTCCTTTTGTAGAGAATCATTCTCTGTGGGCTGTTTGCAAAAACATCTCTCCTTTTTGGGTTAGACAGGAGTATAAATAGAATGTGTTGTTTACATGTGCTTACATATAAACAATATGTTTTCTACTTGCTTGGTGATACTTGGTGATCTAATTTGGAGGAACAGTTTCTAGATGGGAAGAGATGGAGACATACTGTAGGTCTACAAATAACACAGGAGAGATGTTTTTGTGCTTCTGCATGCATTTAATACGTCTTTGTCTGTTGATGCCATTTCCCTTCCCTGTCTGTCCAATCTGTCCTCTCACTCATTAACCAATTAATTGTCTCGTTGTTGACCCCATCTCTTCATGAGCATGAACATGCACAACCCATGGATCTGTCCTTCTCGGGGGATTTCATTTCACATGTTTTTGACATCGTACAATCATGACCCTCCTCATACTTGCATGTAGCTATGTGCCTCATAGATCACAAGACCTCACCACACAGTGTGAAATATTCCCTCTTACTTTTGCTTAATGCAGGGGACATGTCCAATGATATGGACCATTTCCACAGCCGTCTTAAGGCGTTCTAAAGCAAAACAAGTTATAAATCTTGGTTTATACTTGGTTGTGTGTGCCAGTGACGTAGTAGTTCTGCTATTTTCGGACACTAGCACACAACAAGGTATAAATTAAGCATTTTTATTTCTACATCATATGAGAAACACTAGTGTCACTACTAACTGCATTGTAAATATAGCCCTTTATTAATGAATGTATAGACAAGCATGAAAAAATATCTTTGCTATTCTAATATTCGTCAAGATAATCCTCTATCAAGATCTTTCTAATATTTTCACTGGATTATATCAACATTGTTGATACTTTGGATAATATAATAAACCATGGCTAATAGACAATAAATACTTTGGCCAGTTGACAGTAAAATATCCTAAGTCTAACAGAATGCCATAACTCTCAGCATGACAAGAACATAATGACAGTAAACTGCAGTATGTATTTTTTTAGTAGTCTTTTGTGATGCCTAACACAAGCATGGAATTAAAACCACGTATTCCTGACATCCAACGCCCCATCAGAGCACCTCTTTACAATGTCAGCCACCACCCACCCCATCAGCCCTGTCCACCACCCACTTCCTGTGTTCCACCTTTCCCCATGACCCCACCTGGAAACATCCGCATCTGCACAAGGGTTCCTAGTGCCATCCTTCCTTCCACAATCCTCCTGTTGAACTGTCTGTCCACCACACATCGTTGCTACGGGACACGCGGCATTAATACAAACTTTGTGTTATCACAAATGATTGCACCAGTCCAGCTTGAGTCGGGAACCATTTTCTTTGTAAAGCTCTGATCTAACGGCAAGGTTGTACTGCTTGTGTGTTGATTATTTCTTTAACCAAGTGGTTCTCAAACGTTTTAATGAGCCTTTCTCAAAACCCCAATGCCAATCCAGATACTTTAGCAACTGTTGCTATCCAGGTCAAACTTTCCTGGTCAAGCTTTCTAATTCTAACGTGCCTATTGGACAAGACCGGATTGGGGAGGAGCTTAGTGATGATCTAATTTCAAGAAATCCCCATAAATCAGAGATGAAGTACAAATGGAACAAAATGTACCCTTATCGTTACATTTGTACACATTTACACACCTTTAACTTTGAGAACCACTGCCTTAATCCAATCATTGGTATAATGTTGGTGAATCTCAATAATTGCTTCCTGAATCAAGTCGGTTGGTCAGTGTGTGAGCAGAGCTTGTGTTGGTGTTCTTTGACCCGGTGTGTGTGTTCGGTAGTCCAACAGTGCCTTTTGAATGTCTTTAGAAAAATCAACTGTTCATTCACAGCCTCCAATGATCGTTTTAATTTTTTATTGATGTTTGTCTTGTTCCCATCTTCTTCATTCCCTGTATTGCGCATGGTGCTCTGAATGTTGCTTCCAGGTTTGAGGAAGAAGAACCTGTCTCCCGGTGCTGTGGAGACGGAGGTGCGTGGCATCTCTGGCGTCGATTTGTTCGGCGCCTCTGATGCCGTCGTTAAGCACGTCCTTGAGGTGGGTTGCCACAAAGATGATCTCATGGAGTTTCAAATGTGTCTAATATTATTTGCAGAACCAGCGATGCAGCAGGCTTAACATTGACTACTTGTTTAGTATAGAACCTCACAATGACAAATCAAAGAAGGCTATGAATGTTTTATAGATACGGGCTTGCAATGCATTTTAGATCATCTGTTTTCTTTCTTCATACAATGCAGTACTTTTATTTACTATGCAAATTAATGAGACTTAAGTTCAAGTGAAGTCAAGTGTTGGTCTGTAGTGTTTGTCTGATCGACAGCATGGTGTTAGTCAGTAAATGCTGCTAGTCCCAGCAGCACACAACACACACAGTCCTCTCTTCGTGGCACTGAGCTTGTGTTTCTACCCGCAGGGTCATGACCGCGGGGTCAACTGGGCAGCCTTCCACCCCAGCATGCCTCTCATTGTATCTGGAGCTGACGACAGGCAGGTCAAAATCTGGAGGATGAACGGTGAGTGTCTTTCCTGGAATGCGTGAGTAGATATTTCTTCTAAACTAAATTCCTTACAATTAAAATTTCAACTTAGCACTTAAACATTAACCACAGAGTCCCTATTTATATTAGGGTAAATGCATGCAGCGCACATATTTTAGAAAATAGTTGGCACATTTAACAGAAGAGAGTTAGCAAAATGCTTACACACTAATATTGTGCGAAAGGAATGTCCAAATTGAACTTGGAATAGGGTCCAAAAAGTATTTAATATCCCATATTGTTGTACAAACCCAACATCAAGACATGCAAATGTCCCATCATTCCATTCTTGGCTTTGTTCATTCATCTCTCTCTCTCTTTGTCTGCGTCCAGAGTCCAAGGCGTGGGAGCTGGACACGTGCCGTGGCCACTACAACAATGTGTCTTGTGCCGTGTTCCACCCACGCCAGGAGCTCATCCTGTCCAACTCTGAGGACAAGAGCATCCGCGTTTGGGACATGTCTAAGAGGACTGGTGTGCAGACGTTCCGCAGGGACCATGACCGTTTCTGGGTCCTTGGTGCCCATCCCAACCTCAACCTGTTCGCTGCTGGTAAAGGGCTGTTACATACCAAGTGATGCTTTGTATGATAGCAAACCTCAGGGGGCTGAGGAATGTGTAAAAATAGCAGTTCAACGCAATAAAAGGTGTTGACATGACTTTGAATTAGGTGTGTACAAAATAGTACTGTAATTCAGATTTGCTTTCTCTCGACATTTAAGCAACAGATTTACTGTAGTCCTGTTTGGTTGTCCCTGCATTAAAGGTAGGGGAAGTGATTTGAAATTCATGGTGTAGTACCAGCCTGGTGCACTAGGGGCCCCCAAAAGTACCTACACTATGTGAACCTGCTGCTCTCTCCTGATTGGAGGAGAATTGTGGTGACCTGGGGAACTTTTATTAGCTCCTCTGCTAACGTGGGGGAGGGGGAAACTCCATATGTGGTTTCCACACCTTATAATAGAGCATTTTAACAGAAAAAAATTTTTTTTTGGGTGATATCTGACAAAAGTGAAATCACTTCCCCTACCTTTAACTCGTTTGTCTTGCGTGCTGTCCAGGTCATGACAGTGGCATGCTGGTATTTAAGTTGGAGCGTGAGCGGCCGGCCTACGCCGTTTACGGTAACATGCTGTACTACGTCAAGGACCGCTTCCTCCGCCAGCTGGACTTCAACAGCAGCAAGGACACGGCTGTCATGCAGCTACGCAGGTAGGCATCATTTCAGTGTGTATGTCATATGTTTGAGCGCCTGCATGTCATTGCCTCTGTGTCTCTTTGCACACTGCCAGTGTGCAAAGACTTTTTATTTATAGCTCACTCATGTTTTCCAAAATCCTTCCTAGTGGGTCGAAGTTCCCAGTCTTTAGCATGTCGTACAACCCCGCTGAGAACGCTGTCCTGCTCTGCACAGTACGTACTCAAATTGAATTGCACACAATTATTAGTTTCACAGAAACGACTCATAATGGTACTGTGTGTAATGTGTTTTTATTCATACGCATTGTGTCCTGCAGAGGGCGACAAACCTGGAGAACAGCACCTATGACCTGTACTCCATTCCCAAAGAGACTGACTCTCAGCTCCCTGATGGTATGAGAACTATTCCAACCAGGAAATGCATCATTTTTCAGAATGCAGATCTGTTTATGTTTACTGTACTGTCTCTTGTTCTGCCCCCCACTAAGTTCTGCAGTCCCACTTTGGCTTGGCTGTTTCAGTGTTAGAATGTTATGCTTAGTTCATATAATAGGCAATGTCACGATCAAGAATTCCTCTGAATGTATTTGTACATGGAGAATGATGTGTTTTGTGTTGCTCTTTTTCAGCCCCTGAAGGCAAGAGGTCCTCTGGTCTAACAGCAGTCTGGGTCGCCAGGAACAGGTTTGCTGTCCTGGACCGCATGCACTCAGTAAGTCTGCTCTCTGACTGCATTTAAAAATTTCACATAATTATAAGCTGTATTTATCTGATAAATAGTTTATATTAAAGGATCGTTCTAGGGCAGTTTGGTTCATATATTGTTCATACTGATAGTACTTGGTTTAGGTCATTTCAGACAGCTTGTTTTGATATTCCACAAATTTCATTTATATATTGCTAACACTGCTATATTTGATGTAATACTAATTGCCATCAATCATAACCCGCTGTAATACATAGGTTGAAATCAAGTGTTTTCAGTATTTTTATTCTAAAATAGAACGCAATGTTCTAAGAGAAATTGTGAAAAATATATTTTTCACTTTAGATTAATTTATTTTAGACGGATAAGTGTCAGGACATGCAACTCAGGTCACCTGCTGAACTCCAGGCAGTAAATAATGCAGCCATACTTCTCCTCTCGTAGCTGCTGATTAAGAACCTGAAGAACGAGATAGTGAAGAAGGTGCAGGTGCCGAGCTGTGAGGAGATCTTCTACGCCGGCACAGGCTCTCTGTTGCTGCGTGACGCGGATGGCGTCACACTGTTTGACGTGCAACAGAAACGCTCACTGGCAACAGTCAAGATTGCCAAGGTCAAGTATGTGGTGTGGAGCGCCGACACCAGCCACGTGGCCCTGCTGGCTAAACATGGTGCGTAAATGATAATAATGGTGCACACAAACACAAGTGGTCCTCTTATCACCCAGGGTAAACCACGCCCACTTAGGTTGTCTTGGCTTCTTTTGTAGCCGAGTGCTCCTGAACAGATCTGAATACTCATTTTACTTTATACGCATTATTAGCGTCTATGAAATATTGAAACAATATGAATGCTGATGCTGTAATCATGTATGGATTTGAACACCATTCGTTTGAACTGACATTGTCAAGTGACAACATTACTAGACTATAATCAGTCAAGAAAACATGACTAGCAATCAGAGCTTCAGGCTGTGGGACGCAAAGAGCGAGGGACGGCTCTACCCTGGGCTATACTACATGCAGAGCATGGACTGTTTGTTTACAATAGTTGCTAAGCTCTGCCACATTACTTCTATGTGGTTTATTTCTACCTCTCTATTTAATTCACTGGGACTTTAAAATCTGAATTCTCTGGCTGTTTTCTGTCTTTCAGCAATCATGATCTGCAACCGTAAGCTGGAGAGTCTGTGTAATATCCATGAGAATATTCGAGTGAAGAGTGGAGCCTGGGATGAGAGTGGAGTTTTCATCTACACCACGTCCAACCACATCAAATACGCACTCACCTCTGGGTACAGGACTACAAATTCAATAACCACTGCCATGTATACAATGTTGTCCTTCGACCTGTAGTGAAAACAACGGCTGTGGCAAAAACTCACAATATTCTCTCTCTGTTCTCACGCTGCAGCGACCATGGCATCATCAGAACCCTTGACCTGCCCATCTATGTGACCCGTGTGAGGGGAAACAGTGTTTACTGCCTGGACCGGGAGTGTCGCCCACGTGTCCTCACCATCGACCCCACAGAGTACCGCTTCAAACTGGCCTTGGTCAACCGCAAATATGAGGAGGTGGGTGGTTATTATCATCTAAGCCCTTTGTACCATCATACTTCACGATGATCTACTGTACTAGCTCACAGCATGTTGATCTGCAATACATTGTGAGCTTGTAGAACTCCCTTTTTGACATGCTGCGCAAAACAGGGACCACAGATTTAATGTAGTTAACATTGTCTTGTTTGACTATCATTGTATGTGTAATATGGAACAAGGAATTTTCAACGGCGGCCCTTTTTGTTGCTGTCACTTTACCACTCCAGGTGCTCCATATGGTGCGTAATGCCAAGCTGGTGGGACAGTCCATCATCGCATACCTGCAGAAGAAGGGCTACCCTGAGGTGGCACTCCACTTTGTGAAGGACGAAAAGACTCGTTTCAGTCTGGCTCTGGAGTGCGGCAACATTGAGGTGGGTTAGACCATGCCCATATCTTTGAACTCTTCTAAATGTGTTCCTTCATGAGGAAAACTGATTCTCTTAATTAAATACTAATTTTGGTTAGTATAGGGTGCAGAAAGGAAACTGCCAGTGAAGTCCTAACTGCATCCTTTTCATGCAGAAACATTTTCCCTTAAAACCTATCTAATGCATTCTCTGTAACTTTCATGGAGAGGCATCCAAGCTTTTGTTTCAATATTCGATTATTTGACCTCAGGATTTATCCAGAAGGTGACAAACTTTTAAGTCCTGTACTGAAAATTGTTGACGGAACTGTTTGATAATGCTCCTCCTCCATCTCCATGCCTGCAGGTGGCACTGGAGGCAGCCAAGGCCTTGGATGAGCGTGGCTGCTGGGAGCGCCTTGGCGAGGCTGCCTTGCTCCAGGGACACCACCAGGTGGTGGAGATGTGCTACCAGAGGACCAAGAACTTTGACAAGCTCACCTTCCTCTACCTCATCACTGGCAACTTGGCCAAGCTGCGCAAGATGATGAAGATCGGTATGGGAGTGTGTTTGTGTGTCTGTGGATGGGCTGGGAATGAATCAGTGAAGAGATCAGTGATGTGACATCCTATGTGTATTGCCTCTTTTAGCTGAGATCAGGAAGGACATGAGTGGTCACTACCAGGGGGCTCTGTACCTGGGGGACGTCAGTGAGAGAGTCCGCATCCTCAAGAACTGTGGACAGAGTGAGTTTGAACATATATACTCTTGCTTCCTTGTTTACAATGTGCATGGCTGTCATAATGCTGCTTTCTCAGTTTTGTTGGTAAGCCATTTTGTTAAACAGGCAATCCAATAACACATACTTCTGTCTACCGAGGCATTTTGTCCAGGCTCCTATGAGATGCCATCGATACATTTATGCTTGTTGTTATGTTTCCAGAGTCTCTGGCCTACCTGACTGCAGCCACTCATGGAATGGATGAAGAGGCTGAAGCGTTGAAGGAGACCTTTGACCCAGAGAAGGAAACGGTAAGTAAAGAACACTCTGTCATGGTATTAATGGAATCCTCCTAACTACAGTATAAAAATACAGTAGCTATCAAATACTTTACTGCCACTATTTGATTTAGAGTTGAAAAATCATGTTGCCCATGAAATGTTAGTGTGAATCTGCAGATTGTTTTGTCTATCTGTTGTTGTTGGTTTCACTAATGTGACATGTCCTGTGTGCTGTGTAGGTTCCAGAGGTGGATCCTAATGCTCAGCTGCTGCAGCCCCCTCCTCCCATTAACCCTCTGGACACCAACTGGCCTCTGCTCACCGTCTCCAAGGGCTTCTTTGAGGGAGCCATTGCAGCCAAGGGTAAGTCCAACAGTACCTTAGCACATACTGTGCTTGCTTCATATTTTTTTTATTGCAGTATTTTGGTGCATATGTGCATGATTGAAGTTGTGATAAGTAACTGTATAGGAATCGTAGTGTACTGTGTAAGTGTAGTGTGTTGATTTGTTTCTAATGGTATGTTCAGGCAAGGCAGGGCAAATGGCAGCCACAGAGGATGTGGAGGGACCTGGAGGAGACTGGGGAGAGGATGCTGAACTTCAACTGGATGAAGGTCTGTTTCATTTTAAAATACAGTTAATCCATCACTTCACAGCCAAAGAGACCGGTTTTTCGTTGAGTAATGTTGTATTGTCTTAATGATTATTACACGTTATGCATTTGCAACTTCTTCCTTCAGATCCCTTCACGGATGCCCAGGATGGACTGGAGGATGGAGGAGTAGCGAAGGATGAAGGAGGAGGCTGGGAGGTGGAGGAGGACCTGGACCTGCCTCCAGAGCTGGTAAGGCAAATAAAAGTTAACGTATGTAACTACGGCTCGTTGCCATGCAGTTGGGATGTTTCCTTAGCAAGTCGGCGGTCAACCTCACAGTCTCTCCTCTTCGATCAATAGGACATGCCAGCCAGTGCTGGAGGAGGAGCTGAGGATGGCTTCTTTGTGCCACCCACCAAGGGAATGAGTCCCACCCAGATGTGGTGCAACAACTCCCAGCTGCCAGTGGACCACATCTTGGCTGGCTCCTTTGAGACCGCCATGAGAGTAGGTTTACTTGAGCTCACTGTTACTGCATGAGACATTAAAAATGCTCTACTCAGTTGAACAGTGTCTCTTTCACGTTAATATATCCCACTACCTTCTATCTCAGTTGCTCCATGATCAGGTTGGAGTGGTGAACTTTGGCCCGTACAAGTCCCTCTTCATGCAGACATTGTCCCGAGGTCGTACCTGCTACCTGGGTCTGCCTTCTGTGCCCTGTCTGCGTGGAAACCCACAAAGAAACTGGAAGGTATAGAATGTGTTTGAATGTACTTACTGTACATGCCTTATTACATTTTCTTGATGTTGGTTTGGTACACGGATGCAAACAGTATTTTGTCATTGTATAACGTCTTAGCCTTGTGATTAATTTCAATTATTTTCCTTGTTGTGCTGTTTTTTATGCCTGTGATGACATCTATGAACCCAGTGCCTGTTTTGTTTTTGTTAAAGGACTGTGGAGCCAAGCAGGGCCTGCCTGCTGTAGGTCTGCGTCTCTCGGAACTCATTGCCCGCCTGCAGCAGTGCTACCAGATGACCACCGCAGGGCGCTTCGAAGACGCCGTTGAGCGTTTCAGAGCCATCCTGCTCTCTGTGCCACTACTGGTGGTGGACAACAAGCAAGAGATCGCTGAGGTGAGGATGAGGCTCATTGTTGTAATAGCCAAGTGCAACAAAGGTCTACAAGTACAACTTAAGCGTGTGGCATGATATTAACCAAGGTACCAAGGCTAGCCCTTGGTACCCTTGGTTATTATCCCGTGTGACATTGTTGATCTCAAATTTAAATTATAGTGATCCCTTTTCCGATGTGGATGTTCTCTTTGTTTTGCAGGCACAGCAGCTGATCACAATCTGTAGAGAGTACATAGTGGGTCTGACCATGGAGACAGAGAGGAAGAAGCTGCCCAAAGACACACTGGACCAGCAGAAGAGGCTCTGTGAGGTAAGGATAAACATCCCTTTTTGCATATCTGCAGGTGTCTTGAAGCCTGGTTTCTGCTGCTAGGTTGCATACTACTTGTTGTCTCTAGTAATTTAAATAATAAAACAAAACTGATTTATTTTCTTTCTTTAAAAAAGGGCATTATTGAAACAGTGAATTTTAATGTAAATGTCTACATGTGTTTTGTGTGTGTGTTCTGTCCTCAGATGGCAGCCTACTTCACTCACTGCAGTCTTCAGCCAGTCCATATGGTCTTAGTGTTGCGTACAGCTCTCAATCTCTTTTTCAAACTCCGAAACTTCAAGACTGCTGCCGGCTTTGCCAGACGCCTGCTTGAGCTTGGACCCAAACCAGACGTTGCAGTGCAGGTATGCCGGCTGTTTATAAACACACAGGCAAAAGATGCATTTACAAAATTAAGGGTCTACATAAAACAAATTTTGAGCAGCTGATGATACTGTATCTCTAGTGGGTCACTCACCTCTCCAATCCTCTGCATAGGAAAGTGACATTGATGCATGTTGAAAAATATCCTCTTGAAAAATATGCTGGATGCTGAGAGCACATAAGCGCTAGCAGCTCAGAAAGCATTTTTTATGGATCTCGCCACTGTCTGAAGCACTATGAATGTTCCACCACACCACATGTTAACTTTAGATATGTGTTTTGGTTGAGCTTAATTCATATTCAATATAGAACATAGGGTAATATGGCAGGTAATAAAAAAATAATAGAAATAGGAAAATATTGACATTATTCATCATAACACCTTGAGGTGGTGAAGTTTTAGTTTGTATAATTTTTGTACCATGTCGCTTCAAGTGGCTCCAATCGGGATGGACTATCTTGCTAAATTAGTGATATTTGGTTATGGGTGTTGGATGGATTTCCATTTCTTCCTCTAGCTGTGGTAGGAAGTAGTTTGTTGTTTTCAGGCTGGTTTGACAGCCCTGACATAATGAAAATAACGGTAAACTAACTGCTGAACTTCTTATCCCTTCCATTTAGACACGAAAGATTTTGGCAGCCTGTGAGAAAACCCTGACGGATACACACCAGCTGAACTACGACCCCCACAATCCATTTGACCTGTGCGCTGCCTCATTTGTCCCCCTGTACCGTGGGCGTCCAGTAGAGAAGTGTCCTCTGTCAGGAGCCTGCTACTGTCCCACCTACAAGGGGCAGGTCTGCAGGGTCACACAGGTACAGCACAATGTTCAAAAAGTTACAAAGCCAGAGAAATGCAAATCGATAAAACAATACTAGAGTAAACTAAATGGGAGTAAATTTGAAATGCCCAACAGATAGTGGTAATGTAAAAGAAATAAATGTGAATCAGGAAAAACGGTACTGATAATTAAATGCAACAGAATCATTTGAAGTAGGCCTATCCTAAGAAGAAATGCAGATTATGGTAATTTTGCAACCGTTGACATCAGGGTAAAAACGTATCTCAGAATAAATGCTAAAACAACCTCTAATCTTTTTCATCTCTTATCTCATTTCCTAGGTGACAGAGATCGGCAAAGATGTGATTGGCCTGCGTGTGAGTCCCCTTCAGTTCCGTTAAAAACGGATGAAGACCGTAAATATCGCCTGAGAAAACACATCCACACTTTATTCTATATAGAGAACCGGAACTATTATAAATAGAAGAGAATGAAAGAAATGAAATGCTTTAACCATGGCTGTGAGAAAGGAATGTTTTATCTTGATGTTTCCATTCTATTGCGTGTCTGTGAACTCTGGCTTTTCTGAACATCTCTTGTGACACCTAACAAAATGTATGCTCCCAACTGTTCTGATTCATTAAAACTGTAGCCCTCACTTTAAGCAAATGCCAACTGAAGTTGTATTTGTGACAAATGATAATAAAACACCTGTTTATAAACAGATATGCTCTCTGTGTATGTGTGGGTGTGGGTGTGCAAATCTTATGTGCATTAGTGGCATCCAAAAATGATATCATACAATCATAATGGTTGTGGTATTAAAGCGGTTATCTACTGTGGACTGGTGCCATAAAGTGGTGCCATAAATGTATGTGTCAACTACAACCAGTGTGTTGAGGTCGGGTACAAAATTTGTATATACCGTATTGTCCCTAATAATATATTAATAATATAATATTTTCATTGGGAAGAAAACTATCTTATCAATAGCAATTGGGTAAAATTAAAGAATCATTGTGCATTTTATACATGATCCTCCTAGAGAGCTTCTTTGGCCAGTCAATTCAGGTGAAGAAAAAAAAATGAAGTATGAAAGCCAGGACTCGGGAGGGAGCAAATGAGAAAAATGAACTGTACTCTTCAACTCGAATTGAATTGCAATTTGAAGCGCCCCTTTTAAGCAGACCAAAAATATACATAAGTGCCGGAACGGAACTAAATATCGGAACCCGGAGGATTCTATCATGTGACACTTCCTGCGAGTTTTTTTGTTTCTCAACCAGGAAGATGGATCAGCTATCGCCCAAATGGGTTCTTATTTTCCTAATATATTGGCTTTTCGACGGTAAGTTGTTGTTCTGTCTGTGTTTGAGTAATTTGCGAAGCTACGTGTCTGTTCATTTCTATGACCATGTGGCAGTTTTGTTTAGCTTTCTTTTGTCTTCAATCATTGTTATTCATCATGACTGGGAGGCTGAGCTGGATGCTACATGCTAGCTGACTGAAACAAAGATCTGTTCCAAGTATTATTGTTGTTAACTGTTAAGTTACATGTTACACATCACTGTAATGGTGAGATATTCAACCGTCAATGAACTATAATGATCTCATGGGCTTTAACACCTAAAGGTCTGAGGCCGATTCTACAAATGCTTCTAAAAATGTAGTTCTCGCTCAGTCTCATACTTTTTCGTGATTCTTCTAAGTTACACTCATATATTAAATATTTTTCTAAAATGTTTTAACAACCGCGCGAGGCTCGTGTAAGTCTGATATGTTGTAATAGCCAACGCTACAATCTCAATGAAAATGACACTGGTACTTTGCGGTGTGAGTTGAATGAATTCTTCCCCTCAGGCTCCATGCACCACCAGTGAATCTCAGCGTGACCACTCGTGATTACCCCCCACACACAGTGGATTATGTGAACTTGAACCGGCTGATTCATAACATTCATAACAAAACGTAACCATAGAAAATGTATTACAACTAAGTACCAGGTGGATGTGTCTTATGAATAACAAAGGGCATTAATGTAGTGGCACAGTGAAATTACTGTGCTGTTTGGCTAGCATCACATTCTTTTTGGTCATGTTTTGGCCTCAATTAAGGCCCAGTTTTCTTATATAATATCTTTGTCCTGCTTTCTGTATAGCATGTTTTATTAATTTTATTTTATTAATATAAGTATGCATGATAAGGATAGACATGAAACAATTTTGTTAAGTGTCTTTTGTATTTTCTTTCTTCATTGTTGGGCTCTATTTGATACAATTTGTCACTAGCAATGGAACATTAGGAGTATGCTGCATTTCACAGATAAAAGCTGTGATTGAGCAATGGTTACATTACATCCATGTCTCCATAAAGGAACCAGGCCTGCTTGGGTGAAAGAATTTTCTGGATACTTTGGCTAGCAGCTGATACAGACTTCCTTAATCTTTTCAAATACAACAATAAAAATGTAGGCTTTTTTGTATACACTATCCAGAGTGGGCTGCTATGATGAACCCTATCTATGTGCCCATTCTGTTCTAGTCAACAAAGTGGGGATGTGCAGAGAATGATGAAGTGGCAGGGGCTAAGAATACCCAATGGGTACTTTTCGGCTGGGTCCGTGCCTCAGTGTTCCAGGCAGACTGTTGCTAGACTGTTGGTCCAGTCTAGCAATGTGCAGCAGTTTCGGCTCCCGATCCTGACGACCTTTGCTGTTTGTAGTATGGATGGTATTGGATGGTACTTTCTAGAGCTGCAATTCCAAACCTTGACGCCCCCTTTATTTAAACGCCATACTCCAACAAGGCAGCTGTAGGGAACACTTTGATGTGTTTGTGTCTGTGTCGGAGTTTTTGTTTAATTCAAGTTCGACTGAAACATGTTACAAGATGATTAACTCCATTGTCGGTAAAGCTTGCCGGGCCATGAGGCTCATAAGGTTTCTATGGCGTGAGGCAGATTGATGCTGTCGTAGCCCCTGGACATGATGTTGGTATGTCACAGGGACCCCAATCTAACCTAATTTTGTGTCCCATTTTCTTTGAGTCTTTGGTATGCCAGTGGTGTCCTTTCAGAATTGGCTATGGTACCTATGGTATGGCAAGTTCATGACGCATAGCAGTATATGTCTTGCCCATGTCGCATTACACCACCATTTTCTCTTTGCCCATTGTCTTCAATTCTTGGAATTATTTGCATATTTTCCTCCCTGTTCCCTTCATTTCATTCATTTTTCTCGCACTGGAGTCTAAGTAAAGCAGCTGCCCTAGCTTGCCATACACCTCTGGATCCAACCAGGAATCAAACCCTGCAGAGAGTCTGGACAGACATTCTAACCGCAAGGCCTGATCGTAATTGCGGTCCTGCTTTATTTGGTCTGAGTCGAACCCTAATGATGTGTTTTCTTTGCAGGTGTCACCTGTAACTCAGTGGAACAGAAGATCTACATAGAACTCAACCACACAGTTCCATGTGTTAGACTGCTCAATGCAACCCATCAGATAGGCTGCCAATGTGAGTAATACCACACACATGCACACACACTTTTAATATTTGTTTTGGGGCTTTTTATGCCTTTATCAACAGTTGACAGTAGTTAGACAGGAAAGGGGGAGAGTGATAGTGAGGGTAGTGATGTGGCAAAGGCCGTCAGGCTCAGGAGTTGACCCCTGGCACGCCGTCACGCTTAGCAGCCTAGGTACCCAGACTGTTAGCTCAACTGTTCAGGCCACGCACACACACTTAAAACGGCGTCACCAAAGACACCATAGATAGATGCTCAGTTCTGCACATAATGTTTATTTCTTTATTTTGACGGGACACTAATGACCTGATGAATACAATCAATGTATACTCCGGATTTAGCTAATTCCAACAACAACAAAAACATAAAAACAAGCGGTCACTATGTTACATTACACAGGGAAAGCAAAGCATACATTCAAAATGAGAATGCAATATATACTGTACAATGTATCTATTTGAAAAGTCAAAAACACTTTTCTTCATTGGCGCATGTATGCCATGAGAGAATAAGAACATTTAGGGCAATATTTATGTCTGTCTGGACAGAGTCTGCTGGACTCATGTTTCATTTTATATTTCAACTATCCATGCTTTTCACTGTTGAAGTTCGCACTGTTTGAGACTTGAGAGTTAGGAAAAAAGTAAATGGTGTAAATGGTGCATTTACTGGTATATGCTGCCTTTTATCCACAGCGCTTTACATAGATTGTGCATCACATTCATTCATTCACACACATTCATATGCCTATGGCGGTGGAAACCATGCAAGGCACAACTTGCAAATCAGGAGCAAGAAGACCTATCAGAAGCCTAGGTTCAATTTCAAGCTTTCATACAGTGTCTCGCCTGCCTTGGAGATTAGCGCTGTGTTCTTGAAATCTTCACTGAACATGTGGTCATTTTGTTTAGTGCAGTGGGCGGTGATCACCGAGCGCATTCAGTGTGCCTTATTTACAAACAACAACACCATGTACTTTTTCATATCAATCCTGGTTGAGAGCCATAGAAAAATCTCTTTTAATGGCGTCCCTGGCATGTCTTTTCAAATGTCCCAACAAATGTCCCAACTTCCCCATGACAGACATGGGGAAGTTGGGGAACCACAGTACAGTACTTAGCCATCGCTTTGCTTCCTAGCTCACACAGTTCTATTGCTTATCATTGAAAGGGATTGCTTGAAACACAGCTGTGACTCCATATCCAGGGTACTGCACTCTGTATTTTCGAACAACAATGGACCCAAAGCACTGAATAAACGAATGACAAGAGAACACACCCGGGCACACCAGTACTCTTCGCATTTCCGAACGTGCCCTAATCCAGACTGAGTTGCTAACTGACCTTTTCAGATCTACAATGCACTTGTTATCATCACTTTGAATTACTTTGAATCCCACACACTTTTGCCTTTTGGAACCATTATATGTACGTGTTTTTCCAGCCTCTATATCCGGTGATGTAGGCGTGATCCATGTGTTGCAACCAGATGACAACTTGACGTGGGTCCTGCAGGATGGTCCCACTCCTCCTTACATGGTTATTATGGAGGCCCAGTTGTTTACCAGGTACAAACACGTGTACACCGACACACACACCATCCTAGTACACCCCGGTACTGTATGATCTGGTTCTTCCACACTTGCAGTCAATTTAGTACATCCACTAATCTGTTTTCTCGTATGTTTTCAAACTTGACTTTATAATGGAGGTTAACGTGGCTCTGATTGGGCTGAAACCTTGCCCGGATTTGGAGTCGTTAATCTATACAGCTGAGCAGTCCCGTCCCTTTCATGACATCTTCGTTTGACTTTTCAAAAATGATTTATATAAAGCCAATTACGCCACGGACAAAGATAACTTGGGTGTGACAAATCATGACAACACACGACCTTTTGTTACAATCAAATAATTTGTAAGAAGAAAAGCGAAACAAAGTGTCATTTCCTGCTGTTTTTTTTCTTCGTACTAATTATATGAATGTATGATAATGTGTTTGCTATCATGATTTCACACCTGAGTAGTCACCTGATAGTCTTTATATAATTATTTTTTGAGAATTTATGAGGAATATGAACAGGGAAATTACCTCTGGGACGCAGGCAACGCCATGAAAGGGGCGCGACTGCTTGGGTCTAATAGGCATCCAAGTTCCACACGAAAATGTTTATTCTAAAATGGATCCATTGGTTCATGCTCCTCAGGGACAACATGTTGAAGCTGAAGAGCGCCCGCAGCAGGGTGGCTGGGGTTGCTGTGATAGCGCCCAGTGAGAACCCCAGCCAGGGCTTCTCTCCTCACACCAAATGCCCCAACGAGAACACGGGTGAGTCGCGTGATGCCGCGTCGTCACACCAAAGCAACCCATGATACACTGTCACTGTTCCGATGCACCAAAATACCTTTCACTGAACATTATGTTACAGCAATCTTGTCTTTCGCTTTCTTCAGCAAGATCAAACGCAACAACAACCAATGTACTGTACTGTAACCGTTATTGTAACGTTTTGGCCATGCAATTGTAGGCAAAAAAAAACGATTTACACGAGCACAGCATGTTGCATTGTGTTATGGTGTAACCTTGTACAATAATACATTTGTTTATACAGGTTAAGTGATTAACTTAGTGCAAGGGTTTTCAACAGGTGGTCTGGGGACCACCAGTGGTCCCTGAGAGGACTCCAGGTGCTCCCCAGGCTAAATGATGGAAAGTTGGTTAACCAGGTGTAACTCTTTGAGAGCATAAACAAAAAATATTCATCATCCTAATTAGCCCCAAGTCTACACAACTAGAGAATGTAGATTAAGAAGCTTTAATGTTCATTTTGTTTTGCCTGTTTTTGTTTCCCAAAATCCAGCCTGAAATTGTGGACAAAAGCAAGAGAAGTCTTTAGTTTTTTTTTTGTTTTTTTTTCTGTGCGAGCTAAAATGTCATCAAGTGGTGGTCCGTGGCCCAAATTCGGAATAAATTGTGGTCCCTGGTGTCAAAAAGGTTTAAAAGCACTGACTTGGTGTATTGATTTATTTATGTACAGTGTAGGAACTAACAGTAGAAGCATCACCATTCCCTCTGTAAACCTTTAACTGTTGATTGGTCCTCCCACGTGTCAATACAGGAGTCTATTCAGAGAGCTACGACCCCAGCCTGGCCCACTGCAACAACACACTATGGAACCCCAATGGAAACGGCCTCTCCTACGAGGAGTTTGGCTTCCCTGTCTTCTCCCTGAAAGACGACAACGAGACCCAATTTATACGACAGGTAAGTCTCACTATATACTCTATATACCGTACAACACCAACTTCTGTTTCTTTGTAAATGAATGCCCTACTTCTGTGACCACACACAGCATTGCACAAAAGTAATTGAAATATCTTATCTACAAGCTTACGCCTCACACCGGCTCTTTTCCATCGTTTTTATATTCTTTTGAAAATGCTAAAAGAGGAATGATTTTGGACATACAGTTACCAACTGGCAATATTCAAAACAGCAGTTTTTCATTCAATGGAAAGACACTTGATTGAAAGGGTGGCCAATGGCTAATTGCTTGGAACAACATTTGAACCTTATGGAAAAAAGTGGAAATAAGTACTGTTAGCTAGGTTATTATTGAATGTTCACGTGTCTCGCATTTTAGAGTTTCCCTCAGCAAAGAGAATTGTTCAGGGAAATTTGTCACAAACGATCGAAACGTTGAATAAAGTAGAGGAGCTGAGTCTCTCATCCAGTGTTGCGGACCTTATTTCTTTTCTATGAACTCTTTTTGTCCTGCACCTGGGCCTGTTATTGGATGTGCATGCTTTATCTTTTGTTTTGTAAATTTGGGTACGTAGCCACGGGAGAGGACCGCGCACTACTAAGCACTGTATCTAGGATTTAATTCAATTTGAAAAGGCAAGTTTTTACACATACAGACCTGATAAAGACCCATAGTGGCCAAAACTTTCCCCTGCTCATCTATGTACTGTATGTGTTCTATCGTTGTTCAGCTCCTGATTTCGTTGGGCTTGGACTCTATTTTTTTTAAAACTCTGTTTAAAATCATATGTCATATCATGGCTCTGCAAGCCATATCCCAGTGTAGGCGTGTGTGCAGACCACAGGCAGGTAGCTTTATCTGCATAGAGATTACAATGGTCGCCACCAAGCCGCTGAGCTCACATGACCTACTTTAACTTCCTTTCACCCCAACACTTGCTTTCAGTTGTTGGCTTAAAGGCAAGGCAAGGCATGTTTATTACTTGCGTGAGCAGAACGCTGCTGTCAGTCGACCGTCCCGCGGTGGAGTTCAGGTGATGACGCAATGGTGATGTAATTGAGAGATCTTTAGTATTGTCATGAGTTATCTCCTCCTGGAGGTGTCGGTGTGCTTGCTCTCTAATCGCTCGCTCTGCTCACGCGCAAGTAGGCTCAGTCTCTACTGAGTGTGATTCTTGCACAAGGGCAATTCAAGGGGATCTGCATGATATGAAAAACCAAAAATGGATTAGGAATTTAAGTGTGTGCGTGCATGTGTGACGATGTAATGGTCCATTTATTGCTATTCATCAGTGTTATGCTTATGTTATGAAACTGGGCTCACTGGAGTTTTCAATGTAAAAATTGGGTTGCATCCTGACCTCCATAATCTCAAACATACATACACAGTGCAAATGCTTAAAGATTTTCAAATAATTAGCGCTTCACATACTTCCAAGATTAATGATAGAGTTGTCGTGCCCAACACAATACTACAACAATGAAGGCATAACCAACTATCCACTACACTGTAGACTTGTTTCTTTTGGCCATTGCAGTCAAAATCGACCAAGCATTAGGCATGTCAAGGATACTGAGTGTGGTGTCCCGAGCAGAATGGGGGGTTAGCTGTTAAGACTGGCTCATCTGGGATGATCATTCATTGGTTGCTTTCTAACCCAGATCCTGTGCCACAATTGTTGGGGTGGGATGTTTTCAGGCCAGAATCTCCCTGATTATCCTAGCTTTTGGTCTAGATTATGGCTTCAAATGTGCTGTGAAGCGTTTAACCACTTTACCTGGCACCACTATTTTGGTCATCTCATTATACCCAAAAATATTTGTTACACAATGTGCTGTGAGCTTGAAGATCATCTATCTGTTGTATGATGAAGTACTGTAGGTGGCCTAAGTGTTTTACGGCAGTGGATTGTTTCAGGTTTTATGACTTGACTCTTTCTCACAAAGCCCCCTGTACCGTTTGCTTGTGTCTATTCATACTACTCCACAGTGCTACCAGGATCATAACCTGATCAAGAACAACGGAACCCCTGAGTACCCACTGTGTGCCATGCAACTCTACTCCCACATGCACGCTGTGACTGACACAGCCACCTGCATGAGACGCAATGACATCAACTTCAGCTTCAGCATTAACCCAGGTAGGTATACACTTTGCACACATGCATTCTCAAGCTTACACATGACAAATTGTGGTCTGGTTTGACCAGCCGTCTCTGTTAAGGTATTTTTTTTTGCTCGGAAGGTATCCTCAGACATCAATGATTCCCATGCTGTGTATCATGGGACTCCAACAATCTCCACCGGTCAATTTTTACTTGCGTGAGCGGAGTGGGCGCAACGGTGCACGGTTCGTCCGCAGTCTGGTTGGGGGGGGGGGTGACGTAATTAACACATAGACCGCGATCGTGTGTGCGTCCTTTTCACGCGTGTGCGTGAGAGGTAGTTTACATGTGCAAGGGAGAGATGTCAGCGGTTTGGGAAACAATATTCATAGATGATGTGTGTGATTCTTCTCATTTTTATTTTAGCAGGGCATGGCATGTGAATTGTACATGTTAATAAATAAAATGTCAATAAATCCATGTTTCTCTCTATTTAGAGATGGTGTGTGATCCTTTGGGTGACTACAATGTGTGGGCTTCTACCAAGGCCATAAATGACACTGCAAAGGGCCACAAGGAGAACTTGTCTGTGGTTGTAGCAGCAGCCAGGGTGAGTAACTCAAACAGCCTGCTGTATGTGTCTTAACAACAGTAATTTTAATTCATTTATTGTTTAGCTTTTAGCAGTACATACAGATTTTTTTTTGCAAAGAGCAGTGCTGTGATATGCAGCAAAAGTCACATCAGGAATCAAACCAGTGACCTGCTGCCAGTCTGCATTATAACCTATACGGTGCAAGTCAAAGATGAAGTTTCGGTTACGAATTCATATTGGACACGTTCAAGTGAATGTTTTACCTATGCACGGTATTACTTTGTAGATAGGAAACCGGCCCAAAACCCTTCTTGTGCCATACAAGTAGGCCCAGAGACCAGACAGAGTCTACATTCCTGCATAATTTACGGGCACCTTTTGATTGATGGAACCATAAAGCCATAAAATAGGCCACGACATGTTAAGCTGAAGTACTTACCCAGATATGATCTTCACACATCGGCTGTTCCATCTCCCCTCGGCTCCTTGAACCCCCCCCCCCCCATTACCTTTACCTCCCTACTACTTATTCCATACAACCTGACATTCACCTCCCTTTCCTTCTGTCTTCCTCCTCTCCTCTCCTCTCTAGCTGGACAGCAGGGCATTCTTCTCAGAGGTTGGACCTGGAGCCGATTCCGCAGTGTCGAGCTTCATCACTCTGCTGGCTGCTGCCCACGCCTTGCGGGACGCCACAGAGGAGGCCGACCTGCAACGCACCATTCTCTATGCTTTCTTTCAGGGGGTCAGTACTTCTACTGAGTTACTCTCTAGGCCTTTGGCCAACTCTCTGATCCAGCTGTAGAATAAGCTTGCTCTTAGATCGCCAACAATGATCGCCAACAAACGATAACTTAACGTGGCTACGTGCTACAAATCATGGAGAAAAATACCACTAACTAGACAGTCAAGAAGTTACCAAAGACAAGAAAGTAAAAAGAGCTAAGAAAGACGAGAGCAAAGAGGATTTTAATCAAGAGTTAAGACTTAAAAGAGGGATTAAAGTAATAAAGCTTGGTGAATTGGAAGAGTTCAAAAGCTACAAGAACACAACTCCAAAAAGAGAACAGGTGGGTCCACATGGTCTGTGAAATGACGTTTATCTGCTTTTTCGCATTGACAGGTTTGACAGTTGGAGCAAAGGTCAGATCTACAGCTGTAAATCTAAATTACTCTGCATGTACCCATCTGGAATAGTCTTATCCTCCCTATGCTGTCTCAGAGACTTGTTACCTGACAGCTCTTAAACAGCCTGTTAACCTGATTCATCTTCACCATTTCATAGCTACGTCTTCTAAGGTGTCAACCAGCCAAAGCCATGTATTTAGGACAGCATTTCCTGTGCTTAGCTTCATGTTACATATCCATGTTTATGTGGTGTTATGCAGTGTAGCACACACTATCTGAGCAACAGGACACCAACACATGTGTTATGGGGCTTGATAATATGACCACAACGCCCCCATCATACACATACATAAACACGCGTGTGCACATGCACAATAATGCCATTGCTTTATTTAATTTTATTGATGTGGCATTAAACAGCAATTTCCTCTCCGACCGCAGGAAGCCTTTGACTACATTGGTAGCTCACGAATGGTGTATGAGATGGAGAACAAGCGGTTTGCCATCGACCTGGACAACGTTCACTCAGTTCTTGAGGTCGGACAGGTATGTAACTGTATACATCTTGACGCAATATCCATGATGCGCATTGTAATGGACAACAGCAATTTTGGACGAGTGTTTATCACCATCTTGATGCGCACACATGTGCTATTTCATCCTGCATTAACCTGAATTCACAAGTCACTGTGGAATTGGATCGACCAATGCACAAAATCTCATCCAGCTCAACGTCTTTATTGTAAAACAAGTACCCACAATAACTCAGATTGGGTTTCAACATCACCTTACACACACACCTTTTGTTCTTTATTTAACTCGCTGCTCTTTTATGTAAGTGTCTATTGTGCCGACGTTACCCGATCTCTCTATGAACCATATTTCACATCGCTTTCTCAATCCTGCTTGAAGGTGGGGCTTTTTAATGGCTCCAACCTGTGGCTCCACTCCGACCCTGTGTCCAGGAGGAACGGCAGCGTTGATCCGCAGGTTTGTACTGTAGCTGTGTGTGTGTTTACTGTGTAGGAACACATCCTTGGTTGAGAAGGGATTGTAAAACCTTTTTATGTCAGAACCCAATAACTCGTGGTGGCATGTGTGCACACATGCCACCACGTGTGCTTTGTCAGAGTTACAAACAAACTTGTAAGGGCCCATTTGGAACCCCCTAAAGGAACTCTGAGATTTCCTGAACCACCCTGGAGCCTCACTGCAAAAACATTTTTACTGAAATGCAAATTATGAATAATGAAATTATTTTGTTGCTTTACGAGAACCATAACAGAAACATTGGATATTAAACCAAAGCAACTCCACATATATACTGTATTTTCAAAGATATTCAGTTTTATTTTGGCACTAGTAGTAGCAGATCTACCAGCTCACAACATGGTAGTTGTAAAGGACAGTGATACCACTAAGATGATGACGTTCACGGAGGGTTTTACAATACAAATGTTATCCTGTATACACATTTTTATAGTAGTCATTATGTAATAATACTACAACATTGAATCATTGGTTTGTTTGAGTGATTCTCTTTCACATCTTTCCATCCCTAACAGGTACGGACACTGCTGACCAACCTCAGGACAGCTGCATCGACTATGTCAGTCACTGCGTCTGAGCCCGGTGTCTCTCAGCCTCTGCCACCCTCGTCCTTCCAGCGTTTTCTGAGAGCTCGGCCCATCCCAGGGGTTGTCATCGCTGCACACCGGTCCGAGTTCCAAAACAGGTGACTGCTGCTTTCCTTCGCTTGTATTTTTATACTGTTCTAAATTCATCCAATCATCAAGTATTTTGCTATATTACAAAAAGACATTTGAATGGTTTTCCCCTGTGTCCACACTCCACAGGTACTATGAGAGCATGTATGATAATGCAGCCAACCTGAACTTGACGTACCAACAGGGCCTGAGCCCAGAGCAACAGCTTGCAGTTGTCACGGACACAGCCAAGGTACCACTTATTGGAGCAGCCACATTAACCCCTGTGTCCCTAGAATTTGTGCATAATTTATTTTTTCCAAACTATTACAAATCTTTAGCTACAAAAAAGAGAAAAATGGCTAAAGTAGCCAATCTACAATTTTACAATGCATTGCAAGCTTGTGTATGGGCCATTTTCTGCAACTTGTATTAAGTATATAAAGCATTTTAAAAATATATATATGCAGTTCAATTTTGTTCATATATTCTATTGCACTCAATTGAATTCATACTGCGTACAGTAGGTTACAACGTACAGTAGGTTACTTTCATGTACTCTCTGCTTGCTCTCTGCTTGCTTACCAGGCACTGACGGAGGTGGCGTCCACGGTTGCCCGTTCTCTCTACCTGCAGGCTGGTGGACTAGAAGCTCAGTTGCCCAGCATCAATGCAGACCCTCAAATAGTAAGATTATCAAACTGAGACCATGTGGCAAGATATGGACATTGAAGTGTTGTTTTTTTTATTGCAAGGAAAGTTGGAAACTATTGTATGTTATACAATACAGACACAAAATAAACTGGATTCTATCATGTGATATGCATATACAAACTTTGCCTTGGAGTTACGGAAGTTGGGTACAAATACATTTTCTTTTCAGCCGTCTTCAATAAAAGCCATTGACTTTAAGGCAAGGTTTATACTCAATTTACTTTGACAAAGGAATCATGTTGTCTACAGAATAATTCCACGTAAATACAAATGTTTGGATAATTGTCAACAGTTATTGTAGAAATGTACTGTATTGTTTGTATTCCATATAATCTAAATTCCAAATATGACAACGATTTGTGAAATTGGACACAGATTTAACTGCATAGCTCCAGAAGGCAGTTTTAGTCATTTTAACAAAAGGTGCAATCTGTGATTTTACTGCATTTTGCCCCTGTCATTAATGCATTTATTTATTTATTTATTTGTTTATTGCATGTGTCAACAAGTGTCATTGGTCTTGAAGAATTAAGCTGAACCAATGATCATATCCTTTCTCTTTCTTTGTCTCTGTCTCTTCCAGGTCACTCAGTTGCTGTATGGATTCCTAGTTCGATCAAACAACTCCTTTTTCCAGGCTGTATTACATCCAGAATTTCAGAGACTCCTGAGTAAGTTAAACTCTAGGATGATGATGTATTACAGTTCAGGTTAATAAGTACTACTGTAGATTAAACGCTGCAGCCTAGTGATCAACACAGAGCTGGAGCAAATTAAATTCATAATGTGTTGCTTTTCAGGTGTGCCCAGAGCCATAGGTGTGCCAATTTGCATAGACAGTAGTCAACACTATTGAGAATCCACATCTAACACACCCATTATTCATTGTATTAGCTGGAGTAGAAGTTCACCTGCAGTTTGCAGGGATTAAAGTTGTTTGTCAAATGTTTTGGCTGCAGTTTTAACTCTAAAACAAAATGTACGTAAACTAAAAATGCTTTACATGGTCTACAGTGTTGTGTACCGGGAGGGCTACTCCATGCGGGTCCTTGGTTAATAAATCACTGATCAATGTGACTTTTTGCTTTTGCTATATTTTTACTTGACTTAATATTTTCCTACCAACTGAAGATCTCTCCAGGGTTCAATAAAGGTCTGTCCTGTCCTGTGTCCCCATGGATGTAGGAGAAATGCTAAAACATATTTTGTTGCTTTTGTCTCTTTCTGACATGCCATGTGTCTTTATTTTTCAGAGAACGAGCCACCAGAGTATTACGTGGGTGTGTGGAACAGCCCATCCCACATGTCCACTCCCACTGTTCTAGTCCAGTATTTACTGGCTAATCTGACTGGCACCGTCATTAATATCACCCAGGAGAACTGCCAGGGTCAGAAGGAGAATGATACGGATGTAAGTCATGTCATCATAATGATGTCTCTGACGCTACAGTTGGATTCATTTGTTTTGGATTTCTTAAATCGGTTGTCCCTTTCTTCCAGATGTATTCTTACCTGTGGGTACAGGGCGTGGCCCCTTCCAACATCACCAAGCCGGAGGGCTACTGCGTGCGCTCCTCTGTGCGCCTCTCCAAAGCAGTGTCGCCGGCTTTGGACATCCTGTCGGATTACAGCTCCAAAAATTACTCCACCTGGACGGAATCTCGGTGGAAGTTCATCCGAGCGCGCATATTCCTTGTCGCCAGCAACGATCTGGAGGCAAGTGTTAATTTGTTTTAAAAAGGTCTCTCCCTTGTGCCTCTTCCAGAACTTGCACTATTGTCCCCCACAGAAAAGGAATAAAGTCTGTAACACTAGTTATTTATTGTTTATTTGAATCACTATAGCAGCTACTCTTCTTGGGGTCCACATTTTCTTAAATCCACTTGTTGATTACTTCCCACCTAGCCTCAATGTGTGATTTCCTGTCAGTCTGGGGTAAACAAGGTTATTCCCAAACTGGCAACACCAGAATAGTGAGTCTTGTGTTGCCTTGCCAGTTGATTATGGAGCTCCACCTACCGATTACTGATTTTAGATTGCCTGGCAACATTAGACTGCATGATAAGAGAACAATAACTCTTAATCTCTCTCTCCTCTCCATCTATTCCCTCTCATCCCCAATCTCTCCACTGCTCCTGTCCTCCCTGTTTTGTTCACTGGTTATTTCCCCCCTCCATATCTCCCTCTGGTTATTTTCCCCCTCCATATCTCCCTCTTGTCTCGTATCTCCCTCTTGTCTTGTCTTCCTCTCTCTTACCTTCCTCATTGCTCCAGATGCTGACCCTGGGCGTGGGTATTGGTATCCTGTTATCATCGCTATTCCTGACATATATCATCAGCTCCAAGGCAGAGATGCTCTTTAGCTCGGGCAGGGAACCCACCAACGCCACCTACTGAGTCAAAAATACAACAACACCTTAGTGAGTGGGCTTCAAAACCACAACAACTACTACTACATCTACAACTTCTACTCCCAAACAAACATGGACATGTTTTTTCAAGAATAGGTACACAGGCAATTTAGATACAAATGAGCAGGGTTGTTTTTATGTTTTAAATGGACAACAGACTCACTCAGGTGAGACAGGAGATGGAGTTGGACTCCCAGCAGGATCAATGTGCACTGGGCACGGGATGGGCGTCTGTCAGTGCTCCAACTCAAGTGTAAAAAGATGTTCATATTCTTTTATTTTTATTTTTTTTCCTCTATTTGCAAATAATGTTTTGTTTACTGTAATATGGGATTAGGCACTAAGCATCATTGGAACTTAGAATTTGTGTGCAAGTGTGTGTGTGAGGGAGAGAGTGAATGAGTGACTGAACCACTGAATAAATGAGTGATTTTAGTGTGCGTGTGTGCGCGCGTGTGTCAAAAAACAATCCGAGTGTGTGTGTGAAAGATTACAATGGTATGTGCAATACTATAGTTAGTTGTCTTCTCCGTCTGTACTTAATTAATTTATCAAGCAGACCTAATGGAAGGGAACATTTTTTTCCTTTCCGGAGAAATGGACTTAAGCCTGATTTATACTTATTTGTGTGCCAGTGTCAAGTACCAAAAGCAACAGACTCACAATGTGACCAGCTGTTTCGGTGCACGATACACACAGAGAGCAGCCGAGTATAAATCTGGCATTAAGGGTGTTTGGGTTGATTTTATGAATGACCACTAATACACTCAGATTAGAATGAAATTACAGTTGTACTGTATGATTTTTGTGTTCGTTTCAAAACAGATTTCACAGTGTTCTGTTTTAATATGGTGGGTTTCTTTCTTTTTTTTTTTTTTTTTTTTTTAGATTTTGATTATATGCATCACACCTGAACGCTTTATGTATGTGTTGATGTATGTTTGTTTGATTCATTCATGGCAGGTTCTGTTTGACCAACCGGGGAATAGTTTTGATGATTTGTTGCCTTGATAACAAAATAAAATGATGCTTCTCCAGTTCTTTTGTAGCCGCACAATTGAATTAAAAAATTAACTGTGTGCAGAAAACACAACTTCTGATATTCATGGTGTTTAACATGTAGACATATTCGTTGTGCACAGCCACTTGTTGATCAACACATCATTTTGAAAGCATGTTGATTTTACATTTATAAAACAATGGAATTTTAGCAATCAATCAGAAATGAGTGTATAAATGTAGAATCTGATTGCTCAAATATACATTATGATGGATAGTATTGAATTACTATAGTACATTATTTAAGAAAATACTTCCCATGGTATGTTCTGCAATAGATATAGCTATTATTAGCTGCCGCCGGTATGCATGGTCTGGGTCCATAGATCTCATATGCTTTTGAAGAAGCCACTGATCGTTCTAAAGCCCATAGCCCAGTGGAACATTCGCGCTGTGATTGGCTAGTGGGTTGTCTGGCAACCGTTGAAGCGAGTAGACTGCAGATATTGAACAATGCACAGCACATTACTATATTAATCTGGACATCATCACCACTATGTTGACCGTGACACTGACTTAGCAAAGAGCAGCCTGTCATTTTATTTTTTAGGTGGTGTCAGTTTTATTGTCGAGTCCAGAGACAAAAGGGGAAAAGATTGTGTTGGTAGATTTGTAGTGCAGTCATTCGCAAAGAAAAGTTGTATTAAACTGCAATTACGATTGGAATTAACTCTTGATATGTTAACAAATACAATAGAATATATTGTCCAAACAAACGGGCTAGTCGTCACGGTAGTTCATCACGAGTACAGTTATTTTACAATTTACATGTTGGATAATGTTATCCCCATGGCTACTGTAAATGACGAATCACAGCGAGAGCGTTCCTCCAGACTATGGGATTCCGATTACCTTTGAAGAAAAACCTCGAGGGAGGCCGGGGGAGGGGCCTAGATGAACCGGGGGCGTGGCCAGCGCACCGACGTTACGGTTGAGTGAGAAAGAAGTGGAAAGTGAGAAGAAGAACACAGTCTCTTGAATGGACCAGGAGGAATAATAATAACGAAGTAAGTAGCATTTTTATCTTTTCAATCTGTACTTTAGCGCCGTGCGTGCGTGTTACTCCGGACGGTATTTTGTACCGAATTTCAGACGCGAAGTATTCGGGAAGTTTTGGGCGGGGGGTCTCACGGTTTCTTTCCCAAACAATAGTGGTGAAGCGACGCTGGCTGTGGTCTCGCAGGGAAGTTTCGGACCCTCTAATAGGCCCTATTGTTGTTTCTCTCCCCACCGAGGCCACGTAGCTCTTTGGACACATTCTTCCATTGCCAATGGGACAATATATATACATGTTTTAAACGTGACCAGGGCAATGGAAAGGATACAACAAAGGGGGGAGCATAAAAGCACTGGATTTTAATGGAGGCCTAGCGTTGCGGGCTTTATTCTTTTCACTCAGAGAGAGAGAGAGGGGTTGGTTGGTTGCGGATGTCCCCATCCATTCATTAGTTTCAGCAGAGCGATCCATTCCCGAGAAGGAAAAGAAAGGGGGTGAAAGCGAAACGATCTGTGGGATCATTGGTACTACGCGACACCCCGGGGCCCGACGCCCATTGTCTCCCCACACACACAAACCCCCTCCACATGAAGAGCTTTTAGAAATCTCGCCAAAATCTTAATCTTCAACCCATTGCTTACAACTGCTAGGCTAGTCTTCTGTGGTCCTTTGTGGCCTTGGCATTTGTTCAATAATTGATTAGGATTTCTCGATAGTTGTTGCTTGAGCCTACATGGTTTCAAATTGTTGCATCCTAATGTGCTGCTACATTATCTTACAACGTAGTCTTAATAGGGGATCTAGTATAGTACACTTTATCACACTGTATCCCATACTTTTGCATTGTATCCTAATGTGCTACTATATTATCATTTCAGTGTAGTAGCATTACTATGGTACAGTATAACAGTACACTACTATGGTACAGTATAAGTACACTACTACAACAGTACACTATCACACGGTTTCTCGTACTTTTGCCTTGTACCTTAATGTGCTGCTACATTATGATGCAATGTAGTTCATTCATGGGATACAGTATAGTACACTTTATCACACTGCATCCCATACTTTTGCAATGTATCCTAATGTGTACTGTTGCATTGTATCTTAATGCATGATGCTACATTGTATCCTAATGCATGATGCTACATTGTATTCTAATGTGTGCCGCTACATTGTTTGTACTGCCACAGATGTGCCTCAGTTAAAAGTTAACTGTAAATTCACACAGTTGACCTACATCACAACAGTAGTTATGAGTTGGTAAGATTTTGGCATTTAAATGTACAGTAGGCTAAATATTGATGGTGTGCAAAGCATCAGCACTTAAGAGAGACCATGTAGAGTCGCCTATGGCGTACCATTATTAAGATCTCGCTGTTTTGGCTAGTTGACTTGAGCCTGTATTTGTTTATTCATTTATCTAAACACATTTGGCACAAAAATGTACTTCTTTTAAAACCCCATCTTGCTCTGCTCTTGCAGGCTTGAGATTTGCTTGATAGCTTGTTGTACAGGAGAAGTAGTTCCTCTGGGCTATTGGCCAAGACAATATTGCCTGTGGCTTTCTAAGCAAGCCAGCACAGTAGTGGCCTGGCTTCTGGCCCATAATATCTGATACTGCTGCCCACCTCGTGTCATTGGAATACACTTTGATTTCAGATGTGACAGACAGAGTGCTTCATGGGCTGTTATGTAGCTTTGCCCCCCTCCAAATGAAATCACAAGACTCAGCAGAGGACACAGCCTTGTTGTTGTTTCAACCACACCCTAATAGATCAGTACACACACACACACACACACACACACACACACACACACACACACACACACACACACACACACACACACACACACACACACACTTCACAGTTCACACACAGTCACACCTGCTCCATTTTGCTGGCCATGTGGGCACAAAGGTTGATGGTAGCAGTTGTCTTTTGAGACTAGTTTTCAACGGCTTCACTGGGCAGAGAACAGCGGGTGGTGGTCAGTGTGTGTGTTTGTGTGTGTGGCCTTTGTACAGTGATCTGCCCCTTTCCCCACTGCAGCGCCAGAGCGCATGCTTATTTTCACAGTTGGTATTCCAGGCCCTCAAATGGCTTTAGGATGGAGCATGTCATTTCAGAGATGGCCCAGATTGTTTTTCCACCATGGCAGCTGCTGGCTCGCTTCCAGCAGCTTTTCAGAAAAATATGGGGCTGGTAAATTTAAAGACTGAAGAGCGCATCAAGAAAAAAATGGCACGGTGGAATGTGGATGTTGATTTGCCCTGTGTTTGTAGTGTACCACTTTGTTTTGCAGTGTAATGGTCCCCTAAAACACATGCTTATGGGACGAGTCTCTTCTTTAGAAGCGGCAGGATATATGGCTTGGTCATTGCACGCACATAATACATTTATCATCTCTCCATCGGGTAATGAGGTGTGCTTAATGGTTTACACTCCCTTGGCCAAGTGTTGCCTTCAGCCATGGCACTAGTTGGCTGGCATCAAGGCAGACATGATGTGTCTAATCTGAGACCACACACACTCACACACACACAGGCTCAGTCAGGACACTTGATTGGCTGTATAGCTACTTGGATTCATCTCTCTGCAATGAGTTGTGCATAATAGAGTGAACAAAGGGGAGAATTCGTGTAAGTCAGGCTTTTGCTGTCAGAATGCTTTTATCAGGGATTTATTTTGATCGGGAAGGAGCACGGATACAGCTACATGGCTAATCTCTTGAAGTGCTTGAGAAGACCATGGCGATGACATCATTGTTTATTTTGCTTCAAGATCATTGGACTATAACAGGGCTTTTTACCCTGCTGGGAGGGAGGAGCACGTTTAAATCATGGCCCATGGTGCGATGACAGCCCTGCAATTAATGCAGGACTAACAACAAAAGACTCAATTATAGTACGTAACTGTCTGTTACAAAACACAAATTATCACGGGGGGACGGACTTAAAGAGCTCCGCACAATTTATAGAATGTGAACGCCTGAGTGCTAGATGTTATTTTTTATGTAACCTTCTGCTCTGCTGATTACATGTGTTCCAATGGAGTTATTAAGTGAAATATTTATAAAGGCAACAAACCACTTGTGTCAGTGGCTTCCCATTATATATCTAAGAAAAGTTTGGAAGATGGCTCCACAAAGGAGGAAATCTTCAAGAAAATAACGGGCCAGCCAAGAGGTCTAGGCACCTCGGCTTGCTGCAAGTCTAGCTCCTGAGGTCCTTTTCTGGGTGTCCCACCCCCCCCCCCCCCCCCCCACCCCCCCTCGCCTCACTCCCCCTTTCCTCTCCAACTAGTGTAAAATCCATCAATGAACGCAATAAGCCCCAAATATACCTTATAAAAAATACAAAAAAAGACATCAACACATCACATTGTGAATACTTTCACATCACTGCAAAAATGGGCAGTATAATTACAACACATCATATGACAAAATATCAAATGTGGCATTGATTTATGAAATAAACATAAGATTTAATGTGGATATGGATATATGGATATATATATAGGATGTTATAGCCTGACAGTGATGGTTATGTACATGAATACTGGCGGTCTGCATTGATGAACGGAGTCCCAGTATAGTTCATTAAGTAGGCCATAGGACGCTAGGATGAATAGGAAGGAAACATTATCCATCCTTCCACCAGACCACACCTTGCCAGATCAAGTGTTCTGCCATATCCTCCTCAGCGACAAAACCTAACTGACAGATGGACATATTCTGAGCAAGAGGTGTAGTGCAGTTTTCAGTTGATATTGTATTGTTCTGTAATGTAAAACGGGTACAGTACCCTGGCACACTAAAGCAGCATTTAGGGGGTTGTGTTAAGTCAAGTGTATCATGAGAATGAATAATGTATGCTGAGTTTGGATCAAAGCATTCATCACTGTATTGTAGCTGTCGGGCTTACATCTGCCCATCTAGGTAGGTAGTTACTACTTAGCTGGCAGCGTTGACTTACTAGTGATCTCCAGTCTCTCTTGATACCTGTACTTTTGTCATTATACAAGTTCACCTTTAGACTTTTGTCTGCATGTGAGATGGAGAGAAAGATTGAGGCACTAATAGATAAACTAGTGATTTACCGATTTTACACAGCATTTTGACAGCTACACATGTTATACAAAGATGCGTCCGACAGGAAATATGAGATCCAAATTATTACTAATGATGATTATTTCCTGTTATTGCCTGATTTCCCTACCCCGATGTTTCTGCTCTGGTGTGTCCATATTAATGTATACGCCTTATCCAAAAGTAGTGGTAACATCTAGCCAGAATGTTTCAACAATAAGGATACTATACAAAGAACTTGAACTTGAATGAATGTTCCTATTCACAATCCACTGTTTGTGAACAGTTAAAGCTGCCATTGGATCTTCTGTATTGCTGTCATGGTAATAGCCATGCGTAAATAGACTGAAAAAGCTGATTCATTGGAACGACAAAGACATCATGTGGTCAATTTAGTAAAATTAAATTATGCTGGAAGCCATGTCGACTATGCCAAATATGGGTTCTATGGCTGTGATAGCAAGAGGCCTTTCTGTCCATTCAAGCTTTGTGGTCTGGAGTTCTTATTAGCAGGAGACGGGAGCTGTTGGTTACTGGTTGGCTGTCTAGTGGTGTTGTTAAGTAGACCGTATGTGGTACGGTCTCTTGACACATGCTGAAGCTTGATTTATACTTACACCAGTGTTGTTGCCGAAAATAGCCAATCTACAATCTCACAGTGACTCGTGCACATTGCTGTAGAATAATTCAGTTACAAGTATAGACATACTTTACAAACAACAATACAGGTGGTCCCCAGCTAAGTTGGTTAACCAGATGTAACTCTTGAGAGTGTAAAAATGAAACCAAATGGACCCTGGCGGATCCATTTGGTTTCATTTTTACAGGTTCAAGAGTTAAAATATTCATCATCTTAATTAGCCCAAGTCTACACAACTAGATAATGTAGACAATTAATGGTCATTTTGGTCTGTATGTTTTGCCTCTTTAGTTTTGGGCTCTGTGGGGCAAAAATGTCCTCAAATGGTGGTCCTTGGCCCAATAGCGGGCCCTGGTATCAAAAAGGTTGAAAACCCCTGTACTATAGGGCAGTCTGGGGTTCATACACATCCATAGGTTCCATGTTCCCTGGGTTCTGTATTCCACACTCACCTTTAGGGTTAGTTATTGGTACAACAAAACCCAGGGAACACGCACATGTTCCTGTCTGACTCTGTTGTATACCAAAGCAAGGCTCTACCTCCATGTCCCAATCAACGTCAAGCAACCCCTCCCACCCTTTATCAATTAACCAGCATATGACAGCACAACATCCATCAAGTAAACACTTTGTTTGTGGGGTGGGGGCATCATCATCTAAAGTTGTGAAGGGCGTCATGAGGTCAGATCCCCATGGCAACTGTCACCCACCAATCCGCCTCCAGCTGAACACCTTCTTTCATCCCCATAGCAGCGAAGAGGCCCCCGTCACCCGGGGGACGCGGGTAGCGTGGGAGGGAATGTGAGATGGGGGGCAAACAAGTATAGTGAAAACACAGTAATCCAATATGGCTGTCATTGTGTCTGGGGCTAGGCAGTTTGCCGGACGACTGAGCTCGCTATGTATGTTTTTGTCCGGTGTGGCGACTGACCTGGAAGACGTCGATTCAAGCACACTCTGATGACGTTGTGAAAATGGCGACATATAGCGGGCCGCCGCATGTTCCGTTAGCACAGAGCGATGGGTGAAACATGGTGTCAGCTCTGCATGTAGACTTTGGGCCTCACTTTGTTTATATTGTTTGTGTATTTGTTCCATCTAAAATTAGGTAAATGTTCAATCATTCAATAAGATTATTAAGAGTTCTGTGTGTAGTCATCCTTATGATGAATAAGGTAAATAAATGGAGATGCACTTCGGCTGATGGAGAGGCTGCTGTAAAAGCACATGTAAAAGCACCGTTGTATACAGTAACTAAACATGTCTTAACTCCAAAAGTTGTGGTAAATCCTGCATAGGTCAGTGCATCTTTAACAGTTTCACCACAACTCTTGGAATGATCGATTATTCTGTTGTGTCTTATCCTATCACTCCAAAAGTTGTTTTAGGTTTTGTTTTATTAACAAGCTCATTAACTCACTGCACACCACCTCACAGTCCTTTAAGTGGTGATTACACTACAAAACCCAGAAAAGACCTCACACACTTTACAACAATAAATGATATAACTTAACAGTGAAATGTGAAAATACATGCAGGCTGTTTTCTCAAATGTATTAAAAAAAACCGAAACACGTCATGAACTCATTTCATTTTTCCCCTTAAAGTAGACACCTTAAGCTGTCTTTAGATAATTTCACAAGGATTTCCTATAAGTTATTTTGTTACTATTGAGCCTAGCTTTTCTGCTAATCTGTCAAAAAGTTAAAGACGTACGTTCTTGGCTGATTATTATCTAGTTGTTTTTATCATTTTAACAATAGCTTAAAAATGCATGTAGTATGGGATTCATTTCTAAAATATGGCGTTTAACTGCTTTTATTCTTTACACAGAATACACAATTCTCACGAACAAGATATGTCATATGTTTCCAATGAGACACAACACAGCATTGTGAGCCATGTTGGTCACTGCACTCCCGCCTCCAACTGGGGTCCATGTTCTTGTGTGACTAAAACCAAGAAGGCTGGGTCAGACGCGATTAGTTCCATATGGTTCATGACTTGCATTACAGGCACGACAGCTACTGAGAATATCGCTGATGCATACAAATGGTATGGGGGGACTCTGGATGTGTACTGGGGGTTTTCGGGAACTGGTCTCGTGTAGCAAACCGCTAACCTAGTTTGTTTTCTCACTTGAGAAATACTGTGGTGGCTTTCAAAGCTGCAGGAATTGGCTGCTAATTCGATTGGGTCTTGTCTGTCAGCTGCAGTGATGTGATGCAGAGGTGACCATGGCCGTGTTTCTGAAAAGGTCTCATATAATCCTGATCCTTCAAACAGATGAGCTGTATATGTGAGACGTGACTTCACAACCTGGTGTCCGCATTTTGTTCATGTCTTAGGTGAAACCTTTCAAAACGGGCCTAGAAAACAAGGCACTAGCCAGCTAGTCTAGACTAGCTGTTAGAGCTTGTCTATTTGTATATTCATTCACTATTCTTCTGTCACTTACAGTTTCTATTGTTTGATTCTTTTCAGATCCTGGCTTACCCGGCACTCTCACACCTCATCTCTCACCTCTCTTTCTCCTGACACCCCCTCTCCTCCGGACTCTCCCTCTCCTAGCCCCCCTCCCCCTCTCCCCCCATCCCCCGCCGTCGGCCTCCAAGATAGATTCCCTCAGGAGTAGGGTTGACTTGCTCAAGCTGCCGCTGGCGCTCTCTGCCAAGTCCATCACTGAGCGCAAGAGCCAGCTGGGAGGAGGAGTGGGCGAGCAGCCCCGCGGCCCCGGAGGAGGCGGAGGCAGGATCCGTGGAGCCCGCTCAATGCCGTCTCGCGACATGGACAATGAGTCACAGTACTCTGGCTACTCCTACAAGTCCTCGCACTCCCGCGGCTCCCGTCATCACAGGTATGCGCACATGCACACGTAAGCTTCCTCCCAGACATCAGCTTCACTGTCTTTGTCTCCCCTTCCCTGTGTGTTGAATACACGCGCGCTGGGGGAGCACAGGCACCCCCTGGCCTAGTGGTCCAGGTGCATATAACCTTTAAGCCTGACAATGTGCCACAGGTTTGAGTCCTGTTCACAATGACCGTAGTTGCATTTATCCCCCTGTCTCCCACCTTCCCTCTTTCCTTTCTATTTTGATTTATTATCCACTGACTGTAGAGAGCGGACGCAGATGTGTGTCTCTCTCCAGGTTGACACTGACTAAGTGGTCTCAAGTTGTTTAATTAAGTTCTAAAGATATCAAAGCTGCAATCTTTATTTTAACGAATAAAACATCATTGAACCAGGCTGTATGGCCCAGGTATTTTTTTATCTTGGCCCAGCAAAAAAATTGTGTATGGCTACAGATTGTGTATAGCTACAGATATTCAAAAGCCGGTGCAGAATCTGCAGATGTGTGCAGAGTTGGTTTTGAGAGTTAAAATGACAACAACAAGACCAGACACACGTTTTTCAGTTTGCTTTGTTAAGAGGAGGATGCTTGATAACATAAACATGTCTTTGTCTATTGGTTGTAGTTAAGGTCTTCATATTCAAATCAAAGCTGGTTGGTTGGGTGGTGTAGGCTATGGTGCGGTCGTATTGTCTAGTAAATAGTTCATTCAGAAGCAGTTTTGACACCTGACATTTTAAGAAATGCATATTTCACCCACATACACAGTGCCTAGCTGGCCCAGGCCCAGGAAATGATTAAATGATTCCTTCATACGCCACTGTGGTAGAGTAAGTTAACACAATCATATGGTGGGGGGTGGTCTACACATCTAATGAAAAAGTTACACCCTGGTGTCACGATGGACACCTACTGGTAGATAAGTAGCTGGTGGTGTTCTGATAGTGATGCCAACACCCGGTATTGGTATCTACCGGCAAGTATGCATGTCTATGCTATCATTCCCAATCCACATCATTTATCACAGGATGGTTTTTAATTTACCCGTATTTTCCGCCCTATTATAAGGCGCACCTTTTAAAACTGATTTCATATATAAGGCGCACTGGATTATAAGGCGCAGTGAATAGAACCTACTACAGTTAACATAGAATAGAAGCTACTGCAGTCAACCAATCCATATATAAGGCGCACTGGATTATAAGGCTCACTGTGGATTTTTGAGAAAATTAAAGGCTTTTAAGTGCGCCTTATAGTCCGGAAAATACGGTACACTGGAAATATCTTGAATTTTATTTTTTTTCTCCTACAGTATATTGCTGTGAAAAGGGCACCAAATTAACCCATATGCACCGCCTTCAGAGTTCCAGAATCTGTAATGGTCAATTTTGAACCCCCTCAAGGAACTCTGAAGGTCAATGGACCCTACTTTGAGAACCACCATACTAGACTCACAAGTTATAGGAATCTCTAGCATCTCTATTAGTCGCCCTGCCGTGGTGTCATAAGTCCAATGTCTCCCCTGGTCAAGTGTGGATTCCTATCTTAATGAGCAGTATATACTGTTTTATTTCCCACACAGGAGACCCGGGAAATAATTCTAGGTGTTAAAAGTTTCAATTACCTCACTCTGCTGAGAGAGGACATAAAATGGGTAGTAGATTGTGGTTAAGTCAAGTGTCTGGGGAGTAAAACGTTGTAAAATTGTAGTATTTTTCACTCCAACCATCAAATCTTTTAGGTGCCATAATTTGAGCGCTATACTGTAAAGGTCTTGTCAAGTGCCCGCCTGTGTAAAGCCCTGTTATTTTATACCACCATAAGCTAACATTCATAAGTACTGTATGTATAGTGCATGCCTGGATAAGTGTAATGGTCCATTGCACCTTATTAAGCTGATGTTAGCTAGTTCCTACCTGTCCTTGGAGCAGACTGCTACACACTTGTTACGTTCCTTTGCCTGCGGGCATGTCAGTAAAAAACATGCATGTGGTAAAATGTTGAAGCTAATAGAAGTACTGTAAGTCAGAATAGAAACTTTGTCATCAGCACATGGAAATTAGCTTTCGGCCTTACTCGGGAATTAACACCAGATGGAAGATGGAAGTTTAGCGACACAGTGTCATTCAGTTGAAGTTCTATCAAACCTCTACTAGTCTAAAGGCTTGTTTTCTCTGTTCTGTATGCGTCTTCTAGGAGGGACAGGCATCGTTCCAAGAGTCGAGATGGCAGCAGTCGTGGGGACAAGTCCGTCACCATTCAAGCTCCTGGAGAGCCGCTGCTGGACGCAGAGTCGACACGCGGGGATGACCGGGTCAGTCACTCGAGTGTGCTAACTCTGTTAAAAATTAAGTCATACGTGACTAGAGTATGACACCCAACTTCGTCAGGAATGACCACAAATTAGAATAAATGCTGTTACATTTTGGTGTGGTTAGGATGTTTATTTGATTTACTTGCCAACATTTGTCATCTTATTGTATTCTTAAAATGCTATTAGTTTGATGGTTTGATAGTGAAAGTAGTTGATATAAACTGTGGCTCATGAACAAAAGAACATGGTTTAAGAACCATTGAGAAATATGTGCAGTAAGGGAACATTATTTACAGGAGAGCTAAATACACACACACACACACACACACACACACACACACACACACACACACACACACACACACACACACACACACACAGACCATGCTCATTCCTTCTCTCTTTTCTCTCCTTCCAGGATGACAACTGGGGTGAGACCACCACAGTGGTCACGGGGACGTCGGTGGACAGTGTGTCCAACGAGGACCTGACACGCGTCTCCAAGGAGCTGGAGGAGTCCACACCGCTGGAATGCAAACGCTTCCTGGGCCCAGCGCTGGGCTGCTGCCTCAGCCTCTTCGCCCTGGTCACCCCTCTGGCCTTCCTGGTGCTGCCGCAGGTACTGTACTGTACTTGCAGATAATTTTGCTGTTACATTTACTCCACTAAATGTTTACTACGATAATTTCAAAGCTCTAGTTACTTATTATAGTTGGTAATTATAACAAAATGTATATAAAGTTATTAACCAGGCCTATGTAGATTTCCCGGCAATTTGAAAATAAAGCTTGTCAGCTTGTAGAAGTAGCTTGGGAATGTCTTATTGTCGACATAGGCAGAAAAAGAGAAAAAGAAGTAGAAGTACTGTAGGTCGAGAATGGTAATGGTGTTATTAACCAGCCCAATGTACTGTAGATTTCCTTGACATTTGAAAATACAAGTCTGTCAGCTTGTAGACCTTTTTATTTTCAAACATTTTATACATTTGAAAACATGAAATGGGACGCTCTGCATATTACTACTTTCTACATTTGTGCTTCTACTAATGTAAATTTTGAAATGCAGACTTTTAATTGATACAGCAGTATTTCTACATTGCAGTATTGATACTTTCAGTGAAAAAGTGAAGTAAATTGTATTACTTTTCCCACAGGTGCTCTGGCGCGATGCCCTGGACCCGTGCGGAACGCCCTGCGAGGGCCTCTACGTGTCGTTGGCCTTCAAGCTGCTGGTGCTGCTCATCTCGTCGTGGGCGCTGTTCTTCCGGCCTCCTCGCGCCACCCTGCCGCGCTTCTTTGTCTTCCGCTGCCTGCTCATGGTGCTGGTGTTCCTGTTCGTGGCGTCCTACTGGCTATTCTACGGTGTGCGCGTGCTGGAGCCCCGCGAGAGGGACTACCGTGGCATCGTGGAGTACGCAGCGTCGCTGGTGGACGCGCTGCTCTTCATCCAGTACCTGGCACTGGTGCTGCTGGAGGTCAGGCACCTACAGCCTGCCTTCTGCCTCAAGGTGGTCCGCACCACGGACGGAGCCAGCAGGTTCTACAACATCGGACACCTCAGGTCAGTTGGCCGTAACGCTGCATGCATTTTTAGACGTTTAGTAGACATGCTTGTTCCAGAGAGACATGACCTCAGTAACCTAAAGAACCTAATATCCATCTTGAACAGTAAAATATCTGTACACTGAAACAATGAGTATACAGTATAGACATGAAGTGTTCATAACATGCTATTTATTTAAATTATTATTACATAAGTCTGATCCTTTGAATATGCCTGTTAGGTCGACGAGGTTTGGGCAAGTGCTGCACATACTGTCTGTCTGTGTGTGTGTATGTATGTACTGTATATGTGTATATTATTCCTTTAGTAATTAAACTTTTATTAGTACAACTCAAATGATGCCAGATTTTGTGGTCATGACTGCTAGGACGTTTTGACAAATGCAATCATTGGAAATAACTTAGCTAATTTGATAACATGAGTTAAATAAATATATACAAAAATAGTGTTTTTCTATATGTAACGACAAATAAGTCTATAATATAATCTACACAGAACTTAGATTGAAATACACAATATGGGGACGCCATGTTGAAAGACATTCAAATCAGGACACATGGTTAGCGTCCAATGTGTCTGTCTGGATTTACTTGATAGGAGCCGATAAGCTGAGTAGTTATTAGAAGAAAAAAAAAATGATGAAGTGCATTCATGATCCAAGGCAAAGCCTTATGTCATAAAGGTTTGTCTTGGATCACACATACACATTCTTTCCTGCTCTGAAACCACACACACACACAATCAAAGAAGGGGTTCTTACCGCTGGAGTTACAGTCAATATTAGCCCTTTGTGTGCCCATTTGTGAAAATTGGCAGGGGGTGAATTACTTTGCTGGAGTACCTATGAGGGCTGTGTGTAAATTGGCATCATACTGTATATTTGTATTTTTTTTTTAGACAAAACGGAGAGGAAGTATATCCTCAAGTATTTTGGCATGAGAGTGTTTTGTGTTTTTGTGGGGGTGGGTCCTTTCTGTGGGTAGCATGTACAGGCAGCGCAACTATGCTTTGTCTCTAGAAACCTCAACACATTCATCTGTCTGAAAACTTAAGACATGGATTTCAGCAATATCCAAGCCTTGGTAAAAATCTTCTAAATGATCATTGATTTGTTTTTATCGCCCTCTGGTGGGCTAGATTGCCATTTTTCTCAGAACTCTGAAATGAACTCAAATCAATAGGGGGACTAAAAGCCATATGGATTGCGGTGAACTAATTCTATGGTTTTATGTTCATAATAAAAGCCATTGATCGTTTTATTCTGTTGGTTCAGTGAATGGCTAACATTTGACCTCCTACTGTATGTTTTTACAGGCCGAGAGAGTGATCTTGTGCTTTGCATGGAGTGGAAGTCAGACTGTGAAATCTGTGCATACAAATTACATTCTATGTATATCAATTTTGTGCCCATATTTCTTGTATCTTCAGTATCCAACGGGCGGCTGTTTGGGTGTTGGACCGTTATTACAGTGACTTCACCGTCTACAACCCCGCCCTGGTCAACCTGCCCAAGTCCATCCTCTCCAAGAAGATGACCGGTTTCAAAGTCTACTCTCTAGATGGTAAGCTAGAGTGCCATGGCTCTGTTTTGTACCGTACATGGTACAGAGACGTAGTATTATGTTCATGGGCACTTGATACAGACGTGTCATTACGCGTACACTGGCACACATGGACAAATGTACTAATTTTCAATGAAAGGCAACCAAGACATAGAAGAGAAAGACGGCCTCACTCAGTGTTGGACAGGCTAAAGCCATATTATACATACTGACAGTTTGTATAATATACAGTTTCACCCATTTTCATACAGTGAGGAAAATAATTATTTGATCCCCTGATGATTTTGTAAGTTTTCATGATTAGAAAGAAATGAGCACTCTGTCATTTTTATGGTACTTTTATTTAAACAAATAGAGACAGGATATGAACAAAAATGTCCATAAGAAAATAATATTTAAAGGTTATAAATTAATTTGCGTTAGAGCTCGTGAAATAAGTATTTGATCCCTAAGCACAACCTGACTTAATACTTGGTGGAAAAACCCTTGTTGGCAAGCACGGAAGTCAGAAGTTTCTTGTAGTTGGTCACCAAGTTTGTGCACATCTCAGGAGGAATTTTGGCCCACTCCTGTTTAGATATCCTCCCCAAAACCTCAAGGTTTCGAGGCTGTTGCTTGCCAACTCAAAGCTCAATCTCCCTCCATAGATTTTCTTTAGGATTAAGGTCTGGAGACTGGCTGGGCCACTCCATGAGCTTAATGTGCTTCTTCAAGACCCATCTTTAGTGCTCTGGCTGAGGGAAGGAGGTTCTTGTCCATGATGTTGCAGTGCATGTCTCCATTCATCGGCCACACAATGCGGTGAAGTTGCCCTGTACCCTTAGCAGAGGAACAGCCCCAAAGCATAATGTTTCCACCTCCATGCCTGACGATGGGGATGGTGTTGTTAATGATTTGAAGGCAGCTGGGACCAGTTACCAAAAAAAACATTGGTAACATAGTACACCATAACGGATTGAAATCCTGCAGTGCCCAGTCATGTCCCTCTGCTCAAGAAGGCGCATAGAGGCCCGTCTAAAGTTCACCAATGAACACCTAAATGATTCAGACCAGGCTGCGGGGAAGGTGATGTGGTCAGAAAAGACCAAAATTCAACTCTTTGGCATCCATTTGACTTGGCGTGTTTGGAGGGAGTGAAATGCTGAATACAAACCCAACAACACCATCCCCACCGTCAAGCATGGAGGTGGAGACATTATGCTTTGGGGCTGTTTCTCTGCTAAGGGTACAGGGCAACTTCACCGCACTGTGTGGCGGATGGATGTGGCCATGTACCGCAGGATCTTGGACAAGAACCTCCTTCCCTCAGCCAGAGCACTGAAGATGGGTCGTGGCTGGGTCTTCCAGCATGGCAACAACCTAAAACATACGGCCAAGGCAACAAAGGAGTGGCTCACAAAGAAGCACATTAAGCTCATGGAGTGGCCTAGCCAGTCTCCAGACCTTAATCCTATAGAAAATCTATGGAGGGAGCTTGAGCTTCGAGTTGGCAAGCAACAGCCTCGAAACCTTCAGGATTTGGAGAGAAGATCTAACCAGGAGTGGGCCAAAATCCCTCCTGAGATGTGTGCAAACTTGGTGACCAACTACAAGAAACTTCTGAGTTCCGTGCTTGCCAACAAGGGTTTTTCCACCAAGTATTAAGTCAGGTTGTGCTTAGGGATCAAATACTTATTTCACGAGCTCTAACGCAAATTAATTTATAACCTTTAAATATTATTTTCTTATGGGCATTTTTGTTCATATCCTGTCTCTATTTGTTTAAATAAAAGTACCATAAAAATGACAGAATGCTCATTTCTTTCTAATCATGAAAACTTACAAAATCATCAGGGGATCAAATAATTATTTTCCTCACTGTATAGCCACTTGGTATATTCACTCCTTACTATTAGAGTGATGCGTTCCTCTAGGAAATAAAGTGAGGTCTGCCACTGAATGTTCCGGCTTTACTGTCTCATACAACTTATATTATGTCTCTTTCAGAGAACACTACCAATAATTCCACGGGTCAGTCCCGGGCCATGATAGCAGCCGCTGCCAGAAGAAGAGATAACTCCCACAATGAGTACTACTACGAAGAAGCAGACTACGACCGAAGAGTCCGCAAGCGCAAGGCCAGGTAATTGCTTTTTGGAAATTAATTGCCTACCGATAGAGATTACTGAGACAACATTTAGTTCATTGGTTCTCTGCCAGTCGTCCGAGGACCACCTGGAATCACTGTTGGTCCCCAGCTAAATGTAACCAAACGTAGCCTGGATGCAGCCCTGAGTCTCTAGCCACATGGGGGGGAAATATGTTCTAGCGATTCAGTGAAGTGAAACAATAAAATCAATAACAGGACCTCAGTGTCACCCAACAGACTAACAATAACGGAATCGTCTGCAAATTTAATAATGTGTCTGTCTGCATACTGACTTCTGCAGCCATTAGTGTACAGGATGTATAAGAGCGGGGAAAGAACACAACCTTGGGGTGAGCCAGTGGAGGATGTTAATTCACCTGACAGTTTCCCATTTACCCTCACCCTCTGGGTTCTGTTAATGAGGAAATCCAGAACCCAGCCAGTAATACCAGATTCTAAGCCAAAGTTGTTAACTAATTTTTCAACTAGTATGTGTGGCTGAATGGTATTAAAGGTTGACGAGAAGTCAACAAAAAGCAGCCTAGCATGTTTCTTGTTGCCTTCCAGATGTTTGTACAGTAGGTTCAGTAAGGTGATGGTGGCATCAGACACCCCTCTCTTAGCCCTGTAGGCAAATTGCATAGGGTCCAGGTAAGACTCTGTTTTTACCTGGACCCTATGCAATGTTGTTTCAAGATCTATATGTAGAGGTTTTAAAAACTTCTAAACAACGTCTAAGCTAAGATTAGGCATCTAAAATGTTGACCAATATTCGGCTATTGCTCCGTTGGATTTTGACGGCATGGATTTGTGTCCGTGTCCGGACTCCAGGTTGGTGGTAGCCGTGGAGGAGGCCTTCACTCACATCAAGCGGCTCCACGAGGACGAGGTGGCCTCCTCTCCCAAACACCCGCGGGAGGTGATGGATCCGCGGGAGGCGGCCCAGGCCATATTCGCCCCCATGGCACGCGCCATGCAGAAGTACCTGAGAACCACCAAGCAGCAGCCCTTCCACAGCATGGAGAGCATCCTCACCCACCTGCAGTTCTGCATCACTCACAACATGACGCCAAAGGTGAGCCGACCTTCTAAGTGGAGCTTCATCATTTATTATTGTATTATTTGTGTGGTTTATGGCCACATTTCATCAGCTTTTAGACCTGTATTACCGTGTGGACCCTGCACGATGTTGTCAAAAGGGTCAGGGCGTTCTACAGTACAAAAACGTCCTTATAAATATAGATATGTCATTGTTGTGAAATACAGACAAGCACTTTTCTAGACGGCTTTCAGTCCCATGTCATTAAAAGAAAAGTATTAAACAAAACATCTCCTGATGACCAACGTCCTTAATGTCTCTTCTTCCAGGCCTTCCTCGAGCGCTACCTCACCCCTGGCCCCACCATGCAGTACCAGCGGGAGAACGGCAGGGGCCGCCAGTGGACCCTAGTTAGCGAGGAGCCTGTGACTACAGCGCTACGCCAGGGCCTGGTCTTCTCGCTGCGGCGCCTCGACTTTGCGTTGGTTGTCACAGTGACGCCGCTCCCCTTCCTGCGCCTGGGGGAGGAGTACATCGACCCCAAGAGTCACAAGTTTGTCATGAGGCTGCAGTCGGAGACCTCTGTCTAAAGACGCTTGGCGGTGATGGGAAGGGCATCTCCGTCCCTGTCTGTCAAAATCACTTTAATTTCAAAGACCCCCACATTAGGCCACGGACCTGCATAACTCTGGGAGTGTACGGATGGTTCCATTAGATTTGTTACACTCTACGAATGTCTAAGGGTCCATTTGGTTTCCCAACTATTAATAATATAGCCGGGGACCTCCTGGATTCCATCTCGAGGACGGGCCACTTTGAGAACTCTTGTTTAAAAAGCATCATCATACAATGCCTCGCATTCTTGTTTTGCTCGGTCGCTGAGCCAGCAGGAACTGGATGACATCATGTGTCCAACAGGCATACAACACCATATCAGTCCAGAATCAGCACTGAGGCGGAACATACCACCTATACAGGGAGAAAAAAACATCAGTAACCATTTTTCCACTAAATAATTAATGTTATGGAGTTTTCTTTTGTCATCAAGGGACTGTCATAATCTACACGATTCACTACTACTACAAGAAAGAATATCGTTGTTACCTTGACGGGGCCCTGTGATGTAACGTCTTTGTCGTTAGGTTGCGCTGTAAAACACTTCCCCTTTCTTCTTTTGGTTCTAAAGAGGGACTTGAGTGTCTTTTCTAAAAACAACATTGCATTGTGCTGTAACCACTGGACTCCAGAACTGTGATGACTCATCACTTGTAACCACTAGAGGGGATTGTGTCACACATCTCCGCTCCTCTTCCTGATGTCTTACGAATGGACCAATCAAAACACAGCTCTGACTTCAACTCCATTACCTGCCAGTGTGTAGGATCTTTCGTAATCTTATTTTTTATGGAATGTATGTGTGTGTGAGTGAGTGAGAGAGGGAGAGAGACATTTTTTATTATTATAACAGAATGTAGCATTATGTGCATTGACTTATAATTGTCTTGGCATGTCTTCCTGCATCTGTTGAAAAGAAAAAAGGAAGTGCATCACGAAGTTGACTCTTGACTGAGGCAATGTTGTATCGTGTCTTTCATTTCATTCTATGCTGGCCTCAGGGCAAAAGAAAATGCCCATTAAGACTTTAAAAAATGATTTTATTCAAAGATAACATCACAGTTTTTTAACAGTTGTTTCATCCTGATCTTCCTGTTAGTTTGTTTTTTACCTAAGTAAATCATAAGAAAGGAGTCTAGACCAAGTGTTCATAGATTCACTGCAAGCTGACTTTGAGCAGTTCCATTTTCTACGTTTTTTTAACCCCCCCTCACGACTACCCCAGACTGGACATGTGATTGTATTCCTTGCTGCATGTCATAAGCAGTAGTAGTAGCATATCACCGTGTTGTGCCACAAACCCACAAGTTGACAAAAGCACAATACAAATGCTGCCTCCTCCCCCATCCCCACAGCCTTACAGACAACGTGAAAAGTATCTCTCCATTGTCAGAAATGTCTTGGTTTCTAACCACTCTCCACCACAATGTATGATAACTAACAGGTGATTTTTGCGCACAGTTTATGCCGGAGTCCCTTGCCGAAAATGGCCAATCTACATGCTGAGTTGCTTTTTGGCAAGCAACTCAACAAAATCAAACAAAAGAAGGCTTAATGCAACTGACCTGGCACAAGCTGTATGTGTAATATTTGATACACACTATGACTGACTGATGGTTTCTTTGAATGTCTTTCAAAATGCATTTCTTCTAACAATGACACTAGTACCAATGAACAGTGACCACAACTGAGGTGGATTTTGTTTTCTTTCTACAACCAAGCAATCAAGCTGCTTTTCCGTTTCTCATGCACGCTAGAATTGTTTGCGGTTCAAATTATTTTCTTTTTATATACAGACTTTGTTTTTCTATACTTTTTTAAGGTGCCTAAGTTATGATGATGCAATTTACAGAATGTTTTTACTTTTGAAAAAAAAAAGAGAAAAGAAGAAAAAAAAAGTGGCTTGTAAAGAAAAACAAATTTTGTAGATTTGTCTTGTATCATGATCCTTTTGGTAACTGTAGCTTGTATAGTGTGTTAGCCATCTTTCCCCCCACTATTAAACCATTTTATTGAATATACACATGGGCTTTTTGTCACTAATTTTTAAGAAGCATCGGTTAAAATTTGCAGCTTAAGTTGCTTGACCTTCAGCTTGAATCAAATGCAATGAAAAAGCCTGCTCAAAGACTACCTATTGTTCAGCTTAGTCTGTAAGTCAAGAGGAACTTGTGTGAAGGGGAGGCGGATAGGCCTGTGGTTTTTCAGCTTTAGATGGACAGAGAGCCCATCATTTCCTGCAGAGCTACCTCTCAGCTTTAAATTCAGGGGGTGGTTGAAACCTACTGTCGTCAACGGAACAAGAAAGACGTTCTTTGAGTCCTCTAAGCAACAAAAGATCCTCAATCTTTTTTGCCATTTGACAAGATGGTGCGGGAATGTTTTGTGGCTTTATTTCTGATGATGAACATCGGCTATACACGTGAGTTGTTTTTAATCTGGTCATATTCCGAATATTCTGCAATTTTTATTTGCAATTATCGGTGGCATTGGAACTCTGTGTGTAAGGTGCCATTTACTGGGAACCCACCTGACTAGTTAGTTTATCAACAATTTATTTTCTGAGTAAAGTCTAGTCATGTACTATGGGAAATGCAAATGTTCGATGGTCTAAATGGATACAAGCTATTACTGAATATGTAATATCTGACAAATACATTTCTAATCCATATTATGTACTTCTTAGAGTACATTGGGTGAGTGATAATAACAATGGCCAACAATGTGTATCCCTTTTTGTTTCTAAAGAGGCTGATTTCCTTGGGAATAATTTGAAGTTATGTTATATCCTGGATGGGGTTCTCATTTTATATGGCGTGATCCTCACCGTGTTGTACTGCAAATTAAGGGTAAGCAGAACCTGTGTCTTTGAAGACAAAACAGACATACGAGCACTATAGTATACCACAGAATTGCAACATGAAACAATTGCATCATATAGATAATACATTATAGAACACCATCCACTCTTAATGGAGGGTTTGTAAACTGCCATGTTTGATATTGATCTACCCTTTTAAGTGTAATTTGAAACTATTTTATTTGGTAGATATAAAATCCATCTGGTGATTATTGGTTCACTACCTGCCTTAAAATATGCAACAATTAATGTTTCTTGCAGTTATTATTGTGTTCATTTCAGCAATTGCATACTTATTTGTGTTTGTTTTTGTAAATATCCAATCGTTTACATCAAATTAAAGTGAGACACATTGACAATCATTGACATTGCGGTTCTTATGTCTGACAGATGCAGCCAGTCGTCACAGACAAAGACAGTGAGGTAAACCTGATTTGATTGTGTTTCTTTTTTTTTTTTTTTTTTTTTTTTTTTTCAAAAAATGGGAGGAATGTATTATTTTACATTAGGCTTCTAATGTTTTTGGTTCCTTCTCTCTTTTAAAGAACCAGAACCCACTTCTGCTTTACACAGGCATTGCAATTCAAACTGATCATTTCCCGTTGGAACTGAAAATGTTATTTATACAGCCATAGACAGTCACACTTTCCACCAACTTCTCTGTGTACAAAAATACCATATCTAAATGTCTACCATACATTTATTAGATTGAGCCAATAACATCAATATTGAATTCAGCATGTATAAAAGAGATGTTAGTCATTGACACAGTGTCCAACAGCAGCTATATAATGTTAATGTACTATATCGGATATAGGCTATAGCAAATTACAATATTACATGTCAGCCGCGAAACACCATGAATAACACAAACACAAAAGGATACATTGTCACATAGCATGGTAACTAAGAATCCAAAAAAAGAACATTATAGTGCTTCAAACTTTGAAAGAAGCTACGATATCAGATAAACATCGACCAGTAACTGTCTAAACATCTGTGTAAAAATTCTCTGCATTTGTGGTTGAGTAAAGGAAATTTCAAACAAAACAATGAGGCAGCAGTTTGTGTGACAGACTATGCTTGACGCTTGATGCTTGTTTTCATTCCACAGAAGCCAGACCCTCCAGCAGGCATCTACCAGGTAGGACTTGACATTCTAATGCTCAGAGATTGTAGTATATTGTGCTATGCCATCTTTAGACAAAGGAATTACTTTATATTGGAACAACATTTAGATCACAGAATCTTCAGCAGGTTAGCCATCCTGCCATGATGATGATCCTGCAAACGCAAAATGTTCTACAGCTACAATAAAGTAATTTCTTTGCTTATAGTTGTTTGTGGGCCCTACCTCCTTGCATGATTTCCTTATTGGCTCAGCACTCACAACGATGCATTTCGAAATAGGTTTGCTCTGACCTTTTGTAGTCGTCAGAATACATCTTTCAAGCCCCTAAATAGCATTTGACACAAAATTGTGTTTTTTGTCCATACAAAGTCAATGAGACAAAATGGACACGCATAAGGTGCAGCATGTCACCCTCAAAGTTCTAGATCAGAAAAAGACACAACCCTGGTATATTACTGTAATTTATTTTTCTCATTCCTATTATCATAATTAATAATCCCAGTTGAGTCCCAGTTAGCTCAACCGTCTGGGCACCAAGGGCTGCTGAGCCAGCCTGACGGCGAGCCACCGGCTCGACTCCCTACCCCAACGGCCTTTGTTATGTGTCTCCCCCCATCTCTCGCCTCTTTCCCTGTCATTCTACTGTCATCCCAAAAATATGTCATAAAAATATATACGTATAGCCTACGTCTGAGTAACTTCAATATGCTGAAAATGTGTGTCCTGCTCTCTCCTTCTGCTAGGATCTGGGTCCCCATCGCGAGGATACCTACGAGACTATAAAAGTGGACAAGCACTGATGAAAGGCACTGGGTTAGGGGTACAGCGACTGGATTTCAACCCCTAGGTTGACTTGTTCAAAGCCGGGCTCCACCAGAGTTGTTGAAGTGTTTTTGAGCAAGACACTGAACCGTTAATTGCTCCCGATGTGCAGGTTGGTGCCTTGCAGTGTTTCCTCCAGCATTGGTGTGTGAATGGGTGAATGCAATGTGCAAACTCTCCAAAGCGCCTTGCATAAAGTCTCTATATAAATGTATCATGTGCTTAAATGTATGCTAAAGAACAACAAAACCCCAATGGTCTAACTTATGTGTAGTATAAAGCACTCTATAACCTGCTTACAATCCCTACTGTCCTCGCATTTGATCTCCTTTTATAAACAACAAATGATGTATAATAAATGATCTATTCTCTGTAAAGATTAATAGCTCAATTCAACAATAAGAATGGTATAATTGCTGTAAAATAATAAAAGAAACCAAATTAAATTTCAGAATTGAACAGAATGTCTGGTATGTCTGAGTGAAGATCATTGTCTCATATTATGCAACAGAAGGAAAGTTACAACATATTTACCATGAAGTTGATTTGGCTAAACGTCACCTTACATTTAGTGACACAATCTAGAATATGGAAATCATATTTGATGTCATGCAATGGAACTTCTGATGTGTTAGATATTCCTTTATTCATTTTGTGTGGGGAATTCAGGTGTCAAGTAACCAATGTGTTTCCATAACACCACTTGCGTATGGAAAGATGAGGATTTGAGTCTCTTATCCAGTCTAATGGTAGCACAAAGTGTAATTCACATAGATAATATACAACTAAAAAACTACAGAGAAGTGCATATATCAGATCAGCTATAACTATCTAAATGTATAACTGCATTAAGTACAGTATGTCCGTACAGCTGTAATCCACATAATTCGCCTCATCTAATTTGACATACGTTTCACACTAGGGAGTGCAGTGCCTGGTGTCATTCCAAGAAGGCCAGTGCCCAACCCAAGTTTGATCAATTCTCTTTTTCATTTTCACTGTCCAAAATATGGATGGTAAAAGTGTTTTTTTTAGCAAGGCAACGTCATAGCAACAACACTAGAGGGCAATCACACCAATGTCAGATTCACCAAGTGGGACTAGCAGCACTTCACTGTAGGCATTGTGAATTACCTGTACCTGTAAATAGACCTCGTTGGTCTACTTAACCCCTAAAATAGTAGAGGTTGATGAATGAGTCTTCAGCCTTCAGTTGTTGAATTACTTTTTTGTAGGAAAACACCAGTCCAGGCTTAGCAGGCTATGAGAACAAGATGACAGCAGACAGTATCACAGCAATAAGTATTAAATATTAGCTTAAGAATGCTACCCAAATAGAAAACAAATTTCCACAAATACAAGGTGTGTGAGGAGAAAATAACAAAGGTGAAGACATCTCAGTGGGAGAGTTAGTAGTCATATGAGTCATGACTCTTAGAGCTAGACCATACAGTTAGGCCTACAGACTAGATGTGCTGTTTTGAGTCAAAAGGAAAGGTAATATAGTAAATTCTTGGCTGAAACCGAGTGCAGAATATAGGATACAGTTGAATGAATGCTGAATAAAATATTTCAGCATTCATTCAACTGTATCCTATATTCTGCACTTGGTTATCCTATATTCCTATATATCTTTTTACCATTGCTAGTGACATCCTGTATGTGTTTTTCGGTCTAATCTATATACTTTTATGCAGCTACCAAAATGAACATGTATTTAGTACAGATAGTGAGGTACTGGTTATACTTTTGTCACAACACTTGAGGCGTTCATGGATGCATGCCTAAATGCACATGACCGGGATGACCCTGTGTCTCACCATGTTGTATTTATGTAGACACATAGCTGCTCAAGCAACTGTATTCAAAACAGATTCAAAACAACCTAACCCACCTTAGGTTTTATTGTATTGTTCTGCCTGAGGCATTCCACACTATGACATTTCAAAAACATTTTGTTCGTCAGCAGGATGAATATTCTTGTGGAAAACAAAACAAAACATGAAACTCAAACAGAACAGTCAGATCACAACCTATGGTGTAGTCTAGCCTACAGTGAAACAAGAGATTTGTTTTTGTTTTGTATTGTATTAGGCTAAATGCATGAGCTTTATTAATAGTTTGCTCTAAGCTATTAATAGTATGCCTATTATAATTCAATAGTAGGCTAGGCTGTTGTTTGTCTAAAATGTGTCTTTAAGGTCATAATCATTTAAAAATAATGCTTTTGTTTGCTGCTGTGTAGTTGTAGCTTAAATGTACTCATCTAATAATAAAGTGGAACAATAGAAACAGCCGCCTGTCAAAATGATCTATTGAGTCAAAGTGGTGGGCGTGTCGTGTCTTCTAGGGGAGTAGAGTAGACACAGCATGGTTGCGCAAACTCCGTTCACTTCATGTGGCGGCTCTTCTACATAGACTTCAACTGAGAATAGGGACAACAAACTGACAACAAATAGGGAGTCATGCACCGGAAGTAGGCAGAAATGCATTAGACTCAGGCAACACCCCACCATTGATTTTAAATCAATCATTTTTTTTTAGATCGCTTTGTAGTAATGATAGTACAACATAAACATTAAAGATACTGCAGAAAGCAGTTGACATGTTGCACACATGCTTACGATAGCTCTTATTTGCGCCGCCCTTTTTGAAAACAATGTATTTCAAACTCCAGTTTGGCTGCATGAACAGCACACGAGCAGCGCTCAGTTTCTGACCCATCAATGCCGCAACTCTTTTACTAGAATGGCTCTGGTGTCTTCAACACAAGAATGGGGCGGAGCTACTAAACCAGACAGGTGTACTGGATAGTATGGATGCATTGTAGTAACCTCTGCCGTGGCACGACAAAGCCAGACAGACAGCATGCTTTTGTACTTTGTGCGCTTGTAATAATTATTATATATGTTATTATTTAAACTATTGTGTGTGTAAGTTCTCGTTCAAACAACAGTATAGGTTATTTGGCACCTGCCAAGCGCAAGAATGAATGAAGTTCAGCGCATTACCGAGGAGGACTTTGGATTGTTGCACCGTGATTCTTTTCTGAAGAGAGGATAAATTTACAATGCAGCAAAATCGAACAATTTTGCAAGTATAACTGGACAAACGCCAGAAAAATACTGCTGTAACTTCTTTTTGAATCGTGGTTCCAGGTTAATTGAGCATAGCAACATTGCAAGTTTTTTCCGGCTGAATTTCACCATCCATCACTTTTTTAAAAACATAAAACAGGCATGATTTGAAAGGTGTTGATTTATATCACCTTGTTATAATTGAGGAGTGAAAATGAAATCAGCAGCCTGGGACGTCATCATCCACCGTGCAGTTAGTTTGATTCAACTCTTGGCAGTTGGTAAGTTCTGACTTAAAACGACTTTACAGTAAAACTTAGACCAGGACTGGTTGACAAGAATCATCCAAACTTCCAGGCCTATAGCCTACAAGTTGTTGATTTTGTCAGGGTCATGATGAATGTGTTACTGTTAGTGATATCAGTAACTGCTGTGTGATTTGTGATATGTTGAAAACTATATAGTATTCAACATATCAATTCTCATATCTCAAAAGGTTTGACAGTAATAAATCTATCGGCTGTGTGTGTGTGTGTGTGTGTGTGTGTGTGTGTGTGTGTGTGTGTGTGTGTGTGTGTGTGTGTGTGTGTGTGTGTGTGTGTGTGTGTGTGTGTGTGCGCGCGCGCGCGCGCGCCCCGCGCCAGTGACAGAACACACACCATGCCAGAATGTGACCCAGTGGCATTCTTAACTTTTTAGCAAGAAGTTCTAAGAGCATGAATCATGTGGCTAGCCCTGTAGCCCAGTGTGTATTGCACAAGTCTCACATCCTGTTTTCTTTTGCAATTTAATTCCTGTTTTTTCTTATTTCATCCTCCGCCACAACATCCATTTTTAGACTATTAACAATGCTTGACCTGGCGGCAAAGTTCATCTGGAATTAGAACTAATTGGTCGACATTAAGGCACTGGCCTAAAATTAGCTGTTATGGATAAACAGGAAAAGCTAGTGGAGCAACCTTGTGACACCAGTCAACTGTCTACTACTGTTTGTGTAGCCTAGCCAATGTGTGTGCAGTGGTGAAAGATGTTACTTAAGTAGAAGCATTGATACCAAAGTACTACCAAAGTCATTATAAATATACTTTAAACATAGCAAAAGTAAACGTACTTGCTATGCAGAATTTTCAAAATCATGAAAATATTTTGAAAATGACAAATGTACACCACATGAGTCAGTCCACAAAGTAACCAGTAATTAACGTTTAAAAATAATTGTAGTGGCATAAAAATACCATATTTATGAGATCTAGTGGAGTAGAAGTAAAAGTAGGTGGGTATAGGCATTTGGAAGTACTCCTAAGTCTATTGTAAATATAGTATATTACTTGAGTAAATGTACTTTACACCACTGGTCAAGTGTCAGTGTTGGAGTGTGTTTGGTTCTGTTATCTCTGACTAGTCTTTTCTCTGTGACTCTCGCCCACCCACCCTGGTAAAATGGGTCACAAAGATTCCTGACAGTGTCAAGTTAATTAAAAACGTGGTTGTTTTCACTTGTTTAGTCTTTTTTTTTACTAGACATATCCTTGCCACTGTGTGTTTAGGGTGAGCGTGTGGGAGAATGAATTCACCATTCACGTTGGATGGTGACCCCATCTCTGTTATAGTGTAAACATTAATGAGGTAATGAATCAGTAACTTAAGAGATGTGTGTTTAAACCAGAATTCAATGGGCACATGTTTGCTGTCCACTGTTGTTGCGGAGTTCTCACACACCCTGTCGGCTCAACTCAATGACGTCTATTACCGGGTTTTATCTCTCACACTTAATCACAGCCACTACAAGAACTGTACACAAGAATTTGTCTTTGTGACTTTGGTTTGTGTGTGTGTGAAGACATGTATACTGTGAGTACATAGCGTACGGTGTTATTGTCACACACAACAGGTTCTCACACACGGTGTCGAGGGACATCTCTGTTGACGCACAATGCAAAGTGCATTTCCCATGTCAGTCCCAAGTGTAAGTACACAGTCGATATCTCAAACAGTCTTCCTGGAGCAGAAATCTTTAATCTCTTCCTTTGTCCACATGGTCGCTTTCTCTCTTGGTCGTTCCCACGCAACATTCCATATTACCTGTAGAGCAGGGGTCTTTTACAGGGGAGACGACAAACCTTGATGTGATGTGTGATCACTATTAGCCAAAAATATCTTTGAGCTAGTCTGTAGTCTATTTTCAGCAATTTTGTGTAGAGGGGGGAAAGGTGCAGAGTAAAAGGGGAATTCCCCCTTTTTCAACATTTTACTATGCCATTAATTAATTAATTTATTATGCCATTACCACAGGTTGCATGGAAGTAACAGAAAGATCCTCCCTTTCTGTGTTTCCTAAAAGAAAATCATTACCACCATGGTGAAGTACATATTGATTATGTCAAAGATGTACTTCACTATGTTAAGTCTTTCAGGCACCCATTTCTAAGAAACAGCATGGGGAGGAGTTATTATTTCCACAAGCGCTCTAATGTACTGTATATTAGTGACATAACAAAATGTTAAATGGGTGGAATGTACCTTAGGCGAAGGGTCAAGTTTACTGAGTATTGATGATTTAAGTGGTTAAATAACTGAAAATCCACTTTAACAGCAATCCAACATGATAGTGCTGTCTATTAAACTATAGGAAATATATGAACAGGCAACAATAAATTAGGATTTTATTACATTGTTAACTTGTGTCTCTGTTTTGTCCTGCAGTGGTGTGTGTGGTGCAGGCTGAGTTTGTGGAGCCCCCAGAGCCTGTCACGTCTATCCGCACCATAACGGAGAGTGAGACGAGGTTCCCCTGCCGCTACCAGGCAGAGAGCCACGAGAGTGTGGTGCAAGTCAGCTGGTACAAAGAGCTGCCAGATGGCACCAAGGAGCAGATCATCCTCGCCCACTTTGAAGACGGACACACAGGTATGCAGGGTAAACAGAACGAAGAATGGGCACTTAAGAAGTCAGGGGGAAAATGTATTTTCTTCATTTGCTAAAAACATACAAAACACCTAAATGTTTCAAAAGAGAACTCTTTCCGTCTGATGGCTCCTGAATGTGAGGAGTTCTTTTCGAGGGTGGGGTTAGGGTTAAGTCTGTATCAATTAAGCAGCCAAGCACGCCATAGGCCTCAAGACAAATGGAAGAAGCAGGGAAATAAACACCGGGGCCAGTTTTGCGTGCAGCCAACAGCTCCTACTACAGATGTGGTTCACTCGACTTTAATCTTCCTAACAATGGCAGTCATACGGTGTAATTATCACTCAAAGACTCCTGTGGTGGCAGTGCACGCAGGATCGCCTTCCAACAACAATAGGCCAGGTGTCTAAAGCGGGACAATCTCTCAGGTTGGTGGGATTTGGCGTTACTGTCTATTTGCTTTAGGTGAGCATCACCAGATGAATGTCAGGGCAAGTGCAATATGACTCTGATCATCACCGCTCTTCTCCTGGGTCCTGGCTGCTGGTTGTTTGTGGTCTACTAAAGTGTGATTTCTGCCTCATTTAAAGACCAAGAATAAATTCAACATACTGTAGGTGGTCTAGGTGTCAAAGCTCATTCTACAGTTGTGTGTAAACGGCCCCTGGGAGTGGGTGGCAAAAGCTTTATGCAAATGTTAGAAGACAAGGTGATGCCAATGTATGCTACACAAACGAGGATACAAATCTGATCTGTTATTTTAGATTTTAACATTGGCTATTCAAAAATAGTCCCTGCGATATACTAGCATTATGTCCAGGGGGTGTACTTCATCAAGTTGCCTCACGCTACAGAAACGGGAGATAGGCTCCTGACCTATATGGGCCACAGTGGCTCAGCTGGGCCTCCTGACCTCATGGCCTGGCAAGGCTACTTCTTTCACCTATTCAAAAATAGCAGATGTTCAAGTGCACAGCATGTCATTTTGTGTGGCAAACATTCAAAAAATCTCAAATAATTTTTTAAAAGTGTGCTGATTTAGAAGGCATTTGTAGAATACACTTCAGGGTCATATGGGTTAAAGGACCATACCAGCAGTCTGGCAGGTTTAGTCCAGTTAATGTCTCAGGGTATTCAAACCATTTTCCAAAGCATAGCCCATCCTGGTTTGTTTGATTATCAAGGAAGTCACTGTCATCTCAGTACTGTATGAAATTGACATGCATGGCTATTTTTAGCCACCCTAAGTCAGAGTGCGGCACAAAGGGCAATAACGACATTATCTATCTTATCTTAAGCGGCAAATATGCTGTGATCTTTGCATATGACTGGTGTGAACAGTAACATAAAATAATAATGGAATGGAACCCCATGCAGCTATGGTTGTTTAGGTGTCTGGAATATAGAGCCTCCTATTTCCTGATCAGTTACTTGGAGCCTAGTCTGGAGACATGTGGAGGAACTTCATAATTGGGCATAACCATCAGTATTTCTACAGCACTGACAGTGACACCCACTCATAGAATGCCCTGATCCCTTCCCACAACCACGATCACTGGCATCCTTTAAAACAGGCCTGAGATTCCACCATTCAGCAGGTCTAAGGGAGAGGAAATGATCACTTCTCTCTTGGACAGGTGATCAAACATCCCCTCCTCCGTGTGAAACTCCTTATTTGGGCAAATATTTACAAATACACTTCAAACTTTCATCATTCATGACTATATATTGACTTCTACCTATCTATTGTTGTGTGTGTGCGTGTGCGTGTGCGTGCGCAGCATTTGGCCGCTACGCCAGGCGGGTGCGGTTCGAGAGCAGCAGCCCCACAGAGAACTCGGCCCTGCTCATCCCCAGCACTGAGGAGTCGGACCACGGCACCTACACCTGCCACATCTCCACCTTCCCTTCAGGGAACTTCGAGAGACGCATCGTCCTCACCGTCTGGAGTAAGAGCCGTCCTTCCTCACCTGCAACCTTCCTCTTCCTCCTGCAATAGCTAGATGATGTGCAATGAGTGCAATTAAACTAAGTACATGTTTGTGAGACAAAATTAAAAAAAAATGTATTGTCTAAGAATAGTTTAACCCTTAGTGTCCTCACTGTCCTGAACGCGTTTTGGTGTTTTATCTGTTGAAAAATAGCAGATCAACAAGCTCATGTAGTGGCGCGACATGAGCTTGTTGTTCTGCTATTTTTGAAAAATTGTGAATGTGCTGCAAATCTCTGAATACATTATTTCGGAAGCAAACATTTTATCTCAATTTTTCGCTTCTGGTGAACCCTGAGAACAACATGTTTTCAGATGGCGATCTGCAGCCAAATATGGATAATTCTGGTGGTCCTTGGCTAGAAATATGTTAGCATCACTGACACAGGAGCACAGATTTTTCAGAAAAACTAGAATCTAGTGTCAGAAACTATAGAATCTAGTGTCAAAAACTTGATTCTAGCGTCAGAAACTAGATTCTAGTGTCAAAAAGGAGATCCTAGCATCAGAAACTATAATTTAGTGTCAATAACTAGAATCTAGTGTTGGAAACTACTGTAGAATCTAGTGTCAAAATCTAGAATGTTGCTGCAGGTATAATCTGGTGTGAGGAACTACTGTATAATCTGGTGTAAGAAACTCGAAACGAGGGTCAGGACACAATGGGTTAAACACTTAAAGCCATGTATACTGTACTTGGGTACTTAGGACTAGGGTTTTGCTCTACATTAATATCTTTGTCAAAATTAACTGATCTACTGCTTGCAATTCATCACATTGCGACACGTTATAAGCTTTTAGATGAGCTATTGTCAATACTGCCAGGGATCAAATGCACAATCCACTTCATCACACAAAAGGGTAGGTTATTTATATATTTTTGTATTGTGCATACAGTAGTCTCTATGTTGAAAATGCATGGATTTCTTCAATGCTGGGCTGAGTTGAGAGCCAGGCCCACAATTTGAATATTCAGTGATTGAAAAGGTGAACCAACAAAATGCTGACTATTCATAACAACACCTGCAAAGTGCCGATATTTTGATCATATTGATTATCTAACAACTTTTAAAGTGGAAGAGTTCAAATGATTCTCTGATGATTAAATCATCCGGTCCATATTTATGTCGTGCCAGTTGCCCATTCACTAAATTAGACATTTGAGTGGAAAATCCCTTTTTGAATAAATGACTACTAATTCAGTCAATGTTTACAGACAACTAGACGTGTTTCAGCATGCTCGGGACGCAGTAAAAACAACCCAACAGAAGGACAAAAGTCAAAGAACTGCATTCCTTTACTCTCAGTCTCAACCGTTAAATGTTGAAGTCACATTATGTTACCTAATACGGTATGACGTTTACTGCTAATTTGTTGCATGCGAGGTCCTTGTTGTTCTCATTTGGACCGCATGTTTCTCAGCGTACTGTATATTGTGAAACACTGTTATCTCTGACCCAGTGAACCACTTCCTGTGTGTGTTTAACAGCAGTTTAACTGTGAGACAGTCACTGTGGGTGAACATGCAACACAAGACAAGCTGCTTTAGGTTCATTGCATGTGGCTACACTACCATAGGGGTTTATGGAGAGACAGACCATGCAGTTTATGTGCACTTTTCCCTTCAGGGTCTCAGTGTCTGGGAATATACTGTATAACTTAAGTAGTTATTTCGACCCGAGTTAGAGCATCGGCTAAAAGCCTGTATAAATGTCCACAATCATCATGGCAACTAAAGCCCGTTTTGTCCCCCCAAAACAGCCTTACCCATCTCCTCTCTGGAACCTGTGGTGCTGACGGAGGGTAATCCCTTCGGTTTGGCCGCCTCGTGCCGTGCCGTGGGCCGCCCATCTCCCCGTCTCTCCTGGGACACAGACTTGCCTGGCCAGTCCCAGAACCGCAGCACGGAGGGCGGGGCCGTGTCCAGCCACTACTCCCTCCACCCGCTGCGCAGCATGAACGGCAAGCGTCTGGACTGCCTGGTGTGGCACCCGGGCCTGGTACAGCCCCACAGGCTGAGCAACCTGCTGGTGGTTCAGTGTGAGTTACCAGGGGCGACTCATACAACATCTTATTGATGCGCTTGCTTTTATTGCTGTACTAATGCTGTATTGTAGATCTGCTATTTTCCCACAAATGACATTTGGTGTGGAGGGGGAATCGAGGCAGGCAAATATAGTGTCCTGGTACAGTATATCAGGTTAATTTCAAGAGGTTAACCTTCGAGCGTGTAAAAATGGATCCAAATGATTTGACTGTGTTGCCAGTAGACACATACAATACCTGCGTGACATTTAATAGTTTTTAGAGCATGGCTCTGGCTCTGCAGGAGTCTAGCCGTCTAATGTTAGTACAATATGTACCGGTATGTCCAAAGAGCCCACAATACTTTTCAAGCAGTGGATGGAAAATATTACCTCTATAATATTGCCTCAGTTTGTTTAATTATCTTGAACATACTGTGGATCTGTTTATTTCAGACCCACCAGATACCACTGTGAGAACGGGTAAATCCGACTGGTACGTGGGCCTGGAGAACGCAGAGCTGAGCTGCGACGGAGGAGGACACCCTAAACCTCACAACATCACATGGACATGGTACTGGCATCACCCTGTCTACTCACTGTTTTAATTCACCGTCTGTCTAACTGTCTGTCTCTCAGGCAATTACATGTTCATTCAGTGCAGTGTAATACTAGCTGCGCTTCTAAATGGCTCTTTACAAGATGCTGGAATGCTTCTCAAAACACGTGTAAGCTGCCACACATACATGCAGATTACACACCCGTGGACAACAAAAAAGTAGCGTGCGCCGGCCCCGAAAGGAGGGCGCCTCTCCATCCGTGTATTGAACATGGGATGAAAAAAAACCCCATGGTGTCACGTTGCACAATTTGCAAAGTTTCTTCTTTATTTTGGAAGACAAGGCGGGAACCATTTTCACACAAGGGAGGGACAGGGAAGAGCAGGAGACACATGCTAAGCACTTAATCATAGTGACTCACGTTAAATATCAGTCTAATGCCCAGTAAAACACAGGGTCTGTGCTTTAATTAGAGATACTGTACCTGCCATTACAGTTAGGACTGAACGCACAAAGAAGCATTCTGGAGGGCCAAGTGAGAAATATCTAGGCAATAGGACCACATGTACACAAATCATCAGTATTCATTTAATTCTGAGAGGGTGCTACAAACACAACCAAAAGGACTCATAAGTGTTCATTTTATCGGATTTCTACAAATTACAGGTGGATAAATTACCATAGAGGATGCAATTTGATGTTTTTAATGACATTTTCTGAATGAAATGTTTGGTTCCTGTGCATCATTCATTCACAAACATTTAAATCTGTGACGTCTTGGGATTACAGAATCAGAATGTGAATGTTTAGCTTTTTTTCAATGAATGAATGGTTCAGCTTAACTGTGTCATTCGGAGCCATCTCTTCACTCTCGGATAAAATCTCTCCTGCTGGCTCCATTATAAAGGCCGGGTCGTTAGAAAAGCTAGGTGGGGTCGAGAATAGAAACTCGAGAGGCCCTAGGTTTGGGGTGGGAGTGTAAGCAGCACAAAGATGGCTGCCTGGGCACAGCGAAACCCAAGCAACATGAACCCTCTCAGTGGATTTGGTCAGAAACCGGCTCCCCTATTAAAGAGGCCTGTGTGAAGTCTTCACCTGCACACAATATAGACTTGAGAGGCTGGACCTGCTTAAATCCCCACAATCCTAGTATTTTGTCTATCTATTCAGATGAATGGGCGACAGGGTTCGGGTGCATTCAAATTACTGGTTTCCCCTCTGCGGTGAACCTGAGCCAAGTAGCGTTTATTTATCCAATTCATTTCCGTGATGCAAACCAGTTGTTTGGGTTTTTAATATGCTGTCCGTTTGTTTTCGTACACACGTTCACATCCCTGCATGCTGCACACTTCCTTTGACAGGTATGGGATACCATTTATTCTACCCTGAAATTACTTAGTGTCAATGTCCCTCACCACCATCAAATAGTGGAATTAGTCATTGCTAATAGCTATTTGTAGAAGCAGGGAGTGGACAGTTTCAGTCTCATTATGACACATCCCTATCCTTATCAATGATGCATTTGATAATCCACAGGAAGGGAGGTGCTCTACCAGAGGGGGTGACCGTGATTGGAGGGAATCTTGTTTTTGGGCGGGCCCTCCACATGAATGACAGCGGAGTCTACCAATGTGTAGCCGTCAACAGTGTGGGAACGGGATCAGCAGAATATATCCTGGCAGTAGCAGGTAAGGGATCAAGGAACTCTTAATATTGCAAAAGATGTCTAGATGTTTACTGAAGGGAAACCTGGATGCATTTCTACCATATTTTGTTCTTATTTTAGAAAGGAGCGAGGAGAGAGGGGGTTCATGGACTCGTGGAAAGAGTTGAGTTTCCCCCCCAAAATTGACAAAAAAGCATGCTTGTTAATTCTACTGTAATTTGGGTGATTTTGCCACCCCCTTGTGGTGGTTCACATGGGCTTTATCCCAATCATCAAGAGGCATGCAAGGGGGGAATGACACTGACTGTAGTAGGCTACTTGTCACTTGCATGCATGAACAGTATGCGTTTGAGTGTGACACGAGTGAGAGTGTCATTTGTTGTGTGTGGGGTCATTGCATGTGTACAGCCTGAGTTACTTTTGTTTCTCAAGGGAGTTGCTTAAATAGGCCATCTACAAGAACACAACGTGTCGCTGTACAATGTTTTGTGAGCTTTTTAGATCTTTTGGTTGCAGATAATGGCATGCAACTATATCCCAATCCATAGTTCCACACCAATGATTCGTAATGCATTAGGTTGCATCTACAACCACTTATAACAACTTAAAACAAGAAACTCTAAACTAACACACACCTGCCACAGGTCAATTCAGACCGCTGCAGCTGGTTTGAAGTTGCAACTTGTTGCGTTGTGTGGACAGCTGCATTGGTGAATCTTCTCATTTCTCACTTCTTCAGAGAGCTCTCGCAGTGAAGGGGAGACACGCTTTGACAACCTATTGCTGATCATCATCGGTTCCTCTGCCGGAGCTTTGGTCATGGTCATGGTACTCATCATCCTATTGGTCAACCGCTACCATAGAAGCAGGAACAAGAAACTAGAGATGGAGCTCAGTGAGAGGACGTGAGTTGAAAATGCCACAAAGTGAAAGGGTTGGGTTTTGTTTACTTTTGTTTTCAGTTGTGAAGTAACATGACATGGGCGGGCCAAACATTGACCTGTGATTAAGATGGAAGGAATTATTCACATTATGGGCTGAGCTCTGGTGCGCAAAGACAAAATAAATCACACTTGTGTGAAGTGAGTATAATCATACATCCTAATATCACATTATGTGCTCAGGCAATCAAATCTTTACAAATTTGGCCAATCGGTTTGACGTCTTTGCTTTTCTGGCCCTACTTTTATCCTCAATATGAGGATCAGTACTTCGGTCGCTCTGTGGTGATCAACCAATTTTTTTGTTTACGCAAATCCTCAAAGCTGGGCCCCTCAAAATAAAAGGCCTATTTGGAGTAGTTCTGTATGATGTTCTGCATCATCAACAACCCCTTCCTCTGACACCTGACCCTTTCTCCCTGCCATGGGGCAAATGTCTGTTCCCCCGAGTGTTGTTATTCATTTCACAACTCTCATTGATCCTGAAGCATCATCACCTGTGGGTTTGTAAACGTTTGCAGATGATTGAATGGAAAACTAAAGGAAAGACAAGGCTTCGCTCAACATACCTTTATAGGCAAGCTAGGCGAGCTTTATTTCCGTAAACTCTGGGACATTGTACACACACATACACACAGAATGGAAGGATGATTGTGACAGTTGCCCCATTTCCACAGCTACAACTGATGCATGACACTATCTTACCCCTTTGAAGGAACAAGCTCATGCATCATTGATGCATGAATTGCTTCCATAGCGAAACATCTGCAGAAAACGGTCATAACCAGTGTTTATTTAATTATTTTACATATGCTGGTACATGGTTTCCCAAACTAATGATTACATCTACAGACTAGTGCCAAACTTAAAAGCATCTTTTTCTAGTTGAGTGCTGCATTGCTGTTGACAAAGTATAGGTTACTATATACAATAATGTATTTGATTGCCCATTTGACTTGTTGTATGATAACACTTGGTGGCTTTAGGGTAGTTAATTCCTGGGGTAGTTAATTGCTGGTAGTCATTCCTGATATATGTAAAATGTGTTTGGGGAAAACACCCCATAAATAACTAAAGGGGACACATTTATGATATTATGATGGGACAGGGAAAATGTTGGGCTACACCTAAGCAATCCATCCCCCAGGGGTCTAGTTCACTGCAAAGGGACAATAAGACACTCCGACCTACTTGCTTAGATGCAGTTGATAGACACTAGACAGACATTTAGCCTACAGAAAATGCTGCGCTCTTGAGTTTTCTGTTAACTGGATATTGTAGTACTACTGCTGATGATGGCAGCAGTTTTTCTCTAATGACAAGCTCAAAATAACTATGCCAGGGTTAAAGTGGTTAAAATGTATTACTTTCCCCCCAATTAACATAATTATGCAATCTGCTGCCATTGTCAGTCAGACACTGTAGCATTGTTGATGAGCTCAACTGTGGTTACATCTCTGTAAACAGCTATTTCCAACCATTTTTAGGTCTAAATATGGCTTTTTTCAATGAAATGAATTGGCAGACACAGCACTATTTGATTTTGTAAATCCTCAAAATGTGTCGTCTTCTCATTTTCTTTTCTGCCAGGGAGGAAATTAACACCCTCTCCAGACAAGCGTCCTCCAGGAGACTCAACTCTGTTAGCACAGACCCCAGAGTGCAGGTACAGGCAAAGAGACCGTGTGGCTGTGTGTATGTAGACTAGACTAGAGAACTCCATTGACAGACCCGCCCTAGTCACAGTGGAGCCTGGGGGCATGGGGCTACTTAGTGAGATGTGTGTTGGTGGAGGAAAGTAACACATTACATTTACTCAATTACTGCAGTTAAGAACAATCATTCTGAGGTACTTTTACTTCACTTCCTATATTATTAGTATAACCTTTATTAATTGTATTACTTGTGTTTTTTTTTATTTTACTCCACTATTATTTTACATATTTGATTGAACTTAATTACTGATTACTTTGTACATTTAGAATATTAATACCAATACATTGACCAGTAACCTATATTTAATGCAAATGGTTCATGAATTATGCCTGTTCAAAGTTGCATAGTTTCATGAAAACTGGCGGCGCATTTAAAAAACAAAACTGCTATTTTTGGCAGCAGAAAAAGAAGACAAATCTGGACAACTACAATAAATGATCAAGACCATATGAGTGTGTGTAACTGATAGCTGTTTGTTTACTCTTACTGTATTTTTTTTAGTCTGTTGTATTGACATTGTGGTTCTTCTCAGGGAGAAGACTATGCACTGCTCAGGGTCGACAGTAGATTGAAGAACAGCCGTCTATCCCTGGTAAGAGCTGTCACCATGCCTCCTCTGGAAATACTTTACAAATGCCACTGTTATTACCGCTGTAATTACAAGTACAACCAATCAATATTTCCTAAGAGTAAGATGAGGCACCCCTTGAAGGAACTCATAGAGTCCCTGGAATCCAGTTTGAGAAACACCCACCTCATTACTCATTACTATTACAGCTTAATTACTCTATGTTTAAAAAGCAAATGATCAAGAAAGACAACATTCCAGTTGTTCAATGCATACATTAGTTATTATCTTCTATCTGTTGGAACACACAGAGATGAAGGAAAAATGCCTTATGTTATGAATTATACTCCTTATTGGAAGACAGTAAAACACTGTTACAATTACATACAAACAGTGAAACAATCTGGATCTGTATTGATATTGATGAATAGATTAACTAATTAACAAGCGACAGAACAACCTAGAGAGAGATGTCCTAAAACCAGACTTACTTCACACCCATGTCTGAAAATGCTGAGGAAGGCCTACTGTTCTTCTGTGTTATTAAAACCCTTGCATACTAAAGTGATGACAACTAATTTGTTATTTTTGTGGCTTTTGGGTTGGCATACTCTGAAGACTTTTTGGTTGAGCACAGTACTTGACTTTGTTTCTTGTTCAACCCCGATTTCTCAGGAGGGGAAAACCAGATGGCCTAGAAGGCTTTGTATTGAAGGAGAATTGAGAGCAACTGTGGTTTAGCATGAGATAAATAAGTGAACTTCATAGGCATAGAAAAGGGCACTTATCTCCATAAAAGCAATCTGCAAATACTTGGTCAGTTGTTGCCTCCTATGTGTAGCTGGCTGCAAGTGCTTGCTTGAAGTAAAATAAGTCATTTAGTGTTATAATATGATGTATAATTATCGTATAGTCATTACTGCTGTGGTAATGTTTTTGTAAGATTCCCCTCCAACCTTTACTCCACAGAGTCACACCCCCGCCCCATGGTTTTATCTACCGTCATTATTAGATCAATAAAACAATACCGTACCAAAAAGTGTGTGTTACTCCTCCCATGGCCCAAGGTTCCTGCTCCTTTTGATAGAAGATTTACATTCAGTTTTAACAGCAAATGGGGAAAGGGGGTCAAGTGATCCAGCAAAGGTTATTGGGAACGGGACTCGAACCCGCGACAGTCTAGGCTGAATAACCTGCCTGGTCCTGTTTTTCTAATGATTCTGAAATGTTCTGTGTTCATTATTTCGTGTTGATTATTGTTTACGGTCTATTGCACTTGATTACTATTATGCTGTTTCATGTTGTATGGCATTTTGGAAAACCCTTCTTGTTTTTATCACATTAAGACCTGATGAATGTCTTTTAAACTCAAAATAAGTTTTCATTTTCGCTAATGCAAGCTTTTATATTTCCTTTTTGAGTAGCCATAGTATAAAATCATGTAATGGTTGAAGTAGCTAAAATCTAAAAGCATAAATGCTTTATCAATAAACAACCACTGTGTTCCCTGCATCTAGGATCGTCCCATCTACAAGGACAGCCAGTCCACCCTGTGCGGAAAGTGGGGGGGTCCGGGCGGAGTGGAAGTGGACGAGCTGGGCAGGCCTGTGGTCTGGCAGGACAGCGGCAGGGAGAGCATCAGAGGAGAGAGGGAGATGGATGGAGAGCGAGAAGAGCGTAGGAGGAGGGTGGAGTCATACCTGCAGAGCAGCAACATGTCACTGGTATGTTGGCCGAATTTCAACAGTTCAGTTCTACAGTTCAGCCTGAAACTATCTGTAAATTATCCTACCACCATGTACTTGAATCTCATCATTGGACCTCTAATAGCGTGTATGTGCATGCATACATTGAATGGCAGATCGAGTGGTAAAGTGAGTGGCAAATTGAATGAAATAGATCTTTTGTGTGGATGTATGAGCTGTCATACCCTCTATTGGTGGCAGTGCCACTGAAATAGGACAAGAGACGTATCTCTAAAGTATATATATATATCTATATAAATTAAATGTATTACAGTGGACCATCCTGGAGGCATTGTATCCAGTTGTCTTAACTTCCCCAAATCACACCAAAGGCTCTGGTCCGGTCAACCACACCAATGCAACTCATTGAGTTGCAACAAGTTACACTGGTGTGTTGGCCTTTGGTATCATTTTGGTCTTCATACTGTATATACTCACAAGTCAATATAAAATATCTTTACAAGAGAGAATGTGTTTGTGCATGCAAGCACAAACACATTCATTAGACAGTATATTTCACCGCAGTTTAAAGACATTTGTAGTACCATAAGTCAAAGTTGCTTTCTAATATTTATTTTCCTCCCCATCCTCTAGGATTCTGGTCTGCCTTCATCTTTGATTCCTCCTAAGCTCCAGCAGGAGGAGGGCCTCGGCCCCAGACAACTAACCGTCCTCAGTGATGGAGGGACGCCAGGGGACATGGAGTGGAGTCGCGCTCAAACTGTCATGGAGCGGGATGAAGAAGGTGAAAACGATGGAGACGACCGCAGTAGCACCTACCAGATCTCGGAGGCGTTGACCAACCACTTCTACTACAGCAATGGCGTCCTCAGGCCCAAACCACACCCCAACGCCATTCTACTACAGCCCAGGGGACAAATGATCTAGGCAGCAGGCAGCCTCTTAACATGAGGAAGGTAACGCACACGCCCATCCGTGGCTCAAGTGCGTCGGTGAAAGACAAGCGGAAGTATCACAGGAGAACACAATGGTACCGTGATGCTGAAAATGCTCTGCTGTAATTTTATTGCATCAATATTTCAATCAGATCTTCATCAGGACATATACAGTTCATGTATGTTCTAATGATTTCATTGATCGAATTGTTGATGACGCAATAAATACACAAGTTATTTGAGCATCACCATTGTGCAGACTATTTTTCTTTTGAGAGCTTCTTAACATGAACCATCAATCATTTTGATATCACAAGGCAGCAAGCTGGTACCAAATACATGGGTGAAGCAAGAACAGTTGACTTCAGTTTTTGTGATTAATGTTCCAGAAGTCACTACAGTACTTAATATATATTGCCTGTGGAGTGGGAAATTAATACACATGGAGAAGCATTTTTTTCTTTTTCTGAGATAACTCGATACTCAGTATTTGCAGTGTACCAGGTGGTACATCTTTGTTTGTGATTGTTATATTTCTCCAGGTGCCTTGTTGGCAGTTGCCTATTGTTTGTTATATTAATGGCACCCATTTTGTTCACATGGAGACCAGGTTATACATATACATAACGGCCTAATGATTTTCCTTGCCAAGTCTTGTTTACTTCAAATATCCACTGAACATCATGATGTCAACAAAGCCTGGTGGATTTTTACAGGTATAATCCCCAAGTGTTTTTCTACTGCCAAATGTTCAGAGGATTTTTTTTATACTACAAGGATCTAAATCTTTTGGTCCCCACTCCTTTGACGGTATTTATAACTGATTAATTGCACATACGGAATGGTGAAATGTGTCCATAAGCATCAGAGTGGTTGAAGGAATGAAGTGTCTTGCTCTTGGACACAAAGACGAGGATACAAAATTGAGAAGAGTGGCATCTCTACCCATTCAACTATGGCCGCCCCTGCACTTGGATGAATGAACCATCAATTGTTTTGATGGATCATATGTGAACTTTCTGTTTCTGTGACGATGTTACTTGATGTTTGGAAAAGCCACCCCAGAACAAGAACTGGTTTAAACCTGTCTGCTGTGGTTTGGTTTCCATGACGTTTTTGCCACCATTGTCTTTAATTGTATAAAATGTTATTTTCAAGGTTTTTCTACTGCATTGCAAAGACACATGTTTGGTAATGTGTTTTGTTTGTAAGCACCCACATATAGAGTATATACAGACAAAAGTACTAGTGTTTGTTTTGTTTTTATTTAAAACATTTTATGTGAATTGTAAAACGATGTTAATATCTTAAGGAAATATCAGTTGACCCAGCAACCTTTAATGTAACTAGTTGTTAATGGGACTTGTGAGTTGGAAAAAGAAAAAAAAAAAGTACCGGTCCAGTTCCAGAGAAGATACTAGACAATTCACAGGCTTCTGATGAAGAACAGTAATAGGTCAGTGCAGTTAGTTGTAAGTAAAGGCTACTTAGTCGTACACATCTAGTTCAAGTTCACACAGTATCAAAACAGATTCTTTATTAACAGTATATGGTTCAGTATAGTGACTGCACTTAAGAGGTTAATATTTCTCCTGATGTTTCTTAATTAAAAAAAGAAAATACAGGTCTGTCAACAATCCAGGAGGGACATGTTGGTCGACTACTCTTCACCCGTGGCTTCTGTGTGCAGTTTTGGGATAGTGTTAGTATGAGGCTTTATGGCCAGAATATTGGGTAGTCAGATGACTCAGATTTTGTGGTGTTGGATTATTGGGATGTCGGACTAAAGGCTCAAACATACTCCAGGACGAAGTGTTTTCCCTGCGGTATAATTTAAGACTTCACCCTGGAGTGTGTGTATATATATATATATATATATATATATATATATATATATATATATATATATATATATATGCTATATATGCTATATATATAAAAAAACTAAACTGCAGTGAAATCCCAAGGATCCTGGGATTATCGACGGCATAGCCTGAGTCCATTGATAACATTTGTTCTGGTCCTTACAGAAAGCTAATGATTTAACACACACACATCTGATTTTCCCAAATGAAGCCATACACAGTCTGCCAGTACATGCACAAGTTATTCCACATGGAATGATATCTAATATAACTCAATTAAAAGTATCGATTTGCAGAGGTTGTTGAGGCATGGCATCTTTGTGAGTTCGCTGGTGGGTGCGTAGGTTGCTCCTCTGAGAAAAGCATTTCCCGCAAGTGTTACACATGTACGGCTTCTCCCCTGTGTGGATCCTCTGGTGAATCTCCAGGTGACTCACACGGTCAAAGCTCTTGCCACAAAACGGGCAGATATACCACCTCTCCCTGACACGGGGAGAGCCCTTCAATGTTTTCAGTGTTATGTTGTCCCTGTTTAAGTGAAAGGGGAAGGTGGTACTGTTGGCGTGTAGCATCGACATGGCATCACCTGGGATGCGTCTATCGGATGGGTACCTGATAGTCACTCTGGTTTGTGAGTGAGCCATCTGCTCCGTGGGCTGCCCCGGCTGTGCCTGTCCTGAATTCACACCTGTCCCCTGTTCGCTCTCTGCGTTTTGTACCGACCCGTCCTCCCTCATCAATGTGTCGATATACTCCATTTGTGATGGATTACCCTCGAGATGGTCCAATGCATTTTGAATTAGCAGGATTTCCTTGTCCAGATTTTGTGTATATGGCGGCTCGGGTCCATAAAAGCAGTCTGAGTCCTCGCTCTCGTCGCTGTCCCCTACAGAAACCGACGTCCAGTGGTGTTTGTCTCGTTCCTCCACACCGCTAGAGGTCTGTCGGTTTAACTCTGCCACCTGCTGCTCCGGTCCATCCTCTGCGCTGTGTTGTCGGTGTGGTTCTTCTGGCTGTTCGACAATCTGGACGTCATCCTCTTCCTTCTCCTCTTTCAGTTTGACTATGAACTCATGATCATCTCTGCCACTGTCGTCCTCGTGCCCACGTCTGAACTGTGTGCACCCCTCCCTCTGTGTTGTAAGCAGGGAGGGACTTCTACTCACTGAAGCACGCTTCTCTCTGGCACTCTGCTCGGATGATTTGGTTTGGATACATTCCATTAAAGTCCCTGTGAAGTGGACAGGTTCATGTCAACACAGTATGACGCAAGCAAAAGGTGAGTATGTTAACTTCAAAGTATGTTCATCTGTACCAATCAAATGTGTTTAGACAGTTTTCTATGTTAGAGCCTCCCATCACACTAGATAGGCTACTGAAGTATCAAGACAAACTATTTGACTTTCAGATTCAACCTTACAGGGTGGCATGAAGCAAACCAAACTTGTTATCAGCAGCTTTATTTCTCACTTCAAATAGTTCACTAATTGTTCTGTACCCCATACTAGTATGTTTACTTGTCTTGTATTGTGTGTTTTTGCATTGATAGTTTTTTTTATCACCACTTTCTACTCTGGGACTAGATGGAAATTTGCTTCTGGCTAACTCTGGGCCAATTACAGGGATGTAAGAACCTGTTCCCCAGGTTCTAAGTCAACCGCTTACCTAACCCCATGCATTAATATGCACATTATACATTTAACTGCATATTATTACATGCATATTTGTAGGATTATGCACATTACAATTACAGCATAATATACAACTACCTTAATTGCTGCCCTCGAGTTTTGTCATAGACGCCCCCTGTTCTAGATTTCACCCCCTCTCACAGTTTGCATTGCCGCAAGTTGTCTTCATTCTAATGCAAGTATTTTAGTAGCTCCAAACTTTTTTCCCCAAACATCATTTTAATACTATATTGTACTACTATATTGTACATCTGCCTGGGGCAGCCTGTAATCCCCTCTCCTCTCCCATCACTCAGGTCAAAATGCTTACTAAAATAAAATATTAAAACTCGGGTGAGAACCCCCATGACAGGGGTCATGTAATGTGTGGTGTGATGTGGGGGGTAGCTACTAAAATACCTGTGGCAATGCAAACTGTGGAAAGTGAAGGAGACAAGAGGCATTTTTTACTTAAATCAAGGGAAATATTAGCCCCGTTCGTGACACTCTCATCTCGCTGGCGATACTGACTACAGCTACGAGGAGAGAGTCACGTGTAGCTCGGTTACCTTTCTGGATGACCGCCGGGTGCAGCCGGCGAGAAACGGTGGATTAAACCCCTTTAGCAGTTATCAATGCAAACGGGAATGGTGTCGATAGAGTCGCAACAAAAAAAAACTCAACGCCGGACCTTAACATTTGAGGGCCGGCACACAGAAAACGCGTATTTAATTTTAGAAGACGGCAGTACCATGTTTTGGAAGCGCTAGCATGTAGCTAATTGCTAGCGCAAGCCATTCAAGCCGGTCATCCACAGCAGCAACCGAGCTACACGTGACTCTCTCCTCGTAGCTGTAGTCAGCATCGCCAGCGAGATGAGAGTGTCACGAACGGGGCTAGGCAAATATATGATAACACAAGGATCAAGGTAGATGGATGCTCAATGTTTGTGGATTTCTCCTTCAAATCGAATACTAATACTACTTTTGTAGCCTTGCTAAAATTTCCTAAAGCAGTGGTTCTCGCCCTGTGGGTCTGGGCCCCCGGATGATGATCTGGGGGGGGTCCCCAGAAGACAGTGAAGTGGCCGCTGAAGGCTGCTCTATCTTGAGTTAAAAATCGTGGAGGTGGTGGGGTTCTATTATGGATCTGAGCTCAGATTATTTGGGAGAGTGACGCGATGAAAAGGTTAAGAACCACTGTCCTGCTAGACTGTAGCCCTGATACATGACGGTCGGTATACATCTATACGTATAGATGTATACCGACCGTCATGTATCAGGGCTAGCTAGGCTGCTACTGAAAAGGAAATAGTAGACCAGTGGTTCGCAAACTGAGTTTGGAACCACTCAGAGTTAAAATAACACTGATTTAACAATTACAATTGTGGGTCCAAGAAATAGAAATGCCACCAATTCCTGTAGAGTAATATGCATGTCAAACTGCAGGGTCTTGGGCAATTAAACTGGTTCAGAATCACTGCTAGAGCCATACAAATCTTTTCTGGGGGTCGGCGAGCATGTGCCAATTCGTTGGGGGCTCCTCGACATGAAAAGGTTTGGGACTTGGTCACTGTAAGCAGACATACCAGTCGCGTGGGGCAGGATCTTATTTGGTTGATCTGGTCTCTGAATTGGAAATGTCGACGCGGAGGAAAGACTTGGTGGTGGTGGTGGTGGTTGTTCTTTGGAGGACAGGACGGCGGCGGTCTGCTGTTGCTGCTGCCTGTCGCGTTGTTCCATGGCCACCAGTTTGCGTTTCAACGCCTCGATCTCGCCATCTTTCCGCCTCACCACCTGCAGCGTGACGGAGGCCACCTGGTCGCCCCACAGCTTGGTGATCTCCAGCACGGCCGCCTTCACCACCACGTCCATGATGGATGTTAACTTGCTCTGGAAAGCCACACAACAGTCGTCCTCCGCCGCCATGTTCTTCTCCCCGACGACGAGCATCTTCTTTTTTTCGCCCCGCTACACAGTCTTTATTTTTTAAAACAAGTTATTACACACCCGGAGCGACGCACATGTTTAAAGCCACATTCTAATTCCGCGATGATGAACCCGAGAGCATCTCTTTTCGCCTGTTATTATTTTAGACATTCCTGCTAAACGTTTCCGTGTAAACAACACAAACAGGAAACGCTTTGGTGTCAGCTGATACGACGCTACGGTGTTCGTCAAGGGACAAAAACATTGAATAACCAGAGCCATCTAGTAAGAGTTGCGACATTGAGGGCTCACAAACTAGAGTCGGAAATACATTTTCAACGAGGGCAGCGCAAATAAGAGCCATTTTAGGCAAGTGTGCAACAAAGCCTTCACGCTGGTGAATAACATGCAAACTATTAAAGTATTGAGCAACAACCTCGCTGTTAATGATTATGTTGTGCTATCCCAAAAAGGTGTTTAATTAAAGCTGGGCTGTTACTTACGGTCCCTATTTGTTGTCCCCATTGTCAATTAGAAGTCTATGTAGAAGAGCCACGATTGGACTGGCCCCATGAATTTGATGGAGTTTGCGTAACTCTGTCTATACTGTAATGCTCTGATTCGAACTAACATGTTGCAAAGTGCTGAGATACAGTTAATGAAATCACATCATCGCACAAGAAAAAAATATATATTAAGGGAGGTAACAATACTAAAGTTAGCTCAAACTATGCAATAAACAATTGGTAAACTAAAACATAAAAACATTGCAGCTGTCAAATCATACATTGTATTACAATACACTGGGTGTCTTATGCTTCCCATGTTTTTTCTATATTTGGGTAAGGTATGCCCAAATAATGGTTGTGTGTGCGTGTGTGATGCGCACACACACACAGACATTTCTCCATGGTTTGCATAGTAATCTCGCTCACTATGTTCACAACAATTATGAAAGGTGAGGAGATCCAAGGATAGCTTTTCCTAATAGCTTTGGCAGTGTTGGCCCTAATTGTCATGGGTGGGTAGGGCAATCACATCACTCAGATTATTACTGATGACAGACTACATTGTTTTCAGAATTTATTGATTACAATTAAACATTGTCAAGTCATGGTTTCATACGCCATAATAATAAATAAGTATAGACAGGACTCTTCTAATTAATCTTTCATTGTATCTTATACAAATGTGGCCTTTAGGACATTAGCACCATCACAAGAGTACTTTTTTTTTAACAATCTCATTCATGGCCATATAATAAATATACTGAAGACTGTACAATAACTAAATTTATCACAAATTAAAATGCACAAAAAAGGTTGGACTAAATTAAACCAACTTGATTGATGTGATTGATTTAACAAGAGTAGCACATGGTCAAAGTGGCAGTTGGACAAGAAGCATTGCAGATGTGCTGTGCACTGTACAACACACTTGGGTTGATGTAGGCTAAATACTCACCACCAGTACATGTACATTGTACATTTGACTGCTGTTTTCTACCATTACTGCAAAAGTGCAGGGGTTGACACTAAGGGCTTAGAGGCACTTGCCTGTCGGGGGCAAGTACAGATCATGTTCACTTGGCCCAAAGGTCATGCCCGCTTGCCCCAAACGTAAATTGTTGATCATAAAATGATAGTTAAAACACTTTACTTTCCTGGGCTGTGCAATAAAACATGTCAAACCTATTTTTTATGCAAAAAAAAAAAAAAAAAAAAAAAAAAAAAAAAAAAAACATAAAATAGCTATGAATATGACTATGGGTTCCAACTTGTTATTATATTAAGTGTAGCAATAGTGAAAACAGCACATTATAAGCAAACTGTGCTCTTATTTCAGATTCCACAGACCAGAAGACAAATTTCTCTGGCCATGTTTAACTTATTTATACAGACATTGTGTTGTGTTTATAGACTGTTGTGTCCCCCTCAAACAAGTACTTGCCCGGTCGGGCAACCTGAAAGCCAACTCCACCTGTCCGGAGGTTTTATTGACCTTCCAGGGGCAGGTGGGGCAAGCCTTAGTGTCAACGCCTGCCGTAACAGTGTCTCTCACATAGCCAGGTGATCAGAAATCTCTGCCTAATGGTGACTTTGGACGGAGAAATATAAATTTAAAGCAGAGGCTAGAACAGCCACTAACAAATCTACACACACTATTTTGGACGGACCCAATATGACCACATCAAAGTCTACATTTATTGTGCATTGCAATTACTTTTTACATTTCCAAATTGTTTCCACCAATTTTAGCTAGTTAGGTACAATATTTTGTTTCAACTTTAACTTAAAAATGTGTATTGGGGAGCACCTGCTGGCCAAGTGATCCAGGTGCATGAAACATAGGTTTTAGCCTGGCAATCCGTTCATGAGGAGGGGACCTTTGGTGCATCTCTCTCACTCTTTCCTGTCTTCACTTGATACCATAAATAAAGGCAGAAGGGCATTTTTTATTAGTAACCCTAACCCTACCCCCAAGGCAAAGTTGGGCCTGGCACATAGTGCTAAAAGACTGATTTTAAGTATTAAACAGTCTGATAACATGAAATCTTGGTAACTGGTCTTGCACATATGCATTCAAAGGTGTCATTGATGACTTTAATAGTAATGCCATAAATTACACAAATTTTAAAAATAGCCAATATGCATTGTGAGTCTAGATTTTCTATTATTAGTTTTGGTTCCTGGGTCTTTTGGGTCTCCTTTGGGAACTAAAAAAATGAGTATTAAACAGAATTATGTCGCTCTCTGTGTAAACTTACAGTGACAAATAAAATGACAACACTAAACTAATTCTATTGAAACGCATATTGCAAATATATTGATCAATTTGCAATGCACATTGTTCCCATTGTTGTTCATCCCTAGGTTTAAGTGATAGGTTGAATTTTTGTTGCCATCAGAAGTGTCAGTAGACCTAAGACCGTCTGGCTATGAGGGGACTAACCGTAACATGTACGGTTAACACTGTGTAAAGCTCAGTGTGCCGTTTTCTGGTGGGATTTCAGGCTGGACCGCTGGGTAAAGCACTTCCCACACAGTGCACACTCGTAGGGCTTCTCCCCACTGTGAACTACTGCATGTCTGATGAGGTTGCACTGCTTGGTAAAACTCCTGCCGCACTGGAGACAGCTGAAGGGCTTCTCCCCCGTGTGGCTCCTCAGGTGCTCTTTGAGCTGGCTGAACCTCATGAAGCTCTTTGTGCAGTACGTACAGCTGAACCGCTTCTCCCCCACACCCGACCTCCATGGCGTCCTCATCCTCCTGCCCAGGCTGAAAGCACGACTATAGCCAGAGTATGGTGAGGCTGAGAGGGTCGGCACCATCAAACCCTCACTCTGATTTCTCAGGTCCGGCCCTGAGTTTGTGTACTGATGCTGCGCAGACTGTGAAATCAAGCTGCTGCCACTGGTGGTGGGGTTCATCTGCGGCAACGTGCCTTGACTCTCCTGTGGTATGTGAATTGTCTGTGGTCTCTTATAACCAAATGTTCTGGCACGTCTCTTCATCCGCACTGCGTTGACCGCGGGTGAAAGTGATTTCCCCACTGAATGCAGGGGTGGCCCTAAATCTTCAGGTACAGAGTGAGTCATGGGCAGACCACTTTGACAAGCGAAGAGCGTAGAACTTGGTTGATAATGTTCGGTACCATACAAGAAGTTTGGTTCACCCGTCTCTCTGCCAGGATCAGTGGACCACAGCTGCCTGTCCGCTTCCTCCAGGACAAATGTGTGGTCGGAATCCACCAGGGCGGTGCTCTTGCCTGGCTCCACGTCTTCCTTCTCGTGCTTCACTATGAGTTCTGCTCCGCCATCTTGGAGCCCACCGGGTTGCTGTTCTGAGAAGGAGTTGAGACATGCTGCTGAGGAAAGTTGCGATCCAGCGCTGGCTGGGTTTTCGGCTGAGGCGTAGTGCTGTGTAAAGACGTCAGTCCCGGCAGGATGTGTGTCTTCAAAGCATGGCGTTGGACCAGCTTTAGAAACAAAGAAAAATAAATGAGGTAACATTCAAAGACTCAGTACTGATTTGGTTGGTGCATAGGCAAGTGTGATAGATATTACAGTGTGTGCATAAAATGGAAGTAAAATGGATGTGTATTTCCATAACTTTTTACTGATAAATTCTAGTCATACTGTATTAGTTGCACATACATACAGTATATCTAATGGTGTTCATAACAAATAATTCTTGTGTTGCACGCTTTGGTTCACCCACCCATGTTGTCGTGTGAGTCAATCTTCCACACATCCTCATCTGCAGTTTCCTCTTTGATTACAATGGGTCCAGTTTCACCAGCATGTTCCAGTTCTACACACTGCAGCAGGGGGCATATATTAAACCAAAAGTGCTGATCAGCAGCCCCACCTTTTGACATTTTGCTGTTAAAATGTTTACAGATAATGTTCTGGAATTCCCCATTAGAGTTGTTCTGATACCAATACTGGTATCTGGCAGATACCACAATGAAGTACTCATACTCAGAACCACTCCCCGTACTCTCACCCGAGTACCAAAATTGACCAGGCTGAATACAACAGGAGCAAATATGGCCCAATGCTGCAGCAAATCACCAAAAAACAAGAGACAGTGAAATCAATTCGCGACCACGACTGATACTAAATTGGTCGCTAACTAGCTGTAACTGTTCTTCGCAGTCACAAAATGATTTCGCCACTACTGCCAAAAACAGCCGATCTACAAGCATAAATGACAACTAACAAGTGTAGATCGGATACTAATCTGCATCTATGAGAATTGAGAAAAAGGGGTAAAATAAGTGGTTACTCAAAAATAAAATTGTACCCATATCGGTACTTGGTACGGCGAGTATTAAAAAAGTAAAAATGTAGTACTTGTACTTGTCTGGGGGAAAAGGTATCAGGAAAACTCAAATTCCTATGTATTAAAATTTTCATTCAGGAGGTCAGGATTCAACCTCCTGGCATGGTTAGAAAACCGTATATAAAGACTCACATCATAAATTGAAAACTGGCACCTCTAAACAAACCAGTCCATACACTTGCCTGCAAATTAAATTAAGTGCTGAAAACAAACTTTAAAAAGCCATGGCTGCCATATGATGTAATTTTCAATTCTCTTGCAATTCCCTGCAACATACTGTAATAGTGTCGTAAGCCATACTGAAGTGCAAAAATCTGCCATAGCAATCAACATATTTACAAAATGTTAATATAAATTACATACTCTATTCGGTGATATATTGTCTGCCAATTTGAGCTGAAATCAAAGCCAATTTTTCTGCTTAATTTCTTCTGAATATTTGCTGCATCACTACTCCACATTAAGAACTCTAATGTGTACTTGATGTGGTGATGTATATTTTATAGGTGGTGGTCTTTTTTTTATCACCACGATTTTGTAACGCCTTGTTTCTCCCCCAGTGCCAGTTACCTAATGTGATCCTGGGCTCTACACACCCTCCACCAGCCTGGGGACTGGCCTCATGCTTTCTTCAATGCATGAGGAGTCCAACTGCCTTTTTTTTCACGTGACACTGTGACAGGGGTTCTCCGGTTGTAACACGTTACCTTCATCAGGCACCCCAGCTGCCCAGGGGGAGGCAGTCTAGAGACCAGGTACCTATCCTAAGGAACAAAGGGAGAACATGCAAACTGGGTTGGTCATTAATTACCTGGGGGGGTTGCATAATCTCTTCTGCAACCACCATTGGTCTGTCCCAGGTAGTGGGCGTGGAGTCTATCTCTTCCTGGTTCAACATTACCTTCACCAGTGGAGGGCATCGTACCACTGCTGTTGGAGGATAGAAACCTGTAGGAAAAACAACATGTACTGTTAGGGACACCAATTACCACAACACAGAGTAACTACTAACGCTACTGGCATTATAGCAGCATATCCGAATTGCTAATGAATACGCTTATTTGGATTAGGCCTATTATAAACGCACTCAACTTACACTTCCTCCTGGCCCTCATCCGTGTTCTCTTCAGCTCTCCCTCCATAGATGCACATTTGTTCTTCAGCAGATCAATGTCTCGTTGGCTCTGGGTGATCTCCAGACGCAGAACAGCACAGCTGTCGTCCACACGTCTGTTGATCTCCGCCAGGGCTGCCTTGGCTAAGCTCTCCATGATGGACACCAACTGCGTCTGGAAACCGCCGTTCTCCATCTTGACAAAACGACTGCTCCGTCTCTATTACGCACTCGCCCGGTTAATAACGATAATAACAGCAACAACAAACCGAAATAATGAAACAATGCTGGAATAAATATCTAGAGTCTGAGTTGACGCTTTTATTTGCTGTTGTGTGCCTCTGTTTTTTTTTCTCTCAGAATTTGTATGGTGCTACGAGATTCTCCTTCCGACGCACAACGTGACGTCGCATACCGTAAAATTTGGACAACACCAGCGGCACAAAACGATCACGATCGATGGCCCGAGCGAGGAGATCTTCAACGGATTCCATTCCGTGTTTCGTTGCTGCCCCTCACTGGATCAAGAAGACATTACATCGCAATGAAGGTCTAGTCTAGTCCTAAGATTATTGGGACCAAAGGCCTCTTTTGATTTCACAGTATGCAGAATGATGACATTTTAAAGGAAAGCATAAGCTAATACAAAACATTGGGATGAACCATGATTAAAGGGGAGGTCCACCTATTTTCAACATTCTAGTATAGGCCTACATTAGTCCATTCGGCCATTCTGTGTTCCCAAGAATGGAGGTCTGAAGAAAGCCACTAACATGGTGAAACATCTTGATGTCATCATCAAGATTTATTTTCACCATGTTCATGGATTTCTTTAGATTCTTCTTTTTTCTGAGACCATACAAATGGAACCAAATTAACCCGTTAGTGCTCATTTGATTGCATTTGTACACACTCAGAAAAAAAGTTGAAAATGGGTGGAATTCCCCTTTAAGCATTTACACTTGTTTACAACAGGGACGCCTTTTCAGAGATGTTACTTCCCAGCATTGAGATTTTAAATGAATAGTTATCCCCATCAAGTTCTGCAAACAACAGTATGCACTTTCTTTTCTCCATATCAAACTGTTTACAGTTCAAAGTCACATAGGAACTGGATATTTGGAGAGCCAGGAGGGGAGAGAACAGACCAAGTGGAGATGAACGGAACACCTATACCCTCCCAGACTGCACTCAGTCAACGACAAATGGTTGACAAAGCTATATGCTTTGAACTTTGTAAAAATCTGCACCTGGGTTAGCAAAAAGTAACAATCTATCATGAAAGTCAAAGTGGAAGTTATCACAGGAAAAGAAGAAATTACACAGTTGTATTTTAGAGGACAGTGAAAACATAGCAACAAAAGTAATCAGAAAACTCAACCACAAAAAAAGACGATGGAGCACAATGTCCTTGTGGTATATGAATACACTAGCTGGAGCACTCATTCAATATGCATGTCCAAAATGCATATCTAGCAATCTAGCAATACAAAGGCCATCACATTTTCAACCAAACATGGCCTCACTCTTAGAACTAGTCAAACCATTGCTCATTAGGATGGGATCATGGCTCAAGGTAGACTCAGAGGAGAGAGTACAGCATCTTACAATGGCCCGGTTGTCAAGATACTCAAGGGGGCAGGTATACCATTGTCAACCCAGATTAGGCACAAACATAAGGTTAGATTCATTGTTTGGCTACAAACGCAAAAGGGGGGACGCAACAATGACCACTGGCATTTAAAGTATTAAATCAATCAATCACAACATAACCCCCAGGTCCACGGTCCCTCAACCTTACCTGTGTTATTGGTCAGGTTTAATGTCATTTTCAAAAGTCTTTTCTTTTACAAATGTATATATTATATATAGTTTATGATATGTAACAACACGGAAACTGGCCAAACTTATTGTGTGTAAGTGTCATACTACATAGGTCATATACACTGTATATGCTTTATCAGGAGTCATTTTTTACCCAGAGTTTTAAACAGGCAGACAAGGCCCTGCACACAGCATCAAATATAATAGATAGGTCATATAGATTAATTGAACTGATTCTGCATTTCATTACATGAATGCTGCAATATGAGCCACACAGAAAAAGAGAAAACAGCAAGAGAGACACTCAGGAAGTCAACAGGGGAAGTTTAGTGGTTTTCTTGCGTCACCATTTTCTGCTGCTACTTGTGTCCCCGGTGCTCAGCGGTGAAGGTAGGAACATTCGCATTCTCTTTCATTTAAAAGCTAATTGTTCTTATATTTCCACAATGCCTCTTGTCACTAATACGAGGTGGAGAATGAGGGATGTTGGGCTGAGGGATGTGGATGCAGGTGTCAAAGAGATAAATAGGTGCGGTTAGGCTGTACCTCCAACAGATGAATATTCTAGGCTTGTAGTCACAGGCGTAGAATACTTTACTTCCGCTATACTACCAGAAAACTTACAATGGCCGTGACAGGCAGGCAAGCAAGACAAGTGAGCAACAGTAGCTTACAGTATGGGCTCCACACTACAGGCACAAGGCCTGAGCTGAGGTGTGTGAGGTGCTACCAGTTCAGAAGCAAACACAGCGATGACTGAGTTGATAAGATTAAATAATGACTACAGTAAAATATGAGAACTAAGAGTAAGGGTGTGGCCTGATTATTGAAAATAAAACAAGGGTATGTGGGGAAGTGAAGAGTGACACATACAGTTATGCGTGGATTCAGTATAGCACGGTTTCATTTTGGACTGCTGATTGTGCTCTCACATTGGTGTATTCGTGAACTTAACTTCTTTGTTCAACTTTGCAGGGTTGTCTGCAAGACACAAGTGGCAGTATGCCCTGACACTGCACTATACCATAATACATAACAAACAAACAAGCACCACTTCAGCCAACAGGCCAGTCTGGATGTGAGCTGTGCTCTGTCGAAGGGAAAAGATGCGGAGAGTCCGGAGAAAAGTGGCAAACAAGGAGAAGCTGGTCTTTGGTTGTGATCTGGTGGAACATCTGACTGCTTGCAGTCAAGAGAGTAAGTCAAGGACTTGTTTATTTCATACTTCATTCCATAATGATACTAGTGTACATTCTGTTCTGGTCGACTGTGGGGTCTGTCTCTGACAATATACTTCATTTTAAACATCCAAACAAAGTAACAAGCTAATAATAATAATCTAATTATTATTCTAATGTAGATGTTCTGTGTCATATCTTTAGATAAAACATGCTTCTGGATTGGTGAAATGATTGGAGATACAGTATAAATGATTGATTCTCTAAAATGTCCAGAGTTGTACTATGTTTGAGTAAAGGTTGTTTACCAGTTGTTTTAGTGAATATTCAACAGTCCATAATGCAATAATATTACCCTCAACATTTGATTTGACTGTTACTGTCCATTGCATACGGTTTGGTTTCTTCTTCAGTTCCACCGGTTCTGCAGAGCTGCAGTGAGTTTATTGAAGAGCATGGAATTGTGGATGGAATATACAGGTTGTCTGGGGTGTCATCCAACATACAGAAATTAAGGTGAAATACTGTGTATGTGTGTGTACAACTGTTTAGCCTATACTGTTTTACTGTTTAGTGTGTGTGTGTGTGTGTGTGTGTGTGTGTGTGTGTGTGTGTGTGTGTGTGTGTGTGTGTGTGTGTGTGTGTGTGTGTGTGTGTGTGTGTGTGTGTGTGTGTGTGTGTGTGTGTGTGTGTGTGTGTGTGTGTGTGTGTGTGTGTGTGTGCGCGTGCGTGTGTGCGCCTGCATGCAAATGAGTATGTAACCGTGAGCTTGTTGCCTGTCCAGGAGTGAGTTTGACAGTGAAGCAAGTCCAGATCTCTACAAGGAGGTGTACCTGCAGGACATCCACTGTGTCAGTTCTCTGTGTAAGGCCTACTTCAGAGAGCTGCCCAACCCCCTGCTCACATATCAGCTCTATGACAAGTTTGCTGTGAGTAACTCTTTCCATCTTTTCTCAGAGACTGTGGCCATGGCATCAAATGTTTGCTTTAAATGGCATCACAGCAAAGTCAACCACTTTACCCTATTTTCTTTTATTATTTTGATTTCCTTTTTTTATTACAACGTAAATATATAGTTGTTTTTTGGTATACAGTATAGGTAGACAGGAAACTGAGAGGGAGAGACGGGGGAAGACATACAGACCCCAACACACTGTCATGCTGGACTAAACTATCTAAATTAGCCCAGGCATATCTCTAAACCTAAAAGGCAGATTGCAGGATGAACCCTGTGGATTTGGTGCCATAGTGACTGGTAGCACTGTTGATAAGGCCTGCCACTCAGCAGGGATTTTAAAAGCCACTTGCCCAAGCCACTTTCACAAGAAAAACTCACCCAGTTTCCATTTGTTTTATTATAGCATGTGTTGAAACCTGATTAAAGAATCTCATCCTACTCTGTGTGCAAGTGCCTTTACTGTAGCATTGTTTACCTACAGTACGGTAAATCCCACATGCATGATTTTGTTACTACAGGAGGCTGTGGCGCTTAAGCTGGAGGAAGAACGTCTGGTAAAAATCAAGGATGTGCTTAAAGAGCTCCCACCACCCCATTACAGGTAACGACACTCTATACTAAGTCCCCTCACTACACAAATAGTATATCTATCAAAAATATTTAATCTACAAGCAGCAACGACAGTAGCATTAGCGAGCTTACGGATCTGCTGTTTTTGTAAAATGCTTTCCCCAGAATAGGGTTGACCTAACCTACATGTTAGGTCAATCCCTTCCGCTATCTTCCCCTGAGCTCTGTTAAGTCAGTCATTTCATTAGGACTGCTTCAGCTCTATTCCTTTGTTTTAAAGCAGGGGTTTTCAACAGGTGGTCCATGGACCACTGGTGTTCCGTCAAGGCATTCCATGTGGTCCCTGAAGATGCTTTTAGTAATGTCGCAATTTCGCAAACTAAGCAAAGTGAGGATTTTGTATTGCCTTGGATGGAACAGCACACTAAAGCATTGTGCAACATTCCATGAAGTGCATCAATGTTGTCAATTACTGAGAAGCATGATGGAGGTTAAGAAATTCTTCAGAAAAGGGACTTAGAATCTCAAGAAAGCTTGACCGAGTCATCATTCTCTGGAAATAATGTGCCCATATACTAATGTCAACGTGTATTCTGTATATCTGGACTGATAGAGTATATCTGTACTGTATATGTAGTTTTAATGGAAAATTGGATGAAGTAAAAGTATCAGAATGTAATAAGGGTAACCTTTGAGGTCAATTCTTAATTGTTAATTCTTACTTGGTGGTGGTCCCTGATTCACAACCAGTTGAAACGCCCTGTTTTAAAGCATCCCCTATACCTGGTTTCTTTCAGGACACTGGAGTTTCTGATGTGTCACCTCGTCAAGATGGCTTCTCATTCTGAAGAGACCAACATGCATGCCAGGAACCTCGCCATTGTCTGGGCCCCTAATCTGCTCAGGTGGGTTCATGTCTGTTATATGCTGGGTAGGGTCCGTGTTAACACAAATGTCACTTTTGGAATCAAAGCTACATTTCAAGTAAATAAACGTTATTGTACCCAATTTGTATAGTCAAATTTGTTAACAGGCTACCAGTAAAAATGCCTAAAGGGCGAAGTTGCATGCACGCATCAGGAATTCTGTACTGGGCTGGCCATATATGGAGGGGTGTTTTGAATGTGCAGTTCGCATTGAACGTGGCTGCCGACTATAGGGACCGGCTGATGACCGGTGCCTGCCATGGTGGTCCCGTTTTGCGCCGTGATTGCAGTTAGTTTTAGGGTATGGGTTTGGTTATGGGGTTATGGTAAGGGTTTGAGTAGGATAAGGGTTTGGGTTGCCGCGTAAAACACTACCCACTGCAGCGGGCATGCAGCGGCTTTTCCCAGGCAGCTGCCACTACCGGTATTTGCACTTGCTCTCTCTCTAGATGAGGTCAAGTCAACATATGGAATGTCAGAACAGGTCAGCTCCATATGGAGATCTAAGGGTGGCAGTGGGGGCAGTGTCTTAAGTACAGACAGGGTTTGACGGTGACGAGAGCCCAGGTAGGACCAGGCCTTCGTTTCCGGACCGGTTGCTATCTCTACTAATAACTTTGGGGTGTTCCCAGGGTTGGGGAAGTATCAAAACAAGGCAATAACTGGAGGATTTTGTCACATATGTGAAGGTCCAAGGACATTGAGACAGCTGGGTTCAATGGTACAGCAGCCTTCATGGAGGTGAGGGTCCAGTCTATTGTGGTCGAGTTTATACTCACCCACGTGTCACAGCTGTTCCCCGAACAAGGTAATTCATCCCCATTCTGACACACACACACACACACACACACACACACACACACACACACACACACACACACACACACACACACACACGTATATGCCATGCACACAGTTAACTAACTTCCCTCTGCCTCACACAGAAGGTATACAGGTTGCAAGGCGGAAGTCCCTTCCCTCCCCTACAGCAGTGTCCAGTCAGGAGGAGCGACTTCTTCGGCATGCACCCATTCAGTGTACTAACAGTATTGGTAACATCAGCCCTGGTGACGGTCCGATTGCCATGAGACCCTACCATTCTATCATTGAAAACACTGACAAGTAAGTGATGAAAATGTTTGCTTTAAAAACTATATACACTTATACAGTATATTCAAAAGTATCGCTCAATTATTCAAAGGCATATACAGTATATCTGATAGTTTTGGATATCCAAAACACAAAATAATGGATTAAACTATCTCAAGGTGTATTTATTAGGATTTTGGTTTAGAGGGTGAATACCCTCTGGCCAAAATGGTTGAAATCTAAAATGACACAGATGCTTTCCCTTTATTAACGGTTTAATAGCACCAGGAATAGAGGCATTATAGCTAAACTGGATGATATGTCTGTGTGTTAATTACTCTAGGCGTGGGAAAGGGTCCCTCAAAGGGAGGAAGTGGATGTCCATCTTCAACATCGGAGGACGATTCCAAGACCAACGGCGAAGGAACAAGCATTCAGTCAAAGGTACTGTACAGTACATGTCAGTATGACCTCACCCCAACTAGTTGTTCTACTGTAATAGATTCTATATAAAGCAGGCATTGTCAAAACCAACAGAGGCACTATTTTCTTTATATCATCAAGTAGGCCTACAGTATGTTTTTAATTGTTGGGTTCTTCATTAATTAGGAAATGTGAAAAAACTAAAATCTTTAGTTTTTTTTTTTTTTTTTTAATGATGACCTTATGAGTACTTTTTTGACACAAATGTTATTTTGGCAGTTAAGTATCTTACTCCTTAAAGGGATTTGATTTGATTTGCTGGATGACAGGTACCTACTAGTCGTTGCATTTTATCAATAACCAAGGGTCCCTATTAGGGTCTCTTTTCAATTTGAATACATGTTGTGCTGAGCTTTTTATTGGCCAGAAAATATTCCTGATCTGGGAATGGGAGGTGCAGGGATTCCTGTTCAACCATTCTCCAAACTCATCTTTTCAGAGAAAGATAAGACTCCTTTGAGACCCGCCAGGAGCATGGACTGCCTGATCTCCCCATCCAGTCCCAATGACGGTACTGGTGGTCGTTCTCTTAACCAACTATGTGTTACAATTGACTAGGCTTTTACGGAATTCTGTATTCTAGCAAAGTAATGCATGTGATGATACATGTGATGCATGTGATGAATCAGTCTGTTTTTGTTTATATTGCTTTAATTTTCAAAAATGAATTAAGCATCTAACTATCCACATAAATCTGGATTTGATAAAACAATGATCACGTCTAACTTACTAGATTACTAGATGACTTGAGTTTAATAGAATATAAAAAACTAGTTGTCTATTATCTTCAGAACTTGCTTCATTGTTATCATTATTAGTGGTTGTTGTTACAATTGAAGTAGAGGTACCGGTTCTAACCCATATTTATATCATATATTCCAGGTTCCAGACACTCTCGCCCACCCTCTACTCACCTGTCTCCGCTGGCTGTGCCCCCTCCCCAGGGGGGCCCGGAGATCACAGCTGGGGGTCTGGGGGGCAGTGGTTATGCAGTGACATACCGCAGGGGCACTGGGGTGGTGAGTGGGGGCTCTGGTACCCAGGGCACCTATAACCTCCTCGATCCCAAAGGAGCAGGGGCCCCGGGTGTGAGCGAGGACGAGTCCCCGCAGTCCAGATCCCCAGGAATGTCAACTAAAATGGGCCGGCGGGCTGCCATGCACATCACGGGTCCTCAGTATGTTACCGTGCCCCTCCACATCACCTCTAACCTGGCTATGATGCTGAAAGGGGGTGGTGGGGACAGAGTCATCCACTGTGGCAGAGAGATGGACAAAGGGGACAGGGCAGAAGGGAATGAGGGAGGGGAGAAATCAAAGTTAAAGGGCGAAGGGGGAGAAATGGAGCAGGGGAAGGATGGTGGAAGGGCCGATGTCAAGGTGGAGGACATGAAAGGGGCCCAGCGGAACGGACAACACGTGGAACAAGAGGGCGATGCAGAAAGGGAGAGGGAGGAGAAATGTAGAGCAGATGATGAGGCAAAGGGTGTTGAAGAGACGGATGAAGGAGTGAAAGAGAAGAGGGATGAGGAGGTGGAAAGTAAAGATAGAGAGGTAGAGGGAGCTGACAGCAGAGAGAAGGAGCAAGGTTCTGAGGATCACAACTCTAGCATGGAAAAGAACAGTGATGACAACGATAACACGGATGAAGACACTGAAGATGAAGATGACTATGAATACATGGGTAAATTATCACGTTGCTTTCTTGTATCCTGCGCCTTTCTATTTACATGTTAATATTTACAAAATATTGTTCACAGGAATGTTTGTACCTAAATGTGGCACAGTGATCCACTTCTTGCTTGAAGCATCATATAACGTAATATGAATGTTGCTGATCTTAGACTGGCTAACCTTTTCAGGAATGAAACCTGGACAGCATATAGCAACTGTTCCAGACTCTCCTATCTCGGATACCGGCGTGTGTGGAGATGACGGCGGAGACGACAGATTGTCTGACGTGTCTCATATCCTCAACTCTACCGAGGTCGATGAGCAGGAGCTGTCGGGATATGTTCAGGATAACTTTAACTTCCTGGATGACATGGACTGCAGTGTCTCCAACCAGGTGCGTGTTATTGGGCGTGTGTGCAACCAGGACAACAGACGGACTTTACAAAGTAATGCATAATAAACTTGCTCTGTCTTGTCTTTCCACAGATGAACGAGTTCTCTGTGGAAGCTCCATTTTATGAAAATGAGTATGAGTTCATGGAGGAACACATAACTCTCCCACCGCCATCCACGGAGATAGCCCAGAGGCGGAGGTCTGTAACGGCCTCACAACTAGAGGCACAGACCCAGATGCACTCGCACAGACCGCTGTCTGCCGACGCGGCCGAACGACATATGAAGTCCCGCAGCCTGCCTTTCATGTCTCTACCCTTCCTCCCAGCCACACTGTCCTCGGAAGATGACGACGTGGATGATGACGGCGAGGACGACGACGAGATCGATGGAGATGATAGTGACGAGGAAGATGATCACATGTTCTATAAATCTCTCCCATCTAATTACCTGTTGTCTAACTTGACATGGTCTGGGCCAGATGCTGATGGAGGAGACATCTCCTCACCCCCACTGACAGCTCTGGAACCAGAGAGTCTTATTGTGAACGCTAGTCCTGCTGGTCAGTCACAAAGCTCTGAGCCCACTCAGCCCATGCCACTGAACAGTGAATGTGTCACAAAGAATGAACTGAGCGTTGAGAGTATGGAGCAGCTAAACCACCAGGAGGAACCAGAGCAGAGGAGGCAGCTGGAGGGGGATGAGGACGAGGAGGAGGAGAACGGCGATAAGAACTCGGAAACACTGATACATAAGTAAATGCAATGAGTGCATGGGTTTTCTCTTATTCCTTTTTCTGACAAAACTGATTTCCATGTGTAAAATGCTTACTTTCAGTCAACAATACAGTGGTAGACAAAGTAACAACTTTTAAAGATAAAGTATAATTTTTGTTAAAATATAAAATTTTCATATGAAAAAAAAAAAAACATATGAAGATATGTTGAAAAGTGGTTGTTTGATGCATGGTCCTAACTAATGTACATGATAAAATACTTTTTTCCCCTAATTAGTCTGTGTCTCACAGGACTGCTGAGGGCAGTTCAGAAACCTGTCTTCTAGTGGCATCATCAATGGGGAATCCATTGAAACTGAATAGAAACGGGAGGATTTCTATTCCTGAAAAGTTACAATGTGAAAATCTTTCTCCCGATAATAAAACTATGAATATATATTTTAAGTATTAAATATTATTGTTTAAAAAAAACTGCCGATGATGTCACTGGAAGACAGATTTCTGAACTGTCCACAGCCCTCCTCTGAGACACAGACTGAGTTGAAAAAATGGTAGTGTTTCATCATGTACATTAGTGAGGACCTAGTATATGAAAATACATTCAAATGTGGTCCTTTAAGTATGTCCTAATATATATGTATTACAGACATTGTTTTATATTCCACCTACAGTGCTGCAACAAAAGACATCCAACATTTGGCTGACGCGGGCGTTACGAACGAGTATGGAGATCCATGTGAGAAACCCTCCACTTCAGAGTCTTTAGCTGACTGCCACGGGGAGTTTCCCACACCAAGGACTGAGGACAATGATGTAACAGACAATTTGACATGCATGCAAATTATAGATGAGGCCCAAAACATGGCACTGATCACACATCCAATCTCTGAGACTGTTCCTTGCTCTATGCAGGAGGAAACTCCAGGTTTGTCTGCGGAGGTTTTGGAAGAATCCTCTGGAAGCGTGCTAGAGCATGTTACGTCTGACAGGGAAGAAGTGAAGGAGCATGAGGGAAATATGGTAGAAGAGAGGATCAATACAGTAGAAGAGGGCATGAATAGGGTACAAAATGGAGAAGGAGAGGAACAGAAGATTTGTTTGTGCGATGCTTTAAGAAAAGTCAGTCAAAGTTCTGATGTGGAGATGACAGAAAGTGAAGAGGAGAAGCTGGAGGAAGATGATGCTCATGGGTATCAAGACATCTGGAACGAGATTGAGAACATTATATGTGAAGAGCTAGAATATGACAAATGTGTGCATGGTGAGGAAAAGGATGCAAGACAAAGCATGTGCAATGTCAGAGAGGGGGATGAGCAGACAGAGCAGGAGACCAGCAGAGGGACTACAGTTACAGAACAAGAGAGTAAAGAAAAAGATGAGATAGAGGCCTTCAATGCAGTAGTTACCAAAGACCTCTTGGAGGAAGGCACAGATCTGTGTTTAGTGGAGGGGCTGCCCTTGGAGGACCAAGAGACGATGCAGGATGTACAGATAAAAGAGATCGACTCGACATCAGCAGACCAGGTGGATATTGATATTTCAGAGACGTATGCCACAAAGATGGAGGCCTTCAAAGCAGAAGTCACCGCAGAGCTCACAGAGGAAGGTAAAGATCTGTGTTTGGTGGAGGGGCTGCCCTTGGAGGACCAAGAGACGATGCAAGATTTACAGATAAAAGAGATCGACTCACAACCGGTAGCCCAAGTGGATGTTGATATTCCAGAGATGTATGCCACAAAGGAAGAAGAAAAGTCGTGGGGGCACCAGCAAGACGAGGATGAGGGACAATCTCAAGTACTGACGGTTGTGGGTAAAAAAGAGAAAACACAGGGTGAGCTCAGGACCGATAGCACGGTTGTCCCAGAGCCGGGCAAATGTGCTGATCGAGAGAACAGGCCACGTTATGAGCCAGGGGTAGGCCGAACATTGGTGTTCTCCAAGCAGACGCCTCCCAAAGTCTTCCATGCCAAGTCGGTGCCAATCGTGCCGCCTAAACCACAGCACTGCAAGCTGACGGCGCTGAACCTTCGACAGCAGCAGCGGCAGCGGGACAGATGGGACGCAGACAGACTGAGGGAGTCCTCATTGGGAGTTGCAGTTGCAGAGCACAAAGACAGGGACGCAGAAGAGACAGGGCCAGGACATGACAAAGCATGCACGGGAGAACGAGAAGAAGAGGTGGAGCATGAGGAGAGCACAAGAGGGAAAAGGAAGAGGCTGGTTCTCAGGGGAGGAGAAAAGGAGAGCGAAAAGAGGAGGGATGGGGAGGAAGGGGCCACACCCAGCACCAGACATGGCCCCAGTCTGTGTTTTGACGAAGCTGTTGCCATGGCTACCCTGAGGCGAGAGAGGGAGAGGGAGAACAGTGAGAGGGAGAGGCAGAGAGACAGGGGACATGAAGTTCAGTGAAGGCAGGGTGATGCCTTTTACAGTCAGTGTTTTACGGTATGTCAAAGAGTCTGTTGTAAAAGATAAGTTGAGAGCAATGCCTGTTTCTTTTTCCTTTTTAAAGATTATGTAAGTCTTATTTGTTAAGACAGTTACAGAAGCTGGGGGTCTTTTCATTGAGAATATTATTTTTTACAAATTTATTTTTGTATAACTATATTGTTTTGTATCCTACACACTTCAATGACAACTTAAATAACCGTTCAAGGCAAACAACTAACATCTTGGAGTCTAGTCTTGCCAGCTCACTCAAACATGCAACCAATAGAAAATGAAAAAAGAAAATGAAATGTGAAAATGTGTGCAAATGAATGAATGATTATTTTGTAATAAAAATAAATGCTAAATAGAATGTGTCATGTGAACAAATGTTGAATTTTGACTTAAAATATAGTCAGGGTAAGTAATTTACTCCTTGCTATAGTGTAGATTAGCAGTGGTTCCAAACCTTTTCCATGCCAAGGATGGACATTTATTAGTCTGCGGACCCCCAACATAATGCAATAACCCTGATTTTTAGCCCATGGGTCTAGCATTTCCGAAACATTAATTTCATGGACTGCCAGTTTCAATCACATGCAACCTGATTTAATGGCATTTCTATATCTATGAGACCCCAATTAATGGCAAAATCAATTTTAATTGAACTCCGTATAGATGGAACCTGTACACTTTGAGTTACATACCCATAAGGACCGCAGTGAAGTTAGTTTTAAGTTGGATATTCGACAGACATTCGACAGACATTCGCTCCGAAATGCTAATATTTACATATAAAAATTAATCAAAAATATTTACAGATTTGAAATGTAAAAATAAGAGGTGTATCTCATGCAGCCAGGAGAGTACTATGATCCCACACTGATTTGGAGTCAATTGATCACATGACCTGGAAGCTATTGAGCAAAAATGCTAATATTTACATATAAAAATTAATCAAAAATATTTTTAAAAATTAATCAAAAATATTTACAGATTTGAAATGTAAAAATAAGAGGTGTATCTCATGCAGCCAGGAGAGTACTATGATCCCACACTGATTTTGAGTCAATTGATCACATGGCCTGGAAGCTATTGAGCAAAAATGCTAATATTTACATATAGAAATTAATCAAAAATATTTTTTAAAATTAATCAAAAATATTTACAGATTTGAAATGTAAAAATAAGAGGTGTATCTCATGCAGCCAGGAGAGTACTATGATCCCACACTGATTTTGAGTCAATTGATCACATGACCTGGAAGCTATTGAGCAAAAATGCTAATAATTACATATAAAAATTAATCAAAAATATTTACAGATTTGAAATGTAAAAATAAGAGGTGTATCTCATGCAGCCAGTGGAGTACTATGATCCCACACTGATTTTGAGTCAATTGATCACATGACCTGGAAGCTATTGAGCAAAAATGCTAATAATTACATATAAAAATTAATCAAAAATATTTACAGATTTGAAATGTAAAAATAAGAGGTGTATCTCATGCAGCCAGTGGAGTACTATGATCCCACACTGATTTTGAGTCAATTGATCACATGACCTGGAAGCTATTGAGCAAAAATGCTAATATTTACATATAAAAAATAATCAAAAATATTTACAGATTTAAAATGTAAAAATAAGAGGTGTATCTCATGCAGCCAGGAGAGTAGTATGATCCCACACTGATTTTGAGTTAATTGATCACATGACCTGGAAGCTATTGAGCAAAAATGCTAATATTTACATATAAAAATTAATCAAAAATATTTACAGATTTGAAATGTAAAAATAAGAGGTGTATCTCATGCAGCAAGTGGAGTACTATGATCCCACACTGATTTTGAGTCAATTGATCACATGACCTGGAAGCTATTGAGCAAAAATGCTAATATTTCCATATAAAAATTAATCAAAAATATTTACAGATTTGAAATGTAAAAATAAGAGGTGTATCTCATGCAGCCAGGAGAGTACTATGATCCCACACTGATTTTGAGTCAATTGATCACATGACCTGGAAGCTATTGAGCAAAAATGCTAATATTTACATATAAAAATTAATCAAAAATATTTTTAAAAATTAATCAAAAATATTTACAGATTTGAAATGTAAAAATAAGAGGTGTATCTCATGCAGCCAGGAGAGTACTATGATCCCACACTGATTTTGAGTCAATTGATCACATGACCTGGAAGCTATTGAGCAAAAATGCTAATAATTACATATAAAAATTAATCAAAAATATTTACAGATTTGAAATGTAAAAATAAGAGGTGTATCTCATGCAGCCAGGAGAGTACTATGATCCCACACTGATTTTGAGTCAATTGATCACATGACCTGGAAGCTATTGAGCAAAAATGCTAATATTTACATATAAAAATTAATCAAAAATATTTACAGATTTGAAATGTAAAAATAAGAGGTGTATCTCATGCAGCCAGGAGAGTACTATGATCCCACACTGATTTTGAGTCAATTGATCACATGACCTGGAAGCTATTGAGCAAAAATGCTAATATTTACATATAAAAATTAATCAAAAATATTTACAGATTTGAAATGTAAAAATAAGAGGTGTATCTCATGCAGCCAGTGGAGTACTATGATCCCACACTGATTTTGAGTCAATTGATCACATGACCTGGAAGCTATTGACTCAAAATCAGTGTGGGATCATAGTACTCCACTGGCTGCATGAGATACACCTCTTATTTTTACATTTTAAATCTGTAAATATTTTTGATTAATTTTTATATGTAAATGTTAGCATTTTTGCTCAATAGCTTCCAGGTCATGTGATCAATTGACTCAAAATCAGTGTGGGACCATAGTACTCTCCTGGCTGCATGAGATACACCTCTTATTTTTACATTTCAAATCTGTAAATATTTTTGATTAATTTTTATATGTAATTATTAGCATTTTTGCTCAATAGCTTCCAGGTCATGTGATCAATTGACTCAAAATCAGTGTGGGATCATAGTACTCTCCTGGCTGCATGAGATACACCTCTTATTTTTAGATTTCAAATCTGTAAATATCTTTGAGTAATTTTTATATGTAATTATTAGCATTTTTGCTCAATAGCTTCCAGGTCATGTGATCAATTGACTCAAAATCAGTGTGGGATCATAGTACTCTACTGGCTGCATGAGATACACCTCTTATTTTTGCATTTTAAATCTGTAAATATTTATTTATTAATTTTTATATGTAAATATTAGCATTTTTGCTCAATAGCTTCCAGGTCATGTGATCAATTGACTCAAAATCAGTGTGGGATCATAGTACTCTCCTGGCTGCATGAGATACACCTCTTATTTTTACATTTTAAATCTGTAAATATTTTTGATTAATTTTTATATGTAAATGTTAGCATTTTTGCTCAATAGCTTCCAGGTCATGTGATCAATTGACTCAAAATCAGTGTGGGATCATAGTACTCTCCTGGCTGCATGAGATACACCTCTTATTTTTACATTTCAAATCTGTAAATATTTTTGATTAATTTTTAAAAATATTTTTGATTAATTTTTATATGTAAATATTAGCATTTTTGCTCAATAGCTTCCAGGTCATGTGATCAATTGACTCAAAATCAGTGTGGGATCATAGTACTCTCCTGGCTGCATGAGATACACCTCTTATTTTTACATTTCAAATCTGTAAATATTTTTGATTAATTTTTAAAAATATTTTTGATTAATTTTTATATGTAAATATTAGCATTTTTGCTCAATAGCTTCCAGGTCATGTGATCAATTGACTCAAAATCAGTGTGGGATCATAGTACTCTCCTGGCTGCATGAGATACACCTCTTATTTTTACATTTCAAATCTGTAAATATTTTTGATTAATTTTTAAAAATATTTTTGATTAATTTTTATATGTAAATATTAGCATTTTTGCTCAATAGCTTCCAGGTCATGTGATCAATTGACTCAAAATCAGTGTGGGATCATAGTACTCTCCTGGCTGCATGAGATACACCTCTTATTTTTACATTTCAAATCTGTAAATATTTTTGATTAATTTTTAAAAATATTTTTGATTAATCTTTATATGTAAATATTAGCATTTTTGCTCAATAGCTTCCAGGTCATGTGATCAATTGACTCAAAATCAGTGTGGGATCATAGTACTCTCCTGGCTGCATGAGATACACCTCTTATTTTTACATTTCAAATCTGTAAATATTTTTGATCAATTTTAAAAAAATATTTTTGATTAATTTTTATTTGTAAATATTAGCATTTTTGCTCAATAGCTTCCAGGTCATGTGATCAATTGACTCAAAGTCAGTGTGGGATCATAGTACTCTCCTGGCTGCATGAGATACACCTCTTATTTTTACATTTCAAATCTGTAAATATTTTTGATTAATTTTTAAAAATATTTTTGATTAATCTTTATATGTAAATATTAGCATTTTTGCTCAATAGCTTCCAGGTCATGTGATCAATTGACTCAAAATCAGTGTGGGATCATAGTACTCTCCTGGCTGCATGAGATACACCTCTTATTTTTACATTTCAAATCTGTAAATATTTTTGATCAATTTTTAAAAAATATTTTTGATTAATTTTTATTTGTAAATATTAGCATTTTTGCTCAATAGCTTCCAGGTCATGTGATCAATTGACTCAAAATCAGTGTGGGATCATAGTACTCTCCTGGCTGCATGAGATACACCTCTTATTTTTACATTTCAAATCTGTAAATATTTTTGATTAATTTTTATATGTAAATATTAGCATTTCGGAGCGAATGTCTGTCGAATGTCTGTCGAATATCCAACTTAAAACTAACTTCACTGCGGTCCCATACCGGTCCATTCGGCTGCTACCTCTCTAAGGGACCAAGCTTTGGGAACAAAAGGTATGTAGAGCTGGGGTAGGCAACCTTTTCGAGATCAAACTCCCATGTCTTTATTTTCTACAGTCGGTGTGCTATATCGACTTTATGTTTAAGTTTAACCATGATGACACCACATCAAAATTATATATTTCCTTGTGAATTTGATTGTCCATAGGCACAGCAACCCTTATGTTTTCTCTGCTTTAAAAATATATATATTTTTTTTTTTCAGGATGTATGCTTAGACTAAATTATTATCATTGTTACCACTGTTGTCCCATTTCTTTTTTCCACTCTACACACGAAATAGTAGAATATTTTAGACTTCGCCTTTATTTATTAGAAGAATTACGGTTCTCTCCACTACGTCACTTCCACCACTCCATTTTCCCGGACAAACAAGTTAAACATCACCACAGAGTGGTGGAAGTGCTGGAGGTCTTCCAGATCTGGAGCAGCCTTCAATAAACTCGGTTGTGGGCGAGAAACGAACGCAGCCTCCTTGAAATCTGACTGCACCCCGTCACGAGATGTCTTCTTCTTTCCCCTCCTCGTCCTCCTCATCCTCCTCCTTCGGCTCTCAGAGTCAGATCGCAGCCATCATGGACGTCCTGGCCAAGGCGGCGGTGGCTGAGATCAGCAAGCTGGTGGACGACGGGACGGTGGTGCTGCGCCTGGAGATGCGCCGCAAGGACAGCGAGATAGAAGAGCTCAAGAGAAGTTTGCAGATGATGTGCAGGAAAGACAGCGAGATAGAAGAGCTCAAGAGAAGCTTGCAGATGATGTGCAGGAAGGACGACGAGATAGAGGAACTCAAGCGGAGCCTGCAGGTGATGGAGAGAAAGCTGGGCAAAGCGCAGAGGGAAGCCGAGGCGGCTGCAGCGACGCGGGTCGCAGCAGGTGACCACCAGAGGCAAGAGCGCTGTGTGCTTCTTGGGAGCCAGGTCTCCCTTGAAGAAGGTGAGTGAGTCCCAGGGCCAGGCATCATTGTCACTGGCTTGTAGTGGACATGTGAATTGTTTTTGGCATGGACATGGCAAACACATAAAAAGCTAAAAGGGGAACTCCACCCATTTTCAATATTCTAATATGTAATTAATATACTCTAGAGGTGCTGGGTGGACATGATAAAAAAGTTCTCCCATTCTGTGTTCACAAGAAATGGAGCTCTGAAGAAAACAACTAACATGGTGAAACATCTTGATGACATCATCAAGATGTATTTTCACCATGTTAATTGATTTCTTTAGACGCTTCTTTTTTCTGAGAGCGTACATTTGTACACATTACCAATGTCTGGAGAAAAGATGGAGACTTTCAGTAAGGGGGTCTTATGATCAAATAAGAACATTGTAATGGTGTGTAAAAACGAAATCTAGAATTTGCCACTAACCAGACCAAGAAACAGACACATTCAATTTGTAATATTGGCTCTCTGGTCCTCAGTGTTAGAAGCAGTTCTATTGAACTCCTATATGGACAAGACCTAGATTACGGTTAAAGAAGTGTAGCCATTCATCATGATGAAGCAAACAAGATCATGCAGAGACTCCACACTGTCATTCACTGCCTAGACTAGATAATGAGTAATCTGTATAAACATAAGCCAACTAGTGCAAAGAACAGTACTATAGGACTACAACAGTACAGTTATATATTTCATAGTAGCCAGCCACAAGCAACCTATAGTTTTAGTAATAACCTAGTAGTAACTATCTATATCAATGCTCCAACAAAAACTTAGTGAAAGTAGTATTATCATAATAAATAAAATACAATAATGATCTTAATCATGATACTTTTTTAAATATTTGCTTTTGTCTTTTTGCCTTTATTGATACTAATTAGTGAAGATACATAGTGAAGTTGGTAGGAGAGTAGGGGAGAGACATGCAAAGGTTGTCATGAACGGGACTTGAACACGCAACGCGTTGTCAGGCCGGAGCCTATACTGTATGTGGCTGGAATTTAACACTCGGCCAGCAGGCGCAGCATGATCAATTTCTTAATGTAATATTTGTCATTCATTAACATTATAGATATTTTGTAGATGGATCTTATTAATTTAGGGAACACAGCTGATGCCTTTTTTCTTTTTGTCACAGCCTGTCAAGGGGATCTGGAAACGGATGCAGCGTACCCGCAATCAAAGGGAGTGAATTCACTCTTTGAACCCGGCCATCGACCCGAAGAGAGCGGGGACTTGGGGATACAGGTCAAATTTGAACCTGTTGACAAAATGGACAACCAAGAAACGATGGAGAACGCAGCGATAAGCAACAACGGTGCATTCGTCACCGAGGATCACTGTGGACCACAATGGCCTTCGTTGCATGACCTATGCGAGGGAGACTCGATCGAACCACAGCTCTTTGAGGCTCACGCTGTAGACCAATATTCCACTCAGAGTAGTAACCAAAACTCCTGTACCACTGTATTAGCTGTGAATACGGTTGATAACTTAAGTGCGTTGATAAAAGAAGAGACCGAGGTACAGCCGGTGAGTTTGGAAGAGAACATGCCTGCGATGGTAGACCCCATCCAGACGGAACAGTACATGAACAGACACATGCCAGATCCGCCCGTCAACGGGGAAGCGCGCCGCCTGCAATGTGGACTGCCACAGGCGGGGCCCTCGCACGTGACAGAAGATCACCATTTCAGCAGGAACAGCGTGTCGAAAGCAAAGCGGCCAGTGAACGTCTGGAGGGCTGGAACGAGTCTCTTCTCCAAGCTGTTCACCTGCCCCGTGTGTGGCAGGGGGTTCCCCCGCCTGTGTCAGCTGGAAGCCCACCAGTTCACCCACGGAACCGTCAAGCCCTTCAGGTGCCTGGAGTGTGGGAAGTCCTTCACACAGAAGACCCGTCTGAAGACGCACCAGAGCGTGCACACGGGAGAGAGGCCGTTCAGCTGCCAGATCTGCGGGAAGATGTTCTCCAGACAGGACAACTGTTTGAGACACGAACGCTTCCACAGTGGACTCAGACCCTATAGCTGTGGACAATGCGGGAAAAGCTTTACAGTTTTGGGGAACCTCAAAATCCACCAAGAAATTCACAGAAGAGATAGATAGCACTGTCTTCTTGGATCATGCAATGGTTTTAGCAGTGGTTTTCAACCTTTTTCATACCAGAGCCCTCGATTTATTCTGCATTTTAGCCACATGCCACCATTTAATGTTGAGTTTAGTCTCTCGGACCCAAAACTAAGGATTTTCAAGTTTGTCTCCACAATTTAGGATAGATAACTGGAAAAATGTTGGCCACATAACAATACTTCTGCATTTTTCTATATGTGTACATTCCTGAAAATTAAGTAATTCAGATGTTTAAATATAATTTAACTTTTGAGAGTGTAAAATGATACCAAATGGATCTGCAAGGATCCATTTGTTTTCATTTTATGATCTCAAGAGTTACAGATCTATAAGGGTCCATTTGGTTAATAACTTTACATCATTTAGTTGGGGACCACCTGGAATCCTCTCAGGGACCACTGGTGGTTCCTGGGCCACTGGTTGAAAACCACGGGTTTTAGCAATATACTGTGAGGGTACTTTATAATGCCTTTCTGTTGCATTGTGTGTTTTGATTAAAGCAAAACCTTTTAGATGACACTTCTGTCTGGAAAAAATATCTTCTGTTCATAATTATCTATCTTTGATTAATATATTGCTAAAGAAGGTGCCGTAAGTGATATTTTGTGAAGACAAAAAGGGGTTTGTTAACTTAAAGCTCTATATATACTGATAAATCTCTTATACATTTTATAGTGATTCAGTGATTCCAATTTTGGCTGCTCATATTTTGTTTAATCATTTGGCGTTAATTAGCTTGTTTAACCCTGTATGAGTTTTCTTTCAGAGTGGATAAAATTAGCATTCCAACCCGGAAATGTATTTTCTGCTTACTAAATGCTGGAGAGATCCTCAGCCCCTGTTACTAAACACACACTGTTTAGAATTGGAATGTTTTGTTTTGAATGATTTATTTCACACAATTGGAACAAAGATGACATTATTAGAATAGAGAAATAAGTGTAGATGAGAAAAGAAACCCATATAGGGCTCGTACCACCACACCTTCAAAAAGTAGCAGTACAAATGATGTAGCATATGATAATTAATCAGACTATTGATTAGACTTATTGGGCTACACACAGTCATTTTTCAAAGGGTTAACCTTTTCCTTTTTCTCAAAATGTTAAAGAAAACTGGCCTGTAAACTACAACCCAACTCTTTATTTAGTAGCCTACTGTAGGATCAGATACAGGCACATGGGGCTCCATTTTTGTTACCATCTAAACCCCTTATTATTTTTTTTACTACTTATACTTATTTTGAAAATGTTTTTGCAATAGTTCAATGTGCCAATCTACTGACACATTGTGAGCTTGTACACTTTAAACTATTGGAAAATGTTTTTTAACAGTTTAAAGAGTTTAAACAGTTTTAAGAGTTTAAAAAAGCAAAGAAGTTAAGGGATAAGGGGTTTAGCAGTGACGAAAATGGAGCCCATAATGTCAAAACCACTGCCACTACTATTAGCCTACTATAACCTTTAACCATAGATATACATTATTATTAATAATCCTATTACACCCCCAACCCTACTGAATGCTAACGAGCAGAACAAAATGACATACAGGAGCAACCGATTGCGCACTTTGCTTGTTAGTTACGGTATTTACTATTTATGTCGTCACGTCCGTAAAACGAGAACGGCTGTTTATTATTCTTTGTAAGCGGCAGCCAGGCAAGGCAGCGTAGCGGCCAGACAAATGATACAAACTGTAGCGTTGTGCGTGATCGATGGAACTAAAACAGTTTTGATCGATGGAGTAGATTGATAGGGCTACAAAGTTTTTCTTTGTACTAGGCGTTTGCGGGGGGAGGGGTTCCCTCGCATGTTTAAAGTTCCAGGTTTTTCATGAGGGTTCCCAGCATCATGTTGAGTAGCGTTTCTGTGCGGGCTCAGATTGCCTCCATCATCGATGCGCTCTCAAAAGCCGCCGCGGCCGAAATCGGCAAAGTTGTTGACGATGGCATGGTGGTGCTGCGACTGGAAATGTGCCAACGGGACAACGAGATCAAGAACCTGAAAAGCAACATCGAGGTACTTCACAATGAGTTGCGGGCAGCCCAAGGGGCTCAGGACCGGGGATCCATGCGCCCTGAAAACCACAGCAACGGCAGAGATGGTAGGTGGATGTATGGCGTTGATTGCCAGCAGAAGGCGTAATTTATACATCTATTGCTATAAAATGTTATCTGATATTCTATATAGCATTGCCTGAAATCCAAGTTATAACGTTGAATCGAAGGCTGGCAGCGAGCTATTCTGCTATGCTTATCAAACGTGGAATGCCCTGACTGACAACACAAATATGGTATGATTATGTAAAACGTAAAATAGCATTATACTTATGTGTCAGAAGCTAATTGTAAAACTTCGCTATTTTCTGCAGAGGATCAAGGTGGCATCTGCCAGGAGAGGTCCTCCTTGCTTGATAAACCCCTCATAGATGTGGATCAGAACAGCCTGTCTACTCCTGAGGTACAGGTGAAGTCCGAACCTGGGGTGGAAGGAAGTGAGAAGCCAAGTGCAGCCCCAGGAAGGGAGGCAGAACGCCTGGGAGATGGACTGACCATGTATGAGAGGGACACTGAACAGTGGAGAACCAGAACGCACGGTGAACCGGGACCTAGTGATCCAGATTATTTCAAAGGCTTGGGACAGAGCTCAATGCCATGCCTGCCAGAGGCTGCACTAAGTTCCAGCCTTGCTTCGCCTTGCAGCAGCTCCACTACTCTCCAGCAAATCCAATTCAGTCGTAGTCAATTCAGTAACAGTCCATTTCGCAGCTCTTACTCTTATGACATTGTGCGTAGGAGAAGGAGGTTGATGTTGACTAAGGGCTGCGCCTGCCCCTACTGTGGGAAGGTTTTTGAGCGTGCTGGCCACCTTGCAAGACACAAATTAATTCATACGGGTGAGAAGCCTTATCGCTGTGAGATATGTGGCAGGCGCTTCAACCAGAAATGCAGCCTCAAAGAACACATGAAGACTCACAGGAAATGTAAGTGTCACAGACAGAAATCTCTGTTTGAGCTTTGTGTCATCTTTCTCCACATGACAAGTATTACACCTAACATTGATATAAATAGTATGTTCTATAAATAGTATATAAATAGTTTTTTCTATAGTCTAGAGACTCAAGTCTTGGTTCCTTGAGGGAGTTCAAAATGGACTTTTTACAGGGGACTGATCTAAGTTCCGAAGTCCCACAGATCAGAACTCCCATTAGTCCGAACATGCACTGGAAATATCAGCTGTGACGTGCTTGTGGTTATAGTGACGATGATGGTTAGAGAAGGCTTTAGGCATGTTTGTAGCAAAACCCTACCCCCCTCCAACCGTAACCCTAACCCGGTCAGGGTTAGGGTTAGGGTTACGGTTGGAGGGGGGTAGGGTTTTGCGTAAATCCAGAACAATGGGAGGTAGCTCACAACAATGGGAGGCCGGAATTGTGGAATGGCATCTCTCTTACAGACCTGTAGCTCTTGAGTGTACAAATGGAATCAAGTGTTTAGGGGTCCATTTGGTCCAACTTCTACACTCTTAAGGGGGTTTGAGAACCACTGGGTTAGATATGGCTTAGAGAATGCGATTTGAATTCTGTACATCACTGCAAGCCTGTTTTCTCCCTTGACCGTATCCATGAGCCAGACACAAAGCCTCCCCCTATTACATTTGTCTTTTGTGTTGGTTAAATTCAGAAACCACAATTGGGTATGAATGAACCTGGCAGAGAATTCCTTGGAATTTGAAAAACAGTGAGTGAAGCTCAGTGTTGCACGCTGCACCGTGTTGTGAGTTTGAAGATCAAGCTATTTTTGCTGCATGACGTGATGCACAACCAAATATAAATCATCTCTTAGGAGGCTACTGTTGACTCCACACTATAGTTGTTTTCATCCAGTTGAAGAATTCATGTTTTGCCTGCCCCTCCTCTCCCAGAGGTCACGGAAAAGGGTCACCTAGTGACACCTACAAAATCCTGCCTCTCTGTTCTAGAGACAGACAGTAGGGATACTGGGAATTTGTAAACAACACTTTACTATGATGCCATTCTGTTGATATATGGGACCGTAACCACCATATGATCTGTTAAGGGCCCCCATCTCTGCGACCACATACTATAGTATAGGTTCTTTCAAGGGTTCAGATTCAAATATTTAAACCATGATGTTTTAGGGCTCGCTGCACTAGATGGCTAGTGTGAACGAAGAGTTGGTTGACCCTTAAGCTTAACTGTAAAAAGCTCTTGGCCAACACAAAATGTTTGAACATGGACTAATCCAGTGCCTGACTTATTTTTAGCACACGTCTTATGTACAACACGTACAACAGTAAAAATACATGCATATAAGGTGCTTGCTGATTTGTGACATTTTATAGACACCACTCGACTCAAAGTTCAAACCCCCATGGGACCTAGTTGTGCTACTTTGGGGTCTTGCTTAATTTCACAGTGAAAACGTCTGACTGTGACATTCCTTGAGGTTGCAGTGGGAAGCAGGGAAAGACTGTGGTTTATGTGAAACTTGGCTTGAGAGTGTGGGGGATGGGGTGTGAGATCTAGTAAGAGCCCCATTGACAGCTGCCGTCTTCAGACCAATGTAAGCAAGGCAAGGGCCTTGACCCCCCAACCCTACCCCACCCCACCCCACTCACGTTTGTGTGTGCATGCATGTGCACACATACCCCTGATCCTGTGGTTGAAATCTGTTTGAAAATTCAAAGGCTAGTTTGCATTTTACTTTTCTGATGTGTTTGGTAACATACTGGTACCTGTTTATTACATTAACAGGTATTGAGGCAGCTCCTGTTGCCATGCAAGTTGCTGAGCAAGTTCCTGAAGAAACTAATTGTGCTGATAGCCAACAACAAACTGAAGAAGATAAGAAAGAAGTTGAAGACGGTCTAGCAAAAGAGGAGACTGTTCTGCCGGCATCCATTCAGGTGAAGATTGAGCCAGACGAAGTGGATGCAGCGCAGACAACGTCCTACCACGGAGGAAACGAGCAAGCTGCTGATGCAAGCGAGGACTTCACAGGGTACGAGAGAAACAATCAGCAGTGGAGGCTGCATGTTCCAAACAGGCAAGAGATGAGCGGCCCAGAATACCACAGTGCTTCAGGGAAAAACCCACCAGCCTTCCCAGGAATCGCTCCCTTACTTCCCCCTGGGCCAGTTGATCCATTGTGCAGTAGACCTCAATTTTCCTTCGCAGGGAAACCGTACGGGGACCTCCAAGAGGACATGATCTCACCATCCCAATATGGGTCGTCCGACACGGTCTTGATCTCCAGCGATGGCACAGTGCACTCCAGCTTGCACGGCATGGCGGGCCCCTCCTCGCTGAACACCCACCAACCGCGGAGGACCAGGACATTTCAGAGTGTGCCGTTTCAGGCGGTCAAACCAAAGAAGTGCTTCCCCTGTTCGTACTGTGGCAAGATCTTCGAGCGCGCCGGCCACCTGGAGAGGCATCTACGGATTCACACCGGGGAGAAGCCGTACGGTTGCCATATCTGCGGCAGGTGTTTCAATCAGAAAAGCAGCCTCAAGGGCCACATGAAGACACACAGAACTGGTAAGGAATAGTGTCGTAACTACTATAGATGGAATCCTCTGTATATGAGTAATGTTTAATGAAATTAATATTTTGTAGATGGGTGCATAGACAGTCTTTAATGCTTATTAAATCATGAGCTACCGTATCCGTGTTAAGGGCTTTACAGACGGCCAGTAACAAATCACGCCTTTCAATGGGACCGGCATTTTGTGCTCAGAAAACGATGCGCGATAAAGAGAGCGCGTGATGCCGGACGTTATCGTGCGGCGTCCAGTGTTGTTTGTTGTGTGCGTGCTCGTTTCGTGCACACACCTGCGATGTATTTTAGACCTCAATCCTGTGAGATTTTTTTCTCGCTACACGATTCTCGTCTGTCAGCACTGAGTGGCACGGTGGAATCGCCGCGATAATGCGTGTGTTTCAGACTCGCCGTCTGTAGTGCTAAATTCAAATGACTTGTCAACCATGCAGTGAAGTTTAGCGTACCTTAAATGGTGCATTTACATTATTCATGTATGTTCACATTTTAATGACCTAAAATATGTTAAATTAAAAAAAACATTAACCCATTTAGGCCTGACCTAAGGTTTTTGAAAAACTTCAAATATTTCTATAGCAGCATCAAACAAGATTGAATCTTTGAATACTCTACATACTGTACAGAATCCAAAAATGGATTCCTGGCCTGAAAGGGTTTATTTTCATATATAAACCGTATGGCTAACAATTACATAAACAATTACGATGATTCTGATATGGTACTTTTTAAGGGAAAGTATCATAACGCTTGGCTATTACCGTGAAGATTTGTGTGACAAAGATGATGTACCTCTTAACCTATTAATCATTGCTATTTTATTTTTTAAGGTGACGGCCTAGACGTGCTAGAAGCAAATCACCTGGTGTACAGGAACACTCTTGCCATCCAGCTGCCAGACAACCCAGCAGAACTGAAGACGGGGCCATCGCTTGCAGAGGAGCAGGAGCCCAACCCCAAGTACGACGACCGGGGCGGTGAGCAAGATGTAATCATAAAGGTTGAGTCAGAAGAGTCATTTCAAATTCTTAACAACACAGAGAATGAACAGCATGCAATAGAAATGGCCACTCAAGGCCAGATGTGGAGCTCTAGGATGGAGAAGAGCAGCGATACTCCTTCTCCACTTCCTGGCTGTTCTAATTCCACCTCACAACCCATGAAATATCACCTTGGTTCTCCAGTTGATGGGACTTTGAACAACCATCGGGGATACAGATCACCTAATAAGGAAATGTCCTTTGTAGATGACAAAGACAATGGTCAGTATGCAGCCATGAGCATGCAGTCTAGGCATGTGGATTTGACGATGGCGATGGACCTGCAAACCCAGACAATTTCAGAGGAGATGACAGCGAATGACTATAGTGCCATCACTAACAATACTCAAGATGGTAGCGTATTTGAATTCCAAGGAACAGTTGTGGAAGGCTGCGCTGTAGAAAACGCCAAACAAAATAGCTTCATATGCTCAACTTGTGGGAAGAGCTTTGATGATTTCAGCTATTTTGAGAGACACCAGTGCACACATGCAGGTGACACGCCTTTCACCTGTGAGATATGCGGGAAGACTTTCCCCCAGATAAGCATCCTCAAGCTGCACCTCAAACTGCACACAGGTTAGGCTGGGCGCGTCAGGTACGTTGATTCTTCACACGGGTGTTGGAGGATGGATGCGGAGATGGTATACTTCTACCTTAAGGCCATTTCAAAGTGATGTCATTTTAAATGGGAAGTGTCCTCTGGTGTGTGATGATTACTGTGTACTTATGCTATTCACACAACATAGCAAACCTGAGATTGAACTTTGATTCCCAGCTCAGGACCTACATGTCATTCCTCCTTCTCTGTGCCCTCAGTAATGACAAAATGCCTAACTATAATTATGTATGTGAAGAATACCAACTGTATTCTTCAGCTGACAGTAAAGATATTTGTAAGTAGTTAGTAAATATCTAGGTTCTTCATTATTTTACTTTTAATTTAATTTCCCAATGTTAGAAACATTATTTCTATGACAGTGGAACTTTATAAGACACCACAATAACAATACAATAAGGTTTTCAGTATATCTTTGTGTGGATATATTTATACGTTTTTTTGTTAAGACAGTGCGTCATCACAGCATTAATTTGACTGTACTCTAGGTGCTTTGAATAGCAATCATGTTTTGTCATATTTTATTTTTATAAGAATATGTAAGATGTATGTCATCGTAGACCCTCATGGATATTGTTTGACCTCAATCTAGGCCAGCACTATGTTCAGAAAACGAACTGTAAGTGAGATCTGGGATGATGACTGACCTCCTGATTCTGTAATTTTGGTGCAGCCTGTAAGTTCACAAATAACATGTTGTTCCCACCCACAAACCAAAATGTCAAGATGGAAATGGTAACATGCAGCAGAGGACTCCACACAGAACAAAGATGAGTGAGTTGTAGAGTACAGACACGATTGTAAGGTTTTCTTCAGTGCAAAATGAGATGTGTGTGATTACACCATTAGGTAACGGCTTCATTGAACATGCATGCCAATTGTCAGAAAAAATTACAAATGCATCAGAAGACATTCTCATGAAATAACATGTATACATTAGTGACATGCAGTATACACACACAAATGTTGACTTTTACACTGAAGATGGATGTGTTTGTGAAGCCTAATTGCTTGTTTGCCTTACAAACAATGAATATTTTGTTGACATTAACACATTCTTATGCATATACGTTATGTACATGCATGTGCAGACATAGAATATAATGTGCATATGTTCATCCTGAAGTACACTGTTCGTAATTGGTGTCAGTTGTCCCATTGTCTGTGTAAAAGCCAAAATATGTGCATGTACATGAGTATGAGTCATGAGAATGTGTTATTACGGTATAATGCTGTATTATCCCATAGTATATAGAGTTATAGGGGATGTCAAGTGAGTGTCAATGTGTTGAAGTTTTTCAATGCACAGTATTTCAAATACATTTTTAGAATCGGGATAGTCTATAATGCTGTATTATCCTAATTTAATTTGTGTTTAATGTGCTAATCTGGTGTCATTTGGCTTCAGGAGTATTCAAAGAAGATCGCCTAGACTGTCTAAACTAAAGGTCATTGACTGGGTGCAACTGTAAAGAACATACAGACATCTCATTTAGCATTGGGGAGTGTCCATTGTGGACTGAAACATTGGCTAGTTCCCAGATGACAGTGTAAAGTAGCAATTAAAACCTTGTTAATTGCCTAAAAAGCAAAGAAACAAAAATACCATTACTTCATCAAAAGTATAGTATAATCAAATTATAGAGTGGTCAAATGTTGGCAAACATTTTGAAAATGGCTGATATACAAGCTCAAAATGCTAGTATTTTATCCATCGGGGCAATTGTTATTTTGGGGGCACAGCTTGAGACGGGTCTATAGAACCCTGTAATTAGTAGTAAAAACAATACTTGAGTTTTTTTTCTGTCCGAGTTCTTTGCTGCAAGTACCTTTCCACTGACTGACACAACAGGGACGAAGACAAATTTATTTTAAGGCACAACTCAACATTTGTGTAATATTAACATGGAGTTCATGCCATTTCATCCAATTACTTTTGTTCTTGAAAATCATCTGGTATTTTTTTATTTTTATTTTTTATTTTATTATTATTATTATTTTGCCGAGGCAGATTTGATATAATGTAAATCTTTTGGGCATCATGGATTTCATCTTTAGGGAAGTGTTTTTTGGCTTACTTTGTAATTACTGTATCATGGAATAAGTTTTTTTCCCCCCTCTGTGTTCTGAAATTGGATATTTGTCAACAAATGAGGCAGTGTGGTTCAAATAATACATTTCTTAACCCATTTATTCCTGGGGCCGTGCATCACCAAAGATGTTCCAGATCAAGTTTGCAGGTAAATCCGCTTCTCGGCTAACAAATTTGTGGGGGAAAAATAACAAATGGAAACCTAAGACTACAGTTATGCATAGAGCCTACAGTTCTATTTTGTCAAAACAAGCATGAACTGAACAGACTATGGAATGCATGTTTTAACTGTGTTTACATGTACGGTAGCCATGTAATATATTGTGAATAATGGCCTAATCAGGATAAAGATGTGACTGCCTCCATTTGAATTAAGAGAAAATAATTTATTTTGAAAGGAAACGCTTTATGATCGGTTCAGCAGATGAAAAGTTGACATGTACACCAGTTCTCAAACATTTAAATTTCAGTGACCCCCATAACTTTGAGAGTGTACAAATGGAACTGAGTGGACCCATGCTTACATGCAGTTACTGTAAGGGTCCTTGGAATACCCTAGTGGACAACAACTTTTTGTTTTGTTTTGTTTTTTACTTTGCTGCCTTAATTGCTGAACTTGTAATAAAATAATTACATACTCTGCCATTTTCAATTAATTATTTGTTAATGTATAACTAATTGTTATTAATAATTGCAGCTTGATTACAGAATAATTAAACATTATTTCCATTACTTAAAATGTTTAATGCTCTTTCAGCCACATGTCATGTAAACGTGAGAGAGAAGACCATATTCATCAAGGACTTGTAGACTGGAATTTCAAAGTACCGAAATTATGCTTGTATTGTATGTTTAATTTCATCTAAACCATGGTTATGATTTAAGCAGCTTGAACCCATGGAATGACCTCCTTTGTCCTGGAACACAGATCTTCAGCGAGGCTCAGGCTACATTAAGGTGCATTGCTGAGGAGGGGGACACAACTTGTTTTTGGTGAGTATTGTTATCCACCATGAGTAGAATATACATTTGTATCATGGGTGGCCCATACATTGGTAGTAAAGGAATCCTTAAGTCTAGTCTAGAGTAAAGCTCTACTGTGCTTTATATGACTGAGACTAAATTTAGCACACACTAATTCTATTTTGGGGACTATATAATGTGCTACCCTCAACAAGAGCAACATATTTGTAGAGGGGGGCATATATATATATATATATATATATATATATATATATCAACTGAAGTATAGGTGTATTACTGGCATTCAATTCAAAGGAGCTTTCTTATTGGCATTAGAAAACAAACGTTTACACTGCCACAGCGAGTGTTGCGTTGTTTTATAGATGTTAGAACAGGGCATAGAGCTTTTCTATTTTGAAACCAATGGCATCAATTATTTGAAGAGAAAATCAAATGTAATGTAAATGTGTCATCTCTGTTCACATAGGTATGGTCTAGTTCAGACAGTGGTCCTTAGGATGGTTATATTCCATTGGTCAATCAATGTTCTTGTGTGCAGAGTCTCGGTTTGGTGTTGAGACCATTTTTTTTGGTTCTTGGTTGGTAAGGAGACCCCAGGGGCCCCATTTTTGTTACCATATTCTAAACCCCTTATCCTAAACCCCTTATCATATCTTTTTTTTTTTTTTTTTTTTTTTTTTTTTTTTTTTTTTTACTATTTTGAATAACCTTTTGGAATAGTTCAACGTACCAATCTATTGACACATTGTGAGCTTGTAGCCTGGCCATTTAAACTATTGAAAAATGTTTTTAATAGTTTAAAAAGGCAAAGAATTTAAGAGACTAGGGCCTTACCCGTTGTGAATATATGAACACCAAATGATGTACTCACTGTGTGGGTAATGTGAATGTGGATTTAATAATGGATTGCATTTTTATAGCGCTTTTCTATGCACAGCGTGATACTCAAAGCGCTTACAATGGTCCATTCATTCATACATTGGGAAGTAGAGCGGCGAACAGTCAACGCCAGCGTCCCCACTTCCCACATTCATACACCAGTGGTGTTAACCACTGGAGGCAAGGTGGGGTTCAGTGTCTTGCCCAAGGACACTTCGACATGTAGACAGGAGGAGCCGGGAACCGAACCGCCGACCACTGGATCATTGGCCGACCTGCTCTACCTCCTGAGCCACAGCCGCCCTAATTTGATGAAGGATTGCTTTAATGCACACGCACAGACACTGCAATGGCCAGTCATAAAGTGTGTGTGTGTGTGTGTGTGTGTGTGTGTGTGTGTGTGTGTGTGTGTGTGTGTGTGTGTGTGTGTGTGTGTGTGTGTGTGTGTGTGTGTGTGTGTGTGTGTGTGTGTGTGTGTGTGTGTGTTGGTATTTGCATTTCCCCCTGTGGCCAAAAAGGGAATTGCCAATGTTAAGCGAATGGGGAAATTTAATTCACCAATAAATTCATTATTAATCAACAATTTGTTAATTTGAAAAAAGGGCTTCCTCAGTCTCTTCCTAATGTTATGGTCAATGACTGTGTGAAAAATCATAGTGATCGGTGCAGCCAGTGATGAGTTATGCTCGCTTCAGACATTCAGACATTCAGACAGACAACTCCTTAATTATAGTATTTAAGAGATAAGGGGTTTAGCAGTAACGAAAATGGAGCCCCAGATCTCTCAACAATAGAGGGAGATGGGTTCTATTAGGGTCTAATATCTTTAACCAGATTTGTATTGGGATGTCTAGTTTAACATTCCTTTTGATTGCCTAAAAAGCCCTTCTTGCTTTTTCTTTCAGGTCGCTTGCAGCTTTGTTGAAGTTTCCTTCATTCAGATATGCATGGAGGTCTTCTGTTTTTTCCTTCCAGCCCAACACCACACCGATGTCTCCCTCTTGTGTAGAATGTGTGGTAATTGAAATCACCTGGTGTAGTGCTGTAATGATAGTGTGTTTAGGCTACTTGCATGAGTGAAGCAGCCAAGCAGGGGGCAAGTAAGGCGATCTGGTAAGTCCATGGCCTACTTGTGCGCAATGCGAAGTTTGCACTCTATCAAGTGCTGATCTAGTGGTTTGATATCACTGTTCTTTGTTAAAACCAAAGGACTGTTTTAAGTGTAGGCTAATGTAATACATGGTTAAAAATAACGGGTTGAGAATCACTGCTAGAACCATAAACTCATAAGCATCATGGTTTTTTGGGGAACCGTGATATATATTTTCAAATGTGGATCCACAGGCTAGAATGTGTTAATTTGGGGGTCATTGACATGAAAATGTTTGGAAACTACAAGAGAAGCATCTTGGTAGGTGTACCTGACAATTTCCCAAAGACAAAGTAGCAGTTTTTGCTGATTGAAAACAGCCTGACTCCACATAGTAACAGCCAGGTCAACTCGTGCATTTTCCTCTTGTGTGAGTTGACCAATGACCTCTCACACAAGAGAAGAGAGAGAGAGAGAGAGAGAGAGAGAGAGAGAGAGAGAGAGAGAGTGTGAGTGAGTGAGTGAGTGAGTGAGTGAGTGAGTGAGTGAGTGAGTGAGTGAGTGAGTGAGTGAGTGAGTGAGTGAGTGAGTGAGTGAGTGAGTGAGTGAGTGTGTGTGTGTGTGTGTGTGTGTGTGTGTGTGTGTGTGTGTGTGTGTGTGTGTGTGTGTGTGTGTGTGTGTGTGTGTGTGTGTGTGTGTGTGTGTGTGTGTGTGTGTGTGTGTGTGTGTGTGTGTGTGTGTGTGTGTGTGTGTGTGTGTGTGTGTGTGTGTGTGTGTTCAAACACGTCAAGGGCCAGGGTCATTGAAATTAAAACGGTTGAGAACAACCACTGTGTAATACAAGATCGACCCGGGCCTCTATACTATAGTAATTACGGTAGATCACTCCGCCACGCGGAAGAAAAGGTTCCGGCAGGAAACAAACCCTATGAAACAAACACGGATGCATTATTTTGTTGTCGTTATATGCTCCTTTGCGATTTGGTACAACATTCTGCGAAATTATGACCAAAATAGTTTAGTTTACACAGTACACGCAGAATAGGACTCATCAACGTAAAAAACGAACAGAAAACATGGCCACGTGCATTCCCTTTCAGACGCAATTAAGCTCCATTATGGAGGTTATGGTCAAAACAGCTGTGGCTGAAATCTCCAAACTAGTCGATGACAAATGCGCATATTTACACCTAGAAATATCCCGAAAACAGAACGAGAACGACATGCTGAGGAAGAAACTAGTGATGGTGCAGAAGGCAAACACACAGATGCACCGTGGACTGGGTAAGTGGCATATGCAGTTGCTTAATTCAATATAGACTATTGTTACACAGCTATTTACGTGTAAAGGGTATTTGAATAATAGACCTGTCATTTACCCACAAAGTGACATGATAAAAGCCACAGGCATGTAAATAAAAGCCATTATGAATGTGTGCATGATGATTTTTGAAAATGCGGTATACTCTTTGGGTTGTTGGCCTTTAACTAACCTGCTGTACATACATATATATATAAACATATATTTATTCATATGTGATATACATAGGCCTCTCGTATACTGTGTATGTTTAGGTTGTAGCTTATAGATTAGTTTGACTCGATCCCCATTGCTTTGAATCAATCAATACTTTGTTTTTCTTCCCAGAGGACTTCATAGAGAGAGATGCTGATGTGGGGGCCGGTTGTCCAGAGCCTGCTGGAGATCTAAAGGTATTCATTTGAAAAGGTATTTTTCATTTTCATGATGGCGCATAGAGAACATACATTCTAATCGTGAACTTTCATCCTTTATCTGTGTAGTTAAGTGAGATTGAAGATCCCACTTCGTCGTTCTCAATTAAGGAGGAGAGTACTGATGAGGCGCTTTGGAACAGTCCTGTGGAGCCAGTAGGTGAGTTAGAAGTGGTGCAAATTAGAGATACTGTTTTTTCCTTCCTGTTACGATTCCCATAACTTGATTAACAAAGACAGTGGATCTCATAGTGATGCCCAGGGACTCGCAGGGTTCCAAATGCACTCTTACAGGTCTTATTTTACAATCGTTCTCCCTAACGTCCAGCCAGGAAAGTCTCTGCTGCATACAGGTAAAAAAAAAAAAAGTCCACTGCTGTATGAGGGATCATCCAACTAAAATAAATAAATGAATAAATAAACGAAACCACTTTGCTAATCACTAAAACAAAGCCTGTTTTTTGTTTGTGAAAGTCTTCTCCAAGCTGGTCTGCTCTAGCTGCTCTATACTGTACAATGTAACTTTGGGACAAAACATGGTTTATTTAAAATGGCCTCTGGTCAACACTATTTACGCATTGTTATTTCCAAAAGGTACATTACTCAATGTAGCTGAGGTGCAGAGAGGCTTCACAGCCTGGAGAACAGACTTTGGTCAACACAAAACAGCTTTGTTTTGGTGATTAGCCATGCAGGTTAGTTTATTTCTGGTAAAGCTGGACACCTCGCAAGGCAGTGGATTTTTTTTTACCGGTTAGCATCAGAGGCTTTCCTGGCAGGGCGTTAGATTGACTAACTGACCCTGCAGATTTGAGATTTGTACAGTACAGGAGTTACGAAGCTCCTAATGAAAAAAGTTTGCAAACCACCAATCTAGGAATAAAAAAAGAAAATGTTAATAGTTAATGTGCAGCAGCATGTTAGTAAAAATAATAATGTAACAAGTAGTACACTAAGATATAAGTAACATAAAAATATAAAATGATGTCTGTATGTGATGTCTAAAAATGGTGTTAGATTGGCATAGAACAGCATACTAGTTGACACCGATTCCACCATTTCCAGTGTTAGGCAGTATCAGCAGCTTTTGTATTTCAGAAATTCAGAAAAACACTGAATGTAGTCAAATTGTTTGGCACAAACTTAACTTTATTGTGTTCTCCAGGTAACGGTGTACAATACAACAGGTCTCCAACCGAGAGGCGGTGTTTGGAGAAAGGCCGTCATTTACCCCACATGGAGGTGTCCAACCAGACGATACCAAATAAATTCCACGATTCACAAAGCCCCGCCCTGCATCGAGATCACACTAGTGCACTTCAGTTCACGGTGAAGATGGAAAAGGTGGAAGATCCGTTAGGATTCAATCAGATTCAGAACCGATGTCAGCAAAGTTCCGGGAAGCAGAATCAGCTTCCTGCTGTGTTCGCCGTAGAGGAAAGAGACAATCAGCTTTGGTCATCCATTATCGAAGGGAATGACATTGATGCAGGGTTTCCAGATTTTTCTAGCATAGTGGAGGAGTATTCCAAAGGCTTCAGCGACCATTCATATACGCAGAATAATGGTTCCACTAACAAGTCGAACAGTGGCCCACAAGCCCCGGCAGAGACGACATGTAATGGGAACTTCAACACAGAATACGAGAAGGATAATCCACAGCCATCCCCATTCCTTCCCAGACCCCAGGTTACCTATCCGCAGCAAGACGGCCACAGCGAACAACTGTTTCCCCAGAGGAACGTCCACCTCTCACACGCAGAGCAGCCGAGTGAAAACTCAGAAAGGGATTATACCGCTGCCACAGACCGACCGATAAACAGTCAGCCGCACAGCACCTTCAGATCAGCTAACCTCCACCTTCCTCACAGGATGGGCTCGGGGCTGTCGAGGGGCTACGTGTGCACACACTGCGGCAAGGCCTTTAATCGCCTGCACCTCCTGAAGCTCCACCAGCAGAGTCACAAGCGGAAGAGGGCCTTCGTGTGCACCATCTGCGGCAAGAGCTTCCAGTGCTCCTCCCACCTCCGCATACACTACCGGACACACACGGGCGAGAAGCCGTACTGCTGCGGCCAGTGCGGGAAGCGCTTCTCACAGCAGAGCAGCCTAGGAGTCCACCTGCGCACCCACAGCGGGGAGAGGCCCTACAGCTGCAGCCAATGTGGAAAGAGCTTTATCCTCTTGCACCATCTGAAAAGGCACAGGGTCATTCACACGTACAGCTGAGAGTGGTCCAAGGCGGTGGTTTTCAACCTTTTTCGTACCAGGGACCACTATTTATTCAGAATTTGAGCCACGGACCACCATTTGATGACATTTTAGCCCACAGACCCCAAAACTAACGATTTATTTTGCTTTTGTCAACAATTCCAGGTTGGATAGAATTTCAGAAACAAAACAGTCAAACATACAGATCAAGATGGCCATTATTCTTCTACACTTGGGCTAATTCAGATGATGAATATTTTAACTCTCGAGTGTAAACATGAAACCAAATGGACCCGCAATGGTCCATTTGGTTTAATTTTTACACTCAAAGAGTTACATTAACCAACTTTCCATCATTTAGCCTGGGGACCACCTGGAATCCTCTCAGGGACCACTGGTGGTCCCCGGGCCACCTGTTGAAAACCCCTGGTCCAAGGTCCGTGGTCTCACACACATGCACAAACGGTACGTCAGGTTAGCAACATTTACAGATGGTGTCGGTGAACTTATTGCACTCCAGTTGAGCATGCTCAGACTGGTGTTTAATAGGCCCAATGTAGGGTCGGAAATTGATATCGATATTGTGATATGAGACTTGATATAGTCTGGGATTTTGGATATCGCAATATCATGATATGGCATAACTATTGTCTTTTACTGACTTATTATTTAAAACGTTAAGACATGGTCAAAATGGATTAAAATAAATAGCTGGTCTGAAGGCTCACAATGTGTTCAGGATGTGAGTGGCCCATTGTGAGCTTGTAGATCTGCTATTGAAGCTATTTTTGAAGATATTTGAAAAAGTAAATTGATATTTTCAAATTGCAATATTGTCGCAATTACAGTATCAATTATTTTGTTCAAAATGATTGTGATAGTCACCCACCAACTCCCCCAATGTCATCTTAAGAAAGCAATGATGAAGATTTATTGTTGTTATACTGTATATGACACTTTGTGAAAGTGCACACAAACATTTGTGTTAAGAAAAACAAGTTGTTTGCTCCTTTTGTAGAATAGCAGTGTTATTATTTATCCTAATACCTAAGACAATATTTAATATAATTTTCTGATCAGAAACGGTTTGGTTAGTAGTAGTCTTTGTGAGCAAGTACAGGTTATTTTCCAGCATCAAATTACCTATTCTGACAAACTTAACATTTCTATTCACAAATTAATCACAGATTATTTTATGAAGTCACAAATTATTTGTTAGGAAGGAGGCTGTGCTCATTTAATTCATTTTAAAACAACCAGATGGCAATGAATAAGATGGCAATGAATCCCCTGGGTGGGAAGCTAACCAGAAGGGAATGTAGTTAATTCTGCTAATCATGGCCAGTATGCTCTTGTCAAAAAGCCTCTCCCAATTCTATTAAAAAGGAACTGAGGTGTTTATATCACCTCCTAAAGCAGGTTGGAGGATATAGGGTTGATGGGGATTTTGTCTTTATAATCTTTACAAAGCTATAGCATTACAATGTAATGCATTTCATATCAGACAACATGTTCAGCATTTTCATTGGAGATGCTGTCGCTGTTTTACATATGGCATGGACAGAATCTGTTCATGGGAGATTTAGTAAAAAAAAAAAAAAAGTCTCAAGGAATGAATCTGTTCATGGATGGATGGACTCGCCTAGTCTCATCTTTAATATTTTTTTATTGGAACCACCCCTTACAATTAGTAGCTCTATGATCAACCAGACAGAAGATGGCATCACAGATTTTTTTTTTGTCGAAACCAGGTGTTCAGTATCAGCCTGTACGCAGCCATTCGTCCATGGGGAATATTTTACTTCTGGCAAATGTATACTTTGTAACCCGTATTTCCAACTTTGAAGATGGTGACTGTCTGTTGAAATTAAGTATTCTTTTGAAAATAATTTAGATACTTCTCAAGAAGCACTAAGTTCTGGACTGAAACATATGTACGGTATCCTTCAGCACTAGAGGGCAGTATAACTCACCTCACATGCTTGGATGTGGATGTGTGGGTGTGCTGCCAGAGCAGGACAATCATGTTTTCATGTTCAAATAAATAAATGTGTGCTAACTCTATCAACAGTCCTTGACCTGAACAGGTGGATTTACTTTTCAAACTGGCTTTATCCTGAGAAGCCTCACAAAAAGCGTACATGGTCATCACATGTATGAACATTGTATAATAGCAACAAAACTTTGACCAACTCTTAATGGTATATGGCCAAGGAAGATCACAATGTGTGGACTTCAGTTATTTTTTGTTGTAAATTACGCATTTGGGGATGTCTGTGGAAATGTTCTTGATGGCCTGTTATTTTCTTATTTTCAACAATATACAGATGTGCAAAAAACAAACAAACAAACTTATAATTTCAGTAATGTCATGTATGCTCACAACCTCTGTTGCATGCCCCAGACCTTGGTCACCCCGTTGTCCAATAAAGTTTAAATTCCCAAACAATTCAGATTGTGAAAATTACTGTTATTTGCTAAATCCAACTGATAATTTGATATTTGATATTTCTGTTCAGAAAACTAAGGGATAACAATTTTAAATGGGAGCAATGTCCTGCTTTTTAAATTCCTCATATTCTTATTCCGAGTAGGTACTGCTTTCCAACTACGTAGTTAGTGGTCTAATGGCCATAGTAGTAAATCTAACTATAAACAGGAATCTGGAACATCGTGTCCTGCTGGAATTCACTAGCATTTCTTCCTTAATGTGATAGGCTGCATGTTTCACCTCACATTTAAATACACAAAACATCCCCATTGTTTCAAAGCAGCTAATTGTATGTATTTAATTGTTGCCTGTGTATACCTACTGTATATCGTTCTGTTTATACCTACTGTATAGTGCTTACTCAGGCATATGTGAAAATGCTAGAGGGAATTTACAGCATGGATTTAAACTTCGGTACCCACACAGTCCCCACAGGCTATAAGCGCAGGAATGTATCCTCCCAAAATGTGAACATTCTTTGGATGTCTGAATTACTGAAGCTGTTTGAAGATAATTACTTGAAGTGAAGGGGAAGTGATGACCTAACGTGCTATTAATTACAAGAAAGACCGGTTGGGACAGCATGTCTGCCGCATATCCTAGATATTCTTAAATACTGTTGCCAAACCAGAAGTTGTTTTGACATTGTTGAGAAAAACGGTTTCTGCAACACAATGCCTCTTTGGATATCCTTAATTTATTTCCCCAGTGTTTTGGCTGGGCACTATGGTCTGACTGTGTGGATCACATGCTCACAAGTTCCCATGACCTTGTATGGATGGAAACTGCAGAGCCTCGGCGTCACGGAAAATGGTGTTTAGGAGGAGGGGTAACGTGGGATATCATATTTGGGTTTAGAAACCGGGAAGAAGTCTAGGAACCTAGAGGTCTGTGAGGGAGTACAGATAAGGGACAGCAGAGATAGCATAACACTGCTCATTTGTTTGACAAACTAACAGCAATGATGCAAAACATTCTCAGCGACACATTGTCTTTTTGTGTGAGAAAAGTATTGCAAGCATGCACCTGTTACATTCCAGGCATCAAAAGTGATAACTGCTCTTTCTACGCAGATAGGCATTTTTTAAACAACCAACCAACCAATCAATCTTCAGGTTTTAGGTAGCGAAAGTAAAATATTACTGTAAGTTTATTTTTCTATTTGCTTCTCCCCAGGAAATTATATCTGTCTACAAAAGATCAGGATCTACTGAATGTGAAGGGGGTACTACAGTATATGGACTCTATAGTACCCCCCCTGACATTCAGTAGATCCTGACATATTGAAACTACAACACAGTATGACATCCCTCTATATTATAGAGGGATGTCATACTGTGTTGTACGTTAAACATGTCAGTTTGACACCCCCTTTACATTCAGTAGATCCTGCATTCTTTTGTGGCCAGATCAAGAAATTACTAAGCAAAAAAAGTTAAAACTTAACTTCCTCTATAACTAGGGTATGCACAAAAATGTTTTCTTTACCTTGTAAACCAGTTATGTTACAATGAAACTGATTCTGATTAAAGTACCAATTAGTATTCTACAGCTTTGAGTTTAGTTGTTTTATTGAAAAACTATCATCATAGCATAAAAAAGCAGAGGTCAAGGTTATGTCGATTGAATAACATCTAAAGGGTGGCAATACAGAGAAAAACTATAATTTTGTTAACATGGTGAACAATTGATGGAATGTTGTATTTTTACTTCTTTTACATAGGGTGTATTTGGATTGCTTATAATAGCCCATTCTCTTTCACAACATGACAATATATAGATAATAACCAACTTAATATATAGATAATCAACATACAGAATAGAAACCCTTAATACCAATCATAAAATATAGCATAACATAAAATATATAAAAATACAGTATAATTAAAAATAAATATTTTTAACAGGACATCAACCCTGATGGGAGGAAGGTAACTTTTTTTTGACAGAATGGCTGTCAAGGAATGTAGGAACAATAAATAGTATATTAGAAATAAAAACAGAAAGGATGCTATAACAAGACCCGTCACATACTCTTCTGCATTAAATTAGTATCTTAAACTCTACACATCTCCATAACAGCTATGTTTAAAATGTAAACATTTCAGAGAATTATACATCTCAGGAAAGGAGGCTGGATTCTCAACATTAAGGACTAGTACTAGAAGAAAAAAAACTTGACACGTAACAGCAAACCCCCATGGCAAAATTAAAACCTGTCCAAAGTCCCTTAAACAAGACAGTTAATATATTATCGAGCAGTACACAAGCAGCTGGCCAGGCCTTTTTAACACAACACTAAGCATATTTAACATTTTTCTGGCCTGACTTTACATACAGGAACAGCAGGTACTTCATGCTTGGATAACTACAGTACATGTAGTAGACGCAGGCATGGACTTGTTGCTCGAATATAAAGTGACATTTCTAGAAAAGGGTTACAGTCTGATTTATACTTTGTCGCACGGCCATATCTTTTGCCGGAAATAGCAGGTTTACATTTTGAGTTACTTCATTTATTGTGAACACAATGAGCAGGATTGCTATGTAAGCCAGGCAGAAATGCTTGTCTGTGCGTGTGTCACACTCCATATTTGGTTATGCCCGAATATATTGTGCAACACGACGCACATGATACATGGTATCATATTGTATATAGGAGGGAATGTTCAAAGTGGTTCAATTGTGACAGCTGGTTGAAAATAGCCATGTGGTTGCATAAAGTATAAATCAGTGTTAAACGGACTTGGACTTCCCTTCAGCAGTGTGTGTGTGTGTGTGTGTGTGTGTGTGTGTGTGTGTGTGTGTGTGTGTGTGTGTGTGTGTGTGTGTGTGTGTGTGTGTGTGTGAGAGAGAGAGAGAGAGAGAGAGATCAGCAGGCAAAGTTATTGTTGTGTTCCAGACGGACCACCATGTTGGATACCAGCTTCTGCATTTGTTCCGACCTCTGCTTGCCCGTCTCCAGCACCTCTTCATGGTTGGCCTTGTCCTGGCTGTCGTAGTTCATCACTGCCTCGTTGGTGATCAGCGACAGGGCAAAGACGCGCATGCCGCAATGGCGGGCCACAATCACCTCGTGCACCGTGCTCATACCTGTGACGAACAAGGTGACAACGATAATAGTAAAGCCACCACCAATCTGTAATGTCTGAGGTGTATGTGTCTGAGTCATGCATAATTCTTATACTACCCAGTGATGAATTGAGTACTATCTATGCTGACTGATAAATATTTGCTGACTGATAAATATTTGAAAATATATTTTCTAAATAAGCTTCTTGATCATTTGATTACTAATCAATAAAGCATACTGTATTATCCATACTTGCTCTAATTTGCAGAATAATGGCATAGTCCCGTGTGTGATCCTTCCCCAAACTCACCAACAGCATCAGCCCCGAGCCTGTGTAGCATGCGGCACTCTGCGATCGTCTCAAAAGAAGGACCGCCCAGGACAACGTACACTCCTTCACGCAAAAAGTCGCTGTAACCCAATTCTGTTCCCAATTCCTGGGCGAGCTGCACCAGCTTCCGGTCGTATGCGTCAGACATGCAGGGGAAGCGAGTGCCAAACCTGGTCAGAGGAGAAGAGGATGTTTACTCAATACATAATCAAAAACCCCAAGACATGTGACTTCTTCTTCTTACATTACATGGCATGGCCCCCAGTCACACCTCCTGACATGTTATGACTGATTTGTAATTGATTGGGCACCAACACCAGCTAAGACTCGGGTTTCCCTCAAGCTAAACTTTCTACCATTGTCAGGCCGGGCTGCGCTGTCTGTTCTCAAGTCCTGGCTCATGTCAAAAGGTGAACTTGTTCATCATGACTAAGCTTTTTGTAAGTACAGTATCTTAACCATTTCTCCCTGTTTAACTATACAATTCATGTCCTACTTTTTCACATTCTGTTTGGTATTTTACCTGTTTTATTTGCTCTAGTGTCTATGTTCTACCTGTCCAGATTCTTCTCCTGTTTTACTTTATTTTATATATTTCCTCTCTTGTCCAGAGCTATAATTTATATTTCAGGTCTTAAAACAAGATGTTTTCCCTTGGATGTTTTTTTTTTTTGTGTCTTGTTTCTTGTGTTCTATTACGCTTTCTACAAAGCACTTTGTAACATTGTTTGAAAAGTTGTATACAAAATATTATTTTTTATCATATGTATAATGTAATGTTAGGTGTGTTGTGTTATTTCCCACACTTGTTCACTCTATTCTCCATCGTTACTTACAATACTTATCTGCATCCTTCCACCACTGAATAACTTGTATCTATTATATGTTGTTGTAGGATAGTGTCAGCTGATCTCACAAAGTGGCACACTCAAATCTGCCAAGTTGCGAGCTTTACTATTTATTGTAAAGCATGATGAATTAAGCATCCCACTCTCACTCCATCCATTCATCCCCCTCTCTTTCTAGTCATGCATCCATCCATCCACCTACCGCTCATCATTGGGCCCGGTCAGTGGGTTGTTTCCAGCGAAGCCTGGCATGTTGATGTGGTCCTTTATGATCATGACGTCTCCCACCTTATAGTCCTGGTTGAGACCTCCGGCTGCGTTGGTAAGAATCACCGTCTCCACGCCCATCAGCTTGAACACACGGATGGGCATCGTGATCTGTGGAGCACAGCAAACATGAGGGAGGGTGAGTGCCTTCACTGTGATGACTGCAACACTTTCAATCAGATGTGTCTTATTTTATTTTATTTTATTTTATTTTATTTTATTTTATTTTATTTTATTTTATTTTATTTTATTTTATTTTATTTTATTTTATTTTATTTTATTTATACACTGATTGAATCTTGTACTTATAGAGAGTATGCACATGAATACAATGAGTGTCAACTCATGTGGCACTTTTTGTGGCTTTAAAATCATACAACTCTGTTCTTCTGCTCTGCTCTGTTCTGTTCTGTTCTCCGGGTGTAGACTGTCAATGTCAGAAAGTATCCTGCATAACTTCCACCTAAGATGATAATGTCACCCACATACCATCTATACTAATTCATGCATTCATGGTTCATTGATATGAGCTGAAGATACATTGTGGTGCGTTGTTGAAAAGTAGATTAAGCGAGTGTCTAGCTATTGACTGATGCCTACCTTTTGAATGGGGTATCCTTCATATAAATGGAACCTTCCCTGCATGCAGACACATGGCTTCCCCTTCAAAGTTCCAAACACCAGCCTGCCAGCGTGGCCATGCACTGCAGCGTGTGCGCGCGCGCACACACACACACACACACACACACACACACACACACACACACACACACACACACACACACACACACACACACACACACACACACACACACACACACACACACACACACACACACACACACAGTGAGGAGAGTTAACAGTTAGATCATTGAGTAAATGCATCAGCACTACACACACGCACACAATATTCTTGCCCATATATAGACAGACTCCCATTCATACCTGTGCTTTGGGGGAAGTTAGGAATGTCGTCGTACTTGAAGACCACAGGGTCCTTGAGCATGTCAGCCAACCCCCCCAGACCTGAGCCGCACACGATGGCCACCATGGGGCGCACATCCGTCTGGGACATGAGCCACTGAGCTGTGGCATTGCACTCCTCATAACTGTACCTGGAGGCAAGAGAAATTGTGGGTTACATGTTAGTGTTGTGTTACTGCTTATTACCACCTGTTTTCAAGAGGGAATCAATCATGTACAAAGTAACGACTGTCTTGTCGATCTCACACATCTATTCATTAAAATCATGTAAGTAATTATGGTGTTTAACAATGGCAAATAGATGATATGAAAGAGATGTTGAGATTGGGAGATAATAGATAAGGATGAATGTGGAACAGAGAAGGAGGAACGGTATGCCATCCACATACTGATCTGTCACTTGGGGCGCAGTGCAGTAATTTACATAAACAGGTTAGTGGTTGAACATATTCTGTAGAAAGGAATGTGAGACTATGTTCAAAATGAGGATGATTTAAAGGGACCACTGATAAAGGGAGGAAAATATAATTGTCTGACTGCCCTACTGATGGGTGATATGGATGAATATTGTATCAGGATATGTTTTCAAGCAGTATCATAATACATGATTACCACAATATATTGTATGCATTTTTAGGGTTGTATTGTTCAATATACTTAACAGTAAGACCACCTGCAAGGTAGCAAAAACAAAAGGGTGTAACAGAACATTTAGTTCAAAATATGTATACATGTTCTACAAAAAGTATAAATTACAGTATGGAAATGCAAATTATAGAATAAGCATTCACTATATATACATGATAAAATATATCTTTGAAAAGGCATATTATGGGGACATTATCACAATACAATATTTATAATTTATCACCAACATATTTTACCCCCACGACAGATTTTCTGGTAGAATGTCTTATTTCCTAATATTTACCTAAAGGCTGGGAGCTTTCACTTATCTATTACTGCCAATTAGATTCAAACCTCAGTAGGAATGTGTTCGTGTAGAGCACACAGTTCAGATACAGAGGTCATAATGTTTGTAGTGCAAACATTGCAGTGCAAACACTGTCTGACAACTTCTGTGGTTATTATAACACATTAACGCATGTACACACTCAACCAAAGACAGTTTGTTTTTCCCACAATCATGTCATTTTCAGTCAAACAATTGTAGCCTAGGACCTATACTTACACAGATGTTCTCAAACTTTTTTCATGTCAAGAACCACTCCCAAATTAATATGTGGTAAGGTATTTTCTGCCCAAGACTCCCATACAAGACATACAGTATTTAAATTGAAGATCGCTACTATATTCCAAGTAGCCGATGTATCTATGTTTAAAGTTAAACTGATTGGTTGTGATGCTCTCTAATTTAGCTGGGGAACCCCATAAAGGAATGCTGGAAGTCCCTGGACCTCACTTTGAGAATCACTTGCACTCTAATGCCGTGGTTTTCAACTGGTGGTCAGTGTGCTACTGATGGTCTTTGAAGGTATTTGAGATAATACTGCCTGACCATGCCTTCAGTAAAATGTATTGTGATGTCATGCATGATTTATATAGGTCACCAGATCATGTAGTGGCTAAATTACCTGGTGATTACCTATCCTATATGATGACTTGTCAATGCAATGTACAGCATGTAGTCAGTTACTGGGAAGTTGGAGGTCAGGAAATTCCACCAAAAAGAAGACTTTTATAATCTCACAAAGGGGAAGTGTGCCAATCGTGTAATTGTATGCTCAGCCATAAATCACTGAGTTACAAATCAGTGTATCAGTTAATCATGAGTTTAATAAAGGTTGGATAAAGTAAGAGAAAAGTGTGAGATAGATCATTAAATTTTCTTTTTCTCAATTTTCTCAATTTGCTCAATTTTCTTTTTCCTTTTAGCTCTGGACCAGTCGAACCTTTCAGTTAAATACAATGCAATACAATATCAAGCCCTTAACAGTTACCGCTATTTAAATATTTAATAGCGATGATGATGATGTTGATGATGACACGTGCGCGCACACATGAACACGGAATTGTGTGCACGACAGCACGTACACAACGTGTCGACACACCATTATAACTTGCGGCTTTATTAATAGCGTTTAGGATGCTTATTTTTGATTGATTGTATTGTTTACACTACAATTCAATAACAAATATCCAAGCACAACTCAATACAAGACTGACAGCTGCGAGTGGGCAAGGCAAACCAATGAAGCTTAGGCCTACACTTGTTTACAGTGGTAGCCACCTTGTTCATAACAAAAAAACATATTTTTGACCCAAACATATTTTAAACGGAAAGAAGTGGGGGGGTGCCCCCCCCCATGCCCCCTCCTCTACACGCTCTGGTAATGACAAAATGAAATCTCCTTCCTTGGGTTTGGAGAAATGACGTCAATTTAACAGCCATGATCTCGTAGAAGGGTTTAGACATTGAGGGGTCCGAAACATATTGTTGCCTGAGTACATTGCATTCTCCCATGAAGGACTTAGCCCTATTTGTTGTCCCCATTCTCCATAGAAGTCAATGTCGAAGAGCCGCCATTGGACTGGCCCCATGATGCTAACGGAGTTTACGTAACTCTGTCTATAGTGTGTGACTCAGGCCTGAGTGAATGATGAGTGGAGGGGACGCGCGGATGGCAGTCAGTCTCTTGACTCACTGTGGGCATAGAGACTGTGGGCCATGCGTGTTCCTCAGAACGTCCACACGTGTGAGTCAAGGAGTTCACCCCCCCCTCCCGGTCCGGACACATCTCAGACATTCACACGTGGGACTATTGTTGCGTGAGTTAGCCGTGGATAGGAAATAGTACCCGGCGGACAGGACGCGACTCGCTATATCATCACTGCAACGAATTGAACGTGGTGATGGAAGTCTAGCCTAGAGCTTACTTAATCTACCACAAGTGGAGTGAATAAATGCGTATGTAGCTACGGTATTGCTTGTAGTCTAGCAATCCATTCTAATTGAGTCTACTTGTTGAGATCGGCAACAACATAATTGTAGAAGGAATAAATACAAATAATTAAATAAGCATTCACAAAATAAATGCGCCAATGGATTTTGTAATGATATCCTGAATTTAATCATGGTCTATGTCTCCAACACTGTATGCTCTTTGAGACTCAGTTGAATGTAAACGCTTTATAAATAAAATGGAGTATTATTGTTTATTGTTATTATTATTATTTCTTGCAAATGACTCCCACATGCCAGTATATGCCTATCAAGCAAGTCACATCGTGAAAAGGAAGTAGTAGCATGAACGTACCCAGTCGCAGATTCTGGTAACATTGTGAAGATGGGGATACAGCCTATGCTCCTTGAAGTCGTTGGAAGAAAATCCTGGAGTGGTTGTTTTAATACAAATAATAAGACGAATGTAGTATAATAAGGCAGAAAACAAAACCACGCGTTACAGCGGCAGCACTGAACAGGGATCAAGCAGCAGTATGATCGGTGTATATTATCGCCAATGAATGTGAAGCCGGGTGGATGGATAGTCGTGTATAAAGGCAGCCTCTGTGGCGTGGACGCGCTCTCATTGGCGAACGCGCCAGGCGTTGGTTGTGTTCTAGGTGGATTGCGTATGTGATGATGAGCTGGCTTCGAGCGGGCAGGTCAGCCCACAAGAAACGCGTAAAGCCCATTGTGTCGCAGCAGCAACCTACGACATCTTGTTATGATGAATGAATGACGTCGTTTGATCTTGAACCTGGTTCAGGTTCTTATGAAATCGAGGCAATTCTCTCTCTCTCTCTCTCTCTCTCTCTCTCTCTCTCTCTCTCTCTCTCTCTCTCTCTCTCTCTCTCTCTCTCTCTCTCTCTCTCTCTCGCTCTCTCTATCTCAATTCAATTCGAGGGGCTTTATTTGGCATGAGAAAATATACGTTTACGTTCTCTCTCTCTCTCTCTCTCTCTCTCTCTCTCTCTCTCTCTCTCTCTCTCTCTCTCCCTCCCCCCTCCCTCTTAGTCTCCCTCCCTCCCTCTTAGTCTTAGGCAACAGACAAGTGTTTTTCCAGTCTGTTAATTTGCATGCACTCCTGCTTCTTCACTTTATTGCCACATCACCAGCTGTGAATTACTTTAATTGCAAGTTGCTACGTGACTTTGCAATTAAGAGCAACAACCCCAGCTGGAGTGGACAACGGACGGACGGACAGACCAGCAGTTTTTGAAATACCGGTATTTTAATAGTGGGGTCCCTAGACATAACTTTTTAACTTTTTATAACTCTTGTAAAAGTTGGACTTTCACTTCTAATTTGTAGATTTGTAGAATGACCTATAGAATTACAATACAATTTTAGTTCGAGTAGCCAGTCTACAAATAAAAATGCATTATTTACCCAATTTCTAAGTTGGCCAAAATCGTTTTTTTTTTAAAATACTGAATTTTCTTACAATTAATGTTTTTTTCTTTGTTTTCTTATATAGGCCTAAAGTTAGGAATTGACTTTCCTGACATAATTCAAAATGTGTCTGGAATTAAATGTATTTCAAATGTGGCACTTTTTGTTAAAGGCATGTCATTTGGCACGCAGTTAAAGCATGCCATGAGGAACTTTTTTGCTATGGGGCTACAGTGACACCTAGTTTACAAATGGCCACCATCTGCTGTTATTTTTCCAATTCAGTTTATTCAGTTCATGTGTATTTAAATCAAGTGTGAAAATCAGCTGACATACTCTGTGTCCAACTCACTCCAGTCCAACTCAAACCAGCTCTACCCGAGTGACCAGTAGGCCTACCCAGTGAAGTCAGAACACCAGTCTGGTCTCCTGCCCTGAACTTCCACTATTATCCGGCACTGCCAGAACACCATCTCTTGTATCCTCCATCAGATAACACAGTGAAGCAGCAACACAGGGGTCCATGGCCTAAAATCCTCGACTTCACCAACAGACCCGCACAAGCTTGCTGCCTCAAATTATCACTTGAACCTCTTACCATCCAAAGCCACCCACCAGTTCAAGTATCAATTAAGTCCTAGATGAACACCTCAAGCTTGAACAGGCTCGCCTGTTGGCCGATGCTTACCTGAACAAAAAAACATTTCAGAAAAAACGGGCAGGCATGCCACAGTTCTACCTGGGTCTGAAGACGGAGCAGAGTGGAAGTCTGCAGCCAAAGTTAATGTGAGATTAAGCAACAACTTCAGTGTATAATGATGATGTGTATAACAGATCACAGAATGGATTTGAACCAAGAGTCTGGCACTGTCATAGATCCCATGACCCAGTTTGATCTTAGGACACTATGTAGCCAATGCATTGGCAAACACCTTGAGTCCTGCTTGAGGCAAACAGTGAAACTCGGAGAGACACAACCAGAGATGAGAGCTGTCTGGTGAAGACCACTGCTGAGGTGCTGTGCCTTCACAAGCCAGTTGACAGGTAAATAGTCCTACTCAAAGTGGTTCCATACTGTATTGCACCATGGTGACCTATGTCCTTGAAGATGGTTTAGAATGCATAATGCTTCTTCCCACTAAAGTGCTAGGACTCAACAGAAGATCTGCCCTCATAACTATCGGGCAGGATGTGCAAACACTGAAGTGGCCTATGTGTCATTCTCAGTTTCCATATCATGTCAATCAAAGCATACCATAAGGACTGTTTTTTTTGCTATGGGGCTGTGGTGACAGCTAGTTTCCAAATGGCCACCATCTGCTGTTATTTTACCAATTCAGGTTAGACAACATTCATGTGTATTCAAATCAAGTGTACCCAGAAAATCAGTTCACATACTCTGTACTACTCACACCAACTCAAACCAGCTCTACCTGAGTGACCAGTACCCCGCCAGGTGGTCTGAACACCAGTCTGTGTAGGCTACTCCTAGCCAGATCCCCATCCAGGTTGCCAACCAGCTCCTGCCCTGAGCTTACAGTATTATCCGGCACTGCCAGAACACCATCAGGCAGTATGTGCAAATGTATTATTACACGGAAGCGGGGATCGAACCCGGGACTACCACTCACCAGTCCAACACGCAACCAGTCGTGCCAATAGGGCTGAGCCCGATTGGCGGGGCTTTTGTGGCTGGCTGATGGCTGGGTGCTACATTCACCCCCTTGATCTTTTGGAGCACGTCCTCACGCTTCACATTTCACACCGCGGACCGCCGTACACGATGCCTTTCATGTGGACCTGCAAGGACGTAGACGGGTATATTGGGGATAATACTCGCACTCCAAATCCCGCCGACTACGCCAGATTGTATTACGCGGAAGCGGGGATCGAACCTGGGACTGCCACTCGCCAGTCCAACGCACAACCAGTCGCGCTAATAGGGCTGAGCCCGATTGGCGGGGCTGTTGTGGCTGGCTCATGGCTGCTACACAAACACTGAAGTGGCCTCAGTGTCATTCAGTGTCAAGTCATCATGTCAAGTCAACCAAAGCAATGTCATTGAAGGACCTTGACCTCATGTCACCTGGAGTTGATGGGCAATTCCCTCCTATAGCCTCTAAACCAAATACACACATTTGCTAGACTGCCGCAGTTTGAAAGAACCAAGCCCCTCATCCTGATTGGGACAGACAACCTCACCTAATCACACCAACTCCAGGTGAGCCAGCAGCCATCTGCATAAGTCTGGGTTGGACCTTGCACACCCAGCTAGACTTGGAACGCAAGCCTCAGCAAAGACAACGTACAGTATGTTGAATATAACATAGCCCCAGAACACTGAGACTATAAGAAATGTGTAGAAACTCTGGCAGAGCTCGGATTTTTACCAGAATCAGGATCTTAGTTGGTCCAGAATTTGAGTTACTGGTAAAATGTCAGCAGGCGCTAGCCATTATGAAAAAATTCTACCTTGATCACAGGACAAATCTGAATAGTACCACTGTATTCCTCATCATTGATAATGTGGGATTAGTTACCAGAGTCAAGATCCTAGGTGGTCTAGAACTTGAATTGGTACAATAATAGCAGGTGGTGGTCATTTTAGGTCCCATAGCCAACAATGTTCCTAATGACATGCTCCAACTGCATGTGTTCCAAATTTCATGCTGTTATTGTCAAACTGCATGTCTTCCAAATCATACATAGGTCCATCTCATATGTTCATATTGGATAAGTTGCGATAGTTATCGAATTTTGGTAGGGCTGATGATGGGGGTATGCTCCCTAGAGGCAAAAAAATTGTAGTGAAATTTAAACTAAATTTAACATTTAGTTGTTTTAATTTAACAGACAGAACCCTAGTACCGGTATTTTTAACTTTTAAGTCCATATTTTAAGCCTAAGGACTTTACTGTTCCTCTCACACAAGACATGCACGTGTACCGTGTGTCACTTTACAAATTGTGTTGTGTCTAAGGCTAAGGAGCCAATCTCCAACTATGCTTTTGTAGGCCTACCTATAGTTCCAAATGTTCACTTGCATTTGTTGCTTGAGAAGCAAAATGCAGATTTTTTTGGAAAGATTTGATTTGTTTGAGATCCTTAATTCTGTAAATAGAAAATTGTTGCATGAGGAACCTTAGCCTATACTTCCGTTCCATATGTCTACAAAACAAACGTGTAATCTAACCTCAGGTACATTATTTCCTCGTTAGCCTCGACACCCAGCCTTTCATTTTCGTTCGCGTTGCGCGAAAACGGAAAGCCTGGACTAACCAGGCCAGCCAGCTCGATCTGCCGTGTGGATCCCACGGCACCCCGCCCCCCAAGGCCAAAATCATTGCGGGTTAGGCCAGGCTATTTCCTCGTAAACCTGCAGCCCGTGTGTTCAAACACAGACCGGTGCTCCGACCCTCGAATTGTAGGCCTACCATTTTTCTATTCTGGCCCACGCCTATGCTGTAGTGTTTTATTTTTTATTTTTATTTTTTTTACTGTATTGTTGAGAGGGCCTACTTGGAAGCTTACATGGTGCATCTGGTAGTATACTGTATGTAGCCTACTTTGTCTATGGCAGGGGTGCCCAACCTTTTTTGACCCAAGATCAACCTTTCAGCAGCCAAGCCCTCCGGGATCTACCAGTCCAATATCAACATTTCAAACCACACGCATCCTTGCCAGCCTGCAGTAACTTCATAACAACACAACACTACTTTGTTTTACCACTTTACGTTATGTCCATATAAGCATAAAGTACAACAGACTTGTCATAAAAAAGGCCTACAACAGTACAACATAAGAACAACAGACTTGGTCAAACACTGCCATTGCAAATGCAATCATAATAAGAACAGTCCAGAATAGTCTATTATAAGTTGCAGAACAGTCCATTACATGTTGCAGAACAATACTGTTGGCATCTCGGACAGCAGACAGCACAGACAGCAGACAACAATCCTCCAAATGAGCCGCTTCGTAGACAGACAGACAGACAGACAGACAGACAGACAGAGACACACACACACACACACACACACACACACACACGAAAATCCCCCCCCCCCCCCCCCACACACACACACATACATCTTCCGAGATCTACTTGTGATCAGGCCGAGATCTACTGGTAGATCCCGATCTACTGGTTGGGCTCCCCTGGTCTCACACACACACACACACACACACACACACACACACACACACACACACACACACACACACACACACACACACACACACACACACACACACACACACACACACACACACCCCTCCTGTGTAGAAAGGCTTGTATATTTGTCGCCATCTAGTGACCAAAACGTTGTTGTATGTATTGTAGTAGATGTATGTATGTATTTTAGTAAAAAAGCAAATGTCACATGTGTTAAAAATCTTCAATGATGATACTGTGCAAAGGTTGGAAAATAGGCCTACATTAATCCAATATGGCAATAATGATAATGCTGATTTAATTGATCAATCTGTCATTATCACCTCATACATTGTCCAATTCTGTTCTCAGTTTGTAGTATTAGTGTATTTTTCTCTTCTGTTGTGTGGTATGTGTGTGCTGTTTTGCCTCTGCCTGTCATTTCCGCTGATTGAGGGTGATGCGTGGCTGTTGTGGTGAGTGGCCACTGATTGCATGGGAGTGTGTGTTGAACCAGATGTCTCCTGTCGCCATGGACTGGAGTCTCTGGACTATAAAGCTCTCCGAGATAGCTGGAGGGCTCATCTGAGGATGACAGAGAAGCCGCCTGACTCCACTAAACCAGAGGTATTCCTCCTGTCCTGACCAATCAGTGTATGTGCTGCTGTGTTATGGCTCAGTAGCCATATTGCAAAGAAAAGGGGCCTGTTGCTTCTTACTTTAGGCTACATGTTACCAATGATTGATTCTGGATTGGGCTAACAGAGAAGGTGCAAGTTGGCCACTGGAAACACTCTGCCAGTGCTACACCAGTGTGGATTTCCAAGTTAGGTCCAGACAGTCATGGTGTATGCAAATCATGGGCCTTTACAGGTCCATTTGGTTCCAATTCTACACGTTGAATTGAGAACCACTGGCCTTTCATTGCTAAGTCCTGTGAAGGAGGATGCCCAATTTCTTTACATTATGGCCAAATAAAGTTTTGAATATATTGTTACTAGTGTGTCTCATGTCTTATTGCTAAAGGACAAATATTAATTTCTATTCCATTTATATAATTTATTATGATTAATTATTCATTATTATTATTTTCACTGGTTTGGATCTCTTTTATTTATTATGATTAATTATTCATTATTATTATTATTATTTCCACTGGTTTGGGTCTGTTTGGGAACAACTGCTGCATAGAGCAAGAGAAATGTGAGATACTGTATAATGCATGAATTAGATGAATGCAGACTAGCCCCTCTGTCTGTGCTTTAAACTCTCTTTGACTAACCCTGTGTCAACATATTCTCACATCATCCAGGATACCACACAGAGGAAGGAAGGGATTCTGCACGGAGCTTAGAAGAAAACCAAAAAGAAAAGCAAATAAAAGAGCAGAGGGGAGAGAGAGGGGGGGTTCTGAGGATGAATAAAACGGAGGTAATGCCACAATCACCGTTGCTGTGAGCCAAGAGCAGTGACTAACACACACGCGCACACACATACACGTATGCGCGCGCACACACACACACACACACACACACACACACACACACACACACACACACACACACACACACACACACACACACACACGCACACAGACATAGATCTCTTTCTAATACCTTTAGCCTAATAATTGTTTTTGATGTCGTCACATTATGCTCAGTGGGGATGGCATGTTTAGCAGTGGTCAGTAAAAAGAAAAAAGAAAAAAAAAAACAATAGCACCCGTGTTAGTTTTCTTATACCATATTAACATCATTTGGGATTAAGTCTAGGCTATTAATCAAAACGAATAGCCAGCCAGGCACCCAATAAATCACTCACTGGGACTCTCTCCTGGGAAGAATCAATTAAACTAGGCAACGATCTCCAAAGCACTGCAGGAATGTGCAAGTACAAAAATGAAAGTCACACAAAATGTTGAAGACAGAACTTTGACTTTGTCAACTCGAAATAATTCACTGGTCGCTTTGGTTTTACAAGAACACTTGGTAGAGAGGCGTTATTTGACCTAATGTGTTCTGTAAAGGTGTCACAGTGACGTAAAAATAGATTGTACACATACTACAGGTAAATCAGGAAATATGATATATGTTCTACAGTTAGTATTGTGCAGTATTCTGCAACGATACTGTAAGGAAATGTATATGAATGACTTGAAGGTGACACATGATATGCATAATTATGTAATACACATAAACAAATTTGAGACTCATGTGGATGTGATTTATACCATGGCAATAATTATTATTATTATTATTATTATTTTTTTTTTTTTTTTTTTTTTACAAATCCAGATCCTGATGTTCACCACTGAATGGATTGGGTTGTTTGTCAGGGATGTCCTGATGGGGCCTTTGGTTATGGTGCATAATATATATTGTCCTTTCATCAACATCACTTTGAAAAGGAAAGTGTTCTTGAGTGTTGAACTGGACAGATTGGAGCAGTGGTTCCCTGCCGACCCCCCTCCACCTCTCTTTCTCAGTGAAATCATGCTTTGTCACCCTCCCATGAGCCAGAACAGGGGCTGTATTCGCCTCACGGACGCCCCTCTACGCTTGAGCCTAAACGGGACACTCTGTACGGACGGGACGCTCTTGGCCACTGTTAACTAAACACACAATAGTTGTGAATGGGGAGCACCATGGGTACCCCAGAATAAGCGTGCGTCTACTGCTGTTTTTGTGTGTGCATGTGTGTGTGTGGGGTGGGGGGTCTTTCGGCATGTGTGGCCCCCTGTGCATGAGTGCATTTGTGCTGTATGTCAAGTTGGCATACAATTATGTCTTGTCTCTTAGAGAAGCTGTTCAGTATTTCAGAGAGATCCTTTTCTAATGTTGACTCTACCCTGGGAGGAGCAATCATTACAGTAATTGCAGTGACTGTGCGCATGGCACGAGCAGAATGGCAGTGAGGGGCCTCCTCTTATAGCCAACTCTTGTCCTTCCTCCAGGGAGAGTTTGCCAGCAGCCAGTGTAGGCTTCGGGTCAAAACCGCGAGCCCAAGCAATGACAGTCCCCATAATTCTCCCCAGCAGTGCATCAGTGATGGTGACGATGGTGATGATGAGGAAGGCAAGCATCTGAAGCAATCACAATTGTGAGCATGCGTACTGTATATGGTGACCATGCCATGTGCACACCACAATCGCCTCATTCTTATGAGAGGTAATTGAGGAGCCCAGCTTTCTAGCCATTCCTGCACGAGGCACTGTTTACAAACCCAGCTGAAAGGTAAGCAACAGTTTTTTCAATTCAGTATATTTGAAAGAAGAGGATGCAAATAGTCATGCAATTAATGTCACATTGTATACAGTAAATGTGCATCACACAATTTATGTGAGATTGTATAATATGCGCACCATGCAGTTAATCATTTACATTGTACATGGTCATTTACATCATTGTAATCATTTACAATCATTTACATACATACACTATACTGTAAGTGCATTGTGCGATTTATGTCAGCTTGTATGTGTGCATCATGCAATTAATGTTACATTGTAGCCTGCAAATGTAATATATGTGCTTGTCTGTAGTTTCTGCAATTTCTCAAAAAGTCTAATACGATTTGGTGGCTAGAGGAAACATTAACAGGTGTATTGCATTTCAGCTAAGACTAAGAGTGGCCACTGTAATCTAGGTCTATTATACGTAATGTAATACGTCTGTTATTGGCTTTTTGATGTAGGATGAAGAATATATGTGGAAATCACAACTTAAGATGACATTTAATATTAGGTATGTAGATACAGTAGGTGTGGGTAGGTATTTCATTCATTCAGGTGTGAGAGCAGATCTTAAAATTGGGTAAAGAAAACAAGGTGTCAATATAAATTAAAATATTATGATAAAATATAAAAGAAATAAAACAAGAAATAAAAGAAATAAAAAAGAAGAATAGTCAAAATACAGTATTATTGAAAGACATCTACGAAGAGTCCTGTGATTGGCCTTGATCATAATCATTCTGATGAAGATAGACTAACAACTTAAATCCTTGTCTGCAATTTATGTAAGCTTCACAGAAACTGTATGGGGAACTCACATATATGAGCAGCATTCACTGATATTCATCATGCACCTGGAGAGCAGCTGAGTATAAAGACCGAAGAATTCAACTTCAAAGGTACATATTTATTTGATTCATTATTGAGATATCAAAGCCTATTAACAGTTTGCAAAATGGGTACATTTCACATGAAAACACAACTCAAGACAAAGACTGATACTGTGGACAACACACTGATAAAGCGTTCCACCATTTTCAATTCTTCTTATGGCACAATAAGCATCTGTGAAATTCACCCAAACACCTGCATGTAGAAAAAAAGGGATGTGGGCAGAGAAACAAACCTACTTTCTATGTCACTGAGCATCATGAAGGTAATGCAACATTATGAAAATTTAATTATAATTGTCTGAGTAAAAATCACCTTGTTTCACATGTTCATGTTCTAACTGTGGTAAAGTAAGTATAAAATAAAGTAAACAGTTCAAACAGTTTGATGGGGGCAGCGATGGTCAGCTCTAATTGAATGTGTGTAATGTGAGAACCCCACTGAAATCTAGGAGTTCTGGTATCTGTGAAGCTGAGTTGAGTAGATATGGGATGTCAGTAGATCTTTGTTATGTAACCCCAGTTACAAGAAATTCAGATGAAAGTGAATGGATGAAAGGGGTGGTGAATGGAACAACAACAACAACAACAACAACGATGTGAAGTGTTCAACCAGACTTTAACCCTAACCCTAACCCAAGACAAAACCGTAACTAGTCACTATAGACAAAAATAACGGATACCACCTATTGGAAGGACAACTAAAATGAAAATGCCAAAAAGCATACACCCTACAAAAAAATCACAGACTAGTGATTACCCCATAGCACCCAGCACCTGCATTTTCCCCTTGAAACACCAGCATCCTTATACTGCAGATAACCTTAGCCAAAAGTAGCAGATGTACAAGCTCACATTGCTCATAGATTTGGTGTCAAGGAAAAGAAGCAGTCTACTGTACAGTAGTACAGTTCAAACTCAGGTCCATTTTAAAAGTTGAAGATTTAAGTGGTTATTATGAAGAGGCACTTAACATGCTGTTGTTGAGTACAATACAACAGTGTAGTGAATTGTAGTACCTAAAGTCTAGAAGTTGAGTTTTTTTGTGTTCAACGGACACATAATGATAATTGATATTGGTCATAACTCGATGACTGATAGTCAATGTGTTGCGGAAATGAAGGGAGAGATATGCCATCATACACACACAGTAGGCACACATGCACGCTCACACATGCGCATGCACACACGCAGATTGAGAAAGGGAGGGAGGCAGGGAGAGAGAGAGATGGTGGGGGATTACTCCACACTACAGAATACTAATGAGGATCTTTTGTCACAGATCTCTCTCTTTCTTCATCTTTCAATCATCTCTCTCTCTCTCTCTCTCTCTCTCTCTCTCTCTCTCTCTCTCACACACACACACACACACACACACACACACACACACACACACACACACACACACACACACACACACACACACACACACACACACACACACACACACAGAGAGATATTCACACAGAATCACGTTAACTCTCACTCATTCAAGTGCACATGCATATATGCCCGAATGCACGCACGCACGCATGCACGCACACTCTCTCACACACACATACACAACACACACACATACACACAAGCGTGCACATGCACACACAAGCACGCGTGTGTGCGCGCGCACACACACACATACACACACACACACACACACACACACACACACACACACACACACTCACACACACACACACACACACACACGGACAGAGTTGGTTTTGTCAATGGTGTCTTTTGTTTCTTTCATCTCGGCCCCCAAACAAAGCATTCCTATGTACAGAGAGAGAGAGAAAGAGAAAGAGAGACAGAGTGAAATGGATAGAGAGGAGAGAGAGAGAGAAAGAGAGAGAGGGAGATCTGGATAACAACACTCCTTTGTAGTTTGTAAAGAAGAGTAAAAGTTTTGATTTCGGTGACTGGGTCCGCCTCAGTGTCACCGTACACAGGAGCCATAACTGGATGTGTTGCCATGGAGATGGAATACATCCTATTGGAGAGGTCAGTCGTCTTTTGTATCCTCTTGCATTGTTTAATGTGGGACAGAGCTTGCGTGTTGTGAGAGCGTGACGGATGGCCGAGAACATATGGACGTGTGTGTGTGTGTGTGTGTGTGTGTGTGTGTGTGTGTGTGTGTGTGTGTGTGTGTGTGTGTTTATGTACAGTATGTGTGTGTGAGTGTGATTATTGGGTGAGAGGGAACGCACAGAGGGAAAGCCAGAGTTTCAATGCTGTCATTGTATGGTAATTGTGAGATGTCCAAGGGGGCCCATCCTTGCATAGCGGTACAAGTGGGATTACATCAAGGTTAATTACTTACATAAGCCTTGATCAGTGTTTCTATTTCTTTTTTTACACTTTTGGAATGTGTGTAGTATGTAGTGTGCGTGCTTGTGTGTATGTGTGAGAGAGTGAGAGAGAAAATAATATTTTAATGAGCCGGTGTTTATAACGTAAGCGTGAGAGCATTCAGCCATTCAGAGGAAAATGCAGGGCGTGAAACAACACGACATTCAGCAGGTGGAAAACTGACAAAAACTCTTGTAAAGAAATACAAGGGTATAAGAGTGAGAGACCAAAGGCAGGAACAGGGCACCTCTCTGCAGATAGCCAAGTGTTGGCCCTCTTCCTAGCAAACCCTTACCACCGTCTCCTGTTTCCAGTCAGAAGTTCACTCTTTGTCCACTAAAGGCCTCGATGGTTGCAATCCACACAGTAATGTCTTTTCTTTACTTCATCTAGATAAACCGGCTAGTTTTTGGGACGGAGATTTCTCCCTTAATTGACTCGTTCGAGTTTCGGGCCTTTCTCCGGGCTCCTAAATGAGGCCCTGTGTCAATTGTTTGTCGGGACAATGTACATCTTCTCTGTAATGTTGCACCTCTATCTCTCCCCTCGCCTTTCTCTTATCTCCGCCTTTACGGCTCATCCTCTTCTCTGTCCTTCTCACTCTGCTGCGCTCACCTGGGCCTGTACGCGCCTTGATGGACGTAAGTGAGAGTGTCACGTGTTATTGTGCCTTGGTGTGGTTTGCTAAAGTGCTGTGTACACTAATATTTTGTAATTTGACCTTGTTTTCTGTGTGTGTGTGTGTGTGTCTGTGTGTGCATGTATGCGTGCTTGCATTGTCCAAACGAAAACAGATCCCCTTTTTACACTGCGATTTAACTTGGTGTGATTAAAAGATGCTTACTGGTGTCAATGCATGTCATTGTCCACTGAATCCACTGACATCTGCAGACATACCCTACAGGAGGATACAGTATTAGCCTACAGGATACAGTACAGTATTTCCAATAATGTTTTAGTTTTTGTGATTGCTTGCTTTATACTGTACACAGTTATGACAATGTAACTTAAAAAACACACAATGATGATATAAAAAGAGAATGTGTTTACTATCACTGCATTTCCATTCTCCATTCCCTGCAAGATGATTTTCATTCAGTACTGAAACAAATGACCTCTACTGGCCATCTATTGGGCATTGACATACATGAATTGTAGTGAATGGGCTAATCAACATGGTATAACTCTGAAATACTGTGTCCTACAATTATGTGAAGGTGTAATTAATGTGAAGCTGAAATTAATTTAACATTTTGTTGCTGTCGGGTGGAAACGTCAAATATCACAAAATGTGTTTTGATGATTTTTAAATCAAACCTTGTCGATTTGCTATTTTTGCTACTGCAATGTTCCACCCGACAGCAATGATATCTATTTTAGCTGGATGTAAAGCTGAGCAGTCCTGACCCTTTCATGATGTCATGGGCAAAGCCAACTCGGGTCGTGAAAAGTCATGTCAACAATCACAATATTTTGGACTGATCAAATATTTAGTAACTTAGCAGGAAGAAAAAAACGGAAGAATACAACACTTTTTGTTTCGTTTTTCTTCTTAGCAATTATTTGATTGGCTTTGTCCACTGCGTAAATGTCTTCATATAAATCATTTTGGAAAAGTCTATGATGAAAATGAATGGGGAATTCATTTCTGGGCTGCGGGCGACGTCATGAATGGGGCGGGACTGCGCAGCTCTATAATGTATATTTCCATGTATAGTTTAAGTGATATTAACAGTGCTAACTGGTTAACTGTATGCAATTTGTATTGTAGACGATACTGTATACCACTTAACTAACATCTCGCCACCTTTGTTCCGTCACAGATGACATCTGCCACACCCCCTTCCTCTCGTAGCTCCTCCTCCCAGAAGGTCTGCCATTCCCAGACACAGACGGACGTTCTGAAGCCCCTGCTGGGAGGGGGCGGTTCTGGAGGCGGCGGCGGGACCGTGAGGAAGAGGAGGCGTGTCCTGTCCAAGGATGGGCGGAGCAACGTGCGCATCGAGCACATCAGCGGCCGGACGGGGCTGTACATGCGTGACCTGTGGACGACCTTCTTGGACATGCAATGGCGTTACAAGTTCTTCCTGTTCACCCTCACCTTCACGGGAACCTGGTTCCTGTTCGGGATGCTGTGGTACCTGATCGCTCTGGTCCATGGAGACCTGCTGGGTGAGAGATGGAGGATACAGAAGATATGCTGTCATACTTTTTTCTGCCATTTCTTCCTCTCCCAATTCTGCCATTCTTCTTATTTCTGTTAATTCAGGACCAGTTGTTAGTAAATGAGCCAGACCTCCAAAATTGTAACATTAAATGAATACCTATATTAAATTGTTTATAGGACCAACATAGGAAAGCTAACATGATAGCCCTTCCACAGTAGAAGTGTTTCATATTTTTTTTTTTTTTTTGCATATTTTACTATATAATGCTTAATTTGCATTTTTAAAATCTAATTAACAATCTAATTTTTGGCTCCTGGACTAAAAAAAGAACTGAAGTGGTTCCCAGCCGGTGGAAAAGAGGCCTAAACCACTTATTTCACATGGATAGAGGTAAAACAGGAGTAACAGTGTTGCTCTCAGTTGTGCAGGGACAGAGATCACACCATACTTGCTGTCCTCTAGCCAACCCTCAATCATGGTCGATTGTGTTAGGAGGAACGCAGTGCCCGGCCGATCCGGAGGCATGCACCTAAATGTGTATAGGTAGATGTATAGGCACCCAACCTGTGGTAGCTGCTCAGGAGCCCAAGCACCCACTGTATGAGACAACAAGCATATACCGGAAGGAATGCATTCCTCTAAAATGCTTTTTAACATGCCGCCCGCGATAGATGCATAAGCATGACATACCCTGTCAAACTGGGCTGGTCTTATCCCGCAGTTATTTGCTCATTTCATAGTCATCATCTGCAAATTATCAAATTGTACTACCCCACATTTACATATCTTGCTTCCTCTCTGTTTCTGTTTCTCTTTCTCACTCTCCTACTCTCTCTCTGTCTCTCAAATGCAGAGAGAAAGAGAGAGGTTTGCCCGTCCGTCTCATCTCACTCTAGCTTAGCTTATCCTAGCTTAGCTTCTCCATTTTTTTGTTTCCTAACCATTACAGTTACTATCTACATAAGCTGTGTTTTATGACCTGGGAAACTTTGTTAAAAAAGGTTTTCTTCACATAACTACATCTGACATTAAGTGACAGACCAAACCGCATAACAATCAGTTGAGAATTCAGTATGGAGAGGCCTTCTGCTTCAATAGACATACAGAGATGTGGCTTGTCCCTGCCTATATTGTGGCAGCATTGAAGCATCCCCTCAATGAACAGCAGTGGGCAATGAGGTACACATATCTACACATCACTTTGTCAGTAGTTCACAGTGGGAGTCAGATGGGGGCAGCAATTCTCAGCTATATGCCTAGAGATGGAGTTTAAGAGTAGTGCAGCATACTGAGAGAGAGCGAGAGAGAGAGAGAGACATAAGAAGACATAAGAAGATGTCTTCTTATAAGTAGAGGTGAGAGAGTGGCATGTCTTGAATTTGTCATTCATTGTTATTTAAAGATGATAATGCACTATTATTATACCTGTAGTTGTGAATTGTTAAAAATGAAAAAAGAAAGAAAGAAATCTTTAGAACTACACATTGGCATTGGAATTGGCATAATGACTAGATTCAGGATTTCTTTTTTAAATGAACAGTTTGCAAAAAGAAGGGGAAGAACAGAAAATAACTGAAGTTAGGCTTAAATGGTGTTTTAAACATGCTGCACATTATTTAGTCTGTACAATACTATTGCTATATGTACTGAAATTTGTAATGAGTCAAACAGTGCAGTCTAAACTGAAAAGCAAAAAAAAGGTATTGCTGTATGACACAACTCCTCCTCACAATCACCACCCACTTTCTTATTAATTTGACTGGAAATAAAGTGGTGGGTGTGAAATGAGTCATCTTCTATGTGGTATAACTGAAGGAAGCCATGTAATGGTGGAAAAATACTTGATGTGATAAAGTGTTTCCACATCACTGAACTATGCTGCTATGATGCTTTAACTTAACTACCTACCTACCTACCTACCTACCTACCTACCTACCTACCTACCTACCTACCTACCTACCTACCTACCGTGTTGTTTGTTTGTTGTGTTTGGCTATCCTTTTATGATTGTGTTCTGAAGGTTTGCACAATGGCACTGTGTATTATGTGGGAGGGTATCTTGACATGACTTTACTAATGGCAAACATCGTGTTAATGTTCTGGGACTAGGAATGAATAAGCGCTATTTTGTTGGGGTTTCAATATAATGCATATTCATAAAAAAGTGCACCTGGCTATTTTAAGTTCTGAACACAATACCAACGTCTAATCTTTCAAGGTGGCATGGCTGATCCAATCACAAAGCAAGGTCAATACGGCTCCTTATCATCTACTTATAACAACTCCACTGTCCTGCCAGAGTTCAACCCTCCTTCCAACCACACACCATGCGTGAACGAGATGCAGACCCTGACAGGGGCATTCCTGTTCTCCCTGGAGACCCAGACCACCATCGGCTATGGCTTCCGCTGCATCACCGAGGAGTGTCCCGCTGCCATCGTCCTGCTCATCATCCAGCTGGTCATCACCATGCTGTTGGAGATCTTCATCACTGGGACCTTCTTGGCCAAGGTGTGCAGAGGCAGTGTGATTTGGTGGTACACAAACTATGGTTGCTGCTGGAGTGCTGCTAGTATTTCATTCTACGGTTGATCTGTATTCAACTCATATCCTAGGTCAGCTCATAATTAGTCTGAAATGTCAACTCGGTTTTGCAGAATGTCTGCACAAAATCTCTCTTAGTTAGAACATCATAAAAATCACTCTTAGGAACATAGGACAAAAACTGTGATGGTTCTGGATGGATGACTGTATTGGATGAGTGTGTCTTGTATGGCCATCTGGTAGTTTGAACCATTTCTATTTTATTTTATTGTTTTGCCTCTTACTGACCAGGGTATACTGTATTGACTCTGACAGGTCGCTCGTCCAAAGAAGCGAGGTGAGACGGTGAAGTTCAGCCAGCACGCTGTGGTGTCCACACAAGATGGACGTCCCTGCCTGATGATCAGAGTGGCCAATATGCGCAAGAGCCTGTTGCTAGGATGTCAGGTGAAGACTGTGTGTGTGTGCGTGTGCGTGTGTGTGTGTGTGTGATACCTGCAACTGTTGGAAGATGACCTTAGATGTAACCATTTTTATCATCCCTTTTGCCTACCATTTTGTCTATGCTCTTGTAAGTTTGTGTAAGCTCCTCCTTCAGTTGAGTGTGGTTACTTCTCTGACCACAACCATATTCACATCCTGTTCTGCAGAAGCAGGATGTAGTGAACAGGAAAGAGACAGAACATGCACAACTCTGGGTTATATGATATGTATTTCAGTGGATTATGGTTAGGTTTAGGGAAATTGAATTTATCATAGAAGATTCTTTTGCCTGTGCAATGACATATTATTTCATAAATAGTAATGGAGCAAAAATAAGTAATTATTGATTCTGGATAATGGCTCAATATGGAATGACTTCTATACATACAGGCACAAGTTCAATTTCAGTCACTCTCTTTGAGAACTGAAACTGTCTACTCAAACCACCATGTACGTTTGAACTTACAGTAATTTGAGCTCTTTCACAGTGAATGGAGAGTGGCCAGTGATAACAATTATAAACCATTAGGTATAGCCAAAGAAAATAACGTACTTCAATACTAAAATCAAATTTTTACTAATATGGAATAGATCCAGGTATGCATGTTGCTGTAATTGCTACAGTCCCAACATTTGTTAATGTTGGGACTGTAGCAATTATAGCACTGTGCTGATAACACGTTACCTAAGGCAATCAACCAATCAATTCATTAATGTAGCAGTAACTTCTATTGTTATTGAATACTTCATTAGTCATTAATAAACAGAGCAGAGCTCTTTTTACTAATGGCACATTGCTGTAGCACATTGCCATAGCAACTAATCCTTATATACAATTGGCAAGCTGCACCGGAAGCTGCAATTGTTGCACTGGCTGCGTTACAATGGGTTGCAATGGTGCGTTGCAATGGGTTGCGCTGGTGCAACAATGGTGACGCTAAGCTGCACCGGAAGCTGCAATGATTACGCTGGGAAAACGGCTGCGCTGCAATGCTGACGCTATGCTGGCTGTAGCTCCTCACAAGTAGCCTACCGTTCCGTGAGCAAGGGTCTCGGAACGCTGTTCTCCTCACATCCCACCTCCAAACAAACCATGGATTTTAACACGACATTTTGGAAACGACATCTCTAAGGCCAAAAGTTGGAAAGGACATCTAACGGCAGCAAAAAAAAGGTAATACTTAACACTTATACTTATGCTTGCGTGTTTCTCTCTGCAAAGACATATCAACTTTTCAAGTCTTTCTCAACAAAAACACTGCATGTAAAGCACATCATTGTGCATGCACGTATGCATGTGTTCCCAGCAAAGACACACAAACTTTTCCACTTTTGCTCAAAGTAAGGATTCCTAACTTGCGAATATTTACCACACTGCTTCTACCCATTTAATCACATGATGCGCGCGTGCGTGCATACATGACTGCGTTATCAACTTTACAGGTATAAATGCATAGGACCGAAGCAACAGCCCAGCAGAAATTACCTTAAACCTCTATGTATATTTTACATTGTTCTGTAGTAGGCCTACGACATAGACATGACAACACATTAGTTGTCATTGTACTGAAAGTATTGTTCAATATCGACGTCTTTGCCACACGCCTCATTGATTACAATGTAGCCTATTTCAAACCCCTGCAGAACAGTCTCAGTTTCTGACCCCTCATTGGCGAAACTTTACTTTGATTTTAGGGGCAGCGTTACACCAACTCCGTTGACTTCATGGGGCCAGTCCAATGGCGGGTACTCTATATAGCATTCTACTAATGGCTGTGGGATGGCATGCTACTATGGCGGCGGTGCTCTGATTTCAGTGTTTAAACACGGACGCATTGCGTTCTCATACACTTCAATAGGAGAGCTGCACTGTTTTCACTTGACAGAATACTTGGTTAGAACGGTATCAAAGATGATACGTCGTCACGCTGGTTTTTAGCCAAGCTATGGTCATTGTTGCGCAACTTGCGACAACGAGGGGCAGAAAACGGGCTGGTCACGTGGTTCATGTATTCGCGTGAGCTCATAGACTCCAATGCATTCCCTACACGGTTGTCCCATTTCTTTGTCCCTATTCAATCCACGTCTATGTAGAAAATCGGCCATTTGACGGGACCTATAAAGTGAACTGAGTTTTCGTAACTCAGTTGTTCTCCCATGCCGCCGTCATATGTCCGTTCATCTCCAGCTGTGAACAATGTTTAATGATGTTTAATGATATTATGATGTTGGCGATCTACAAGGTGTGTGTGTGTGTGTGTGTGTGTGTGTGTGTGTGTGTGTGTGTGTGTGTGTGTGTGTGTGTGTGTGTGTGTGTGTGTGTGACATGTCAATTGCACTTAAAGGGAAATTCCACCCATTTGCAACATTTTACTGTAGTAATACACCTTACAGACACATTCAAAACAAATACTCCCATTCTGTGTCCTCTAACCAACACATTAAGTGCCATTGCCCAGTTTCATTGTACTTCACACCCAGCAGAGAACAATTGCCAATCCAATAGCCAATCGCACTCATTATGCAAATGCTTAATGGCAGCTCTATACCAACACTCACTTTAAGCACTGACTGGCCCAGGGCTATGTTGGATTACACCAATGTGTGGTTGAGACTTTCTTCATCTACAGTCTGTCTTTTGCTATTGCATGCACACTTTCCCATTCTCATTTCTATCTACTGTATATACAGTACATGGATGGTGTGTGACTCTAAACCTGTTTGTTACATTGATCATTCAAGGCAATGACTGATATAGTTACTATTGACATCAATAGCTATGTACTCACTCTCCACATTTTTCTGTCTTCCATTTAACAGTTTCATGGGCTCATATCACAGACCACCAAGTGCAGATCAAGACTGACCTCCCAACCTACTTCCAACAACTTCAAACCACTCTACAGCCAGGATCTGCCTGATGTTTCTTTCGGTTAAGAAGGACTCATTCTCTACCACTGTTGCAAAACTGCTTGCTCAGGGTGTACACATCACTTAAGACAACCTCTTCAGATTTCATATGTCAATAAAAATATTTTGATTTGTAACACCATTTATAATATTACTTCTTATTTATGTGTTGTCTATGTCAACGTTGATTACTTTAATGTATGGTTTGCAATCCACTACTTCAGAACCCCTGCAGTTTTCCACCAACTAGCTATTTGATTAAAAACAATGAACTCATGACATTTAGTTCCTCACAGATCCAACGCGTGGCGCTAGAGGTTCGGGGCGCGAAGCGCCCCGAACTTCTAGTAACATTTACGTTTGCCAATGGATGTTAATAGTAGTGGATGCTTTTGTGGTCTTGATCACATTGAGAGTGCAGAGAGTAAGCTACATTAGTAATTTACTATCTGTAGTCTAGAAAAGAATAAACCACTATTTGTACCCTCCAGGTGACAGGGAAGCTGCTCCAGTCATCCCTGACCAAGGAGGGGGAGACGGTGCGTCTGGATCAGAGGAATGTGCCCTTCCAGGTGGACACATCCAGTGACAGCCCCTTCCTCATCCTGCCTCTCACCTTCTACCACATCATCGATGACAGCAGTCCCCTGCGAGCCTGGGCTGCTAAGGGTAAGGTGGATGGTGGTTAGGATATGGAGGCATGTGTCCTCAACACTCCCAACAATTGTCATCGTCAGTCACTCAGTTGGCCAGTCAGTCGGCCAGTCGGTCAGTTGGTCAGACAGTCGATTTGGTTGAATGGGTCCATCCAATACCTTTCTCTGATTCTAACACAACCCATAGACGACAGTTTCCAACTGCAAGCAACTCAATATCTAATGGGAAATGTGTCTTTCCTAACTCCTCCCTGAAATCAAAATGTGACATTATTAAGACCCATGTTGCAAATACAAGTAGTGTCTTTACTCATGAGTCCCTATAGTCAAGTCCCAAGTCAGGTAAGTCCTACTATACATCAAGTTTGCTAAGTAAGTCCCGAGTCAAGTCCTACTTCAAGTCCTAAACCTAAAGTCACAAAGCTGAAAAAAAAAACAACACACACAAATCATTAGCATATTTTGCAATTTGTATTTATTTTTAGTTAACAAGGATTCTTTCACTGCTACTGTACTTTTAATTTATCAAAACTATTTAATACAAATAATGATATCTGATAAACTGAAAAATAATTAGAGCTTGGACTAGCACATGGGTTATAGATTTTGCCGTCCGCAATTGCTGGTGAAAAGCATGTGAAAATACATACCGTACACACTACACACCTACATTATATTTGATTTATTGAACTTCATAATGTATGTCCTATGCATTGCTATCACATATATTTTCTAGCACTAGCAGTGCATGTATATCATTCCAACCATCACCATGAAAATTATCGCCCCAGGTGGTACCGTTTGTGGCCCAAATTTGGGTGACTGGCTTATGAACCGGGGCTGGAACCTGCTGGATAATCAATGCGTACTATTCACTCTGTCCACAATGAATGAATGAATGAATGAATGAATGGGTTAGTTAGCACGTTTGCCAGTCATAGAGGTGCTTTGCCTGTAATTATGTAATTAATGTTAGCCTATCTGGGAAAGTGCCACTTCAGACATTGGCTATATGTTAACATGTTTCTTTTTTTTTTTTTTTTTGTTTTTTTTAGATAACCTATTTAATTTGTAGAATGTGTTACCTACACGCTTACATTATATAACCTTAGAATCTATGTATCACTATTCACTAATCATGGTATTACATATTTAGGTAATTTACAGAGGAGATCTTTGTTTGCGTAAGATTGTAAAATACATTTTAACAGTAGCTTAGTCACTGTTGTCACTGCCAGTCAATGAATTGACACATAGGAAGCTAACACTGCTGCAATACTATGGGCTCCATTTTCGTCACTGCTAAACCCCTTATCCCTTAACTTTTTGCCTTTTAAACTATTAAAATGAACATGTTTTAATAGTCTAAATGGCCAGTCTACGAGCTCACAATGTGTCAATAGATAGGCACGTTGAACTATTCCAAAAATAGTAAAAAATAGTAAAAAAAAAAAAATTGATAAGGGGTTTAGGATAAGGGGTTTAGATGGTAACGGAAATGGAGCCCTATATTTCTAGCACAATGTAACCTTCCCAAAATTCAATGACAATTATTCCTCCTAGATGGCAAATTTGATGTCCTGGTTTATACAATGTATAAACTTGGTTGGAACCTGCATGTTATTTGCACTACTAGCTGTAGGTCCAAAGAATTTCGATTGTATCGATTAGCGTTTTTACAAGCCATATGATGTGGGAGAAAAACACCTGATTTAGAGGTCATATTCATGAATGTTTTTTTGGTAAATAAATGTTATCTTATATTTGTATTACACATACATATTATTTTTTTTATTGAATTAACATGTTTCCTTATTGTCCATGCATTAAATATTTAGGTTTATCTACGGTGGAAGTCTTTAAGGAACACCTTAAAAACAGTACATCTTGTGTCGGCATTATGTTGTAATAGAGCTGGCCCACACAACAGGTGTCAGTGGTGTGAACTGGCTTCATCATCTTTCATGAAAAGAGCGGTACCAGGTCTTGAGGCGAGTAAAACACATATGTCCTTTAGTTTAAAAATAGTTCATGTTTTTATCCAGGGGGGGGGGGGCATTTTACTTTCCCTGCCATACAGTAGGTATGACGTCACAGGAGATTTTCCCTGGAGCCCCCCTTACTGTGTCACATAGCCTACAGTACGTCATGTCTTCCTCCATTTGGTAAGGGGGGCTCCAGGGAAAATCTTGCCTGGGGCTCCAAATTTCTTAGAAATGCCACTGGAGACAAACAAGCACAAGACAGTGGAACAGAAAGGAACAATAGGGAAGGTTCTTTCCAGTCTATTGACCTTCCTTCCTTCCATCTCTCTCTCTGTTTTCCCTTGTCCTCTGCTCTGCCCGTACCCCCGTCCCGTCTCTCCCAGGTGGAGGGTGGTCAGACCCAGAGCTGGCAGACTTTGAGCTGCTGGTGATCCTAAGCGCCACGGTGGAGCCGACCTCCGCCTCCGTCCAGGTGCGCACCTCCTACCTGCCCGACGAGATCCTGTGGGGCTACGAGTTCCCGCCCGTCGTCTCCCTCTCGCTGTCGGGAAAGTACGTGGCCGACTTCGCCTTCTTCGACAAGGTGGTCAAGACCAGGACGACGCCCGTTTTCATAGCGTCCGTCGGCGGCACTGCCCAGCAGCACGGCGGGTACCAGCAGGGTAACGGCAGTGGGCTGACGCCCAACAGCGGAGACCCGGAGAAGATGCGCCTGGAGCAGAGCTACCGGGAGACGGGAGAGGAGCGCGGCCGCATCAGAGACAGCAACCCGCTCAGTGTGCGCATCAGCAATGTGTAAAGGAGAAAATACTGTACATTTATGCAGTTATGTTTTATAGTTTTTACTTATTTTTGTCTGTACTTTGTGCTTGGGAATACCATGCACAAAGCACAATGCTTTGTGCATGCATACCATGCACAAGCACGCACACACACACGCACACGCACACGCACACGCACACACACACACACACACACACACACACACACACACACACACACACACACACACACACACACACACACAGTGTGTATTCCAAGATTAGTTCTCATGGTATCAAAGAGGAAGACATGATGTACTGTATGTAACACGTGATGAAGTTTTCTGTTAAGGAGAACTACATTTTCCCCCCAGTCATGTGATGTTTCTGCATTTCCCTCTGTGATATTTCTGCCTGTCATCCTGTCATACGCTCTACCCTGTCACTCAGACACAAATGTAATTTTGAGATCAATGTGTATGGTACAACAAGCCAGTGCACTGTAATGTCTTAACAAAAAGCACTTTTGAGAAACTGTCTTAACACAGCACTGAATGGAATGTAGATAATGCAATTCTCAATCGCTGTGGTGTAGCCAGCTATGGCTTAAGTCTTCTCATTGGCTGCATGGCAGCAAATCAGCTCTGGGGCCTTGTGTGTAGGCCAAAAGCCTATACCACCAGGCCTGAGCCCGGGCCTACCAAATAATTATCCATAATAATTAAAACCAGTCATCAAGAGCTTCAACACATGATGAACAAAGCATGGCAGTGTGACATTTTTAATTGGGGGTCAGGTGATTTCTGGACCTTTGAATTGCAGGTTTTAATTATTCTGGGTAATTATTTGGTACGCCCAGGTCCAGGGCTGGTGGTATAGGCTTTCGGCCTACCACAAGGCCCCAGACCTAATTTGCTGCCATGCAGCCAATGAGAAGACTTACACTATACCTGGCTACACCACAGCGATCGAGAATACCAGCCAATGTGTGAAAATGGAATGTACTGTATTCAAGGTGTCGAATATTTCCAGATAGTAGAGTAATTAAGTCTTGTTTTCTGTATGCAAAGAATGTTTTAAAATAGAGAAAAGTAGCACTTTACATTATATACTTTTGTACCTGAGGAGGTAGTAGAATTTTTAACTGCAATTAGTAGGTGAATATAATGATTTCTAGCGCTACTAAAAGCACTTTAGTACATTTAAATTAAAAAAATCCTTAACACTGAATAACACTGACTTCCCAAATGATGGGCTCACAGAACAAGACATCTTGTTGTCTCAATCAATCGCTGCAAAAGCTTTAAGCAAATCACTTGATACAAACAAGATATTGTTTATGGATCTCACAGTGCCACAGTACGTATGTAATCAATGCTTGTGATTTCTGGTGTATGTGGTTATCATGTGTTGTGTGTTAAACATATAACAATGAAACCCTTGGTAGCATTAACACTTGCAGATGCACTCGTTTATTAACTAGTTTCTACCATTCTAAAACACAATGGCCTCGTAAACAGCTTAATGGGAGACACAAAAGTTTAGTATTTATATTTATATTTATAAATTTAAAATTATCTGATTCCGAGCTACTCCTGCATGATGTAAGGCATGAATTGTGAGGATGATGGTGGGTACGACATTTATTGGGTTTTATTTGTTGGAACGAGGAAATTAGTGATGGCTCGATACTGTATCTAATAGGTATAAATAAAATAGCCATTTGGGTTAATAAAAGGACTGTATACTTTGATAGCTCAAAATATGTGGTTGAAACCAGGAAGGACCACCAGTCGTCTAAACAGCTGGAAGACAGGGAGTACTTGCGGAAGTAATCAATCCAATTACAATTGTTCTTATTCACAGCCACAGAGAGGCATTCTAAAGCCATACTATTAAAGACACACCAAGTATCGGGGCATTGCTGCCTATAATACTGTATTTGTGAGAATTACATACTGCATGTACTGTAACTAACAAACCACAGTCCACAACAACCAATCACAGGCCAATTCAGAACTCTGCAATTCCTCTCTAACATTGTGTATCACCACAATTGTGACAAGTACTAGCAGAATCCCTAATTCTTGGCAGACTCTTGTCCTTTTTTATATGGAAGATACATGGTCTTGTACTAAATGTGTGCAATGGTTGAATTGAAGGACTGAGGCGGTTTTCTGTTTTAAGAGCTTATTGATAAGGTGTAAAAGATCAGACTTTTGTATGTTTGGTTGACATTGTGATTGTAAATGAGCAAGTAAGATTGTGTGGACATGGATATATGACTCTCAACTGTAATAGATTATTCACCTAAACCCCATTAATGAATCTCCACTCCATAATAATTTCTACTAGGTGTTCAAATAAATGATGCATGGCTGGCAGAGCTCCATCTACAGATGTCACATGATCTTTGAATATTATTATTTTTAAAACAATAGTGGTGGACGGACATTGTGCCAATGCGCTATTGACGTAGGCCTACATAGACTAGCAGGAAACTGTTAGCCACCAACATAGATTTTTATAATTACCCTTATTATTATTATTATTATTACCCTTAATTGCGCATTTAAACATCAACTAAATCAGCTAAAATAAAAACATGGCTAGAATTCACCAAATTGCATTTTTTTTTTTTGTTACCTGCAGTGCCACCTAGGTTAGTAGGGTTGCTCTGCTTTTCTCCCCTACCTCTCCTTCCCTCCACAGAGTCCACACTCTCTACGGCTGCATTTTGCACAGTCCGTGTTTCGGCCGGGGTGTGACGTCACGTCCTCCTTTTTTGAAAGGGTTTCAATGGGAACTTCCCACTAGTTCCTGTCTGCATTTTGCACAGTGGTCAGGCAGTAGGAAAGACCCGCAGTTGGCCGAAACGCAGACCGGAACAAGCCGGAAGTCTCATTGACACCCATTCAGAAATGCAGGATGTGACGTCACAGCTTGGCCGAAACTTGGACTGTGCAATCTGTAGTCTGTAGCGGCTCTGTGGCTGCCTCCACATTGCTTTTTGCACAGTCCATGTTTCGTCCGGGGTGTGACGTCACGTCCTCCTTTTTTGAATGGATTTCAATGAGAACTTCCGGATAGTTCCTGTCTGCATTTTGGACAGTGGCCAGGCTGCAAGAAAGACCCGCCCGCGGCCAAAATGCAGACAGGAACAAGCCGGAATGGCCCATTGAAACCCATTCAAAAATGCAGGACGTGACGTCACAGCTTGGCCGAAACACAGACGGTGAAAACTGCAGTCTGTAGCCCCTGTACAGGTCTGAAGTCCACAGCCATCTCACCTGGCAATCAGCACATTGTCTGACTCTACCCCTCATCCAATCACCGTTACCTGTTGCTTAGAAAAGCCTCACCTCCACCTGAGCTTATTCTCTCAACCAGTTCATCAATTTAAGTTGTTTGTAGCCTTGTCCCTGCAGTCCAGTGTTTGTCTCCCCATTGTTGTCCCTGAGTAAACCCTGCTTTTTAGTTTATTGTTCTACTTAAGTGTAAATTCTGTAGTATATGCCCCGCCTTGGGACAGGTAAGACAGAGGCATCTGTACATAGGCACCATGCAGGTAGAACCTTGTTAAACAAACTATAATAATTATAGTATATGGAAATGTGGTATTGTGTTCTGAGTTTCTGTTTGCTCTCTGCTTTGGTGGGGAGTGAGTTTGGCAACTGAGTCATTGAATGATTGCTGGATGAGTGACAGGTGCCTGCCCCTGATCCCTCATTGGTCCTGTTCATCATACTGTTTTTATGCTAAAAATATGTTCAGTAAAATATGTTCAACAAAAACTGTAATGAAATAATAGCCCGATAGGGCAGGAGAGTGTAAAAATACATAAACAGCCTAATGCAAGCCCAGTACCTTATAAGTGCCCAGGGTCCGAATGGATTTTTCCTGATAACAGCCCGGGCTATTTGGTATTCTACGGTATATACTTTGTAACCCTAGTGTGACAATCAGGTAATAACAATATAAATATTATTATTGTATTGCATTTAATATATAAGTATTCATCCCATTTAACACCATCTCAGGCCACCTCAGGCCGAAATGGATTTTTTTACTGCTCTGTTGTTAATACATTTTTTTCTACTCAAATATGCTAACATACAATTAGCATATTTGGGCAGAAATAACATACAAGCAGAAATAACAGGGAAAACCCTATAACCACATGTTGAAATGCTTTACCAAACTTTTCTCAGTTCATCTTTATGTATTTCTTCCTGTAGAATTCATTTCTGCAATGTACATTTTTGTATTTCGCATACTTAATGAGATAATTAGCATATTTGGGCAGAAATAACAGGGAAAAGCCTATAACCACATGTTGATAGGCTTTACCAAACGTTTCTCAGTTGGTCCTTATGTATTTTATCCTGTAGAATCCATTTCTGCAATGTACATTTTTGTAGTGTGCATACTTAATGAGATAATTAGCATATTTGACACAGCATATTTGGGTGGAAACCCTGGAACCCTGTAACTAATTGCTAAAAGTCTTTGCCAGACCTTTCCCAGTTATGTATTTTGTCCTGCAATTTCTGCAATGTAGATTTCTGTATTGTGCATAATTAATGCATTAATTAGCATATTTAACACTCTGGCAGAAATAACAGGCAAACCCTATAACACATTGATTAAAAGGCTCTGCCAAACCTCGCCCCTGCATCTACCCACTAGTCTCTGAAACCTGTTGCCCCATAGCCTACTGTAGGTTTTGTTCATGTTTTCCCTGTTATTTCCACCAGTGTCATATATGCTAATTTATGCATTAATTATGCACAATTCAAAATGTACAATGCAGAAATAGATTCTACAAGACAAAATAGGATCAACTGAGAAAAGTTTGTCAGAGCCTTGGGCAAAGACTTTTATCAATTAGCTACAGGGTTTTTTCTGTTATTTCCGCCCAAATATACTGTGTCAAATATAATAATTATCTCATTAAGTATGCACATTACAAAAATATACATTGCAAAAATGCATTCTACATGACAAAATACATAAGGATCAACTGAGAAAGGTTTGGTAAAGCCTTTCAACATGTGGTTATAGTTTTCCCTGTTATTTCTGCCTGTAGGCCTATGTTATTTCTGCCCAAATATGCTAATTATCTCATTAAGTATGCGAAATACAAAAATGTACATTGCAGAAATTAATTCTACAGGAAAAAATACATAAAGTTCAACGGAGAAAAGTTTGGTAAAGCCTCTCAACATGTGATTATAGGGTCTTCTGTTATTTCAGCCTGTATGTTATTTCTGCCCAAATATGGTAATTATCTTATTAAGTATGCACAATACAAAAATGTACATTGCGGAAATTCTACAGGAAAAATACATAAAGATCAACTGAGAAAGGTTTGATAAAAAGCCTTTTATCGAATAGTTATAGAGTTTTTCCTGTTATTTTCACCCATATGTCAAATTACTTGACCCATAGGTGCTAATAACAAGAAGAAATATATATACCGGTAAAATACAATCATAAAAGGCTTCACCAAACCTTTCTCAGTTGATTCTTATGTATTTTCTCTGTAGAATCCATTTCTGCAATGTACATTGTTGTATTGCGTATTTTGCATAATTAATGATATAATTATCATCTTTTGTCAAATATGCTAATTATCTCATTAAATATGCGAGATATAAAAATATACGTCTCAGAAATGGATTCTACAGAACAAAATACCTATTAAAATCAATTGAGAAAAGTTTTGCACCCTTTTAACGTGTGGCTGCGCGCTTTTCCCTGTCTATTACTACGTGAGATCCAGCACCCGTTGAAATTTGTGAATGTGCGTGCACCCTTCGCCTTCCACTGTTTAAAAGCTGTCCATTATTCTGCTGGGAACCCCCTACTCTCCATAACGTTAATTACGTACCCCTGGTAAATATTCACGAATAAGACTATACTTCCTCTATGTGTAGCGTTGGGCCAACCGCCTCACATAGGAAGTGCTGTTGTCATTCAGCTTCGTGACCTGCTCGACCATGGGGGTTGAGTTCCTCCTGTGTATGATCGTTCTACTTAATCTAAATCAAGGTAAAACCTTCTAAAACCTAAATGTACTATGTTGATGTTTTTCACATACTTGTTGCCTATCACAAGTTAGTCACAGATGATGCATTAGAGATTAGTTAAATACACTTACCAAGCAAGTATCTTTTGTTCTTGATTTGCTCTTAAAGGGGTATTTCACAAATAAAAGTAATAATAATAATTTTATGGTCTACTCAGTCTCATGTGAACACTCCAGACAGTTATAAGTTACTCCATTCAGTATTTAGATATTTGATGTTCATTTTAGTGTATTATATCTGCCGCTTTCCTATAAACCCATTCTAACTTAAAACTCCATTTTAACCATGACCATTTAACCATTCGAAAACGTGCCTCTTTTTTCTCATGACTGATTGTGCTCCTAATACGTGAGAGGGCTGTGGAATTTCATTTACAGTTTTCATTATTCCCATAGCTAAAATCCCTAACACGGACTTAATCCAATATAACAAGCTAAAACATGAACCTTGGTTGAAAAAAAAAAAAAAAAAGTTGTCCTTTAACAGTTTTGTACTCTGATGCTCAGCTTGAGCAGGGCTTACATTTAGGGGAGGCTGTTCTGTATATCTCACAATCTCACTTCCTTATTCTTTGAAACACTAAGATCATGTTAATTTATATGTACATGGGTACGAATGGTCACAGAAAAGACAAAAGTGTCTTTTGTGTCTAACTTCCTTCGTATTGTTGATCAATTTCTATAATATTAGCACATCCTTCATTCATTTTAGACCTAACCCTAGGTAATGCATTGTGTGTCCATATTACCAAAAAAGTAGCCTAGTTCCATGTGAATCTGAAATCTGATCCATTTAAAATGTGTAAAAAAAAAAAAGGCTTAGGAACCAGTGACATAAATTCTGTAGGTTTTCAATGTAATGAGTCGCGGGATGCAGCAAGGGTCTTTTAGAAGAGTCCCAGGGACCTTTGCTGAATTACACTTCAGAGACATATTTTATCCTTTTTACAAATTGGAGAATGTATCTCCTGTTTCTGTTTATATTCATGTAGATATGTAGGCCTAAGTAAATGAACATGGTGGATATTACTGTAGGCTACATGCTGTTTACAGTAGTGTAGTGTGTTTCACAAACTACACAACAGTATGCCAGGAGTCTAAACGGGGTATAAACCAGTGTGTCCCCAGAATTTTTTTTACACTAATGGAATAAATTATATTTCCTGTAATGTTTATAATACTGACTAATAATTAATTTGCAGTGGCCCCCAGTGATGTGAAGAAACGGATTGTTCTGAAGGGAAAGGATGTACATCTACACATCAACCTGACACTTGCCCTACAACAAGGCCCCAAGAGATTGATGTGGAAATTTGGAAACAAGCTTTTCCTGGAATACAAGTTTAAAGAAAAAGAATACGAAATCCATATTGATAGAAACAATGAAACGTTTACATTTTCTGGCAAGGATTATTCTTTGTTGCTGAAGAATTTAAACGAAATGGACAGTGGACTTTACAAAGCATTTGTGCTTATCACTGGAGGCGAGGAAATGCCTATTGTAACGTATGATGTGACAGTTCAAGGTAAGTTCCTAAACATAATCTACAAAATGAACTATTTTTTTTACTTTTAAACTTTTAAAGTAATACCTTGATTATTCTGGCATGTTTTAAGGTTCCTTGTTCCTTAATGTTTCCCAGTAGCCTCGACATCCAGGCTTTCATTTTCCTCCACGTTGGGCGAAAAGGGAAAGCTTGGACTAAATTGTGGCCTAGAAGTGGGAGTAACCGGGTAGCGGGTGGAACCTCCAAATGATGCTCTAAATCAGGGGTGCCCAACCTTTTTTGACCCAAGATCTACTTTTCAGCAGCCAACCCCTCCGGGATCTACCAGTCCAATATCAATATTTCAGTCAAATCAACATTTCAAACCACACGCATCGTTGCCAGCCTGCAGTACTTCATGTCCATATATATAAACATAAAGTACAACAGACTTGTCATAAGTAGGCCTACAACAGTACAACATAATTACAACAGACTTGGACAAACACTGCCATTGCAAATGCAATCATAATAAGAACAGTCCAGAATACTCCATTGTAAGTTGCAGAACAGTCCATTACACGTTGCAGAACAATACTGTTGACATAATTCGCAGACAGCAGACAACAATCCTCTAAATGAGCCGCTTCGTAGACAAACAGACACGCACACGCACGCACACACACACACACACGCACGCACGCACGCACGCACGCACGCACGCACGCACGCACGCACGCACGCACGCACGCACGCACGCACACACACACACACACACACACACACACACACACACACACACACACACACACACACACACCCAATCCCCTCCCCCCCACATCTCCCGAGATCTACTTGTGACTAGGCCGAGATCTACCGGTAGATCCCTTAATCTACTGGTTGGGCTCCCCTGCTCTAAATGATGTGATCGTAGCACAGCACTGGAGGGGTGGGAGAGGGGCTGGGGATGACGGCATGAGAGATCAATTCAGAGCTACTGGCCTCTAGGCCAAAATCATTTCACGTTAGTGCAGGGTAGTTCCCCAGTGAAAGCCCCAGGGACTGATGTTATCTTTGCTTCAGTTGGTTGTTTAGTATTCTATTTGTTTGGTGTATAGACAGGGTAAGCGTTATAACCATCCGATAAAAGGGTGTACTTTTCTCAGTTGATCTTTATGTATATTTTTTGTGTATAATCCATTTATGCTTTGTACATTTTTGTATTGCACATAATTACAGAGATTACACTTATCATATTTGAATAAAATGTGCTAATATATTTTAGCTATACTAAAACTGAACCTGAAAGAACAAAAGCGTAAGGTTGTCCTTTAGTTGTTTCCAGTCACTGGGCATTCCTACACTGTACTGGGGAGGCAAGATGATGTAGAGAGTAAACATATAGAATATGCACATCGACTGGGTGCTGGGCTAAAATAGGCTTCATCGGATAAGAGATGGGGCCCACACACCACTGGTACAAAAAGACTATCTTTATTATTAGTTAGACAAGGTTTAGCTCGTCAAAATCTTCATTAGGTCATGGTCAACATACACACCAGTTTTTTCTTTTATACTACAAGGGTAGTTACGGTACCCTCATTCTCCAATCGGTTTGTAACCCCTCCGATCACTGCAGGTGTGACACGCCAAGTTCATCAACCCTAAGTAGGTATAGGTGGAACCCATTGGCTCTATGAGTCAGTAGAACATGTTTACAGGGTACATCACACACATTTGTGAATCCAGACTGGACAATCATGAGAGTAACGAGAGAAACATTATACAATGTGGATAAAATCCATCTGTGGATTTTATCCGCATTGTATAATGTTTCTCTCGTTACTTTGTACCAGTGGTGTGCGGGCTCCATCTCTTATTCGCTGAGGCAAGAGGCAACACACATACCCTCTATTGATCAGATTAATTTATGTCATGGTATTGCAGTAGGTTTAACTTTAAACGTTTGTGTTTCCGAGGCTAGTTTGACCTATAGAGTGCCTAAAGTCCCAATGTCAATTGCTTTGTTTATTTATTTATTTATTTTTTTGTGGTAAAAAATAGTCAGGCACTCATATTTGATAGTCTGTAAGAAAATCACATACATACCATTGTTCCTGGTTAGTGTTGCTGAAATTAAACCCTTAATATCTTTCTCCAGATGAGGTCTCCCCTGTACATCTGACAGCTGCCCCACTGTTCTCCAGTCCTGATTTCTGTAACGTGACAGTGAACTGTAGCAGCAAGGACTCTTCTGCCACAATCACAAACACCTTTACATGTGACAGCCACACCCAACAGTGCTCTAAAGAGGGAGGAGAGAGTTCAGAGGTCGCATCCTCTACTGGTCAACTAGTCCTCCACTGGTCATCTGTCAATGTGTCTGATTGGAGAGTCATCTGTAACCATAGCAACGACCTTGACTGGAAGAATGCCACAATGCACCTGACACCAGCTCTGTGTCAGGTGACAGGTAAAATGTGTTTCACATTTTATGTCATGACTCATTTGTTTTGTAAGAAATACAGTATGTACAAAAGCTAAACAAGGCGGGGTACCCTATATTTGGGAAGGTGGATTGGTGCAAGGGGTGTAGCGAATGAGTTATGGGTGAATTATAGTCTTAATTATTATTACTGGTGTGAGGAGAGTCAGTAGGTGATACTTAGGTTTAAGAATTTAGGCGTTATAGGTTTATCGTACTTAATTTACGTAATTTATGTTTACTGCAGTGACATAGGCCTGCAGAGACAGATAATGGGTGGAATTCTACAACATGGTGTAGGGAGCTTATTGTTGCACATGTGCAGTGGTGACCGACAAAGATCTTCCAAGCAAAGATATGCTATGGTTCAAAGCGTACCTCTAGGCCTAGGCCTGCTACATTTGGATTGCGGCCTGTAACAGGCCACAAGGCCTGTATGACTTTATAAATGCGTGTGGGTTTTTTTTCTTCTCTTTTTTAAGGTGTAAACTACACGGTAAAATATATGTTATTAAAATATGCTTATATAATTATAGTTAGGACTTGAGAGTATAATGTGGATGTTCTGACTGCAATTTGCAATTGAATTAATTACGCTAATTTGTTAATTCATTTGTTTACACTGTAGCCTGATCTGATTGCTCACATCTGAGTCATACAACTTGTACATTCCAAACTAGGCCAGTAGGCCAATGACAGTACTACCGGTATGTTTGACATGAAAATATTTGTCTGAACTTGCTTTTGTGTACAGACTCTGGCACTGACCCTGACCCTGACCCACCTATAACTATCATAATTGTGTGTTGTGTGGTTGCAGCTGCAGCAGCTGCTGCAGCTGCTGCAATCTACAAGTGGAAAAGTAAGTTCCAGCACATAGTTTCATTTTCATTTCATTCCATTTCATTATTTAAAATTATGAAAATTCCCCAAATACCACAGTTGTCATGATGAATACAGGCTATGTCTTAAACAGTGTTGGGAATATTACTATACCTTGTTAATGTATTACTTATTACTTATTACCTTCATTTTAAAGCAATATACTGTATTACAATATTGCTGTCTGAGCAGGTGTAATATATTAGTATTACTATTACATATTACTTAAAAGAAAAATGTTGTACAAAATATATAATTAAATATTTAGTGTCACTATTAATCAGATTTTGTGTAGGCCAGTGGCATAGCTACAATAAAGAAAGCACACTTGGCTATCTGGGAAATCCATATGAAATCAACTTGACAAAACGTCCTCCTGAATAAATAATTTGATGACAAATTATAGAAAATAATTAATTATTTAACTTCTGCAGTTGTCAAGACAATTTCACAAGAACATTTTCAACGAGACAGATTGACAGAAAGTAATATTGAAAGTAATGCAGTAATGCAGAAAGAAAAGTATAATATATTAGATTGTTTTTGTTCAGTAATATATTTATATTACAAGTTACTGCATTTTGGTAATATATTATGTAATATATTGAGTTATGTAGTGCACATGTCCCAACACTGGTCTTAAATATGTTAATAGGGTTTGTGTCCCTTTCTAAGACATTATAATTTATTATTCACGCCATCTGGCATTTAAATAGTGTTTTTTTTTAATGGAAATCACATTAAGAATTGTTTGTACCACTATTTTCTTTTAAAGGGAAAAGAGCTTCATACATGCCTTCCGATTCTGTTCAGGTAAAAATCCATTTTTCATTACTGTCTGAGCTCTGAACTTGTGCAAGCATTTAAAATAATTGTTTATGGTAAAGTCAACAAAAGTAAAACATATACACAGGTCAATACACTGTGAAATGACTGTTACGACTCCATGTATAGGTCTTTGGGGAGGGGGGCTTTCACTTCCACACTTGAAAAACAAAAAAGAAAACCAACTGACCAACTAAGCAGCTATTTTTGTGCTCAGATGGGGCACCAGGGACACATATAGCTCTGCATAGGAGTCGTTGCTGTACTAAAAATGAGAAGAAAAGAGAAGATAAAATCATGTGTGCTTTATTACTCTAGTTACAGAACCTTGTTCCAGCGATGACTAATGCAGACAGTGCTAATGTTCAGCACCCTGAAGGTGAAGGTACTACCATCTACAGTGTTATCCAGCCTCACTCTGGCTCCCTATCACGAGTACCGGCGACCACCCAGCAACCTGAGGGGGCGACCACCCCTCAGACACCCAGCAACACCACCAACACAAACCCTGAGTCCCTGTATGCTCAGGTTCAGAAGCCTGATAGATGAGTGACAGTCACATACCCATTAAAGGAGAAATTCATTCCCCAAACATATACGCATGTATCAGCCTATAACCCTGTACAACACATACTGTACATGTTGGCCTTGAATTGTTTGATACTCATTCCCCTGGAATGAGTATTTTAGTAGCTCAATATTTTTTGTCCTTCTAAAACACATTATTTATTCAATTATTTATTTATTTTCCTATTAATAGTGTATGCAGGCATACACTGTCATGCTTGGGACAGCATTATGTAGTAATTCATGGGTATACTGTGTGGTAGGCAAGGTTAAGGCCACTTTTTTGTGTGTGTGTGTGTGTGTGTGTGTGTGTGTGTGTGTGTGTGTGTGTGTGTGTGTGTGTGTGTGTGTGTGTGTGTGTGTGTGTGTGTGTGTGTGTGTGTGTGTGTGTGTGTGTGTGTGTGTGTGTGTGTATAGTTACATTTCCATGATGTAATTCCAAATGTGGACCAAAAAATGTTCCAATGATTTGATATGCTCCGCTTGTACTGTTGTACCCAAACAGCTCTCAAAGCCACTCTTTTAGGGGGTCTACCTAAACAAGTTGATTCAGCTACTGTAGTGCATTGTAGTTTTATTTTTTCATAAAAATGATAACTTCCTGATTTTACCACAGACTGGATCTGTGGATCTGAATCAATTTCTTAAAAAACAAAAAACAACAAAACAAAACAAAACAAAACAAAACAGTGATGCTCTTCCGAATCAACTTTGTGTAATACTAAAAGAGTGACTTTGAGAGCTGTTTTAGCATACAATGTCAATGAGGGACATATTAGGAATTAGCAATTTATAATCTCCCACTAGAACATGTTCTCCTGGACTCCACTATAGGGTAGCCATCCTCACAAACATGCACTAATCCTGGTCTCTATAGTGCCTCCCCCTGGCCAAACTGATGGAGGGGTCAGTCGAAATAACGTGTTCCTTCCACACGCCAGGAGGTGAGGTGAAAAGAAGGCAGCTTGGTCTCCTCATGCATTGAAGGAAGCATGAGGCATGTCCGCTAAATACCCAGGTTGGCAGGGTGGGTAGAGCCCAGGATCACATTAGGAATTTGCACTGGGTGAAAATGGGTTACACAGAATTGAGACCAAAAAGAAATGTCCTTGATTTTAATACTTTCTTCATCATCATTGCAAATAGCCTTTTTTTTTTTTTTTTTTTTACATTTTTTACAAGGTACGTTGTGAATAACGTAATGGATAGCACCCACCGAGACTGCATTTTAAAAATAATAAAGAGGCAAGCCTTTAGAAGTTCTTGTGAAATTATCAGAAATAATATGTAAATATATAAATATGTAATATGTACATCATGTACCATCTTTAAGTAAAATTCCCTTCACAGTGACATATTTTTTTTCTTTCTTTTTTTTTTAGCTGCATTTTTTTTTCAGTCTCTCAGAAGGTAGAATTATTGATGCGTTGGTGTTTGTTGGCCACTATTGTAAACAAGTGTATGCTTAACTAGTGTGTCCAATCAGCTTTGTCAGATTTGATGTAGTTGTACTTGAATTGTACCGTAATTCTCCAAGCTGTTATCAGTTTTGTTGCAGCGTGTACTTGACTTGTACTGTAACCCTCATCTCTGTCAATAAAAAAAATCATTCATTCATTCATTCATTCATTCATTCATTCATTCATTCATTCATTCATTCATTCATTCTTGTTCACATTACTGGGCAGTGTCACACACTTTAAACATAACCTCCAGGGGTGTAGTGGAGGGGGGACGCGGGGGGACGGCTTCCCCCCCACTTCTCCCATCTAAAATATTTTTGAGGCAAAAATATATTTTTTGACTTTCATCATTTACTTTCACTGATACAATTTGCATTGTAAACCATCTTTCTCAATATGCTGTACTTGTCTGCGTCTTTTAATAGTATGTATGTGTGTGTTGCGCAGGTAGGCTACACACAAATGCACATGTATGTGTGCGTGTCTTAAGAGGCGTCCCTCCACTTCTAAAAGTCCCACTACAACACTGATAACCTCACAAAAGCTAGACGTAAAAACCTAACCTTAATTCATTATATTATCAAAAATAGAAAGTCCGCCGCTGCGGGGGTTGGTGGTGGTTGTGGGGGGTACTAGTATTTGGGGTTCTATTAGAAGGTAAAGCTCCACCCGCATTGGAGGTGCTTACGGTAATGCACGGAAGAAGAACAAGGGGACACCATTTATTTTTCTCAAATTGCTCTTAAATGTATGCTCAGCTTGATTTTCCTCATTGCCCTCTAGTACACCAAAATCTTGCAAAGCATTGTGAAATTGCGGCAAGTTGTAAAAAAAAGTTGTTTTTTTTTTTGTTTTGTTTTTTAAACCTTGTGTGTGTGAACGGGCCCTTATGAATAACTGTCTAGATAACCTGTATTGCCTGGACGTTGTTTGTGACCATAAGCTGATTTATGGCAAAAAGAAGTAATTTCGTACTTGTGCTAAAACCACAATAATAGTATTACACAGCTGTTACTGAAGAGCCAAATTTGTATGTTTTATTCAAAACAATTAAATAAACGTATTTAATACACATTTGTTTCTGTGAAGCATTAAGTAAATACATAACAATATTAACATATAGTAAAAGGTCCATGTCAAGCATTTTGTCAACAGTAAACATAACTGTATTAATAATAATAATACCACTATGACATCAAGTTGTGTTTCACCATTTGGTGGGTGGAATGGGTGGAATTCCCCTTTAAATGTCCTCACTTTGTTGTCAAACAGCAAAAATATCGGTTCCACAAGCTCACAATGTTTTGTGAGCTTGTTGCAGATGGGGAATGTGAAACCTTTAATAAACAATTTCAAGATATTTTATAATAAAGAAACATACTGTTGTTTTTTGTTTGGTTAAGAGCTGAGGCTCTAAACAGCTTTGCCAATCTCATAATATCATAATGACTTGCTATGCAACATTTTGAGTGATGACTGTCAGAGAGAATCTACTTCAGTCCTTCTTTTGGCGTCTTTCCATGATGTTGACGGTGATGACAGCAGACAACATGATGACCAGACAGATGACGATCAGGGAACTCCTCTCTAGACAGAGAGAGACACCGGCAGTGGAATGCTCTGGTCAGACAACCCACAAGGCAACATACAGTATATGGTATAGAGAAGAAAACACATAACAAGGCATTTACAGTCTCACGAGTCACAACCTGTGACACTGAGGAGCTGGCAACTTGTCATGTTCATAACAATGATGAAATATAAACTATTTTGATTGTTTGATTCTAAAAAAAAAATTGATGAATGTCAAATGATTAAGAAAAAGTCTAAATAATAATTGACAGTAAGAGGGCACTGTTTTTTTTTTTTCACCTTTGGGGGCAAGGGGTTTCAGATTGTCTAAATCCTAACCGTTCCAAGAAAGTATATTTTATTTTTGCTATATCAGTTGTGCTGGTATAGCTTTTAACCAGTTAACTTGAAATAATTAATGACATGACCTGAAAAGCAAAACATATTTTACCTGCATCCAGCTGACACAGATGTTGAATCTGCTTTGTGTCGTTGCTCCAGCTGACCAGGTTGCTATGGTTACAGACGACTCTCCCCTGAGACACGTGGACAGAGAGGAGACCAGTAGAGGTCCTGACCTCAGAACCTTCTCCTTCCTCCTTAGAGCAGTGTTGGGTGTTGTTACATGTCAAGGTGTTTGAGACAGAAGAGTCCTCGCTGCTACAGGTCACTGTCACGTTACAGGAATCAGGGCTGGAGGACACTGGGAGCACTGTCAGGTGTACTGGGGACACTGCATCTGGAAGAAGATTCATTTTAAAAGGCTGTAAGGCATGGAAGGAATTATATGCAACATAGATACAGTACAGTTCGACTACAACAACTCTGAAAAACTGTGAAAAGGCACACTAATTCATTTGTTTACAATAGTGACCACCTTGTTCATTTCATCAAGACATTTAGAGACGTACAAAATAATCACTTCTTTAAAGCCAGAAGCAGCAAATCATAGAGGAGCTAAAATCTAAGTAGAGTTAATGAGGTAAAGTCTTAATGACTGTGAATGAACTGGGAAACATTAAAGATGGAATGCCATGATTTTTTTCTGCCCTAAAACATGATCATCAGGTATTATTGTTATATGAAGAGTAAGATTTATTTATTTTTTTTTTTTTTTTTCAAAAAAGTGTACAGTGTTTGTTAAACTGTCATTTTTATGATTCCACCCTACCAGTTCATTAAGTATGCCTGGTTTGCCTGGTGGGTGGTGATGGGTGGAGATCCACCTGAACTGAAGCCACACCCACAGCTTTAGTTGTATGATACAGGGGGAGGAGTTAGGGGAGGGGCTGAGCACATGATGTCACTATATTGAAGTTTTTTTCATTGGCATGTTTGACTGGAAAGGTTCAGCCCCCAGGAAGAAACCCTAAATACAAAGGGAAGATATCATTGCACATAAAAAACACACCAAGGGGTCTATTTACATACTGTCACCTCTCAAACATTTACAAAATTGGAAAAAATACAAAAATCACGGCACCCCCTCTTTAAGGAACACAGAACCCATATTGAAAAAAACTTTATATGCCAACTCTTGAAAGTGCCACCTTTCATACAAGTCACTTTACAAAAGATACAATGGATCTTACGGTATATCTGTTTTGTACGGTATATATTTTTTATAAATTACAAAATTATACAGTATAAGTTTCACTTTATTAACTTTATTCAAGGTATTATGTTTAAAAATGAAGACGAATTTGTTCATTTTGTAGATTATGTTAAGAAACTTACCTTGAACTGTCACATTATACGTTACAATAAGATTTTCTTTGCCTCCAGCGGTAACCACAAATGCTTTGTAAAGTCCATTGTCCATTTTGTTTAAATTCTTCAACAACAAAGAATAATCTTTGTCCGAAAATGTAAACGTTTCATTGTTCCTATCAATAAAGATGTCGGATTGTTTTGTTCTTAAAGTGTATTCCAGGAAAATATTGTCTCCAATTCGCCACACCACTCTCCTGAGGCCTTGTTGTAAGTCAGGTGTCGGGATGATGTGTAGATGTACATCATTTCCCATCAGAACAGGCTGTTGCTTCACATCACTGGAGGCCACTGCAAATTAATTATTAGGCAGCATTATAAACATTATACAGAAAATATAATTTTATTCTATTAGTGTAAAATAAATAATATTCTGGGAACACACTGATTTAGACCCTTTCTTTGGCAGTGTAGTCTGTGAAACAAACTACTCTACAGTACTGTGCAGTCATGTCGTCATGCTTTGCAAAGTCCATTGTCCAAATTTGTTGAATTTACACAACAAAAAATAATCTTTCTCAAAAAACGTAGGCTTTTCCTTTTTATCTGTAATGAGTTTGAGTAGCTTGCATTTAATTAACATTATAGTCTAGTAAAATATCTTTTCCAAGTAAGTCTAATTAGATCAGGTGTCGGTAAATGTACATCCTTTCCCATCACAACAGGCCCTTGCTTCAAATTACTGGAGGACATTTGTTGCCTATAATAGACATTTTGTTGCTTATAATATTTAACCATTTTATTTTATTGCGACAGTTTATATATCGTACCCATGTTAAAGTGAAATAGATGAACAATAATAAATAGATCTTAAAAATATAAATTAATATAGGTCTAACTATGTGTTTATAATGAGGAACAAGAATGTGAGATTGTGAGAAAGGGAACAATAAAAGGTCCGTGGGTTCCCATTTGGTGTTGTTAAACAAATCATTTCAATTATTGTGACAGTCAGATAACTCACAAATGGATGTAACCGAAGTTTATTATAGACTCAGAATATAAGTGTGCATTTCTTTAGGCTCTGCTACATTTCTCCATGCTTGGCACAATTAAGAACCATCATTAAACAGAGAAGGGAGCGAGGTACCGGTAGATACTGTAGACAGACAGACAGACAGACAGACAGACAGACAGACAGACAGACAGACAGGTAGATATACCAAAGTTATCAACTAAATATATGTTTAATGTGAATGTTATTTAAAAGGTCATCATACCTGAAGCTGCTATGCAAATAACTCCCACTACCACAAAAGCAGACATTCTCAACATAAGCTACGTACTCTGTGTACAATATTACAGCAAGCACAGAGGGAGTATGCTTCTGTTCTCATGTGGTCACAGTGGTCTACTCTGCAGACTTCCTGTTTTAGCTTTATCGCTCTCAAAGGCAGTGTTAAATGGTGCATTTATATCGCACCTTTATCCAAGGCGGTTTACATAGCTTGTGCATCAACTGCATCACATTCACCCATATTCATATGGCAGTGGAAACCATGCAAGGCACCAACTAGCACATCAGGAGCAATTAGGGGTTCAGTGTCTTGCTCAAGGACACTAACTGGGGGAACCCGGGATCGAACCGGCAACCTTGCAGTCACCATCCAGTGACTCTACCCCTGAGCCATTGCCACCCTGCTGGGCACATTGCAAAATACATAATTCAGTAGTTACTGGTATGGCACAACCTCCATCTCATCACAAAACTCAAAGAAGAGTAACCTCTCAAGCTATGCAGTCTTATCACAGCCATATATGGCCATCAGCGATCATCAGTTAACTTAACAGGATGTCCGGGACTGATACTCAGCTGTGACAAGAAACTGTCAAACCGCATGACTTGTTTTGCAGAGAAATTAGATGGTGGTAAATTGCATGGTAATGAGAGCCCCCATCTGGCAATTCTTTAGCAATGACACTAGCATTAGTGGCTTTGCAATGTTGTTGAATGCAGGTGCTGGATGGTGTTATATCCAGTGTATGGGATAAATTATATACCATAATGTACCAACATTTCAATCAAATTGAGATGGACCCTATAACCTGCCCTAAATCCTTGATCACACCACTGTACTAGGGTTCATCATGAACTAGGTCTTTTTATCCATTGGTTCCAAAGTGGGATGGACTGATACTGATTTTTTTCAGTTCTGATACGAAATATTAATTTTTTAAAATTTCCTGATATCCGATATTTTTACATAGAAAACATGTACATTTTGTGCTCTCTTTCGACTTCTGGAACCTCCAGCACACCATTGTCTCTGAGACCCTCATACAGACCTTTGCACTGCCTGTGTTTTAGCCGAGCTGTGACGTCACGTCCTGCTTTTTTGAATGGTCATCAATGGGCACTTCCAGCTTGCATTTTCGGCGATGGTCAGCTGCAGACCCAGTTCCTCATGTGTCATCGCTCTAAGTCTAAGGTGTATGATCGATTTAAAAAAAAAAAAAACTTTGTATACTTTATTGTTTGATGTTTTTCACTTTGTACTTGTTCCATTGAGATGATGCATTACAGTATATATTTAATTGAATGACAATTTCATTATTATTACCCTCATTATTATTACCCTTATTTAGCATGATTCATCTTTTAGGTTATTAGAGAAAGTACCCTATTGGCCTGAATATAAGACAGTGTTTTTTCCAATGGCAATATCCTAAAAAAGTTGTCTTATATTTGGGGACTATATTATTTGACATTCAATGTTCTTTTTACACAAATGAAATGAGTCTTGAGAAATGGGTTTCGTCTTATAACCAGGGTCATCTTTTATTTGGGACAATACAGTAAAAGATTTGCTGCTTTCTTTCATTTTAGCGTTTTTAGCTGTTTTTGACAGGGTGGTGGGGGCATTCAAACATAATGCCCCCTTTTTTCTTTCTTTTTTACATTTTAAAGTGATGTATTTTTATCTATTACAGTCCTAATAGATCCCATCTAATGACATCTGTCCACAGGATCTACTGAACGTGACAAACCATTGAGCCTATGACTGAGTGTGGCTTCCTCCGTGTGGAGGCAGTGCCTCATTTAAATTAAGAAGATCCTGTGATTGTTTGTGGCCAGTCGTAATTTCCTTGGGTCTAGCAGGAATAGTAGATAACAAAAAAGAAATCGCTTTAAAACAAAGCAAAGCACAGTAAAACAAAGAACATATTTAGGTTCAAATGCGCCCTGTCAAAAACAGCTAAAATCTCTAAAATGAAAGAAAGCAGCAATTGAAAACAATAAATACATAAAATAACACTCCTCTTGTTTTCTATGATAACAACCTAAAATAACAAAGTTGTACTTTATGTACAGTTATCAAGCCAGTAGAGTTTTCTGTATATTAAATACTTCTATTGGACGATCCTGCTCCTGCCTGCCTGTCTGTTCTGCACAGACATCTTGAGTTCCACCGTCACATAAATAATACATAATAAACTAAAGTAATATTTTCACAACACTGCTCCTGACATGGACCAACTAAGAGACTTGAGGTGTGGTGGAACCCCCTTGTGTGCTATATTAGATCAGATTATAGGTTTATAAGTAACCTTGACAATAATGCAACAGCTATGGGTTCAGGTTACAGTAAATTCTAAACTAGTGTGCCCTCAGAATATTTATTTTACACAGTTAGTATAAAATTATATTTTTTGTATAATGTTTGTAATGCTGCCTAATAATTAATCTGCAGTGGCCTCCAGTGATGTGAAGCAACAGCCTGTTCTGATGGGAAATATGTACAACTACACATCCCAACACCTGATATAAGACTCTGACTTAGTTGGACCTTCAACAAAGCGGTTTTATTAGACCGCTTTGTTATTAGAATGATACTACATTGGACGGAAGAAACTGGACCCTATTAGATATAACAACAGGTTAAATTTTACATTTTCTGAGAAAGATTGTTGTTGAATGATTTAACAGAAATCGACAGTGAACTTACAAAGCATTGGTGGTTAATGACTATTGTAACGTACTATGTGGCCACTCAAGGTATAGGTTCTTAACATAATCTACAAAAGTGACAAATTTCTCTTCACTTTTACTTGTAGTACCTTGATTATTATGACAGGTTTTAAGCTTTTGTGCTACTTAATGTTTCCCAGTCAATGAGGCCAGACTATATGAATTTGTATCTTTTAAAGAAAATGTTAACCTTGGCTATGACGGACTGTATATATTTTATCATTCTTCCGAGACTCCTAACATATTACTATACATTGTTCTGTGTGTTCTCCCACATGTGTGTTGTGTGATAGAAGAATGTCTCCTTTGTGATGTGTCTGATCATCATGCTGTTTGCTGTCATCAGTGTTGTTGGGCAGTAACAACCTAGATATTGCTATAATAGTATTATATAGTAATAGTATATTTTCCTATTTGTGCATTTTCACATCAAGCCTGTGATGGGCATGTTGATTCATATTTTATTGTTTATTACAGACTTACCAAAATACAAAACAAGCTCTATGCTTCTGTCACACAAAACGATTTTAAGTGTAATCAAATCACTTTTTTCTGCTTTAATATTTAATAATTTTATTCTGTCTTTTATTTGTGCAAGACTTAAGCAATATAAAATAGGTGATTAAAACAAAATAATATCTTAAAAATGTACATGTGAGATTGTGAGATACTGAACAGGGAAAGTTGTGGGTTTCCATTTGGTGTCATGTTAAACCATTTTTCCAGTTCAGTCATATAACTCACGGGTAGCTTTAAACAAATATTTATTAAAGAATCAGAAATTAATATAAGTGTGCATCTAATCCTTTTTTATTTTGGCGTTTGGCTCTGCTACATCTTCATCACAACTTGCACAATTTAACACCATCATTAAGGAACACCTTGAACTGCAGTCCGCAGTGCATTTTATTCAAATTCTCCAACATCAAATAATATTCGATCCATCGATGATTGATGGCCACGATTTCGTAAACTTCCTGTTGATTGCCTTCAGACGTCATCGGGGTAACAGAAAAGTTTGGGGAACAGAATTGGCAAGTGGTGTGAATAATTACCCAGCCCCAGTAGCAATGCACCTGCCAATTGTGTTCCCCAAACTTTTCTGTTACCCTCATGACGTTTGCGACGTCAACAGGAAGTTTACGAAATTCTGGCCATGGAAGGCATCGATCACTTCGGGCCCCTTGCTTGGAGAGAAAAGCGTCCGTGTGGATCTCGTGAAAAAGTGGAGATATTTGACTACGAGTAGACGTTTTGCGCCACAACTTTGACATGGGTATGAAACTACCACACAAAGTCAATGAGCCCGACGCATGGCTATTGTTGTGCCAGTCTAAAGACTAAACAAAATAGCCATACAGGGCAAGGGGGGACGCTGCTCGTAAATCCAGGGACATTGAGGTTTCCTGCCTACACATCTGAGCGCATGACGTAAATGCTGACCATGTCCGACCCCACAGCTTGGTGGAAAGCCTGGTGACCCGAGGTTAGTGAGTGACAAACAGTCAAACTAGTGTTTGCGCGATTCAGCGTTTAGAGCACCTTGTTTTCTGCCCCAAGCATTCATTCATTTTTATTTGTAGTGTCTCACTCACCGTTGCTGGACCCCGAGTTAGGTTGCTTCTGTAAGAGAATGTACTACTGCTATGGAGTTGCTGTGGTGTGACATGAGCAAATGATGCATAGCGGCCTGAAACAGATTAAAGGGGAAGTCCACTCATTTTCAACATTCTAATATGTCATCAGTATACCCTAGAGGTGCTGGGTGGACATGATAAAAAGTTCTCCAATTCTGTGTTCCCAAGAAATGGATGTCTGGGGAAAAAAAAAAAAACACTAAACACTAACATCTTGATGACATCATCAAGATGTATTTTCACCATGTTAATGGATTTCTTTAGACACTTTTTAGACACTTTTTTCTGAGAGCGTAGAAATGGAACCAAATGAACCCTAATGGGTTCATTTTAGTGATAGACCGATTATCGGCCGCGGCCGATTATCGAATTCGATATTCATGATTTTATTAATAATCGTATCGGTGCTCAAAATAAATAATCGAAAAAAGAGCTGCCGATTATTTGTATTTATTATAAATGTTCAAAAATGGTACATCGACCACTTTAATTGAAGATCCGGTAGATTGTGGGGGTAAAGGCCTATTCAGAGATGGATTTTCGGTGCCCACCGCGACCACCGCGACCACCGTTTCCTACAATATGACGTCATACCACCGCAACCACCGCACCTCCCAGCCCTCCGCTCGGATTTTACTAACCACCGCACCGCACCGCGGTGGTTGCTTGTTTTTAACGGCTGGTTAAAGGTAGGGGAAGTGATTTCACTTTTGTCAGATATCACCCAAAAAATATTTTTTTTTCTGTTCAAAGTAATAATAATAATAATCTTTATTGTCCCGAAGGATATTTGTCTTCACAGTCTGTTCAAACACCAACATTGAACAATACAAAGCACAAGACACCAAGACAAAACAGAGAACATGGGGTCCCCACAGACAAAACCATCCCATCATACATGAACATTGTATACAGATCACCCTATCGGCGGGGCAGTTTGTTTAAAGCTGCAATAGCTGAGGGAACAAAACTCCTACTGAACCGGACCTTTTTCCAGGGCAAGGTTCTATACCTTTGCCCAGATGGCATGAGGTTGAAGAAGCGATACAGTGGATGATCAGTGTCATTTGATATTGACAGACCTAGCCGTGTAATGGCCTTATTGTTCATATCAGCAAGTGAGGGCGTGGGGAGTCCAATGATCTTGGAAGCAATCCGAGTGATACTGGAGAGTTTGTTTCTGTTAGGCATGGGGAGAATGGTGTAAAAACATGCAGAACAGTACAACAGAATAGGTTGGATAATGCTTTTGTACAGTAATAACAGGAGATGAGGAGCAACAGATAATGATCTGAGCTTACGAATAATGTGGAGTCTTTGCTGAAAACGTGACTGGATGGATGTAATGTGCTGATCGAACCTCAGTTTATTGTCAAGGGTGAGTCCGAGATAAGTGAAGCTGTCAACCTGTTCTACTGTTTTACCGTTGATGATAAGTGGGTGAAGTCCAGAGTGTGTATTTTCAATAACCAGCTCTTTGGTTTTGTCCACATTCAGTTCTAGAAAATTGTCTGTGCACCACTGTGTGAAGTGTGAGATGGTGTTCTGATAGACGGAAATAGAATTGTTGTCATGAAGTAAACCGAGAATAGCAGTGTCATCTGAATATTTGAGGTATGTGATATTGGTGGGTGAAGGGCTAGTACAGTCGTTGGTGTATAGTGTGTAGAGAAATGGACTGAGTACGCAGCCCTGTGGGGCTCCTGTGTTTGTGATAACTGTAGTTGAAAATGATGTACCTACTTTAACGGATTGTGGTCTATTGCTTAGGAAGTTATGAGTCCAGTGAATGAGGAGTGGAGGAATGTTGAGGAGGTGCAGTTTCTTGATCATGTGATGGCGTTGAATGGTGTTGAATGCAGAACTAAAATCCACGAACAGAATGGTTGCAAAATGTGATGATGAAGAGTCCAGATGTTGCAGGAGGGAGTGGAGAAGGCATGCCACAGCATCCTCCGTCCCCCTCTTTGCCTTATAGGCGAACTGGAAAGGGTCCAGCTGTGACCTGACAGTTGGCAGGATGATGTTGAGGATCAGTCTTTCCAGGCATTTCATCATTATAGATGTTAGGGCAACAGGTCTGTAGTGGTTAGGTTCTGAGGGGCGGGGTTTCTTGGGAACCGGTATGATGGTGGATGTTTTCCAGAGGGTGGGTATGGTTGCTGTCCTGTAGGAGTCCCAGAAGATGGAGTGGAGGATGGGGGAGAGCTCCATGGCACAGAGCTTAAGCACCTTCGAGCTGATGCTATCCGGCCCTGGCGCTTTGCCAGCCTTACACCTGGCCAGCAGCAGACGGACGTCCTCCTCGGTGAAGGGAGGATGTGACGGCTCCTGGTAGGGGAGGGCTCCCAACAGTTCCTCACAGGCAGCAGAGTAGTCATGGATGTCAAACCGGTTATAAAATGTATTGAGTGTGTTTGCAAAAGTGACAGGATCATGAGGTGTACAGTTCTTTTGTTTTGTCTCACCACCAGTTAGAATTTTCACTTTATTGAACGCTTGTTTTGTGTTCATGTTTCTAAATTCCTGTTCTATTTTATTTTTGTATGTGAGTTTGGCCTTAAGAATCTCATTCTTAATTTGCCCATCAATTATTTTGATGGCAGCCCAATCCTGGCGTTGAAATGCCCTCTGCTTTTCACTGAAGCTATGTTTAATATGGGAAGTCATCCATGGTTTGGAGTTTGGATATTTTATTATTGTCTTTGTGGGTATAGTGGTGGTGATGCAAAACTTTATGTAGTCTGTTATGACAGAGACCCTTTCATCCAGACTGCCTTGAAAGACGTCCCAGTCAGTGCATGCCAGAGAGCCCTGCAGTTGGGTAATTGCGTCCTCCGTCCACTGCGGGGCGCAGTAGGAGTGCGGTTTGGACCGCTTCAGCACTGGTTTGTACTGCGGAAGCAGCAGCACTGTGTTGTGATCCGAGCCTCCCAGAGGGGGATGCGCTCGTACGCTAAAGGCGTCTGCAATAGTTCCATAACACAGATCAAGCGTCCGATCTTTCCTTGTGGGAACGTCCACATATTGATGGAGAGAGGGCAGGACCCCCTCGAGTCTACAGTTGTTAAAGTCTCCCAGGAAAAACAACGGGGCTTCGGGGTACCTAGCCATGAGAGAGTTAGCCGCCTCGGCTACTAGCTCTGCTGCTGTTCTATAGTTGGCTTTGGGCTGGATGTACACACACCCGACAACCACAGTTGGGAACTCTCTCGGGAGGTAATAGGGGCGAAGTGACAGGGTGAGCATCTCTATATCAGGTGTACAGACAGTGTTGTGCACTTTGCTCTATTATAAGGTGTGGAAACCACATATCGTCACCTTCTTAAAATAATCGCCTAAGTCATTTTTTCCAGGTTTTTCAGGAAACACAAAAAACACCCCCAAAATTTTTTTGGGGGAGTTTTGTGTGTTTCCTGAAAAACCTGGAAAAAATGACTTAGGCGATTATTTTAAGAAGGTGACGATATGGAGTTTCCCCCCCCCACGTTAGCAGAGGAGCTAATAAAAGTTCCCCAGGTCACCACAATTCTCCTCCAATCAGGAGAGAGCAGCAGGTTCACATAGTGTAGCTACTTTTGGGGGCCCCTAGTGCACCAGGCTGGTACTACACCATGAATTTCAAATCACTTCCCCTACCTTTAAAAAAATGAAAACACACAACAAACCACAGCGCGGTGCGGTGCTGACAGTGGACTATATAATAGCGCGCGGTGCGGTGCTCTGAGCGGTGGTCGCGGTGGCCACCGAAATTTCAGACTCTGAAAGAGGAGATGTATAGCTGTGTGTCTCTGACTCTATCACCTCATGTATTTATAGATTTATCCAAATTACCCAAAATGTATTTTCTCTTTTTCTTTTATGTCTGAAGCTCTGTGCCTGTACTTGAATTAAAAAAGATGCATGTGATGAATGGGAAAGTGAAACACTTTTGCTGCTTCCGCACTTTTATTCTATTAAAGTAAATAATAATCCTATCGGCTGATATCGGCTATCGGCCTTTCTGATGTTCCACTAATCGGTGATCGGAAACATCGGCCAAAAGTCTGATCGGTCGATCTCTAGTTCATTTGGTTCCATTTGAACCCAAATGAACCCATTAGGATTCATTTGGTTGCATTTGTACACTCTCAGAAAAAATGGGTGGAATTCCCCTTTAACCTACATCCAGAGTTCGAATAAGGAGAGAGGACAGTTTGTTCTCAAAAAGCCAATATCAGGGGCCCCAACCACACCCACCCGACATACTAACATGCATGCATGCTCATCTCCTCTCATCTACACGTTGTCTAAAAGTCCTGACTCTGAGTGTATAGGTCTAAGATTCAGTCTAGTGTCAGAATCTCACTATTTTCCAGTTGAGATCCAGTCTACCCAGTTTTTGATTGTTTGACTGTTCTCCATACAACCATCTTCAAATATGAAACATCTTTTTCTGCTCCTCAGCATCACAGCCACAGGACGCATCCTGAAGCCAGGTACAGTGGCATTTTCTTTGGCTCTTTTGCTCAGTTGACATCAGACTTTTGATATCTTTGCTGCTATTCGGAGGACAACATGTGACCCTTTTACTTAATGTAACTGTAGTAAAAAAACAACAACAGCACGTGAAAAACCTAAAAGACCTGCATACTATAGACTGCATAGTCATAATACACAATATTACATGCATTGCATTACCTGGCCTTGCTCGTTATAGTGTTGTTCTGTTGACATCTGGTACCATGAACAATACTATACAAGCAGAAATGTGTGCTGGCTTTTGAAGGTTTTACTTATATTCCTCAACATTTCATATAAACGTCTTAAATCCTACACCTACATTAATGTGAAGGAATTCCATTGTTATTGTAGACAAGTTATCATTGTAGACCAGTGCGGCAGTTTGTAGACTAAATAAAGGCTGTGACAAAATCTAAGAGGCTATAGGCTATATATTGAAAATTTCATCAACAAATAAAAATAGACAAAAATGTTAGCAATGGACTAGTAGATCCAAGAACCACAACTTTTATGCAAATCTGGCAGATATACACAAGCTCACATCATGCTAGCCCGGCTAAAGGCAGACAGAATCAGCTGTTGGCAAGTTGCCAAAATGATTCAGAAAAAATGCAGGAAGACATTGGGTCCCATTTTCTTTTTTTTAGGAAGCTTCGGTATATGACCGGCTGGAGATTGAATCCCAACCTCTCCTCCCAGGGTGGACAGTTTTTCACAATGTTTTTATCAATTTCAACCAATTGTAAAATCTGGCATTACATACCATCAAAAAACCCATAGGTCTATTTTGCTGTCAACTAAAATCTATATAAATATTTGGTCGATTAAAGTATTTCAGATGACTAAAGATGACTAAAACTACATGACATTCTATTCAAAATATTATGGCTAAAACTAAATCAAAATTTACTGTCAAGAATGAACACTGCCAGTGCAATGGTTCTATTTATAGAACACACACATGCACGCGTGTCCGTAAATAGCGTTATCTGTTTTTTGTTATCACACTCATGTAGCTGCCTCACCCCAAGGTCTGCATGCTGGGGTCCCCAATAGGTAGCACACTCTGTTCTCTATCATGGACCGATAAGGCTTACATGCTTGCTCGTGTTTTGGCCACTTGCAAAATTACAACAGTCATACCCATATGGAAAATTTTATATGCCAACTCTTGAAAGTGGCACCTTTCATACAATCCCCACGTAGGTGAATCAAATTAATATAAAATCCATATTTTATATAAAACATATATAATTTTGAAATTTTAAGATAAGAATTATACATGACATTCAAAACAGTCAGAAGATCCATAGTATTTTTGTAAACATATACAGCATAAAAACATATATAATTTATGTTTATAATATATATACATATATATTTATAATTATTATATATGACATAAAAACTACGTAAAAAGTATCCATAGTATTTTTTGTAAAGTGGGTTGTATGAAAGGTGCCACTTTTCAGAGTTTGCATATATAACATTTATATATTTTTTCTGTATGGGTAGTTACGTAAATGGCGTGTTCATTTTGCTGAGACTAAACAATTTCATATGACTAAAAAAAACAGTACTGTACTGTAAATTGGGTGTTATTTATCACACAAGACTAAACAGTTGTTAGGGACGGGTCATGCACATACCTTATTAACATCAGTTGGACTCATTCATTGTGTTCACCTTATGTACAAGAATGAGGATGGGCTGTGAGCTGTCCTTTCTTTAAATTTTCCAAGTCATATTTTATAATTCGAAATATCAAAAGAAAGGAAATTGAAAAGAAATTTACAATAATGGCAGTGGGCCCAGGTGAAAGTGGTTATTGCAAACACAGTGAGTGAGATTGCTATGGAAGCCATGCAAAAATGTCTCTGCGAGCATGTGTCACACTGCATACAGTATTTGAGCATGCACAAATATGGAGTGTATATGGGAAGCAAACAGTGTCTGCTTTCGGTGGGCCAGTAAGACGTGCAGCGTCTTACTGGCCCACGTGCAGCCTAAGCTCCCCACTGGCATGGGGAGCTTAGGTTGGCAAATGTGTTAAATGTGTTCCCATCTTATAAAAACTTTATGGGGTCATGTATCCATTATAAGTCTCCCTGTTCCAGAAACGGATTCCCCATTCCTTTTTCTCTAAAATGTTTCATATAAAGAGGATTACGCCACGGACAAAACCAATTCAGGTCGTGACAAATCATATTGACACATACAATCTTTTTGGAACAATCAAATAATTTCTAAGATGAAAAATGAAACAAAAAGTGTTGTATCCTGCCGTATTCTACTTCTTCCTAATTAGATATTGCATGATAATATTGTGCTTGTTGTCATGATTTGTCACGACCTGATTTGGCTTTGTCCGTGGTGCAATCGTGTTTTTATTAACCATTTTCGAAAAAGTCTATGAGGAAAATGAATGAGGATTCCATTTCTGGAACACAAGCGACGTCATGAGAGGGGCGGCACTGCGCAGCTCTCTAATATGCCTGAGTTGTGTGAACTTGAGTTCAAGTTCCATTGTTAATCATGTCAATTTGATATGCCTCTTGTATCTGAAGGAAGATCTAATTTGGCATAATATTGATGTCATTACTTTTGTACTTTTTAACTTTGAATATGACAAACAACATGAGCACTGTAATATTATGACCCACTATTCCACTATGACTTTGGCTGTCCTTTTGGTTGAAAAATGCACTGCAAATAAACGTATATTCTTCTTCTGCAGTAGGCCTATAAGGATGAGAAGTTTAATTCACGTCATCTGATCTGTTCACAGGCTATGCAGCAGATGATCCAATCTTAGCTGTGAAAGGAGGCTCCGTAGAGCTCCAGGTACAGCGCAAACTGACGGGGGTGAGCGTCGATTACATCGTCTGGAGGTTCAACATAGAGCACCCGGTCATCAAGTATAGCAACGAGTCCAAGCACCCGGTCAAGGTCAGTGGTAGAAAGTAACTAAAGTCTATGTAGTGTAATTATTTTTGTACTTTACTTGGGTATGTCACGTATTCAGCACTTCTACTCCACTACATTTCAGACAAATGTACTTTTATATGCAACTACAATTATTTGACAACTTTAGTTACTAGTTAGTTTTGAGTGGTGCCTGACCACTCAAAACCATAATGTGCCATAACGTGTGTGTGTATGTGTGTGTGTTCCAACACGAAAAGCTGCAACACTGCCATGCTACAGTACTCAGCCCACAGTGTTTGCTGCACATACATGAGCCATATGTCAAATTGACTGGAAAAATCATTCATGTGCTATCATTTTGGGATCTGTGGTATATTCTAATTGATGTTAATTAATTAGTGCATTAAATTTCCCTATTCACTTGAATGAGAAAACACGAAAACGCGCCACAATTACTTAGAAAACAATTACCAACACATTGACCAAAAAGTGATCACAAGGGAGACTTGTCATTGCAAAGCAAAATTATTAGAAGTGGCCTATATTAGCAATTTAGGCAACCGCACTCTGTTTCATGCTGCTTTCCATATTCAGTGTGTGTTTTGGGTTCTCGTCTGCTTCTGGGTTCATTATCAGCTATGCAAAACACTTTTCCACTAAAGTGTTGTTTTGCTTGTATTGCTTTTGGCACAGCTGCTGTACAGTAACTAGAACAATACATTTATAGTTGCACTGCTCACTTCACACAGGTATAATTTTTTATTATTTTCTCAAATAATTCTTGTCTTTTATTTGTGTAACACCTGGGATTCAAACTCAGGTCTCACACATGAAAGTCCAACGTCTACGGTATCTTACCCACTATACCAAAGGGATATCACTACAGTATATGTACTGGGGGAGATATTAGACTTTTGAGGCCATCAGGCTGAGGTTGTGAGCTACTCTGCTACAATTTTGACCTCCTCCCACGGGTAAACCCGATCCGGGATTCCACCATGATCTGCTCCAGATCTACAAGGAGTATGCCGGCCGCGCGGCCATTGTGGGCACCACCTACAACCTGCGCCTCAGCGACTTGAGCGAGCTGGACAACGGCACCTACAGCGCCAGGATCATGGATCACCATGGCTACGAGCACGACGTAGCCAAGCACGCACTGGTTGTTCACGGTGGGTGTTTTCTCCACACTACTATCATACCCAATCTCACAGACATTGATTTGGAAAGCCATAAATTGATGTAGTGGAGCCAAAAGTACAATATTTGCCTCTGAGATGGAGTACAAGTAAAAGCACTTTAAATGGGAAATACTCAAAGTACAAATACCTCAAATTTGTATTCAAGTACAGTACAGTACTACCTTTTAGATACTTTACACCAGCGTGTTGTTGCACCCTGACAGAGGCCGTCCCAGAGCTGGACTTCAGCATGACGCTGCTGTACTTCAACTCCACCGAGGGCCACTGCAACGTCTCCATCCTCTGCTCGGCTGAGGACAGCTACGTGTCCTACACCTGCGACCTGGCCGGCTGCGTCGAGGACCAGCTGGTGCTCCTCAAGCCTCACCTGGTCATGTCTGTGGTCGGCGTCGACGGCATGGTGGCGTGCAACGCTAGCAACCTGGTCAGCGCCAAGAGCCGCTGGGAACACATGAGCTCCGTGTGTGAGTATAGGCTTAAAGAGTTTTTTTTTTGTCAAATGTGTACATAGTATGGAAGTACAGTAACAATTGGTCTAATACATATTAAGTTTAGGTCAGTTTAATATGTATTTGTATGGTCCAACGTGTGCTGATAAAATGTTCTAAAAATTGTGTATTTTTTATACATTAAAATACCATATTGTCCCAAATAAGACGACTTTGGTTATAAGATGAACCCCATTTTCCAAGATTAATTTGTGAAAAAATGAACATTGAATGTCAAATAGTATAGTCTGTGAATATATTATAACCCCATTTTTTAGGATATTTCCTTTGGAAAAACACGTCCAGTCTTATATTCAGGCCGATATATACAGTATATTAACACCCTCTGGAACTTCTTCAATGACCTTTGGCACCCGGACCGCACAACCACTGTTTCACAGTGTTCTTGCAGATGGGTTGTGGTCTTGAAAGTGGGTCTAAATTAATACATTGTGAGGCTTTGAGGGTGTGGGGAGACTGGGACTAGAACAAGGGAGATGTGTATTTGTAACAGCAGAAAATGAACAGGAGTGCGTTCCAGATGGAGCGGATCACCGAGGTGTTTAATCACAGCTGGTTTGTTCCTGTCTTCCTGCCCCACTAGGCACGGAGGAGCTGGTTTATCAGCCCATGGACCTGCTGGGACCCACTCTAATTGTCCTGGACATCATCACCCCCATCCTCCTCATCTGTCTCATCCTCTACTTCCTGCTCATACGACCCAAACACATCGGAGGTAGGCTGTATGTGTGTGTGACGGTGGACGCATTTGTGGGTTTTTTTTGTTTCATGAATTAATGTCCTTCTTGATAATAGTCCGCATCACACAAAAGCATCAATCATAGAATATGGTCTACAAACTCTGAGGCTTGTCAGTCTGATACTTTTGAAATTGAAACCTGAAAAATAAGTTTTTAGGTTTCCACCCAACAGATTTACATTGCAAAGGGGAGCTGAAACCAGATTCATTTCTAAAGCCTCTCTGTTGCACAGTAGAGATGCCGTACCACTTTAAACTGTACTGTATTTGCATGTATATAAGGCATGGACAGACTGCCATGTAATGTGAATAATGACATTGTAGAGATACTGTCTGGGACGCCAGAATGTGCTAATACTTCCACTATGTGTGTTAACTCTGTCTTACTCCACAGATCTCAAAACCATGGAGCTGAAGAGCAAGGCATTAGCTGCTGCTTCTTCTATTGAGGTAGGACTGACTGTGTGATTCTTCAATGAAAATGTCCTGTAACTGTATTTCTGCCAACATCACTCAATGCTATCTTGTCTTTTGGGCCGTGTCCTTCTCCATTCCTCCATAAGTTGCTGCACGTGCACGAGTTCGAGGAGGTGCTCAAAGACCCAAGCCTACCGGATTATTTAAAGGGGCCAGCTGTCTACAGCATATCCAAAGGCAGGACGCCACCCCTGCCAAAGCTTGAGCACAAACAGGAGCGCCGCCACCAGTCAGACCCTGTTTCACTGGTGAAATTACAGAACCCTAAGGCAGACGAACTACAAGACTTTCAAGCCACATGAACCCTAGCAGCATGTTCTCGGGAGCGAGCATTCAGTGAAAATAGCTGGTCTGCAGTACTAACTCTGCTGTTTTTGTCAAAGAGATTTGGAGTGGAAGGAAAGTTAAGTATTGACCTCAGGGGTCAACAATGTATAAAGGGTTTTTGTGGTGAACCGAAGAGGATTGTTTACACCAATCGGACTGGGCTTTCAGATTACAATAATTATTCATTCATATTATTATTCAAATCAAGATCGTCTTGATGCACCTTCTAATGAGAACCTTCTGTGAAAAATGTATTCCAAAGAATTGATGGATAATCTATTTGATGGACAATTAGAGTGAACCTATTTCATATGCCTTCTTCAATATCTTCAAGCCCAATACATTTCATGTCTTGATACAGTACAATAGTATTTTGATGTGTCACACATTGTGAAGTTCATGTTGATATACAGTTGATGTTTTACATTTATTTTGCACTTTTCTTTTTGTCATATATTTTAATTTGTGAGTTTTCCACCACCATCTTTGAGTGAATTTGTGACTTTTTATTTGTGAAATAAGGCATTTTAGAAATGAAAAGGAGATTTATTCCATGGTGATTCATGAAGGCTACTACTGCTATAAGTTATAACATGTATTCTTCTGTATGAATGTGCAACTGATATTTGTGATTTAATGGCCATTTGTATTGTTTTGTTTTTTATTATTGACCTGTGTGATGTTCTTGCATTATTTCATTGTAACTTTGTACCTTGTAACACCTATTTTGAGATGCACTTTATAAATCAATTATAGAAATTATAAATTATTTTGCTGTACCTTAACATTCGCCTGTACTTTGTATCATGTCGGTATCGTGGTCAAGTCAGTATCACCTTATGCAGTAGGCTGTCAGTTTAATGTAATAATGTTTCTATCTGGAACTACCCTGCAAATACTACTAGGCCAATAGAGTTTTGTCACATAATTTTTGACACTTAAAGGGGAATTCCAACCATGTTTTAATCATTTTTCTCCAGACCTCCATTTTTAGGAGACACAAGATGACTTTTTTTTTCTTTTACATTATTTCTACACAACTACACAACTATAAGGTACTGTACAGTATATTAAAGTCATAGTAAAATCCTGAAAATGTTAAGCCACACATGTTTTTCGACACAAGGTGGCGACAGCACACAACAAAACGCTTCCCTCTAACAGCCGCCTCTGTCCTGCTCTCTCTCTCTTTCTCTCTCTCCACTTCCCAAACACAAAGCCATGCAGTGACATCATCTGCGGAGGGACAGAGGGTGCGCGAAGGACAAATGTCTTAGAATGCATTACATCATTCTCCAATAATATGATAATATATCTCTGGTAGTGAGTGCGGTGCCAGACACGAGAAGGGCCATAATCCATACTGACTGTCTCAGATGGGGTGGGGTGGGGAGGAGAGACGAGAAGGGAGTCAGGAGGAGCAGAACATTCCTGAAGGTTATTCCACACATTATTCCTCAGTGGGAGTGGGGAGAGAGGATAATCACTAACCACAGAGAAGCAGGGAGCCTTTAGCTGTGCCTGCGTGTGCGCATGCACGTGCCTGCATCCGTGCACGTGTGCAGTATGGACTCTGGTCTGTTTGTCTGCTTGCATGTGTGTGGACAGTGGACACTGTCTGTCTCTCTGTCGGTCAGTCTGTACACAGCTCCACTGCCTTGTTATATCTCCTTTCTAGCACCTCCCTTTCACAAAGGTGCCAAAGAGGAGAAAGGGGGGGAAGAGGACAGAACAGAGATGGAGAATAATGGGGACGGAAATTAGACAAGAATATGCGGTGTAGAGGACAGGAGAGGGGAAAGGAATGGAAGGATGTGAACATCGGTGTGGAGGAAGGACAAAAGCAACAATAAAATGAGAGGAGAGGGGACAAGGCGAAAGAGCAGAGTGGAGGAGACGTATGTACGCAATAAGGATGAGAAGTTGAGAGATGAGGGTTAATGAGAACAAAGCAAGGAGAGAGCCAGAGAGAGAGGAGAGGGAGACAAGCGAGGGGAGGAGAACCAATGAGGAGAGAGGAGGAGAGGACACAAGACATAAAGGATATAGCATAGGAAGGGAGCGGGGAGAGGAGAGACGAGCAGAGGACACAATAAGACATGCAGTACATGAGAGCATAGGAAAGGAGAGAGAAGACGTGAGGGACAAGCAGAGAGAGGGCGAGACATGCAAGAGTAGTTGTAAAAACTGTGATGTGATTGATTCTGAGAGTAGAGGAGAAATGACACACTAACAGGCCTTGAGCACATTTATTTGCATGGTTGTCCTGTTATTTCTCCCTCGTTTGGTGTCCTCATTAGTGTTTGTAGTCTGTGTCTAGCCTCCACAGTTCTATGTTCAGTGTGTTCACGGTCTAGGTTTTGCAGTTCTGCTACTCTTTCATTCCCAGGTGTTATTTGTTGTAATCTTCCCAGATGTCTCCTGTTAGTAATCCTCCCCCCTGTGTATAAGTACTGCCTACTGCCCTCCTTTCTCTGTTCTTTGTTAGTGCAGCATACTACTCCACTGTTCCTAGAAGATGTGAGGAACCTGTGTCTCATTTTATGTTCAGGATTTGGAGCATATTATGAACCATAGTGATTATCCGTATTAGACAGAAATGCAAAACACTACGAGTAGAGTGGCAGTCAAACACATGGGGCCCTATCTTGTGTATTGCCTTACTAACGCCTACTCTTAAACTTATTAGCCACGTTTTTTCTATTTTTGCAGACATTTTAAAATAGTTTAGCTATAGGCTTAGTGGCCTTGTGGTTAGAGTGTCCACTTTGAGACTGGGAGGTTGTAGTTCGATACCAAAGTCATACCAAAGAAATTGGGACTCAATGCCTCCTATCCTGGTCTAGCCCTTAATGATTTTGGCCTTGGGGGGCGGGATGTCGTGGGATCCACACGGCGGAAGTGCTGCGCTCTGATTTGATCTCACTAACGTGTCGTCATCTCCGGCCCCTCCCCCTCCCGTCCACTGCTGTTCTACGTCACATCATTTAGAGCGACGCCCACCCCGGAAGGTTCACTCCCCCCTCAAGGCCACTTTCCAACGTGCGTTAGTCCAGGCTTTCCGTTTTCGCGCAACGCGAATGAAAATGAAAGCCTGGGTGTGGAGGCTAAATGCCTCCCTGCTTGGCACAGGGTTCGATTGGGGGTAAGTCCCTTCGACATACTAGCATCATGTCCAGGGGGTGTACTTGTCCATCAAGCTACCTCACGATATGCTCCTGTATGGGCCTCAATGGCTCAGCTGGGCTTCATGACATCATGGCCTGGCAAGGCTACTTACTTCATCACACATAGGGTCCTATCTACAGTTTGTATCCAGTCGAACAAAAGGTATAACACCAAATATTTGATATCATCACAAGTATCCTCACACCTTTGTGAGCTGGTAGAACATGCCAGAATGTATGGGGAGTGGATTGGTAATAATCAAAATTTACAAAGTAACTAAAGTTTAGAAATCATTCTAGTGGAGTAAATGTACTGAATTTCCAGCAGAGACAGTGAGTCACAAACCAAAGGAGGTCCCATCATTGTTCTTATGAAAGCCGTGTATCATTTATTTTCTGTAATACTGTGGAAAAATAATTACATATAATTTGCAAACAAAAGTTATACAACAAACCAAAAGGTAACATGAAAATAAAAGAAACATTTCAATATCTTGCACTGTATTTTTGCACGTTTTCTTTTTTGTCTTTTTTTTGTCGCGACATACAGATATAGAAAGAAACAAATACCAAAACCAGAACGTAATAATACAATATATAATCTTATCTGAAGAACAATATGTATAAGAATATAAAATAAGATTGTGACAATGATGATATGGAGAGGGTATATGCTGATTAACACGCGCACGCGTGCACACACACACACACACACACACACACACACACCCACACACACACACACACACACACACACACACACACACACACACACACACACACACACACACACACACACACACTTTTCAAGTGCAAAAAAATGATATGAAATCCTTCACACGTTGGACAGATCATTGTCTTAATATATATACTCGAAAATACCAACCATAAAGCAGAAGAAGAACCCCACTCCTTTAAGGAGCGAGCAGAACAGGCTCAATGGCCGGATGATCGAGGGACGAGAGGGACTGTGTCGGCTCATTCCTCATGTCCTAAGGCAACACGACGTCTCCCTCCATCTCTGTCTCTCTGTCACGTCCCACAGCTCATGCAGCGGGCGGTCGCCTCCCGCAAGATCACACAATGTTGGGATTATACGTTGCCGACACGCATGTGTGTGCATACGTGTACAGCACAAGTCCATGGATGTGTACAGACATGCACACAAGATGCTGTAGTGTGCCGGCTTTCCCGACGTGATGCATGCTGCGTTGGATGACGGTGTCCCGCACCGAAAGTAGCCTCATATACGAGCTTGTCAAACTGCTATTTCCGGCATCGGCCTCTATTATACACAGACTGGCAGCAGTAATGCCGGCAACAGTTCAAGTCTTCATCTGCTTAGGCCATTTCCGCCGCACAGTTTTTGTCGCCCCTGATGGAGGTTCCAAGCACATTAAAAAATGAACACCAGGCCACAGGAGTCTCTGTTGGCCAGGGATTGCATGAGACAGCATGGATCGAGAAGAGCTTGGAGGAGCTCCATGCCATGGGCCAGGCGTTTGGCCTATTTGGGACAAGGAAACTTGCCCATTTTGTGGCCTGGTTATGCAGTCATTATGGCCACAGAAAGGAATGTGCCACTGACCCACTCCCATTTATCTACTCTACTGGACAGATGAAATCAGAGCCCCCCTCCCCAAATCCACGCACACAAAGACACGTAGAATACTAGCATGTGTACAACTTCAACATCAGTCCGACATCAGGTGATGATGACATACTATAATGTAATACAATACCATAGAAAATAAAATTTTTGACACGAAGGACGGCATCTTTGAAAATAAAGTGAATGTTTGGATTGGAAATGAGCATGTGATGTTATTGTATTCGCTAGCATGAGTTCCCCTAGCTCCCTCCCCACACAACACACATACACACACATCTACTGTATATATACAAGCTAGAAGTCTATTCTATGCTATATATTTGTTTGTTTTTTCTACAGGAATAGAAAAAAGGAGAGCCATTGCAGAATGGGCATTCCAAACAAATAGAGGTTAAACGTTTAAAACGAGGGAGTCTGTAGGCTACACTATTTGCCGTCTGCGCGTCACCTTTTTGACTTTCTGTTCATCGGGGAGGGGTTACACGGGAAGTGCAAATTGATCCGCCTGTCGGTGTGACAACGGAGCAGTAAAAACTGAAATCAACCAACTGCAGAAATCACATGTCCTCAATCACGGATCAAACAAATTGGCACATACATTTTTATATCTTTGTTACATCGCTCAGATTGTTATCATGATATTATTTGCGCCACCAGCGAGTAAGAACTAATTGATGCTAACATGCAGGCATAAAGAGGGGCTGTAGCATCAACTAGCGAGTTGGCTGTGTCCTGTAAGCATCCAGATGGCCCGTGCATATCCACTGGCCTCAATACTTCCTTTTCATCAAATTGACTTGCCTTACTCAAGGTCATGTCAATGCAGAGAGCCTGCTGCAGTCAGAACCACATTAAAAAGGGGCTTTAACGAGGTAACAGTATGCGCCCATGCTGTAAAAGAAAAGTGTCACGTTTTTTTCTCTGTCTTCTAGTGAGCCACAGAAAAGCATGACATTGTAATCATAATGGCGCTAAAGTCATACAATGTCGCCTTATATTACTTTTCTTTGCGTCTCGATTTTTGTTGGTATTAAGATCATTATGCATCTGTGCAAGGTTACAGCTGAGTGGTTCCAAGGCCATGATATACTGAAGACTGACAGAGCTGTCATGAAAGGCTAATTAAGCAATGATTTTCATTGATTTTCTTTTTCAAGACTTGAAAATAATGACCAGGAAATGATGCAGGCGCTAGATGGACAAGCAGCAGTACTTTAGAAGGGGTAAAAGCCCCCAGTACTGCATGTGGATAGTGGACACTTTAGCAAAAGATAAATGATTTTGTTCTTCCTAGAAGAAGTTGCCAAATGATTCCTTGTGCCCTCCACTGGCTCAAAGCAAGACAATAAAATCCAAACCTTTTGGATCAATTTCACAATAGGCAATGTGGGTATTATTCGCCCTCTAAACGCTAATATTTATGCACCGTTATACTCCTAAAGAGTTATGGCACATTACAAACACTGCTGACACAAAGTAGTACCAAATTGCAGTGCGAGCCCACGGACACTAGAACGCGTAAAAACGTATAAAGTACCATACTTCAAATACTATTTGCATCATTTTTTATAAAAGTACCTTTCTCTTGATATGTCACAGTACAGATTCAATCCTGCTCTATGTTTAAAAAGGGTTTTGGCAACAGTGCGCAAAGTGAGCAGTATCTGTTTTGGAAGTTCTGTTTTAGCCACCCAGACTGCTGCTCGTAAAAGGCTCTCTGGTCAAACAGCTGATAATTAAATTGTCCAATCTAAGACCAACGCACCCCCTTTAAAAAATAAAACCTGTCAAAGAAGAAGCTCAACACGCCTTTGATGTCGAAAAAGTGAATGTCACCCAAAACTCTGAACCTTTGGTCCACAACTCCTTATAAAAATACTATAAAATGTTTTAAATGCCTTCTTCTTTTTTTTCTTCCTTTTTTATGTTTCAGTATAAATATGGAACAAAAATGGCCTACTCTACTGTGCAAGTGAGAGAAACAAATTCAGCTTGACACTTGAAGATGGGGGAGGTATTTTTGTACAAACTGCAGAAATTCATGGAACGCAAAGGCGCTTTTCTCTCCCCTGTCGCACTTCCAACAAATATACAGCATTGACCCTCAAATGAAATGTATACGGTACACAAATGTAATATTATAACATACCGGTATACCATAAAAAGAAAAAGTGCTGAAAGGAGCATTGTGAGACTCTTGCTACCTGCTCCTTTTCGTCTAGATGTGGACCGAGGCTCCCCAGGGCTCTATACTAGGTCTGCTAATATTTCCAAACTACGCTGAATCTCCCGATGTGATGTGAACATTTGGCAAATGTTCACATCACCCCCAAAAAACATTGGCGTTTACAATGGGAGTCTGCACGTCTTGCGTGCACTTGGCACATAATCATTGGCACAACTCACAGTCTTTTGTGCCACTCTTAAGGAAGCATAATATCCCACCTAAAGCACAGGAAGATATCGTATGCTATATGCCATTTACGCCCTGCACCACCCAACGGCAAGAGGCATCAGGTGGGGATGTGGGGATGATCAAAACCGGCTCATATCAAAATCCAAGCTGCCCCGTTGCTGTAGAAATCACAGAGGTCTTTCTGTGTGGATATGTTCTAAGACTGTGTGTGCATGAGTGCGTGCGTGTGCGTGTGTGTGTGTGTGTGTGTGCGTGTGTGTAGAAGAGAGAGGTTTTCCATAGGTCAAAGTACTGCATCACACTGTATATACTGTATAGGTTTGTACAAGGTAATAATATTAACATGTCTGAGATCTCATTTTTTTGCTTATATACAGAAATGGGATGTGAGCAGAAAGAGGTGAAGCAGAGATATTGTCTATAAGCGAGAAGCTAGAGGCCCAGAGGGACAGAAGGACATCACTATGCACCTCCAACCCTCCGGCTCTGCCTCTTCTTGTCAAAAAAAGTGCCCTCATTCATTCATTCTTTCTTCGTCCTCTCCGTTTACGTGTCTCTCTCTCTCTCTCTCTCTTGATTGTGGCTTTCGCTGCCTTTAGTCTCAGCGTGTGTTCTAACATTGCACACGGTAGATGGATCAAGCTAAAGTGTTTTGAGTGTCAATGTAGTGTGAGATAACTTGTTCGTGTATTGCTGCTATCTGTACGCACTACTGCCGCTAAATTACGTGGTGTGCACTGATGCCAGCGCCACAGCCTGATGGAGTCACACCTGGATGCGTATGGGACGGGTGCTAGTGTGCACCGATACACAACCAAGTAGACATCAGGCATAACATCTACAGATGTACAGTACGTCAAACCCAAACCTCATGCACTATAGCTACTGCACAGCAAAACCCGCAGTGTCGAATTGAACTTTACACACAGAGGGCGTCCTTCTTTTAGGTTCAAATTGAATTGTTTCGGAAATATATGCAATAAATGCAAATAGTACTCAGTTGAGTTTTTCACAGACACATTTTGGTGTCGTTATTGTTATTCGTCACGTTCCAAAGTGTCAAGACCTCAAGTAAAAATGGACCTGCAGGGATCCACACTTAGACTGACACTAAGGATTTTGCAGTTGTATGGAAAAGAAAATTGAGTTGAAGCTTGAGTTTCAAGTGTGTGTGTGTTTGTGTGTGTGTGTCTGTGTGTGTGTGTGTGTGTGTGTGTGTGTGTGTGTGTGTGTGTGTGTGTGTGTGTGTGTGTGTGTGTGTGTGTGTGTGTGTGTCTGAGTGTCTGAGTGAGTACCACAGCAGGAAACTGTCCAGGTGTGTACCTGTACGTCAGTGTGTGTGTGGGTATCTCACACATGAGTCTGCATTCTCTGCGTGTGTCTGTGGGAATAGTCAGAGGGAGGGGATGAGTACGAGAAGCGCGTAGAACTCCCATACTTCCCCAGCCCCGTTTCTGGGCTTGTGGGTACGGGTCCTGGTCCGGGCCCCGGCCCGGGCCCCTGTCCCGGCCCTGGGCCTCCTCCTTGCACGGCGCCCTGACTCATCCCCTGTCCCGTCGGGTACATCTCGTAGGCCGGCCCTTCCTCTATGGGCGGGGCGAAGCCCATGCGGTAGCTGGGGTACTGCGAGGGGGAGGGGTAGCCGTAGTTGTCGTAGGCCAGCTGGGTGTTGGAGTCCATCATGCCGCAGTCCCCGCCGTAGTCTCCCGGAGACGGGAGCGCGGGGTTTGGCGGCGGCGCTTGCTGGCTTTGCGCCTGCGCGGCGGCTGCCGCCCGGGTGAAGGTGTTGAACTGGGCGTAGCCGGCGTGGGACATCCTGGAGGGGGGTCTGGGATCGTAGCATCCGGCCCGGGAGCCGGGCACCCCGCTGGGGGGCATGCCGCTGCCGGCGGCCCCCCCACCGGCCGGTGGTCCACCGGGGGCGGAGCCGGACGGTCCGCTGCCGCCGCCGCCACCACCGGGGTTCTGGGGACGGAACTCGCCCTGGTAGTGGATGGCCCGGGACTGGGGCCGCGCCTCCTCGTGGGTGGTGGCCCGGACGTTGTAGTAGCCATTGGTGGGATCCTGAAAAAACAGGGGTGTTCAGAATCATGCCAACTAACAGAGAAAATAACAGTTCCTGCTTGGGATGTACCAAAAGGGATATTTTGGGTAACATCAATATTCAAATGAATTGCTGTTCTCTCATATCGATATGATTCCATTCTGATAATAATTTTGATTGTTTTTTTGACCATTCTGAAGAATATTTGCAACAGGGTATGTCTGCTGATTTAGACAAGTCAGACTTAACGTCAATATCTAACAGATTGTTGTTGCTGTTAGATCTGTTCAGTTTTGCCAAATCCACTTATTATAAGTTATATTTTGCGATTATTTATCTGTAAAGTTTTGCTTTAAAATTATGTTGGCGGTCCTTGAAATGAAAATGTTTGAGAACCACTGCGCTATGACAACATTCGACAATAAAGTTTGACAGTCAGTCCTAGTTGCTTATTTTTGAATTATGTTCATAGACCTGGTAGTTTGCTTCTCTCACAAAGAAATCTGGCGATCCAAAGCTGTTTGTTTGTTTAGCTTAGCAGTCACCATGCTGCTGCCATCATGAATAATGCAATGTTCTGTTCAACAACTAAAAAATAAAATAAAATAAACTGTGATAGCTGCTTCAACAGCCACACATTGACTCACAAAAGACATGCATGCGAAATGACAATTTATGATTGATTTTATTTTATATTTTGAACTGATTGAGTTTTCCTAGTTTTTGCAGTGCTGTCAACCTCAACTCAACCTGGCAACCTCAACTCAACCTGGCAACCTCAACTCAAATTGGCCAGACCAAGGGGAACAAGCTGCCACATATAGGCACCTGATTGAAAGGAATGGAGTATACCACGAAACTCTGAATCATGGGGGTGGGCAGACAGTATTGGCAGTATTGGCGTTTAATTTGCTTTCTCTGCACCCCCCTGTGTTTACAATAGTTTAACCTAGAACTATATGTGTTTCAGTCAAGTGAAGCGTCATTGGGTTCAGATCAGTTGAGTCATTTCAGTTTTGTTATTTTGGGTACAAGTGTCTGTTTGTTTAAACTCTGACTTGAAAGTAAAGAACAAAAACAGAAAAATAAAGCCAAAAAAGAGAGAACTTTAACTTTAACCCACAACTGCCCTGTGTCTCTCCTTGCAACCAGTCGGTCCCAGTCACACAATTAATTAAGAAAGAACTATCACTGGCCGATAAAACCACTAATTCTTCCTGATGTTCAGGTTAGTCCCTTGCATGGTTTCATTGAAGTATGAATGTCTATGTGTGGATGTAATGCACAAGCTATATAAAGTGCCTTGGATAAGTGCACCATTTACCATTAGCCCTTTTATGCCCATATGAGTTTTTTTGTTAGACATGGACAAATAGTATATGCAGAGTCCTATCTATCCGTAATGCAACGCTAGATTTTTTTTAAAATAATTGGGCTGCGATGCACTTCTTCTCCTCCCTATGAAATGAATATTCATCTGCGATTTGCTTGTGTTAAACAACATTAAACTCACAAACTTTGCAGCTGTAGGGAAAGCTTGAATTACCCTCTTTCTATCTGCACACCTTTAAAATAAAAACCCACCATACAGTAGACATGTCAGGAGTTACTATCTGTCCAAAAATGTGTTGTTAGAAGCAACAACTCCCAGCCGCCATCTTGACTTTTTACAACATGCCATAAAACAAGACCTGTGGGAGAGTGCTTGTTTAATACACTGACACACACCTGGTGCACACCTGGTCGGTGTGCGCAGTATCGCCACCTGTTGTTTGAAACAGCCTTAGCAATAAAGGCTAGGAAAATGGTTGGAGCTGCCTTTGATTGAAATGTTTATTAACAGTTTGGAGATGTAGCCTACTAGCTAAATAAAATACTGATAACGGTTAATTTTACATTAGTGGCCACGTTGTTCATTTCATCAAAATATTTACAGATGTACAAATATTCACTTCTGCAAAGCCAGAAGCAGCAAATCATAGTGGAGATAAAAAGGGAAAAGAAAATATCCAAGGAGGGGAAAAGGGGGTGGGAAATGTAACCATGTGACCTTCTTGTTCTTTTTTCAAACAGCAGGTGGTGATACGTGGAACAAGGTCTGCAGATAGAAGGAGTATAATTCAAGCTTTCCCTACAGCTGCAAAGTTGGTGAGTTTAACTTTAATACAAGCAAATCGAGATGAAAATTCCTTTCTTAGAGATTGGATGAAGTGTTATAGCAACTCTAGATTCAGCCCAATTATAAAAGAATCTAGAGTTGCATTGCAGCTAGCAGAGTCCATGTCAGAACATCACTGTGATGCAAGAACAGGCAGTTCCATATATGGAGATCTAGGTGTTCAGGTGTGACCCTTTAGTTACTGGGCCCTGAACAGGGCCTGGGAAAGATTTTTGTGCAAATTCAGGACAACCGGCTATCCAACGGACTCAACACTGGGCACTGCACTGCCTGTGTTGAAGTTGGTGAAATGAACAGCTTTCACAGTACAGAGATTACATACATAGGCGACATACCTACATAGTTTGTACGTAACATCTATCCATGGTATAAATGCACCAAGTGTGTAGAAACCTGGTGCGTTTATTTATAGATGGATGTTATCATTACTGCATCACAGCATGCTAACATATCAGACCATGCCTTCTCAAATGGTAGAATAACATGCAATCCACTGATTGGTACTAACACAAAGATAATGGATTTTTTCTGGAAGAGGCCATGATTACTGTGGCATCTATAATATAGATGCCACAGTAATCATATTATGAGTAGCTGTGCAGCATGCAAGACACACAAAAACACTGCATGAATGTTAAAATCATTATTATATGTCCATGCTTGCATATTATAAGCCACCTGGGACCTATTTTACCTGAAGGATTTATTGTAAATATTGGTAGTTGAGGGTTGGTGTTTGTTTTTTAGGCTTGTGTAGTTGATTATGCTGGGCTTGCTTCATACAGTATGTTGTTTAAACTAGTGCTTCTCAAACACTTTCATGTCAAGGACCCCCAAATGAATTGAGGTATTTGTACACCATCTCATAGTCATCCCATAGCCATCCCATTGTAATCCAAACGCAGTGACCGAGTCACTGAACATGAAAAACTGTTTGATGTATCCATAGTTTGTTGTGTAGGGGTCTAGGTGGTGAACTAGTACTTAAAAATTGAGTGAGTGTAAAGGTACAGTATGTGTAATTATCATATTTACCTCTGTCAAATTGGCTTGTACGCCCCAGCCGTTATTTCTGTGCAGAGATCACTTTGGCAACATGCATTATAGAGATCCAATCAGTTGCCTCGATCGGGTAAATCATTTTAATATTGCGCCGCAGTGGAATTCCCCCGTTAATTCTCTCTCAAATTTCGGTCACACACAGCCCACAGCTTACCCAGGCAGAAAACTTAATCTATAAATCATTTATGCGGTTTACAAACTGCGCGCAGACCTCTGCGCGAGAGTGCCGCCGAGGCTCAGCTGTACTGAGATGAAACCGATCGTGTGCGTTTGCTATCATTATTACAGTATGAATTTTCAGCTGTGACTTTGATCCGCTGATGAACTGCGACGCTTGCAGCGCGGCGGCGGAGCGCGCAAGGCAGCGGTAATGGATTCTCATTCTGATTCGAAATGAATTAATTTATTTTGGGGAAGGAGGGAGGAAGGGAGTCACGCACGCTGCTCAGCACTCAACCCTCGCTGTAGATGAGACATGCCAGGATCGGGCCTCACATGAGCAAGGACATGCTCGGCCAGACAGCTGGGGCGTTAAAAGATAGCACAGTTTGGGGAAATGATGTGATACACCAGATGGCAGTGCTAAACTCAAATATAAAATATATACTGTACTTCAAATATAGTGAGCATAGCTTTAGAACAGTGGTTTTCAAGCTTTTTCATGCTAGGGCCCACTATTAATTCTGCATTTGAGCCACGGACCACCGTTTGAGGACATTTTAGCCTCACAGTCCCCAAAACTAAAGATTTCTTTTGCTTTTGTCCACAATTCCAGGCTGGATTTGGGAAACAAAACAAGCTAACCTACAGATCACCATTAATCTTCTACTTCCTCTAGTTGTGTAGACTTGGACTAATTCACATGATGAATATTTTAACTTTTGAGAGAGAAAAAAAAGAAACCAAATGGACCCATCTGGTAAACCAACTTTTGATCTGGTTAACCAACTTGGCTGGGGACCACCTGGAACCCTCTCAAGGACCACTGGTGGTCCCCAGACCACCTGTTGAAAACCATTGCTTTAGAACATTGGCTCTCAACCTTTTCCATGACCACCTTCACAGCATGTTTGTTCATAGCCACGGGAAGATATTTATAGTAGGGGGTGCTAGACGTGCACTATGGGGTGCTGCAAAATGCAAGGGGCACGCAGTAAGTGCGTGCATGCGCCTTGTGCGCCCACATTTTTGTGCACTTGCACATGCATGAGCAAATGGACACAGCCTCTGATTATAATAAAGGGGTGCTTCAGCCCGCCCAGCACCCCTACTTCCCTCCCTTGTTTTTCTGATCAAGGTTTCTAATCGCAGCCAGTGGACTCCAGTAGAGCCTACTGACTCCATTGCATGGTTGTGATAAGGAGCCAGCTTTGGTGGTACGATCATCTGGTTAGGATGCCTCTCAAGTGTCTCCCTAGGGAGGTCCTTGATGCATGTCCCACTGGGAGGATATCCCTGGGCAAACCAAGAACCAGCTGGACCCCCAGGAGGAAGTCACTAATGTTGCTCAGGAGAGGGAAATCTGGAGCGCTCTGGTGGAGCTGCTGCCCCATGACCTGATGGATTGGATGGATGGATGGATGGATGGATGGATGGATGGATGGATGGATGGATGCTGGTTGCTGGTTGCTGGTTTTGGCAATTACTTGGGGGCCCACGTGGTTGAGAACCACTTCCATGGAAGCATGAGAACAAAGCATGCGTTGTCAGTCACAGCTCACAGGCAGCAGTGACCATCAAAAGACGAGTGGGTGGGTGAGGGTTTGGGACGGCGGTCGGCCCTCACCTTGAGTTCGTACTCCTCGCGGGTGTCCAGCGTCTCGACGCTCCTCATCTCCTGCTTCAGGTCCATGTCGTCTTTGAACGGCTGAGTGGAGGGAGAGAGGGAAACAGAGGGCAAAAACTAAACCATCAGACGACGAAAAAACGCACAACACGCACACACGGAGAAAGAGAGAGAGAGAGGGAAGGAGGGAGGGAGGGTCGAGAAAGGAAAGGAGAGGAGAAGATAAGGAGGGAGAGAGGGAAGAGGAAAACACAGTTTCAGCTTTTTGTTGGTTGTCCTGTTTTTCGAGGGCAAGAGAAGCAAGAAAGTGGTTAGTCGTCGTTGTTGTTGCTTTTGTTTTGTTTTTTTGTTTTTTTGTGGATGAAGGCTTTGGATGAGTTTTTAAAACCTCTCCCCGGGGAAAGACCACCTCCCTCTCTCTGCCTCCCTCCTCAAACCCCCTCTCACTCCCCCTATCTCTCCCTCTCTGTCTCTTTGAGGGCTGAGCCCCTCTGAGAACAATGCCTTCTAGAGTATCCTCAGTTGTGCTTGATAGCATTTGCAATCGTGTGTGTGTGTATGTGTGTGTGTGTGTGTGTGTGTGTGTGTGTGTGTGTGTGTGTGTGTGTGTGTGTGTGTGTGTGTGTGTGTGTGTGTGTGTGTGTGTGTGTGTGTGTGTGTGTGCGCGCGCACTCACGTGACCGGCATGTTCCTTTAGTGCTGCTTCCTTGTGTGTGCGCACTCATATTTGTATGCATATTTAGTATTCTGACTGCTATGTTTAGCATTCTGTGCAACCATATGAGTGTGTGTGTGTGTGTGTGTGTGTGTGTGTGTGTGTGTGTGTGTGTGTGTGTGTGTGTGTGTGTGTGTGTGTGTGTGTGTGTGTGTGTGTGTGTGTGTGTGTGTGTGTGTGTGTGTGTGTGTGTGTGTGTGTGTGTGTGTGTGTGTGTGTGTGTGTGCACACACATGCACGTGCATTCATGTGTGTACATCTATGTCTTTGCAGCGTCTAGCTCTCCTTGGCCATTTGCATGTCTTGTCTTGTGTGTCTGTGAGCAAGTGCACACGCATAGTCCCATGAGAGTACACGTGTGTACTCACACTTGCGTGGGGTGTGCGCGAGAGTTTGTGTGTGCACATTTGAGTTTGTGCGTGCTTGCGTATGCATACTGTATCCATGCATGTGCACTTACCAATCTTCGTGTGTGTGTGTGTGTGTGTGTGTGTGTGTGTGTGTGTGTGTGTGTGTGTGTGTGTGTGTGTGTGTGTGTGTGTGTGTGTGTGTGTGTGTGTGTGTGTGGTGTTGGACGGCCCTCGTACAGAGTACGAGTACACATACTCAGTATGGTGGTAGATCGACTCAGAGTACATATACTCAGTGTGTAGGTATAAATACTCACAGAGTACATGGCCTTGACCATGCGTGTTGCCGTGGAGACGTTAGCCGCCTCCTCCTCCAGGCTATGTGTCTCCTTGTTGACCGTCTCCACCTTGATGTCCGGCTTGCCCAGCGTGACCCCTCTGTGACCTAGGAGAGGAACCACACGTTACTGACCATATGACCCCTCTGTGACCTAGGAGAGGAACCACACGTTACTGACCATATGACCCCTCTGTGACCTATAGGAGAGGAACCACACGTTACTGACCATATGACCCCTCTGTGACCTAGGAGAGGAACCACACGTTACTGACCATATGACCCCTCTGTGACCTAGGAGAGGAACCACACATTACTGACCATATGACCCCTCTGTGACCTAGGAGAGGAACCACACGTTACTGACCATATGACCCCTCTGTGACCTAGGAGAGGAACCACACGTTACTGACCATATGACCCCTCTGTGACCTATAGGAGAGGAACCACACGTTACTGACCATATGACCCCTCTGTGACCTATAGGAGAGGAACCACACGTTACTGACCATATGACCCCTCTGTGACCTAGAGAGGAACCACACGTTACTGACCATATGACCCCTCTGTGACCTATAGGAGAGGAACCACACGTTACTGACCATGACCCCTTTGAAAATAACGGTTAGGCAACTTTTTAGCAAAAATTAAAAATAAAACATTCTTCCGGCTCAGGACAAGGCGATGCTAATGTATGAGGGGGAGGGGGTTGTGTGGGTGAGGCAGCGTTTTAGCAAATCGCAGCACAGCAGTCTCCAGCAGTTTCATAATGAGCCAATAGAGTGGAGGTGAGGTGCAGTTAGATTCTGTTTTTAAATAAATGTGTTTACAGACAAAGAGTTTGTACACAGTAAAGTTGGCTATATTACCTTTAATTTGGGCATTTTATTAAGTTTCAGCCTCAAACGGCAGAATCTTAGTCTCTGAACCAATCAGAGTGGCTCATCCTCCAAGGCTCAGGGGCCCTTAATAGTCCATCATATCCATGGGGAGAACGATGGAGAATCGTGTAAACAAAATGACTTCAATTCAGAACATATTGGCTTTTGTTTGTGTAGGCCTCAACACGGTCTCATCTCGCGGTACATTTTTGTTTGATTTTTTTTTTACCCATTGTCTTTGCATCCATTGTTAGATAAGCCCAAAGATGACCCACAGATGTGGTCTAAAAGTGTGAAAAATATATTTCTCACTTCACGGTAACTTTAATGCCTGTTTGATCATACCACAGTGTCACACAAAAGTGTCAAAAGTAGAACATCCGCAAGCTCAAAGTGTTTTTTGAGCTTGTCAGTCTGCAACTTTGGCTCTTTTTGAACACTGAATTCCTGAATAACAGTTTTGGACATACTTTGTATGAGGTGTCACTGTAGTGTTCCGGACTGATGTGCAGTACACTGAGTACAGTGTGTTATGACCTCGACTCGCACAGTCTATAATTTATTCGTGAACACGAACCATTCTCTCTCGCAAAGCCTGAAACCATTTACTGTACCTAAAATGTCCATGCTTCTGGCCTACAATAGCGACACTGACTCTTCACACAGCGGCACGGTCTCTTTTAAGAGGCCGTTGTGTTTATAATGTCCTCCCGCTGTTCTCATCCCGCGCGCAAAAGCCTCGCTCGTGAGTGACACGCCGTTTTTACATCGGTACGATTCGTCGCGGGCATAATAATCAAAGGAGGGGGGGAAATTTATGGTAGGCGTTTTAAAGGCAGCGCGCCACAAGAAGAAGCATGAATATTCATTGATGTCATTTGAATGAGGAGCTATGCACCGCTGGCATGAGTTTCCCTGTGTGACACGCTGTGGCAGAGTGACAGCGAGAGGGAAGAAAGAGTGATGGATTTGGCCAAGCGCACGCACTTCTACGTGTGTGTGAGTGTGTGTGCGCAGTGCGCACGCACATGCACATAACACGCAAGCGTGCCTGCACGCACGCACAGACAATAGACAGTTTGGACAGCTGAGGTGTGAGTGTGTGTGTGTGTACTCACTGCCTTTGCGTTGGCGGTAGAGGAAGAAGGCCAACCCCAGTAGAAATATGAGCAGCAAGATGGAGGATAGCACCGTACCGCCGGCTATTATGCCCACTGGAACGATCTCTGGAGAAAAGAAAAACAGAGGAGATACCGACCGTGCGGTGGTGGAAAAAGTATACGTAAAAGTATCAATATCGCAATGTAGGAAATATAGCTCTATTTTTGTCACTGCCTGTAGCCCTTATACCTAAGCTAAAAAATAGCCTTTCCACATGGATATGTTGTGAGCTTGTTAATCAGACATTTAACTATTCAAGACTGGTTCCTCCTTGAATAGGAGGAAAAGATGTCTAGGGATGAGCGATACGGCAGACAAAAACAGGGCTCATTGTCTGTTACGAGTAAATGTCAGGAATTCAAAATGTGCTCGATTTAAAAAGTTTTCTAACCAGAAGGCAGAATTCCCCATTTCAAAGTTACAAATGCATAATAGGAATAGCAGATGGGAAATTGGCAATTCTCAAGTCGAGCACAAATACCTCAAAATTGTGCTTGAGTACAGATCTGAGTAAATGTACTCGGTTATTTTATCCCACTGACATTGTGCAATGCATACTGTGTGGAGGGTTGTGGGGCGACATTCCAAAATTCCGTTTCAGTTTATTTATTGTTGCTAGGAGACTTGTGGAAACAGCCTGTCAACCTCCAGGTTAGCTCTTTGTACCTCTAGCCGAGGAGGATGCTGCAGGCTCAGAATAAATGCAACCCATGAGGAGGAGAAACACACACACACACACACACACACACACACACACACACACACACACACACACACACACACACACACACACACACACACACACACACACACACACACACACACACACACACTTCCAAGCCGGACTGAAGTCAGAAATACACAAATACGTCTTATAAAAAGGAAGACAGTGCGGCTTGTACACGATTACACTCTGCTTTATTGCACCCGCAAACTACATGCTGCAGTGAAAAGTAATTGCCCTTTGACGAAATATTCTGACATTTCAAATCCAACCTTTCACTGCCATATTCCATCAATGCCACTTTTTATCTTAAAAATATTTATCTCACAGACTGTGAGACCAATTTCTTGACGGGTACAGTCTTTATTACAACACTGTTTAGTTTACTGTTTAGTTCACTGTTACTGTTTAGACAGTCATTAGACAACCTATTGTACGTACCACAAACCCTAACCGCACCATAACCACAAGCAGGGGAGCAGCGCGTGTTCGAGCACTAGTCTGAGCATTGATCCCGCATGTCGGCCTAATGCTCTGTTGGAAATTACGTTTGGATCCCTTTTTTCACCCAGTGTCACTATCATGTTTCAAGCTGTACACAAAATCTGCAGAATAGACCTTGAAGAAATGAAGTGGTAGTGCATGTTTTGTCATACATACTAATAATCGTTATATTTTTATTATTGGGCTACCATTTTCGCATTGCAACTTTTCAGTAATAAAAAAACGTTTCTGTTAGCTTGGATTCCCCATCGGCAGCCCACAGCCCTCCTGTGAGACACAGATTGAGTAGAAAAAAATAGTTGTATTTTATCATGTACATTAGTGAGGACCTATATGAAGATACTGTATGCTGAAAAGTGAAGTGCTCCTTTAACTACAGAACGTAGTTACTTAGTTTTTTCCACCCCTGCTAAAGGCATGTTCCTCTGATCATTTATGAACATTTTGTTCACAAACTTCTGAACGTTAAGTGCAGCTGTGTGTTATTGTTTAGAGCCTGAAACCTTCTACACAGTAAATCAATTTAGTGGAAGAATGGTTTCACCCAAAGTGCATTAGCCTGGCATGGCCGTATTTCGCTCTGGCAGATTCGTCTGCTTTCCAGCCTCAAAAAAATGTATCGCTCAAATCTAATCTAATCTAATCTATCCTAAAACATCTATTATTGCGTTATCGAGGATGCAGTCATTTTGTGAGTGCAGGGTCTTACAATGACTTTGAACTTGAACTGTTCGTGTCTCCAAGTACAATTCATTACAGTTGTGACAGTCATTGTTCTGTAATAGTGACATCATGGTGGATAGAAGGATACTGGAGTCATGGCAGAAGCGTCTTAAAAAATGTTGGTGTTGTTTTTATTCATGGCACGTGCATGGATGAATTTCTGTTATAGTGTGTGCTCTGCAATATTGAACTCTGAGAGCTGGTACTGTACTGTATATTGCTGTAAGATGTTTATTATTTTGAATGGTTCACTTTCCGTAAACGGTGCAAGGCACCAACCAGCACATTAGGAGCAATTAAGGGTTAATTGTCTTGCTCAGGTCAACACTAGCTCTGGGGGAGCTCGGATTCGAACTGGCAACCTAACATCCAGTCACTCTACCCCTGAGCCACTGCCGCCCCTGTATTGTTTGGACTCAAAGTAAAAATACTCTATGTACAACAGTTGTTGTTAGTTGCCACGACTATCAACGGGTCATGGCAAAGAGCAGTGACTGCATGAATAATGAGACTGCATGAATAATGAAGCGCAATGTGATGGTATTATATGTAACAAGTGGTAGAGGGTGAAAAATTACATAACTCCCTCCCAAGTGCACCACAGCTCCGGGCATGTGCAGTGGGTTTAACGGTAAAGTCTGCCTTTTACGGCAGCCCATTAGGGACAAAAACATCTACTCATTAAGACTGAGATCTACAAAGGAATTATCATTTTTGAGCGATCAAAATAAGCGTTGGGAGCTGCCATTTCTTGAGGTAAGAAAAGGGTTGGTGTGGAATTCTCCTTGAAAGCCAGCCTACTGTGTTGGCACGAACACAGACGGATCGTGTATCATCTTGTAACATTTATGAAGATCACGTTGAGCTATCCATAAAATGGAAACCCCAGTGATGACCTCTACTAAAGTAGCTCCGCAGTCACGAGACCGATTTGTCGGACACGTGGACCCACTGGCCAGAGCAAAGACAAATAGGCTTGTGAAATGCTAATGGCTACTCGACTCTTTGTACCCGTACACAGGACATAACCATAAAGACCACCTTGATTAACCTTGACCTGGAGTAGTCTTGATTTACATTTTCCTTTACACAACGTTATTGAACCTGTCAGTGTGTCCCTGTTCTGGGGGAAGTATTCGCTGCTAATAGTACATCCACAAGCTCACAGCGAGCCACATCGCAACCGGCCCTGAGCTTGGAGATTGCCTGGAAGAAACGAGAGGACCAAATACAAACCCCTCAAACGGTCCTTTTCACTGTTATTTGTATCAATCGAATAACCACAAAAGTCCTAAACCATCATGATACGGTACATTACTGCAAGTGTTGTTGCATTTATTTGGCTCAGTTATTTTTATTTTCAAGGTGATTATGCAGGTGAATATCACATGCCTATAAGTCATAATTGATATGCGTGTGTGCAGACACATGCGCCGCATCGGGAAGAAAAATCCTCCGGTGTAGGGAGGGGCCTTTGTCTGGTGGCAGCCCAGGGGCCCATAATTTCTAGATCTGTCTATTCATATTAATACTTCTACTATTCTGAAAATTCCTGAGCCACCGTCGCCTAATAAAACAAGAAGGGATCAGGACGGGATGACTTGAAGAAAGCACTACCTCTCTCCTCCAGCGTGATGATCATGGTGCCCGGTCCGAAGGCGTTCCAGGCCGTGCAGTTGTACGGCGAGTGGAAGTCGGACTCCATGACGTTGTTGATGGTGAGCGTGGAGAGCACGGCGCCGCCTGCCGACGGAGGCTTGCTCTGCTCCACCGTGTAGCGCTCCAGCAGCGTGCCTTTCTCCTTCTCCCACACGTTCTCCTTCCATGCCCACACCTGAGAGGAGAGGAGCAGTGTTGATTAGGACAGGAGGCTTTGTTTGTCTTAGTCCAGTGGTTTTCAAACGTTTTTCATACCAGGGCCCACTATTTATTCAGAATTTGAGCCACGGACCACCATTTGATGACATTTTAGTCGCACAGACCGCAAAACTAAAAGATTTCTTTTGCTTTTGCCTACAATTCCAGGCTGAATTTCGAGAAAACCTGCAGATCAAAATAACCATTGATCTTCTACATTCTCTAGTTGTGTAGGGCTAATTCACATGATAAATATTTTAAATCTTGAGTGTAAACATGAAACCAAATGGACTGCAAGGGTCCATTTGGTTTCATTATTACGCTCTCAAAGAGTTACATCTGGTTAACGACTTTCCATCATTTAGCTTGGGGACCACCTGGAATCCTCTTGTTGAATACAAGAGGATTCACCTGAAAACCCCTGTCATAGTCCTGTGAATGAATACAGCGGCGAACCGTTGAAAATGACAGTGACACCATATTGAGTGCCTCCGTGGTGACACAGTCCTTTTGTGGTACCACCATTCAAAAATGTAAGTGTCAATGGGTGTAGTGTGTCAAATGAGCCAGTATTTGGTGCACATGCACAAATACATGCATGTTTAGTGAATGTATTAATTTATTCTTTAGCAAGAATTGTTTAAAGCAATTGTTAACTCGGGTATCCTAATGAATAGTTTTGTTGTTTACGTGTCTGAAATGTTCTCGTGTTTAGTACAGTTGAGTTTTGTGGGCCTTGATGGCATCATGGCTAATTTTAAACTTAGTTGCTATACATTTAGACATACTAACAGTGTGACAGTTGCTCCCGACATGCACATGGCCAGTTACAAACTAACAACATGGCTGGGTTAAAATCATCCGTAGCTCTCAACATGTATGGCAGTTTAAAAGTAACCTCTGGCAGGTTCAAACCTAGACGTCCTGTTAGGTTAGGTTTAGAGTTGGGTTTTGTGTAGGACGTCTAACGCATGACTGTCGGATGCTGGAACAAACGCATGTGGCTTCTGAAAACAACTGATCTACAAGCTCACAATGCAGTGCAGTGCGATGCACGGTGATCTTGTAGATCTACAGTACTATTTTCAGAGCAAAGTGCTGTAGCGCAACCAAACATAAAATGACTTGTACTTTAGCTCTACTGGATCTTCTTTTCTATTTCTATCTCATCTTCTTTTCTATTTCTATTTCATCATGTATTGATGCGGAAAAAGGTAGTTGGCAAACACTTTATTGACCTAGTTTTAGTCGACAAAATCAACACTGGAGAAGAGGGCAAATCCGTTTGGAAATGACTCCCTCTTTCATCGGCCCATATGAATGTCGGATCAAAAAGACAAATCTGCTTTCAAAGCTCTTTGTCACAATGGATGAATAATCAGCGATCTCCCTTTGAATCGGAAGGGGAATACAGCGTGAATATTCATCTGCGTCATTTGAATAAGGAGCGATAAGGTGCGGGGGGTAGGGGGAGGGTGGTGCGTTCGCGCTGGCGTACATGTGGAAGTCGCAGAACAGCAGGATGACAGATGAGATGGAGAACGGGGTGAGAGGATGAAAGCCAGACTGACAGCTAAAGACAAACATGAGTCACGGATATATGAAAGACGCTCAGCTCAGCACGTTTTAAAGGGCACACGCAAGCCGTGCCCCCACATGGTCCGACTCCCTGTAATCAACTTTCGTGTTTGACACTTTGCTTTTACGGTCCTCCCTCTGCATAGCTGGGGCTGTGATGTGGCTCTGCCTGTTTGGTTTGATATGCCTTGCTGCCTGCATGAGCTCCTGGAACTACTGAACATACAGTTCAGTAGTTACTTCACAACACAGTATGTATGTGCAGTAGTGTGACGTAACTAACTACCTCAAAACTACCCATCCATCACCAGCCATCCATCCATCTCCAACCGTTTATCTGCAGTCGGGTTGCAAGGGAAACTGCTCCACCAGAGAGCTTAAGAATGCCTTCTCACAAGTAACGTACTTATTCCTCCTGGGGGATCTCGAGACGTTCCAAGGTCAGTGAGTCGACATGATTCCTCAAACTGCACCTCTGTCTGTCCTGTGGTCTCCTCGAGGACGTCCCGATAGGGAGACACTCGAGAGACATCCTAACCAGATGCCTGCACATCCTCACCTTTCCTCCTTTTCTTTTTGAAGAAACAGCGTTTCTAAGAAACTACCGGTTGCATAATGGTTAATAGTGTGTAGTCTGACCACAGTTTGATTTGGCCGTTCTCCCATATGAAAAAATGTCCAATTCTTACTTCAAGATAGTTTCCACTGCCATTGCTACAAACAGACAGACATATTGGGCAGTGGGCACAGGCACAGACAGTCGCACACGCAGACGCAGATAGCTTGTAGACAAACCACACACATATGCACGCACTCAAAGCCAGCTCGCAGACAGCAGCCAGATGGAGAGAGCCGCGAGATGAAAGGTGTTCTAAGCAAAGCAAATTATGTATGCCCACACCGTGTAAATGAGTTTGTTTTCGAGCACTGTCTGAATTAAAACTTTGCAATTCCTACACTGTAAAATTTTGGCTGTTCATTTGACGGTGAGAGCACACATGGAACCGAAACACGGGTGCCTAATTTGGTTCACGCACACACACACACACACACACACACACACACACACACACACACACACACACACACACACACACACACACACACACACACACACGCACACACACACACACACAGACTCATAGTGCAACTGAGGATTTTAGTGCAAATGTATTGTGATGTGGTAGTTGCAAAATGTATGAGCGATTCGGGCAAAATTAAAACTCACACACAGTTGCATGGAGGCACTCGAGTCACACTCACTTGCGCACACACACACACACACACACACACACACACACACACACACACACACACACACACACACACACACACACACACACACACACACACACACACACACACACACACACACACACACACACACACGCACATGGCCTGAGTACACTACCAATAAAACGGCAAGCAGGTTCCTCTACTCAAAATGTGCTGAGGGAGAGATTTGATATGAAGTTATTATATGAGGCATGGAGTTATGAAATATGCACACCTATATGTTTTTGCTAATGTGCCTTTTAACCTGGTTTAACCAAAGATAAATGCCACAATCTGAAGTGGAAAGAAAGATCAAGCATTTTCTTTGACTGTTCCACGAGCTACCTCCCAAAGCTTTTCTTTTCTTTCTTTTTCTTTTTCTTTGTCCGTTTCTTTCTCTATTGAATGGCCTCTCACAATATGAAATCTTCTCATAAAATGCATTTTTCATAACCCCTCCCCCACCACATACCCACACGCGCAGACGCATGCACGCACATCACACACACACACGCGCGCGCGTGCCCAGCACGCAGAGCATCATATTCCATATTTCATAAGCATTGTGTGTCCGCATTAAGCAGAGAGACTATAATGTCATCTCACATTATGCGCTCAGAGCACTCTGCCAGAACGACAGACAGTGAGCCACGGATTTTTAAAAGCTCTTCTTCCTGTCATGTCCACACTCCACAATTGGATAATTGACACTGAAAGGTACAGATTTTTTACTCTCTCTCTCTCTCTCTCTCTCTCTCTCTCTCTCTCTCTCTCTCTCTCTCTCTCTCTCTCTCTCTCTCTCTCTCTCTCTCTCTCTCTCTCTCTCTCTCTCTCTCTCTCTCTCTCTCTCTCTCTCTCTCTCTCTCTCTCTCTCTCTCTCTCTCTCTCTCTCTCTCTCTCTCTCTCTCTCTCTCTCTCACTCTCTCTCCCCTTCCACCCCCAACAGCCATATAGCTCTGATTTCCATTTTCTGACATGTGTCTGGGTTGTGAGTTGAGAGCAATCCTGGACATGTTTTGTATAGTCCATCATCATCATTCTATTTTATTCACTCATGGCTTCAAACGATGGAAGAAAAGCTTGCACACACACACTGCTTGCAGAAAGTGTCGGAAATGTGCCGACAATGATCCATAGTGTAATATACTTTTACTCAGTATAGATATTTATAGAGAGTTGCATGAGAAGACTAAGCAGGTTAAGTGCCTTGCTGAACGGCAAGTAATAGCTGGTGGATGGGGAAGTGTGGCTCATTCACATTCACTGTCAGTCCATGTTTAACCAACAGCTGATCTTTTGGTCGTAACCTTGCATGGTTTAACGACTCTCCTGCGGAACCTGCATGAACGGAACAATACTCAACATTTCAAAGCTCCTTTAAGGGCTCTTCTGACGGAGAGTGACTGATACGCCTAGCCATTTACAGTCATTTATTTTCCATGAGAGGCGGGTGACTGGTTGGGAGGCGTGGACAATCTGACAGCGGGGGGGGGGCCCGATCCTGTGAAATTGTCACTCAATAAGAGCTGAATTTTCCAAGCATCGTGCAAGGGTGAGTGTGACAGTGACTTAAAGCAAGCTTAGAGATCGGCCGTTTGCTCACGAAGCGTTTCTGTGTCTGCGCGCGTTCAAATGAGAGATGCGGTGCGACCCTGGTGATCCAGGATATATCCCCTGCCTGAAAAGCCCTTTACGCAGGAGGAATAAATTATGCAAACAGCCTGTTAGCAGTAAGAATACCCTAGGTTCAGGATAGAGACTACATTGTTTTACTACTTTTCTCTATAATATATGGCCTCATGGCCGATGCCACGTACCAGCTAGGGCCTTCTGTCACCCCCCACCACAACCCCTCACCACTGCAGAATGCCCTGCATATCCACCTGAGAGCACTGCAGTTCCATTCCTTTAGCTACGTTTGTTTTAGCTCCAGCTATAGGATTTATGTACTAATGTTTTGTTTCTGTTTCTTACGGTAGATCTTAGTATTTTTCATCAAAACGTTTATTCCAGCACTTCAAGATCATTTACCCAGATGTAAAATGCAAAATTAATAAGCATTATTATTTGTGACAAGGCATTACGACGTGTTTTTTAAACAGCATAATAGATAAACACTTCATAATGAATAATTAACAGCAGATTAATCACACAATGTGCTACATATATACATACATACCACTGGATATGTTTGTATAAAATCAAATGGAATTCATTGTGATTTCCCAGCTTTGCTACTGTTTGTGTCTCCAGTGAGGACAGAGATGTCTCCACAGAGGACATACTGTACAGAGGGACACACAGTGATGCCTCCATGGAGGACAAACACAGTGTTGCCAACTTGGCGGATTTGTCACTATATTTAGCTTTTCTTCAGACGCCCCTAGCGCCAAAATTAGTGAAAAACTCCTGACGGAAAATCTGGTGCTTTTTTGCTGGTGAGTTGGGGCGAAATTGGTTGATAGGTGCCAGAGATAAAACCCTTGTTTTTCACCATTTTTCCTCCTATGATAGAGTCCTCCTTCCTTCCTAGAAAGGACCATTGGTAACCAAATGGACCCTTGTATATCTGTAACTCTTGAGATCGTAAATACATGATTTTACGCTCTCAAGAGTTAAATTATATTCAAACATCTGAATTACCTAATTTCCAAGAATCTACACATTTTCCAAATGTAGAAGAATTTCCATTTTGACCAACATTTTGACAGTTATCTCTCCTAAATTAGTCAGAGAGACTAAACTCAACATCAAACGGTGGTCCTCCGTGGCTAAAATGCGGAATAAATCATGGGCCCTGGTATGAAAATGGTTGAAAACCACTGCTCTAGCGCATTCTAGTGCATTTTGGAAGTGCCACTACTGTAGTGCATTTTGGATTTTGGCGGTTGGCAACACTGGACACAAACAGTGGTGTCTCCACAGAGGACATATACAGTGGTGTCTCCACAGAGGACATATACAGTGGTGTCTCCACAGAGGACATATACAGTGGTGTCTCCACAGAGGACATATACAGTGGTGTCTCCACAGAGGACATACAGTACAACACTCACTATCTTATCAGGAGGAGGGGTGCTGGCGATGTAGCACTTAATCTCTCCCTTCTCCCCTCTCACTGCATACTGGACCGAATCACTGGAGATGATGGGTGGGCCTGGGGAGAGAGAGATATAGACACACAGAGAGAGAGAGAGAGACACACAGAGAGAGAGACACAGAGAGAGAGAGAATTGGTAGAGTATATTAAAACAGTACAGGTACAGTATATGCAGGGGTGTAGTGGAGGGGGGACGCGGGGGGACGGCGTCCCCCCACTTCTCACATCTAAAATATTTTTGCGTCTGAAAAAAATCATTAGCATGGTGAAATACATCTTGATGACATCATCAAGATGTGTTTCACCATGTTAATGAGTTTCCTTTTTTCTGACTCAGAAAAAAGGAAACTTTTTTCCTTTTTTCTGAGTCTCAGAAATTCTGAGAGTGTACAAATGGAACCAAATAGACCCGCTAGGGTCCATTCGGTTCACATTTGTACACTCTCAGAAAAAATAAAATAAAATGGGGGGAATTCCCCTTTCAGAGGCATCCCCGCACTTCTAAAAGTACCACTACAACACCGAGTATATGTATGTTTTTGTCCCAGACAAAATCTCTAGGACATAAGGACTCAAGAGTGCAACATTTGTGACCAGGTGAATCCTATAGCAACGCTTTTCTGGGACCCAACATTTGTGGAACTATTAGTGTGCCAACTTGCACATTGCAAACAAGGGGGCCATGCCCTACTGGTGCATGAGCAGAGCGAGCAACCAAAGATACTCATAGAGATCTCTTAATTACCTGACCATTACGTCATCACCTAACTAGCCAATCGGTGCACTTTGAGGGACAACCGACGCTCAACGGCCGATGACTGTTTTACTTGTGCTCACTTGCTTTGCTCGCGCAAGTAAATAGCCGATGTGCTGTACAAACCCACAGAGCAGTTCTAGTGTAATCACGATGCTTATGTGGAAACGCCTATTGAATGGCAAACAACTACTGTACATCCTGGCCTTGACAGCCCATACACCCAAACAGAAAAGTCCTATCACGATGCATTAAACAACATTAACCTCACTTTGCCACTTACTTTGCCGCTTGATTTTCCATTCACTTTATGCATGCGCATATATACCCTCTATAATGGACGGATGCCCGGATGGACTATAAGGATACGACTGTCCGGAACGAAGGCCCCGAAGCACTTATTCAGATTAAGATCTCTCTTGGAGCTATTGTGAATTGCGGTAAATCCTTTGAATCACAAGACAAAAACTCTCAAGAGATTACAGATGATTGAAATGTTAGAGAGAAAACCAACGATGATAGAAAGCCGACATTCAGTTAAACATGGCAGGATGTTAATATTCGAAGGCTGTTGAAAATAATGAGTTAATTAGTTAAATTCATTTTGTTGATTAATCTGATTAAAAATTTCAACGCAATTAACTCATGTGCACACTGACTTAACGCACTAAGCATTTTCTCATTGAAAAGAAACCAGTAGAGCACGGTTTTATGGAGACATTTAGCTGTGTGTCTCCCTGTAACCAGAGCCATAGAGTATAGCTCGAGAGATCTACAAGCATTGGGGGTTTGTAGATAATCTATTTAGATAAATATTTAAGAAATAAATAGACCTTTTTTTCCCCAGATTCTTTTACTTTTTTAAATGTTCAAATCCTGTATAGGAAAACAGGCATATTTTGGATATACAGTAGTTTGAATGGTGATTAATTATAATTAAATTCATTTTGAAGCTAATTAATTTGATTCAAATTTTTCATCATTCAACAGCCCTAAAATATTCCCATTGCGCCACACTCAAACAACACAATTGCTGTGAGCTTGTAGGTACCCCGCGGTCCATTAATTACAGAGGGGTTGGTAGTTTAATTCTCAGAGCAAAGGTTTATGTGATGGTGGTGGGGAACAGGGGAGGAATAGAGGAGGAAACAAAACAAACGGATAGCACAAAAAAGGGTTGCATGTACATTTTCTCTCCTTCCAGGGAAGTGTTATTATTACTTAATCCTTCACGGTTAAAGTCCCAGGCTATCAATACCCAATCAGCTCACCATCATTCTGTCCCTGGATGCTGCAAAATGGATGACGGAGTAAGAAAACGGCAGTGGGACCGTGGGACGTATCCCCCAGCCTCATTATGTTGGAAGTGCTTAAAGCACTGACTGTGTCTGCTCTTTATGTCATCCATTATCATTAATAATGCCTGACGAAATGATATAATGCTTATAAATAATAATTCTCAACATATTGCCAATCTGAATAAGTAATGAATAGCTCCCGTTAATAGTGGAGGTGGTGCCGAAGGTTGCCTGGTATTTTGACAGTATGCTGCACTGAACAAACATGCCGGGTAGTAGCTATAGCTACTGTATGTGGAGATACTTTGTATCTTTTGATGTTTTTCCATGTATGAAAACAATGATCATTTGGAACCAAATAGACCCATATGTGTCTGGAAATAAGAGGGTGTACACATTGAATTGAATCCAGTCCATTTGGTTCCATTCATACAAATTGAATTAAATTAAATTGACTTTGATTTTACATTTATACATTGGGGTCGCAGAAATAGAAATGCCATTAAATGGCATTCCGGTCAAACCCGGGGGTCCTTGAGAATCACTGTTAAAGCCATAAAAATCTTCTCTTCTGGAGATGTCCCTGGATAAAACCACACCACTGCCTGATATATTATATGGAATTCATTAGATCAGCTTTTTGAAAATCTGTCTGTAGGTTTGTTTTATACATACAGTATTTAACTGAAGGTATTAAGCCTGTGTGTCTAAACAATGATTTCATGGGTTCACTGGAGGTAACTCCCTTTAGCTTGGCATGACCTGCTGACTACATTGAGATTACAGGTAAACACTAGGATACGCTTGAGTTGTTTTAAAACCTGATGCCCGCAATATGCAGTTGTTTTCAGATTGTTTTAAATTTGTTTTGATTTCTATTTGTAACATGTGAATACCTCTGATGCACCTTGATGAACCGCAAATGAGTTTAATTACTCAGTGTAATTTATTCAGTGTGATTTATTTGACAATAATTAAAATTTGAATGAATGAATCTCGTGAAGAGTAAGCGATCTGCCAGACAGCAACGGTATCACACTGAACAGACAACATTTATTACACGTTCAGAACTATAAACCTATTTGCTATTTTAAGGCATCAGGCAGTAACACCACTGGAAAAAAAAAAACTCATCGGGTGTCTCATACAAAAGCAAGACGAAAAAATAACAAAATAACAAAAAAGACACTACTGTATGAATATATTTAAACATCAAATTGATTCAGCTTTAGTGTCTTCTACAGCGCTGTCTGATCTCAAGTGTCTAGGCAAAGAATACATGGCTTAATAACGCACAAAGGGAGGAGTTTGTGTTTTTGTTGTGTTTGTTGTGATGACCAGTGAAGCACATCGCTTCCTATTGATTTAAGTTTGGACTTGAGTATATAAAGAAGGATCTGGATGTCTTTTTTTCTGTTAGTAGTATTGGAAAATACTACTAGACTAGTAGTAAGTATTGGAAAAATAACACAATGTGCAACCAAACTACTATGCGCTCGATGTGCATAGTTAGGCTTTGTTGGTATAATGTGGCGTGGCGTGTGTGTGTGTGTGTGTGTGTGTGTGTGTGTGTGTGTGTGTGTGTGTGTGACAGCCTGGTCATTTACGACCAGCGTGTGGGCGAGTGTTATGGACTCCCGCACCAAAAAATGTCTGTAGACAATTAAGGGCACTAAATCAATTTAAAAAAGAACACCAACCTGGTCGCGACTAGTAACCAGAAGACCTGGTTACATGGTCCACTGCTAGTGGATTTCGCCCTACCTGGATCTTTGTTACATATGCAATTTATATGGAATATGTGGACTGTGGATGTGTCTTCTCACCGTTGACAGTGAGCGTGACTTCAGTCTCTCCCACGCCGATCCGGGGGACGATGGCCTTGCAGACATACTGCCCAGCATCCGACTGACTCACGGACTTGAGATAGAGCTGATTGTTGTTGCTGAGCACCTGCTCACACACACATGGAGGTGGATATGGCAGGAGAGGAGTGGATAAACCGTGTTAAGAGATACATATTTAATTCCTAAAACATGTTCACTTTTTTCAACAGGCTCCATTAGCCCCCCCACACCCACGTAACTCTCGTTGGCATGAATTAAAGATTTAGGACGCGGATTCACTTGTCTACTTTAGACGCGAGGAAGTATTTATGGTGTGTGTGGGACCCAGATTCTCTGTCTGTAGCGTTTATTAGGGTACCTGTGTATGTATTGTTTACTCATAACTACTCTACCACACAACACTGTCGGTGTTGTGTGGTAGAGTAGCTATGAGTAAACGATACATTACAGTTCCCTTTTTGTGCTTATTAATACTAATACTCTACACAGGCATCCCAGGAACAATAACTGGGCCTTCTTCTAATCAATTTCTCACCATGTTGGAACCCTTCTTGGTCCAGGTGAGGGTGAGGGGAGGGTTACCCGACCACTTGCAGTTCAGATTGACATCAGCGTCCACGTCCACTGTCACTGGCCTGGGCTCAACCACCAGGATAGGACCAACTGAGAGAGAGAGAGAGAGAGAGAGAGAGAGAGAGAGAGAGAGAGAGAGAGAGTATATACTGTATATACCGTATATGTATGAATCATTCAGATGTTGAACTCAAAGCCTGGCACCTCTCCAACATGATCCTACAGCCCCCAGACAACACCGATGCACATTTAGACTGCTTAATGCATGAATACTGCATGATAACAAACTGAGCCAAGGCAGTGGCGTGCCTACGTTGATTCACAAAACTGGCAAGAGATAGACACATTGAGGTGCTGTGGAAAAAATGACATCTTTCAGAGCAATTCTCCCACTGTGAAATGTGACTCACAGCTATTCCCCATGTCTTAGAAGTGTAAAGCATATCATTCACATTTAATGGGATTTAGTTTTTGTCCCATTGAAGACACGTTGAAATAAAGAGATCATACCCGCAGTCATAATGACAACGGCCACAAGTCATCTGCGGTTTCATTTAGTTGGCCAGCTAGCAAAAACCTGAAAAGGCCTTTTTACCATGGGTCCAGTGACTGTGGAGGTCTATGGCTAGCAATAGAGAGTTTACGATAGGTCAGACGTGCGTCACCACCGGGCACATAGCCTCGACACCAAGGAAAGTCTGGGCTAATTTGTTAGCCACAGTGGCCTAGAAGTGGGAGTCAACCTTTCAGGGTGGGCGTCGTTCCAAATCATGTGACGTAGCACAGCAGTGGAGGGTCGGGGCAGGGGATGACGACACACTGGTGAGATCAAAGCAGATCAGCTTGATCGATCGAGCTGATCTGATTTGATCTCACCAGCCGAGAAGATGAATATAATTGAGCCATTCGGCCGAAAAGCTCAGTTATATTTATTTTTTCTGCCGATGTTCAGGAAACATCGTCTGTCCATCGTCGTCTCCTGTTAAAATGTAGGGTAAGGGTAAGCCTTGCGGCTGTCGTCCTGTCGTCTGACGGCAAAAACACAGAGGTGCCAGTCCAACAGCATATCGGTTCAAACCACTTGTGTGTGGGTTAGGGTTGGGTGAGCAGCACAGCCTTGAGGTGTCGCTGGTGGGGCTTTAAAACACAAAAGCAGTCGGTCAGTTCCAGTGGTGGTTGCACAAGGCTGCTAATACTCACAGTGCACGTCCACCAGGATGCTGACGTTGGTGTTGCCCACGGCGTTGAACACCTGGCAGGACACAGGCTCTGTGAAGAAGGAGTGGTCCGCTGTGGTGACAAACACACTCTCCCTGGCCCCCTCCAGCAGCACCCCGCCTTTGGCCCACCTGTCCAACACACAGCACCGCAGCCCTCAATAAATCATTCTGTTGAACCAGCAAGAAGCAGTGTGCATGTCTAACCTGTTCTCCTATTAAAGATTGCTGGGATTTCATTTAACCAGCACAAAACACGATCATCAGGTATACAAAAAATGTACAGAAGTTGTTATAATTACACCAGTTCAAGTACGCCTGGTTTTCACCTTAGCATCACCCACCTGAACTTAAGCTTCACCCAACACCTGCTTCGACCGTTATCAACCAATAATTCCCAGTAGGTTACTTAGCGAGCCGATCTTTTCAACCTGCTGCGTGTCGTCTGGAAATCGACTGGCACGATTGCCATTGGAAAAGACAAAATCACGGAAATCCACATGCCAAATCAGCATGCCGATTAGCTTCCTTGTTTTAATCCACATTGTTGAGGATGAGGGTTTAGAGGAGGCTAGTCGTTTCAGATTAGAAGATATTGACCAAAATGACCGGATTAAGGTTGGAGAATGTGCACCGCAACGCGACCTGCACGCGTTGCGGTCAGAGGCGGCGCGGCGGAGGCGCTCATCAACTCAGTCGGAATAGAATTGGCTACACCTAACGTACAAACATCACAGCACTCCATCGTTTAACTCTGATAGCTTACACAAGGTTACAGTGTTAAATTAAAAAAATGAATAAATGAGCACTGCGCTGAGTCATGCTCCATCCATTGATCTCGGTCACAGTGTCGCATAATGCAGCCATAGCAGACGTATATACAGACCTGTAGCCCATGATGGGGGGGTTGGCAGTGGCTGCGCAGGTGAAGGTGACCCTCTCTCCCTCCAGGACTGAGCGAGGTTCAATAGACAGGGTGACTGTGGGAGGGTCTGCTCAGCACAGGACACAAGGACAAAGGATGCAGACGAAGCACCGGAATTACCAGATATTATTACGCACACATGCATGCACAACGTCATACACACGTTTACGATTCCGATTCCCCCTTAATGTTCTGATTCCTTAAAGGGAAACTCCACCCATTTTCAATATTTTACTATGTCATTGATGTACCTTCAAGGTGTTGTGTGGACATGATAAAAAGTTCCCCCATTCTGTGTTCCCAAGAAATGGAGGTCTGAAGAAAACCATTAACATGGTGAAACATCTTGCTGACATCATCAAGATGTATTTTCACCATGTTAATGGATTTCTTTAGAGATTTCTTCTGTGAGTGTACAAATGGAACCAAATGAACCCGTTAGGGTTCATTTGGTTGCATTTGTACACTCTCAGAAAAAAAAAGAAAATGGGTGGAATTACCCTTTAATAGTTTGTTCCCTTTAACGAGTACTAGGGGGTTCCAAATGGGCAAATGTCTGTAACTCTGAGAGAAGAAATGGAACCAAATGGAACAACATTTGGTCCTTCATGTTAAAAACGTTTGAGAACCGCTGGATTTGTAATTGAATAGCAGACCAGACAGTGTGATTTAAATAAGGAGGGATTCCAAAAGGGATTGGAACTGATCCTTAATGTTGGATCTGGTCCCAGAAAACACGGTCAGGACCGGACGTTTTGATTGTGGTCAGATCAAGGCAATCCACGATGAGTCAAACCTGGCCCAGAATATCACCTGATTTCAACCAACACAAATCCTGTCCACTCTCTCTCACGCACACACGCATGCACACATGTACACACATGCACAGACACACCAACACACACAAAACACAGGAGCAACCTACGGTGAACGTTGAGTGTGACGGTGGCTCTTTTGCCCATGGGCACAGCGGCGTTGGTGGCCACACAGCTGAAGTTGCGGCTGGTGTCCGTGTCCACTGGCGTGATGGGCAGGAAACTCCTGGTCGTCACCCGCTTCCTGTCTGGCAGCACTTCCTGTCATAGGCGAGGGAGGGAGAGATGAAAGGATTACATTTGTAATCTTGATCCAGAAAAGTGCAACACCATTAAACTGCCTTTCAACCGTTTCAGGCGATTCAAACGTTGAACAACAGAACTGCCTTTCCTCGGATCTTGACAGCTCATAACCCCCGAGTCCAAACTGATAAAAAACATCTTGTGATTTATATGGCATGGCTCTGTACAGGCGGGAGGGGGGGATCGTGTTCTAGAAGATGTGAGTCTGTGTGTTTGTGTTTTCCGGGGGCTATTTATCGACGCAGACTGCTGGGCTGGTCAGTGCAAAATGAATAGGCTCTGTGCATCGTTGTAGTTCCCTTTTCTAGGGAGGCATACACTGTTCCAGGTTTGTTTCTCACAACTCTCACAGAACAGTGAGTGCCGCCAGTGTTTATCAAGGTGGAACTCATATTTTAAAGAGCCAAGTTTCCAACTAGAAGGGGACATGTTATGTCAGCACATAGGATGTGGCCGATCCATTCTTTGTTTACCTTTGAGTGAGAGGGCAGACTCCATAAAGTCACTTGTGACTGCCCTGAGCCTTGGAATATACGCTGTTTTGACCAAAAATGCCATCTGAGATAAGGAATAGGTGATACAGGCGATTGAAAGAAATGGACAGAATGGATGTCTATGTCTGCAATGCGCGATACTGTGATGTTGACAACATTAACTAGCAAGACAAGACTAGCGGTGAGTACATTTCGACCCAATTAAACAAAGGTATTATAGGCAACTTTTTAGCTAGAAATGAAAATGTATACCCCCCCTTCCCCCTGTATATTGTTGCTTCTACTTTGATGCTGCAGCTGCTTCCCTGCAGACAGACACTTGCTTTGCCTTGCAGATGGTCCAGAACTTTATTGTTGTCAACAAATAATTGGCGTCAGGCTCATGGCGAGACAGTGTGTGTGTGTGTGTGTGTGTGTGTGTGTGTGTGTGTGTGTGTGTGTGTGTGTGTGTGTGTGTGTGTGTGTGTGTGTGTGTGTGTGTGTGTGTGTGTGTGTGTGTGTGTGTGTTTGACAGCTATCATCCTCAGCGTCAGAACTTGTGCTAACACGTGCTGAACCAATCAAATGAACAAAGCTATATATGGTAAACTGAACAGGAAATGTGTATGCCGCCTTCTGAAAAAAGCATAGCATTTACAGTATATAGCGCCTTTGACACTTTACGTAGATTGTGCAATATTGCATTCACCCATTCACACACACATTCATTCATACACTAATGGTGGTGAATGCCATGCCAGGCCTGTCCAACCTGTCCTGCACAACGGGAGCAATTAGGGGTTTTGGAGTCTTGCTCAAGGACACTCTAACTCTGGCAGAACCGGGGTGTTCCACCGCCCACTCTACCCTTGAGCTGTACTGTCACCCTGGCACTCTTTCTGCACACTGCCAGCAGGTCAAAGACATAATATACATAATATACCCACACAGTAGGCCTATGTTTTTTGTCTTCTCATTTACTTTTATGGATACAATTAGGCATTGTAAACAATCTTTCTCAGTATGCTATACTATGTGTGTCGCGCAGGTGCACGCAAAATGCATCTTAAAGGGGAATTCCACTCATTTTCAATATTTTACTGTCATTAGAGATGTTGTGTGGACATGGTAAAAAAAAGCCCCCCACCCCCCCTATTCTGTTTCCTAGAAATGGAGGTCTGAAAAAAACATTAGCATGGTGAAATACATCTTGATGACATCATCAAGATGTATTTCACCATGTTAATGAGTTAATGAGAAATGAGAGTTAATGAGAAAATGGGTGGAATTCCCCTTTAAGAGGCATCCCCCCACTTCTGAAAGTCTCGCTACAACTCTGTTAAGAACATAATATTATTCTGTTTCAACAATCTTGAATTCCATTAATGTGGGATTCTCGTTTAAAGTGGCGAGGGAGCATCCCATTATTTAGACTTTGGGGGCACATTTTCCAAGAGTCTGTTACAATACGATACAACAACACCAAAATAGCTAAATTAGTACAGATCACAGCACACACACTGTGCGATGTTGTAAGCTTCGCAAATAATAAAACAAGTATAGGGCTTTTAAGCACCATGTAATATGTATGAGCATGTTTGTGCGCATGCATGTGCGTGTGTGTGTGTGTTTGTCTGTGCCCGTGTGCATGATGCAAGTGTGTGTGGCAACAAGCTGCAAGGGAAAACATCTGTGTGTGTGTGTGTGTGTGTGTGTGTGTGTGTGTGTGTGTGTGTGTGTGTGTGTGTGTGTGTGTGTGTGTGTGTGTGTGTGTGTGTGTGTGTGTGTGGGTAGTGGGGGTGTAGATGCTCACGGGTGATTGAGGGCGCATGTGTAAGCGTGAGTGTGCATCCAGTATGTGAGTGTGATATGTCTCTGCTCGCAGGCATACGTCCATGTACTGTACTGTACTGTGCTGTATGTGTATGTGTGTAAGAAGGTGCCTGGGAGGACCAGGGTGCATGTTTCTATGAATATATAATACGTATTATATACCTCTGTGGATTGGACTGTGTGTGTGTGTCTTTGTGCATGTGTGTGTGCATGTGTGTGCATGTGTGTGCGTGTGTGTTGTTTCGTGAGTCTGTAGGTGTTGAGAAGTTTCGTGTGTCTGTGTCATACTGTGGACCCAGTTCTCCAGGAGGGGCGAAAGCAATGCTCGACCATGACGGTCGTCACAGCGGTTTTATAACTGCCACGACCGCTTTGCATAACACTAGCGACGGATTTGCATAACCGTCGGCCGTTTTGCGCAACAGTCGACCGGTTTGCATAATGGTTGAGGGTTAAAGGAGAATTCCACCCATTTTTAATATTTTTTTCTGAGAGTGTACAAATGCAACCAAATGAACCCTAACGGGTTAATTTGGTTCCATTTGTACGCTCTCAGAAAAAAGAAGCCTCTAAAGAAATTCATTAACATGGTGAAAACTGAAAATACATCTTGATGATGATCAAAATCAAAATGTTTCATGTTAATGGTTTTCTTCAGACCTCCATTTCTTGGGAACACAGAATGGGGGAACTTTTTTATCATGTCCACCCAACACCTCTAGGGTGTATTAATTACATATTAAAATGTTGAAAATGGGTGGACTTCCCCTTTAAGATTAGGTTTAGGCATAGGTTTCACTGAGTTTATGTTTAGGGATTAAGGTTACGTTTAGTAGGAAAAACGGTCGACTGTTATGCAAAATGGCCACGACTGTTATGCATAACGGTCCACTCTCATGCAAAACAGTCGCGACTCTTCTGCAAAGCGGCCAACTGTTATTTAAAATAGTCGCTACTAAAATAGTCGCTACCTACTGTACTAAACAGGTGTGACGGTTATAAAACCATTGCGATGGGCATCAACTAGGTATCGGAAATACTGTAGCTCAGACCGAAAACATAATTGGACCAATAACAACGTGGTGCTCATGGAACTGTAGTGCCTTTGGAAACACAAACAAGACGGAAGCAAAGAGAGTAATAGGATTATAGGAGCGAGCTGTTGTTGGCAAATAAAGAAAAGCATAATCGACAACAATTGCAACAACCAACACACTAGTTTTGGCGGCCGCAACAAGTAAGGGGATGCGTCACATCCGTTTTATCGTAAAATTTGCATATTCGTGAGCAGACTTCTGTTGTCCCAGACTGTTAGACGAAGCATTTGGAAAACTGCGACTGTCAACAGTCTGCTAACACGAGACTACATGATGACTAGAATCTGAAAGATACACATTGACCTCACAATGTCTATCTTTCAGATTCTGCTGTAAACACTGCTTTAGCATACATAATTGAGAATCAGGGTTCATAACATGTCTTAAATATCAGCAAATAGACATGGGACAATTCATTTTTCATAATCGACTAAATCGATTAGGTTAGATTAACCACTTGTACAGGAACAACGTGTCACAATGCAACACAGTGTGGGCTCAATGTGTATAAAGTGCTATTTTCATTATTCATTAATTGTAATCGAGGCAAAAGTGTGAAATAATCGTGATATTGAATTGACATCATTATGGCCCAGCCCCAGGACAGATGGGCTGCTATGTGATATGTGAAATTATTCTAATGAGCCTTTATTCCCGGCACCAGCCTAAGGGGCCGTGTCCATAGAAAGCATTTTATGAGCGCTGTGGATATCAGCGCTGTCGGGCAGCAACCTCTTAAATGTCCATATTCTAATGTTATTTTTTTTCTCTTAGATCGATTATACTACAATCAAAACATCAACAGTAGAACTGCAATCTCAACCCGTTTGTATAGTTAGTATAGGTAGATCTGATTTTGTCATTTTTTTGGATTTGTTTCCTGAATGTATTGGACATACGAGGTTTCCACCTGACAGAGACAGTCAGTATCATGTCCGTAGTGCTCACACGCAGCGTCAATTAAGACCCACTACTATGCTCAGAGCGATCTATTGTACCATTGCTGTGCTGCAATGATGAACAGCCTGATCTATGATATTAGCACACAAAGCTTATCTGCAACAAAGCATGCAGGCTTCTCATGGATGTTTTAACAATTCAACAAAGAGCTGAGCTTGGAACTTGAAGCTCACCAAGGTGCTGCAGCCAAAATGTTGGGGTTGAAAAAACACAATGTTTGGGCTCTATGAAGAGGATGCATGTATCTTTATCATAGAAATCCAGGGCTCATTGGCACTGCCACTGGTACTTTTTACAGTGGAGATGCAGTGCACACTCACACTGACACTTTTTACCATAGAAATGAATGACACACTGGCACTGCCACTCTTTTTTACTGTATAAATGCATGGCACACTGGCACTGACACTTTTTACCATAGAAATGAATGACACACTGGCACTGCCACTCTTTTTTACCGTATAAATGCATGACACACAGGCACTGCTTTATGTTTGAGCATGTTTTTGCTCAACATAAGGTTTTTAATTTGTCTCTATCATCAAATCGGCCATCATTACCAGACAGACATAACGAAAGAAAGCCCTGAATGCCCATAGCAGTACCAGGTCTATGTATAAATGGAACCAAATGGACCCTTAAGAAGCCCCAAATCCCCCCCATCCCTCAGCACCATTCTAATGGAAGCTGCTGTTCCCTTCCCATCAGTTAGTAGGCTAAGTGTAAATGTAGAGGACACATTCCAGGTAGAGTTACAGTACAGTATGCAAAGTAGAAGCACACACACCTTTACAATGACCTTGCTACAGGTGAAAACCCCTAGAAGTGGCGCTCACTCAGAAGTGTGTAGGAAGGGTCCACGCCTGTGTGTGTGCGCACGCACACACACAGTCATGCACCCCCACAAGTATATCAGAAATGTTCCTGGTCTACACAAAGTATATGGTTGTCCTATGGTTAAAAACTGAATTGAGGCCACAGTTAAGAAAAGAGAATTAGACATTTGGAGGTTATGCTGTCCAATGTTATGTTTAATGGTTGGGGTTATGCCTTGATTTATACGTCGTCTTGCAATGAAGCTGCAGTATCTGTAGAAAATGGCATTCATAAAATCACGGTCCTAAAAATGAAATCTGGTTATCACAAGTAATAAAGAGAGAGAGAGAGAGAGAGAGAGAGAGAGAGAGAGAGAGAGAGAGAGAGAGAGAGAGAGAGAGTGCGTGCGTGCTTGTGTGCGTCTGCGCACGTGTACACGTGCACAAGAAGGTGTGCACACACTTCTGCATAACGTGTATGTTATTTTCTTCTTTCTTTAGAAAGACTCAAAATGTGTCTCCTATGAGGTAACAACTACTGTAGAAAGTTTAGTCAGAATATGCTTGCCTTTTTTGGACATAAAACTAAGCCAGATAGTTTTACATGTTAGATAGCCAGAAGTCTTATCACTGCCGTCATTTCGTTTTAGCACTGCACTGCTATGTGTTGTGAGTGTTTTGTTTACACCATTGAACAAAATTGTAATTGCAAAGTGAAGTGCCTCGCGCCTGTGTGTGCGATGTGCATTACCTTCACACGCACGTGTGTGTGTGTGTGTGTGTGTGTGTGTGTGTGTGTGTGTGTGTGTGTGTGTGTGTGTGTGTGTGTGTGTGTGTGTGTGTGTGTGTGTGTGTGTGTGTGTGTGTGTGTGTGTGTGTGTGTGTGTGAGGCAGGGGCGGATTGGCACATATTCCCACCGGGATAATTTTGCCTTTG
>CM076976.1:13766769-13806769 GCA_039105355.1 Benthosema pterotum
TCATAGACTTTTCGAAAATAATTTATATCAAGACGATTACGCCGCGGCCAAAGCCAACTCGAGTCGTGACGAATCATGATGACACACACAAACTTTTGGGACAATAAAATAATTTCTAAGATGAAAAACGAAACAAAAAGTCTTGTATCATGCCGTTTTCTACTTCTTACCAATTATATATTATATGACGATATTGTGTTTGTTGTCATGATTTGTCACGACCTGAGTTGGGAAAAGACTTCCGGAACAGGGGCGGTGACGTCACTGCGCAGCTCTATAGTACTGTGAGTATAGTAGTTATCCCTGCAGCTGAGTCTGGGTGGGGCATTGCTTGATTAATGATTGGAGAGCACCTTGGGCCCAGTGTCTCCACCCCTATAAAGGCAGTGTCCCTGCCATTCTACCTGTGTCATCCAGTGGAGGCAGACCTGTTGCCTCCACTCCTGCTTCAGTTCTCCATGCTTGTTATTTTCAGTTATGTGGGAACTATTCTTTCCATCCAACATGCACCACTCCATGTTCCATGCATCTATCACTACATACATCCCTGATCTACTGACTGCACACCAAATAGGGTCCTTCTAGGGTTTATGTTAGTATGTCAGTTCTGCAGTTCTTTTCTTTAGTTTTTCATGTATTATGGGCAATCATTTAATGAATATTCACCTTTTCCTCTGTCTCCTGCTATATAAAATATGGGGGCAACCAGTTCCTTTCCCCCATTTGTAAATAAACCATGCAATAAAGTCAAAGTAACTAAAAATGTTGCTTAGGTTAGGTAGAGTTAGGTAATGTTATTACCGCTGCAGAAATTGTAGGAATGCATAGGGATGTTGAAGCAGGCGAGAACACTGTGTGTGTGTGTGTGTGTGTGTGTGTGTGTGTGTGTGTGTGTGTGTGTGTGTGTGTGTGTGTGTGTGTGTGTGTGTGTGTGTGTGTGTGTGTGTGTGTGTGTGTGTGTGTGTGTGTGTGTGACTGAAGCACACTGACAAAACATGTTGAGAAAAGCACAAAAGGAACTGTAGATGAGATTGTGAAGCGAGAAGTAGAGGAGAGAAGAATGGAGAAGGAGAAGAATGAAAAGAAAGAATTGAAGGCCGTAAGGGGGGTGACAGTAGCATGAATGTGAGGAAAGAAAGAAAGAAAGAAAGAAAGAAAGAAAGAAAGAAAGAAAGAAAGAAAGAAAGAAAGAAAGAAAGAAAGAAAGAAAGAGAATGAGAGGTGTTTATCAAATTCACAATGTCGCTGACTCCCCACTTGGAAAACATTGCAAGGACAAAGGAGAGAGAGAGAGGTTGAGTACAGTAAAATACTGCTGGGACATGCAGAGAGAGAGAGAGAGAGAGAGAGAGAGAGAGAGAGAGAGGCAGAGAGGCAGAGAGGGAGAAAGAGGGGTGGTCCAATGACCTTTAATGAACTAGTGAATTAAATTGAATTGAACGTGTACTTCACATCGCATCTCACATCATCACTTTTGTGTACATTTGTTTGCGTGCGTGTGTGAGCCGTGCATGAGTGTGTTTATGCATGCTTGTGTGAGAGAGCATGCATATGAATATCCAAGTGAGTGTAAAGTCCATAATCAAAAGTGGGTTCATGAGCCTGTTTAAAAATTCAACACACATGCTTTGGCTTCTCAACACTTCTGTGATCTCTAAGCGTGTTCACTTTCTCTCTTATATTGTTTTCATTGCTGTTCGACTGTAATCTCTTCATATTTTCCTCAGCTTCTCAATGCCAGATCCAAATGGACCTCAGTGGGTCTATAGCTGTGAGAGTGAACAAATGGAACCAGCTGCATTTGTTAAATTAAGACATTCTAGTGTAGAATGACCTCACAGAGGACAAAATTTGTTAAGACCTGAAAGGTTCCATTTGGAGTTCTGGTGGGCCCCAGACCAGTCATTGAGAAACATAGCTTTACGGCAGACAATTTCATATGTTAGCTGTGTGCAGAGCCAGTTAGAGGAAGAGTTGCGCCAGTGATGGGGTACGCAGTCACGTGGGTTAGTCACGTGGTCCGAGTCTGAAACACATTGTTTTAAACGAGAGTGGCGCAAATGAGAGCTATTTTACATATGTATGGAAAATGACATTTACTGATTTAAATTACTGTACAGTAACAACCAAAATCTCTGTAATGTGTATGCTGGGCTATTACTAAAAACAACCAAAAAAAGGGGGATTTAAAGACATTAAAGCTGGCCTGTTGCCTGAGTCCAATGCATTTCTGCCTACTTCCCAATAGCACCCAGTTGCCGTTGTTTATGACAACATTAGAATGTATTCATTTATCAACTTCAGGTTTGGAGAGTGTCACTTTTAAGTTCTCCCAGGAGCGCGAGCGGCTGCCACTGGACTGGCCCCATGAAGTGAATGGTGTAGGCGTAACTCGTGTCTCTAAATGGCTCTGGCTGTGTGCAGCCTGCACTATGTGGTTTACCCTAATCATGATTCTAATTGGAGTCAGGTGTTGTGAATTTTGCTTGGCACTCCTGATGAAGGGATAACCTCAAACATGTCATCACACTTTTGCTTGTGCACTTTGCATCTTTCCTTTCTTATGTACTATTTTTTATTTAGATTTTATAGCTTCGATCTACTGAGGTTCCCTGTGTGCACTACTTCACCTTCATGCATTGTATGGACCATACGTACAAAACTTGTTTTGTTTTTTATAATCTGACATGGGGTATAACCTCAAGTGTGGCTGTTGGTAAAGCTACAGTAGAGACAGTATAGCCGTATTGGGCTGAATCATGGATGCCTGCAGACAGTGGAGTCAGTACTGCTGTATGGGGCTGAGACATGGACCCTCACTGTGGAGTCAGTACTGCTGTATGGGGCTGAGACATGGACCCTTACTGTGGACTCAGTACTACTGTATGGGGCTGAGACATGGACCCTCACTGTGGACTCAGTACTGCTGTATGGGGCTGAGACATGGACCCTCACTGTGGACTCAGTACTACTGTATGGGGCTGAGACATGGACCCTCACTGTGGAGTCAGTACTGCTGTGTAGGCTTGAGGCATGGACACTCACAGCAGCACAGGCAAAATGCAGGCGTCTAATGTTAAGAATGGCAATTTCGTGTGTCACATGGGGAGGAACACACAAAAAAGCACCAGAAAAACACCAGCACAACAAAGGACTTCTACGCGGGGGACTCCCGCAGGTCACAGACAAGGTCAGAGAGAGAAGGATGCGGCTGGCTGGGCACTGTGTGTATGTGAGGCACCCGGAACTTCTGGTGAGCAAACAGACACAATGTAAGTGAAGCGGTGCATTTGGGGCTTCAATGTGCCAATTAGGTTCTGTATGGAATGTTTTTCAAGTTGTTGGGGGTCGAACATGTAGAGATGAATTGCTGATCATTGATTATTAGGTGAATGTGACTGTGAGGTAATGTCTTATTTGGATATCCATAGATATCGGCATAGTTTGGGCAAAGATAGTGGCAAACTAAATCTCCTGTATAGGTTTTGGAGGGGGTGGAAAAATTACTTATTGAACAGAGATTTATTATGAGGATTTAAATGTGCTGTACAGTATACAGTAAAGTGATGTTGTGAAACACAACAAAATCTTAAACAGTTCAAGTTAAACAGTGAAAGCTCTATTTTCTGTCATTGCTGAGGTCTTTGTTCGGTAAAGGCTGGGGGTCTCCGCGTCTCGAAACAGAAAATAGCTTTTTCTGGTGAAATAATTTCACCCAATCAGGAGAGAGAACGCCACAAAGACCATTTATCAGCCGGTGTTCCAGTTCCAGCTGCGTCTGCTCGTTTATTTGTTTCACCTGCTTCCAATTTCACTTGTTTATCTTGTACTCTTCTATGACTTCTCTCTCTCCTGGTTGGATGGAACTGGTATGCTGACCTGGAAATGTGTTTTCTGCTGGAGCTGGACAGACCCCCTGTTAACTGAACTTTATAGCAATGACTGCTATGCTATATTTAAAGGACCACTTCACCACTTTTCAATGTATTAATATACCGGTAACCTATTGGCCTTGAATATAGGACAGTGTTTTTTTTTTCCAATGGAAATATCCTAAAACATGGAGTCGTCTTATATTTGGGGACTATATTATTTGACATTCAATGTTCTTTTTACATAAATGAGTCTCGAAAAATGGGTGTCGTCTTACTGTATAACCAGTCGTCGCCATATATTTGGGACAATACGGGTAATAGGTCCTCACTACACATGAAAAATAGACAAACATGTCATGGATTCTACATCTTATGAGGGTGGTAGCTATTCCCAGTGCACAATACACAATCCATACAAAAATAGCAAATCATTCTTTTCTACAACATCGTACATAATTAAATCTATATTCTGGAGGCACTGTAGGCTTTTGCCCACTGACTAATGCTTGACTTAACCTGCCAAAGTATCACAAGTACAGTCCATCATTGACCGCCTGACAACCAAATCTCTGGGCACTGCTGAGCCAGAAGCAATACATGCCGCTGTGTTGTAGATGCCTCAATACAATTATACTGTGTGCACATCGGAAAAACAAGTGATGCAAAAACAACCTAATATGTCTTCTTTTATATCCCTGAACCGACTGTACCGACATAACCAAAATATTGTCTGTTCACTGCCGGCTCTCGTTGACTCCAATGTATTTTTTAACTGTCTGAACTTCTGTCTGAAGTTCAGACTCGAACATTTCGTAAGATTTCTTTGAGGCAATTGGTTTTGTTTGCTTGCCTAAAACAAAAGCTCTCAAAAGTATTATTTTTTGCATTGTGCAGTGGTCTCTCCTCCTCCTCCTCCTCTTGCCTGGGAAACAAAAAAATCACTATACAGGAACTTTTCAGGGCCCTTTTTCTTCCTCCAGTGACCACATACATCAAGTGCTACATTATTATAGGACTTTTAGCTGCACAGTGCGCCAGCACAGCACAGCCCTGCCTGCCTGCCGTCAGCAGGGACTCAGGGACTGGTGCACAGCACCGTTCAATGTCTTGATCACAGCCAACTCTATGCCGCGTGGACACAGCAGCGCCGCTGGTGACTGACACACTGGCTCTTGTAGGGATGATGGAAACTGTGACCCCTCAGATTACAATACGGCCCCCAGTCGAAAACCACTAGACCCCCTGACGGCTCGCACAGCCTCCTCTCCCTCCTCGGCGCCTCCAGTCTTTGTGTGTTATCAGGCTGATTGTTAATACTGCTGCCGAAAATGTCGCATATTCTCACTGCAGCACTTCATTGTAAGTCGCTCTGGATGAAAAGTGTCGCCCTTAATAAATGGATGAAATGTAAAAAGTGAAGTGTGTGTTTTTTTTTTCCTTCCTCGTCTGCAGTGTAAGATTTTCCGCCCCGGGCTGAATTTTATATTTAACTTTTGCTAAGAATGTTGAAATAGAATTGTGAAATATACACATATATAATATAACCTCCTTCGTGCTGTACGGCACAACACGGCCTGGGGACCCCCAGGGGGCCAAATGGACACTTGGGTCTGTAACTTGGGTCTGTAACTTGGGTCTGTAACTAAGTACAAATGGAAACAAATGGTCCATTTGGTTCCATTTGTATGCAATTAACACAAAGTTAATTGAATTCAAGGATTTTCCAGATTAGATTACTGTTCCAGAGGTGATAAAACAAAAAAAGTAAATCAATAGCAGCCTATCAAATATGTGTCCGTGGGCTGATGCATATCAAACTAGGGGGTTCTTGAAATGTAAAAAGTTGAGAAGAATATAGTTTCCGTACAGGGCCCGATCTCACCTCGCAGGCCCTCTCCCATCCCCAGGGCCAGCCCATCCTTGGTCCACTGGACGATGCCGGTGTAGTTGAAGACCACGCAGGACAGAGCCACCTTCTCCCCCAGCACCACCGACTGGTCTGCAGGCTCCTGGGAGAAACGCACGCACCATCCTGGAAACAGACGGAGACACACGCATGGTGAGTTTAAAATGTGGTCTATATAGCAGGGGTTTTCGACCTTTTTCATCCCAGGCACCACCATTTATTCAGGATTTGAGCCACGGACCACCATTTGAGGATATTTTATAGCCCCACAGACAGAGACGAGCAAAAACATACATTCCAAAATGGCTAATTCAGATGATGAATATTTTAACTCTTGAGAGCGTAAAAATGAAACCAAATGGACCCTTGCGGGTCCATTTGGTTTCATTTTTTCGTTCTCAAGAGTTACATCTGGTTAACCAACTTAGCTGGGGACCACCTGGAACCCTCTCAAGGACCACTGGTGGTCCCCGGACCACCTGTTGAAAACCCCTGGTCTATAGGAAAATGTTAATTAATGATTCATTGCTGGATTTCTAGAAGTATGTCTGTCTAAAGGCTCTAACATACCCCAGGGTGAAGGGTGTTCACCACGGTGTAGTTTTCTCACCCATTTTGGCCTAAAAGCTGATTCTACGAAATGTCTTCTAAATCCGGCCAGTTTTCTGAATAAAACCTCAGCTTTCTACGTCAGTTGGAGCTCAACACGTGTTTCTATGAGAATGCTGTGAACAATTATACCTTGATCTCGACTTCAACGATCAACATGTGGTTTTACCACCACATTACTCCGGAAGAGTTTTTTGTCATGGAATTACCATTCCTTCCGTATCTTCGTTAGTTAATTATCCACAAAGTGGAAATTTGTCTTCGGTCTCATATATACAGCATCTTCATGACTTCCGGAGAGGTATTATATATTTAAGTGAATGCAGATTTTCGGTCAGTTGAGGACATGTTCAGAGCCCACAGTAACATTTTTGAATAAAAGCATTAGTTTGTTGGAATTCCTGCTGGAACTGCTTCCTAACAAAGGAGATAGTCCAGAACACATAAGGCTATTTGCACGGCTGAATCTTTAGTTTTGCAGACAGAATTGTAAACGGAGGAAAATGAGTTCCCAAGTACACTGTGTGTGTGTGTGTGTGTGTGTGTGTGTGTGTGTGGTGTGTGTGTGTGTGTGTGTGTGTGTGTGTGTGTGTTGTGTGTGTGTGTGTGTGTGTGTGTGTGTGTGTGTGTGTGTGTGTGTGTGTGTGTGTGTGTGTGTGTGTGTGTGTGTGTGTGTGTGTGTGTGTGTGTGTGGTGTGTGTGTGTTTTACTATGCTTGTGAGAGCTTTAATGTCCCCATGAGTATAGTAGAATTAGAGAAATAGACGCTGTGAGGACCATTTTCCTGGTCCTCACAAGAGAAATGGCTGTTTTATGGTTTTGGTTGGTGTAGTGGTCGATTTATCATTAGTCGCACGGCGCTGGTGTGTACCGAGAATAGCCGATCTACAAGCTCGTTTGGTGCTTGTAGATCGATGTGTGGGTGTGGGTGTGTGCATGCAATATTGTGCCATTTGTAAGCATGGCTTGTGCGAGAGGAAAAAATAAACAAAATGATGGGTAAGCTGCGGAACAGCCTCCTCTTTCTCATCTTCCTATACAAAAGATGTGCTTACATGCACAGTTACTGCGCTGACAAAAGCCTGGTGGTGGCCGTCATGTCGCCAAAAACACCAATTAAACGAAACACGATGGGATGCAAGAGGGGCCGTGCGTGCACCATCCTCAAAAAGTCTGGTGGTTTGTGCCTAAGTTGAATACCAATCTACAAGCTCACTACGGGTGGTAGTGCAGAGACGCGTCGTGCAGCTTGTAGAGCACCTCACTTCAACGTGCGGCAAAGCAGCGATAATACACTGGAATGAGGAAGTATTTGTCAGGTGAGGAGGGGGTGTTGGAGCGCTCTGTTTTCATTCGTTTGCATCATCAGGTAAAATGGTTTCATATTCCACTGGCACTCTTGCGAGAGGGTGCATTAATTAAGGGGGATGGAACCGTGTGTGTGTGTGTGTGTGTGTGTGTGCACACGTGTGTGTGCACCCGCAGATGACACGGTGCATATAAATGTACTGCATTTAGTGAGATACACGCACATGCACGCCACTGTGTAGCATGTACGGACACTGTGTACACACACAGTGCATGCATAATACTGTGTGCGCGCACACGCGCACACACACACAAATTAAATTCAAGTACACACGCACACATATCTAGCACATGTTAACCGTATGTTGCAAACACACACACACACACACACACACACACACACACACACACACACACACACACACACACACACACACACACACACACACACACACGTGCACAGCACATACGCATGCGGCGTGCGCCACGCGCCACATACGTGCGCACACACTCACATGCACAGTCACAAAGAGTTGGTGTTTGTCTTCCTGGAGGCTATTCTTTTCTGGGATCACGGTTAAAACAATCCTATTAGCTAATTAAGGCAGAACGGGTTAATGAAGAGGCTGGTGTGGGGAGGTGTTCTAAAGGGAGGAGGATCCCGTGGGGATTCAGACACAAAGCGGGAGATTTCCTGATTTGTCAGGAGGATTACGGGAGCCGTCACGTTATTTCCGTGGAAGGCTCCGTTATAATGAAGTAAAAAAGAAAGTCTTTATTCTTCTGCGAGACAAACTCCACTTTGATGTTGTAACATGGTTTTCCTCTGTGGTGGCTGCAGCCAAGCGTGGATATCTTTGATTTCAACGGTGCCGATAGCAGGCTTATCTAAAAATATAGTTTTTTTTTCCGCGAATCAATATGGGATTTCATATTGTTGTCATTACACGGAGCGTGATTGCTTTCTTATCGTGGGCATTTCTTATCGCACGAAAAATATATACTTTAACAAGGCTAATCATTGTTCTCAATCATTGCATCATTGAGAGAGAGAGGGAGAAAGAGAGAGAGAGAGAGAGAGAGGGAATTTCACACATACTGTGTAATTTATTTTGGTGCACCAACAGAAATAGTGGACAAGAGGCATTCCAAAATGTAAAAATGTAGACTGCAACTTTTTTATGTCCAAAAGGTGGCAATATATATGGCCTTTCAATTGTTCACGCATCATGTACTACTTGCATTACTTTTTGGTCATTTCAGGTTCCCCAGTGTATGTTTACGACACAAAAGTGTGTTGTTGTTGTTTTTTTAACAATCAACCTTCAATCAGAAATCTCTGAATGGGCAAGTCTAAATGGATTTGGTCACTCCCAAAAACAATTTTACTAGTCCTTTTTTAAACTTTGCCTCCACCTGTTAAGTCATTGGTATGCATGGATCATCCCAGTCCCCATCTCCTCCCACTGTGGAACAATGCCCCCACCCACTGAGACTGAGGTGGGTGGAGCTAAGGGCTGAGGAGATCAGAGGCCAAGTGTGCCCTAGTAGTCAGGTGTGGACATGTTTGGTATTGCAGCTAAAATGGCTTGGAATAGCATCCTGAGAGGATGAAAATAACTGATCCGAGTTGTTGAGCGGTTAGGCTTCAGTGGGTATGAAGAGGTATTAAATGGTAAACTTTATGAAACATTGGATGTTAAATTCATGGTAGATTCTCTTTAATTATAGGAATTCCCAATTGTATTTAAAAACAAATTAACATTGAGGTGGCCAACCTTCCTTGGTCCTCACTATTGTTACCCTAAAAGTGGACAACCTGCAGGCTAACACTGCTCTCAGCACTGTTGAGAGCTTGTAGATCAGCTATTCTGGGCCTAAATCAGCCTGTAGCGGTTCTAGGTACATGTACTGTACCTCTCTCTTGGACTGACAGAATATTCTCACAATGTCTACTCTCTTCCACACTGTGCAGCACTGTCTGTCTGCCCCCATAAAGAGAATACTAAGCAGACGACTGGCCTGCCAACTCTCCCAGAAAGAAAGACGGGAGGGGAAAAAAAGAAGGAAAAAGTTTTACAGCCTTGGATTAAAATACTATGCCGTCACCCTTGCACCAGGCATTGGTAATTCAAAATGGGGATACCACAGTTAGTCATCAAAACCCACCAGCAGAGGAGATAAAATGTTGTTGATTTATCTCGTGATCCCACGCCAACAGGGGCTTGTTTGTTTGTGTTTGTGTGAGCCACGTACGTACTCTGCAGGAAAATGGCTGCACTGAATGACAGCAAGCTCTCAGCTGCGTTCAGAGGGCAGTGGCCTCCATAGATCAACCGATTACAGCACGGTTCCTTCTGCTGATTCAAGACTGACGCTCAGAGAAACGGTACAACTGGGGTTTTCCATGTCTTAGTCAGATATAGTCCAATTTAAAGGGGAAGTCCACCCATTTTCAACATTCTAATATGTCATTAGTACTCCCTAGAGTGCTAGGTGACATGACAAAAAAAGCTCCCCCATTCTGTGTTCCCAAGAAATGGAGTTCTGATGAAAACCACAAACATGGTGAAACGTCTTGATGACAACAACAAGATGTATTTTCACCATGTTAATGGATTTTTTAGACACTTTATTTGAGAGAGAAAAAATGTTAAATGGGTGGAATTCCGCTTTAACTCCAAACACAGTCTTGTACTGTATTTATTTGGTGAGTTGTAGTGTGCCTGCATGTGTGTATGTGTACTGTATGTGCTTGTGAGTGCATGCGCCCGTGTGTAAATTCTTCCCCTCTTTTTCTTGCCATTTCTCAACATCTTGCCATATTCCTTCCTGTCAGTCTCTACAGCTTTCACACTGTAACAGTGATTAAGGGCTACAGTATGTAAACTTGTGTGGAGTTATTGCTGAGCTATCAATCTATCCGTTGAGACTAGTTCCGGAGGTCAATGTTATTAATTAAAATCATGTCATCTGCACATTATCCCCTTTGCTGTATGTTGGTGTTTTCGGTAGCCCAAAACCAAGACAAACGGTGAAAACATACAGAAGGACTGGTAAAATATGTATTAATTATGTTTTGTTATGCACACAGTCTCAGTTTACTCTGCTCAAATGGGAAGTGACATCTCTGTCTTTGACCATTCTGTGACCTCGAAAGGTCGGAGCCCTAATCATCATTAAGTTACAAGCTAGATCGATGCCTAAAGGCTTGTTCTGTTTGACCACTTGAAACCCGACGCGTTCCCCCGGCCACCCCCAACCTATTCTGAGGGGAAACATCCGCCCAAAATAAGCAATATACTGTAAATGCTCACAACATTGTAGATGAGCTATACTGTGTTTCTGCTAATGATACGTAAAGTAGAAGGAAACACGATCAGACCAATTCAGTACAGTTGCAACTCAGGTCCATTTTGTGTGACTACCGTAAGACCAGAGGGTTTACAGTAAGTTACAGCATGTCTATTCTGGGGGGGTATACTGTATAGTCACCAGAAATCGATGGTATAGAGCAGGGGTTTTCAACCTTTTTCATCCCAGGGCCCACCATTTATTCAGCATTTGAGCCACGGACCACCATTTGAGCCCCACAGACCCCCCCAACTAAAGATTTCCTTTGCTTCTGTCCATGACCATTAATGTTCGAGTTGTGTAGATTAGGACTAATTCACATGGTGAATATTTTAACTCTTGAGAGTGTAAAAATGAATCCAAATGGACCCGCCAGGGTCCATTTGGATTCATTTTTACGTTCTCAAGAGTTACATCTGGTTAAACAACTTAGCCGGGGACCACCTGGAACCCTCTCAAGGACCACTGGTGGTCCCCAGACCACTGGTTGAAAACCCCTGGTATACAGCACAAGCTCACACCGTGATGAAGACTTGCGACAGTTTGTGAGCTTGCGGCTCATCAATGTTTTGAGATTCGGTGTAGATGGGTTGGGGGGGTGACTCAGGTCCATTTCTTCTGCCTGCCTGCCGGCACAATTTGTTCACTGTAGTCAGTGTAGTCGTGTCACCGGTGACTTATGACTATAGTGTGCGTGTGCGTGCATGCGTGCGTGTGTGCGCGCATCCCTCCCAGGAGGGAGGGGTGGTGGTGAAACAATGGCTGTAGGCGTTGGATAAGAACAAAGGTCAACGTTAAGACTGTGAAAACGTTGATCTTGTGTACAGTAAGGTGTTTGCTACACGCCAAGGTGCCGCATTGCGATGCATTATGATGAGCTTGTTGTGCCGGTAGATCTTGCGTTTTTAATTAATGGTTTTAATGAATGCCTCTACTAAGGAAAATCTTTGTGTAACTTGTTTATGAAGTGGTTAGGGGGAATTCCACCCATTTTCAACCCTCATTTGGTTCCATTTGTACGTTAAAAAAAGAAGCGCCTAAGAAATCCATTAACATGGTGAAAATACATCTTGATGATGTCATCAAGATGTTTCACCATGTTAGTGGTTTTCTTCAGACCTCCATTTCTTGGGAACACAGAATGGGGGGACGTTTTTATCATGTCCACCCAGCACCTCTACACACACAGACACGTACTGTATTGTTCATTTTCACATTGACATGTTGGAGCTATAGTATGCACGCACACACACACACACACACACACACACACACACACACACACACACACACACACACACACACACACATAGGCATGTTCGTCTATTGTTTTCCCAAGGCAACGATGGAGCCACGTGATAATGACCTGTGGTCTTATCGACGTTGTTGGACAATAAAGTGTGAGAGCAGTAAAAACAGCCAACACAAGGCAGCCTGTTCTCTGTTGGCTTTTTTTCCTATAAAGAGGAAGACATCAGCCACCCTCCAGGGGACTGAACCTTCAGTGGCAGAAAAAGGTTTATGCTCACAATATTTCTCTTAAGTAAAAGTATAGCAATACTGGAACTAAAAATATAGTCTGTCGAAAACAAAAGATTCTCCAGGAAAAATGTGCTTGTGTGAAAGTATGAATGCTTGGGCGTCAATGCTTGATGTAACAATTGATGTCAAAAAAGTACTTATTATGGAGAACGTCCAATTTTTAATTTACATTTTTTTTCTCTCACAATGGCATCCCATTTCAAGCTAAATTCTTAATGTATGTTTTATAAAGAATAGTCAAAATACAGCAAACTACAGTAAATAAATGTAGTAGAGCTCAATATTTGGATTTGAGATGTAGTGGAGTGGAAGGAAAAGTATTGTAAATTGTGAATATTCCAGTAAAGCAGTGGTTTTCAACCAGTGGTTCAGGGACCACCAGTGGTCCTTGAGAGGGTTCCAGGTGGTCCCCCAGGATTCCAGGTGATCCCCCATCTAGATGTAACTCTTTGAGAGCGTAAATATGAAAGCAAATGGGTCCATTTGGTTTTGTTTACACTCTATATTATATTTAATATATCCATCATCTGAATTAGCCCAAGTCTACATAATTAGAGAATGAGAATGTTGGTCATTTTGATCTGTATGTTTGACGCTTTTGTTTCCGAAATCCAGCTGTAATTTTGTACAAAAACAAAACAAATCTTTAGTTTTGGGGTCTGTGGCGCTAAAATGTCATCAAATAGTGGACCGTGGCTCAAATTCTGAATAAATAGTGGGCCCTGGTATCGAAATGGTTGAAATCCACTGCAGTAAAGTAAAAAGACCTCAAAGTGTTACTTCTGTACAGTAGGCTACTGTGAGTAAATGTATTGGGTTGCGGAGGCAGTCATCAGCCACCCGCCATGGGACAGCAGCTTGATGTGCTGCTAGTTGCTATCCTCACTCTATCACATGAGTGATTTACATATGGGTCACGTTATGCATGATTTATGCACACTCTTCAGATATTACAAGTTTAGACCCCCCCCCCCTCCTCAACGTAGTGAGTCTCCACCACAACACACACTCCTCTGAGAGACGTGTGTGTGTGTGTGTGTGTGTGTGTGTGTGTGTGTGTGTGTGTGTGTGTGTGTGTGTGTGTGTGTGTGTGTGTGTGTGTGTGTGTGTGTGTGTGTGTGTGTGTGTGTGTGTGTGTGTGTGTGTGTGTGTGTGTGTGTGTGTGTGTGTGTGTGTGTGTGTGTGTGTGTGTGTGTGTGTGTGTGTGTGTGTGTGTGTGTGTGTGTGTGCGCGTGTGTGCGTGTGTGTGTGTGTGCGCGCGTGTGTGTGCGCGTGCGTGCGTGTGTGTGTGTGTGTGTGCGCGTGCGTGCGTGCGTGCGTGGGTGCGTGCGTGCGCGCACACGTATCCGTGTGCGCCTATGTGCATTAGCTTCTATGTGTATGTGCCCAAGAGCATGTTTATGTGTTTATTGCATGATCGCCTGTCTATGTCATGCTGCTGATGTCCTCGCAAGTATGCAGCATAAACGTGTGTGTGTGTGCGCGCTTGCGTGTGTGCGTGTGTGATAGAGCATGCGTGGCAGCCTGCAGCCACAGGACTCAGATTGTGTCAGGGTCTCACTGACAGAGAACAGAGATGTAATTAACCCTACGGGGGGTCCTACCCCCCACCCCCCTCTCCTCTCCTCTCCTCCGCTCCACATCTCCCCCTGCATCCCTCCCTCCTCCACTTCCATCTCTCATCCTCTCTCTCTCCTCCTCTCTATTCCCACTTCCTCGTCCGTCCCTCTCTCTACTCTTCCTCCTCTTCATCCACTACCTCTCTCTCTCTCATCTCTAACCCCCCCCTTCCGCTGCCTCCCCTGTCTTCATTTCCTTCCCTCCTCTGTCTTTCCTCCCCCTCCTACCTGCTTCCCCCTCGTCTCTAGCTCTCTCTGCCCTGCCCTCTCTCTATAACTGTAACCACCTCTTACATTCCCCGTTTCATCCATAACGCCCCCCTCCATGGTCACTCATGCCTCTTTATCTCCCCCCGTCCACCCTCCATACTTTCCTCGATTTCTCCTTCTATCCCTCGCTCCAGGAGGTGAGGTATAGGAGGACTTCCATCCCTCCTCCTCCTCCTAGAAACACTGCTGCTCAAATTTCCTCTCTTGCTACTCCCTGGGCTCTCCTCTCTCTCTCTCTGCCTCTCTCTCTCTCTCTCTCTCTCTCTCTCTCTCTCTCTCTCTCTCTCTCTCTCTCTCTCTCTCTCTCATGTATTTCATCACTCTCTTTCTTTCCAGGCTCTTTGTTCTTGCCACTGTCATCTCTCTCTTTCGTACACAGTTACACTTCTCCCCGACACTTCCTCCTCTCTCCGTCTCTCCTCCGTGTATCTCGGCGTCTCTGTTTTGCTCGCTCTTTGCACCCCAACCCCCTCCCCCTCCCCCTCCCTCCCTCCCCACCTCTCACTTCCCCCCCCCCGTGCGGCCCCCCTCCATCTCTCCTCCTGTCTCTCCTTCTTTACGTCTTTGCTTCCCCCTGTGCCTCGGTACCCTGGGGGTACCATTACTATGTAGGTACATGTTGGCCCTCTCTCCCTCTCTCTCTCTCTCTCTCTCTGTGCACAGCATGCACACACACGTTGCATAATGACACGCCGCCATGATGATAGAGAGATAGATTCTCAATAATGGCCTCCCGGTGTCCAGACATATTACCTTTAATTCGCTTGTTGCCTGTGTCCTTGGTTTCACTGTTGGCCTGTTGTTCACTACATTCACCTGGCTCTATTTTGGGCTATAGTGCATGCCTATACACCAGACAGACCAAGTTTTTAAGCTGATGTTGTGGATGCGTTGTGGATTTAAAACTTTGAAGGACCCCACAAATGGAATTGAATGTAGTTCCATTACATTACATTAACCCTTAGTGTACTGAACGCGTTTTGGTGTTCTAAGCATTATGTTTTAACTATTGAAAAATAGCAGATCTACAAGCTCATAGCGCGCCACCGAGTGGCGCGCTATGAGCTTGTATCTCTGCTATTTTTGAAAAATCGTGAAAACGTGGTGCAAATCTTTGAATATTATGTTATTCAGAAACTAGAAATCTAGACAGGACACAATACATTAAAGATCCATTGAGAACCCCTGAGGGTCCCTCATGCCCGACTTTGAGAACCACGACTTGGACCTGATTTCCACTGGCAGCCAAATCTGAGCCACATCCAGCTTGGAATCTGATTTGCTTAAATAAATGAGTCATGCGACCTGTTAAGACCAATCGTATCTCAACCGTGATCTTGCACAGATCTGATTCAGGCTAGATTTGGTTGCCAGGGTAAAATCGGGCCTTAGGGTGTATTTTGTGGGTTGTTAAAAAAATGAGAGACTATAAGAATAAGACAGCGTTTTGGAATGTATTTTTGTAGAATGTATTTGGCAGGGGCGTTTTTGCATTTAGGCAGACTAGGCAGCTGCCTGGGGGGGGGGGGGCATGGAGGGAGAAAGGGGGGGGGCACACACCGGGGCAAACAACAGACATGCATTAAAAGGTTCCCAGGCTAATAAGCCTCATATGATAAATACATTATACTTGTCCTCTGTAGCTAGAATTGAACATTTAAAACACATATAATAATGTTCTTTAGTTTAAAAACAGTTCATTTTTTACTGCCTTTTCACTGTACTGTGCCTGTCAGGTATCATATGATGCCACAGTAGATTTTAACCCTAACCTCCTATAGGGTCCATTCGGTAAGGAGGGCTCCAAGGTCAATCTTGCCTGGGTCTCCAAATTGCTTAGAAACGCCACTGGTATTTGGTATCTAAACCAGGGGTTTTCAACCAGTGGTCCGGGGACCACCAGGTGGTCCTTGAGAGGGTTCCAGGTGGTCCCCAGCTAAGTTGGTTAACCAGATGTAACTCTTGAGAACGTAAAAAATGGTTTCATTTTTACACTCTCAAGAGTTAAAATATTCATCATCTGAATCAGCCCAAGTCTACACAACTAGAGAATGTGTTTGGGGGTCTGTGGGGCTAAAATGCCATCAAATGGTGGTCGGTGGCTCAAATGCTGAATAAATGGTGGGGCCTGGTATCAAAAAGGTTGAAAACCCCTGATCTAAACTATCTATAATGTGTGTAAAATCTTATACACATATCACTGTATCCAGTTCTAGATACTGTATGAAACACTGCCTGCATTGTACATTATACAAGGTGCTCCACTATGGAGCAGCCCCCTCTCAGCGCTGCTTGCAGATAACGTTGCATCCGCAGACTTCTCCTAGAACCGCAGAAAGAGGCACTTAACTCCGTACTGTATATTAATATTTAACTCGATATGCGTACAGTTATACGCGGGAGCCAATTGCAACGTGCTGCATGGATTCCAACATTTGCATACAAATTATATTCCCGGGGCAAATTCACATTACAGAGGTTAAGTGTTTGTAAGGTTTGAATGCGGTATACGCACCCCGGGGTGAATGTGGGGAGAGTTTATACTCTTATAATGTTGATAAAGTCACACGTACACTTGCGTGGTGTTAATTGAACTAAGTGTGTACGACTGTACTCGCAAGCAGGTCAGTCTTCACCGTAACCAATTGTGCGTTTTAGCTTTAAGCATTCATCCAGGCGGGTCATGGCAATCAGAGGAAAATTTTTGGATTAAGCTTTATTGGCCCAATTGAAAAACACATACACATTGTGTTAATTAGTCCATTCATAAGTGTACTTTATTTCATGTTACATTAATCACTTGACTGGCAGCTACAACGATATCGGGCTACCATTATTTTTCAATGAACGCCAACAGCATAGAAGATATGATACATTCGACAGGGGGAGCTAAACAGCTACTGTACAAAATCTTCATTCATGTGTCTTCTATTGAATATTAATGGCATCAAGATGGCGACTGGGCCGCATAAGTGTACATTGATTAAACAATAAAGTGTTATCTGCGGCAGTCAAAGATGATTCTCCCTTTCACCTTTTTATAGACACTAGCGTGTCCAATAAATAAGTGCAAAGGTCAGAGCCATACACTTAACCACATGAACCTCGCTTATTTCTGATCGCAGCGCGTGGCATCGTGGTACGCCGCAAGCTTGTAAATCTGTATATATAGTATTTTTAAAAGCTCTCATTTGCTCGGCACGGGATCTCGCTCTGCAGGCAACTCACGGCGCTCAATCCCGCTTCGTTCGCCGGTCCCTAACTTGAAAGGTTAATGATTTCAACCCTGGGACCTGGATCGTTCATAAACAACGAAATAATCACTCGTTCTTTGCCCGTGACGCTGTCTATTGATCTCGCCCTGGCTCCAACCCTTTGGATCTCAACCGATGTATGGTGCGCGTGGGTAACCCTAAACTCCTCAGGTGTGGGTGATCGCCTCCCGAACCTGCACCGCCCCCCCCCCCCCCCCCAGCACACTGTGCTGCCCCCCCTCCCACAGCACACTGTGCTGCCCCCCCTCCCACAGCACACTGTGCTGCCCCCCCCCCCCCCCCCCCAACACACTGTGCTGCCCCCCTCCCCCAGCACACTGTGCTGCCCCCCCCTCCCCCAGCACACTGTGCTGCCCCCCGTCCCCCAGCACACTGTGCTGCCCCCCCTCCCCCAGCACACTGTGCTGCCCCCTCTTCCCTTCTCTTCCTCCGCATATTCACATCCCGGCTGTGACCTCAGGTTAGGAATCGCCCCCATTCCGGCTACACACAGCACATGGCCAGGGGAGCATATGGTGTGTGTGTGTGTGTGTGTGTATACGTGTAACGTGTACCGTGTATGCAATGTGCTGCGTGCGTGTAATTTACAGAAAATGCTAGCTTAATAGCAAAGTCTGGATTCGAGAGAAATGGACGACATGTATTGTAGAGAAGTTTTAAAAAGATCGATGTCAAAGAAAAGGTGTGTGCAGGTGTGCTTTGTGTCCGTCTGTGTATGTATGTGTGTATATCAGTATGCACACACATGCATGCATAGAACTATTAGGCTGACCTAATTAATGCAGTATTAATGCTTTAACCCACCACCTTATTAGCGGCATTAATTTATTATGTTGCCAATAATGCCAATAATTAGGCCTTATCGACCCTTTGAAGCATCTGTAGGTATACGCTGGGGAGCGGCTGGGCTCCAGACGCTCCCCAGCAGAATATGTTTAAAATATTAGATCTACAAGCTTGCATCCTTGTGGATCTACTTTGATACATACTGGGTATGCTCGAATAGTACGTAAAAAACAAAACCCAAAAAGATTTTAGAATATGGTGATATGAGGTTTCTGTGCTGGGCATGAACTGTTAGTAGCTGTAATCTCCCAGCAGCTCTGATGGATGATACCATACTCTATGTGACCCAGTCCCAAGATACAGCCAAGCCCCAGGTCACATATGGTGTGTGTGTGTGTGTGTGTGTGTGTGTGTGTGTGTGTGTGTGTGTGTGTGTGTGTGTGTGTGTGTGTGTGTGGGTGTGGGGTGTGTGGGGGTGTATGTGTGGGTGTGCACACATGCATGCTTGTGTGTGTGTGTGTGTGTGCACACACGTGTGCACGTACGTTGTACAGTATCTGCTATTTTCATGCCTGTCTCCCTTTTGACTTACAAGTTTGGGAAACCACAGCTCTGCAAGTTTTTTTTCTTTGCTTGAGTATTTCTAATTTTCAATACTATTAATTCGACTGCACTACATCTTACTTTTACTCCTCTACCCTTTATACTAGGGGTGTAACAATACATTTCAACAGCGATTCGATACATTTCATGATACATATATGACGATACGATACATGGACAATATTTGGATCATTTTGGCGATACAATCCAATATGATTCAATGATTTGAAATCGATATAGTAAGTAACTATTTCAAATACATTGGCATTGTCTTAAACTAAGTAATTAAGCACTATTCTTTTCTTTAAAAAAAAATAATAAGTTTGATGTATTATTAATGAAATACTACAACAAATTAGTGTTAATGCAATTATCAATTATCTGCAAAAAAACGACGCCGTTAAATGCCGACAAATTATCGATAATTTGCATTGCAAAACAATATGATACATACTGTAGTCAATGTTGCTGTTTTCATTTTGATATACTTAGATCCTTGAAATTACCAAATTACCAAATGGACCCTTGCGGGTCCATTTGGTTTCATTTTTACACTCTCAAGAGTTAAAATATTCATCATGTGAATTAGCCCCAACTCTACACAACTAGAAGATTAATGGTCATGGACAGAAGCAAAAAAAAATCTTTAGTTTTGGGATCTGTGGGATCAAATCTGAGAACTAGGTGACTGGTGGAACATGTCCAACTCTGATTGCATGCCATCTAGTGGTCAATACCGGTAATATTGAATATCGAGCTAATTAACACGTTATCATTACCGATATTAAAAAAATCAATACCGCCCAAGACTAATTGTTACACCCCTACTTTCTACATACTGAACTTGTGTTTGGTATATACATTTAGTACAAACATGTTCTGTAAGCTCTGGAGTGCAGACAGGGTTAATACATCTGTCTGCCTGCCTGCCTTCATGACTCTCTCCCTGTTGTTTTTATTCTTAATCTGCAGTTTTCCCACAGTCTACCCTTTTCTGTTAAGTTTGCATTTCTGATAATATGTTTTCTGTCTGTCTGTACGTCTGACTCTGTATGTCTGTCTGTGCTGTGCTGTCCTGCCAGATACATTTTTCTAGCGATTAATCGTGTGACCTTGTGTTTTAACTATTTTTTTTTGTTTTGGCTCACTTGAATGATGAACTGAAAAGCAAGGTATATAATACGTTGTAGCCGACAGCTGTATGAGTGGAAAACATGAGCAACATGAAACGTATACTTATTTATTGCTTTTCACAGTAATCCAATGAAAAAGACATTATAAGACCGAAGTTATTCATTTAATTCCCCCTTATGCTACCCCCACTCATGCACACATGCAAGCATGCGTGCACGCAGACACACGCACATGCGCACACATGTGTCAGGCATGCATGTATGCACACAGGGTGTACCGTCCGTGCACACGTGCCACTCGCACGGAAAGATTCAAGCACATACTCACAAACAACTAGGTTAGGTATGTTTATTTGACTGTATCTGCAAAGTAGGCAGCAGCAGAGATGCAAAAGTATCACAAATGTATGCACACACACGCACGCACACACACACCACACACACACACACACCCCTGCAGCGCTCTCTCGCTCTTCCCCTCCTCTCTCTCTTCCTCTAATTGACTTCCTCTTTCTTACATTTCATTTCATCTCTTATTTCACTTTTATTTCCCAGTTTTTTATGATTTCCTCTGTCTTCAATTATTCATCCATGCACCTCTCTCTCTCTCTCTCTCTCTCTCTCTCTCTCTCTCTCTCTCTCTCTCTCTCTCTCTCTCTCTCTCCTCTCTCTCTCTCTCTCTCTCTCTCTCTCAGATTCTCTTCCATCTGCTTTGTGGACATGTTTAATTCACCTCTTCATTTGGGACTGCTCTGTGTCGTTAATTGCTTTTTAAGAGTAAATATGCACACGTGCACGCACATGCACAAGCACGTGCACACAGACACACACACCTCTCCCCTCCCTATAGGCTTTTAAAGCACACTGTAGATGTCTGCCAGCATTAGCATCACCAAATGAGCACAGAGTAAAGCTGTGTTTGTGTTTATGTGTGCGTCTGTGTGTGCACTTGCACGCCCATGTGTCTGTGTGTGTGCACTTGCACGCCCATGTGTCTGTGTGTGTGCACTTGCACGCCCGTGCTTGCCTGCGTGTGCGTGAGTTTGAGAATGTATTATGAAAATACATTTCAGTAAGCCTGTGAATGAGATGATGAATGCATGCATTTGAGAAAAAATAAATCAAATAAACACATTGTGTGCCTGTGTGTGCAATGTGCATAGGTGTGCATGACAGATTTAATACACAGTATATATCATATTCACCCACGCGCGCACACACACACACACACACAGGCAAACACACACAAAGAATGCACACCTAGTATGTTAAGAGCATTTCAAACCAGGGCATATTGTAGGCAAAAGGCAGGCAGAAACCAGCTTGTATCTTGTTATTCCAACTCTCACGCATGCAAAAGTATAGTGACTGCAATAAGCGCCGATCTACAAGCCAATCTACAAGCCAATGAAAAACTATTGGTAACAATAGTTTTGTGACCAATTGACTGTATTCAATATGGCTTTCAATTTAACTAGTAAATTCTCACCGCACTTCATCATTCCGCAGTTTTGTACTCAATTTTACCTGTCAATATAAAATCATTAAGCATTGTTGCGTACTGTTTTTTGTTATTATTGTATTCTTAGTGTTACTTTACTGTTTCCCTGTGATTTTGTAGTAGTATTGTGAGTTGATCTTGCAGTGTTTTTATTATTTTATTTCATAGAAGGCTTTGTAGGCTGCAAAGCATACTGCAGTCCATTGGGTTACCCACTCTGCATCATTTAGCTGGGGACCACCTCTGACTACCACCTGTCTAGGAAATCGACATTGAGTTGCATAAGACACCAGCCTGCTTCCCAGTCATAGTACAGTACACACACACACACGCACGCACGCACGCACGCACGCACGCACGCACGCACGCACGCACGCACGCACGCACGCACGCACGCACTACACACTAAGCCGTCCAACCACCTCATTAGCCACACTGTCCTCTGACACTCCATCCCGGAGCAGAGTCTCCACTTCACCGAGGAGGTTGGTAGGAAGTTGCCAGTAAATGAGTCATTATGGGCAGTGTGGCCCTGCATGGCTCAGTGTGGGCAGTGCGCCATCACTACCCAAACCCTCCCTGAAGCCAGAATCTACGCAGCTCCGACAACGGCTAAATGGAAATTCTTTCTGCGTTGATTGAAGGAAACAAAACCAGCCACAACCTCACTATTGGGTGTTACCAATCTCATAGTCATACACTATGGGCCCATATGTACTTATTATGCAAGGGAGCATTTTAGAACAAAATCACCTGTCCGGCAGCAAAGCACAGGTGCCCACGCAACAGTTCTTGTCCAATTCGAACCTTGTCAAAGACACAAAGTGTTAAATTATAAGGACAAGTTGTGTCCAAGTGTTGTTGAACTGAGTAGCGGGGGGTGGGGGGATGGGGGGCAGAGGGGAGCTTCATCTGTGTGTCCATCAAGTCAAAGACACATTCATGGCCTTAAACTTAGCTGACTTCCTGTCACAAAGTGAAGCAATCTTAAGCCCAACCCCAATTTCGACTGTGTCATTATATAGGAGAAGAAATGAGACAAAATAGCATACGGTAGCATACACTTCTCATACCATGAAGTATTATAATCAGTGGTTATACTCCACAGTGCTAAAAAAAAAACCGCCGATCTTCAGTGACGCAACGCAAAGTGACGTGACATGACATGAGATGACGTGACATTAGCTTGAAGCCTTAGGGACCAAGCCAGGACAGGAGTTCAGGTACACTCACAGCGCCATACAGCGAATATAATATATTTATATACCTGCCAATCTCTATACCTGTCTCTCTGTTGGTTTGTCTCCTGTACGTCTGATTGCATTTGAATCAGCATGCTGTGTGTGTGTGTGTGTGTGTGTGTGCGCATGCGTGCGTGCGTGTTGCGTGTGCGCGTGTCCCTCTCCCTATGTTACTCTCTCCATCACTCATCCACTCACTCCTTTTTCAGCTGCTGTGCACGTCTGTCTGTCTCTGTCAATCAGTGTGTGTTTATGTGTGCGTGTGCATGCTTGTGTGTTTGTGCACGCAGGTGGCATTACTGTAATTTCAATAGATTCATAATGATCTGCTTTTTCCAATACAGTACATGTGTATTTGTGCACGTGCTCAATGCTGTGTGTGTGTGTGTGCGTGCAGTACATTTCATCCATCTCCTCCTCTCTTTATCAGGGCATATCCATCATTTCTTCCTCTCATCTCCTTGTCTTTCACTGTCAATCTGTCCATCCTCATACATCTCCATATCTGTCCCACTTCTTTTAATCGCCTGTGTGTGTGTGTGTGTGTGTGTGTGTGTGTGTGTGTGTGTGTGTGTGTGTGTGTGTGTGTGTGTGTGTGTGTGTGTGTGTGTGTGTGTGCGTGTGTGCGTGTGTGCGCGTGTGCGCGTGTGCGCGTGTGCGCGTGTGCGCGTGCGTGCGTGCGTGCGCGTGTGCGTCGGCTGGCCTGCCTCTCAGATTGCCCGTCTGTCTGTCTTGTCTTGTTGACGCCATCAAAGTGTCTCCTCTAGCTGAGATGAAGTGCAGCGAGCAGCCTGGATGCTTCAACCCTCACACATAAAAACAAGGAGCACGTGTGTGTACACACACACACACACACACACACAGCGTGTAGCCCTGCTTGGCTGGGAGCTGTGTGGTCCGCGGGGATGTGTAAGTGGGACAGAGGGAAAGAAACAAACACATCAGAACTTCAAACTAGGCTTTTCAATCTTTTCTTCCACGCTGCCTGCTCTGACTGCCCCAACTCCTCCTCCTCCTCTCTACCCTCCTCTTCCTTCTCCTCTGTCTCTCTCCATCTCTGCACTCCTTTGGCCCATTTGGCCAGGGTCCGGTGTTCTGGTTGCCTTGGCGTGTCCTGCTCGGGCAGGGACACAGAGACTGCTAAATGGACACACAGAGAACGAGACCTACGTACAGTGTTGCCGACTGCCAAAATCCAAAATGCTCTAGTAGCACTTCCAAAATGCACTAGAATGCGCTATAGATGCTTACCTGGTTGGGAATACATGATCAATATTTTAACTCTTGAGAGTATAAAAATGAAACCAATTGGACCCACAAGGGCCCATTTGGTTTCATTTTTACACTCTCAAAGAGTTATATCCGGTTAGCCAACTGTCCATTTTTTTGGCACTAGGGAGGCCTGAAAAAAAGCTAAATATAGCGACAAATGTGCAAAAGTTGGCAACACTGCCTACGTACTGTAACTACAGTGATCTGGAAAAACAGCACAGGGTGGCAGTGATTCTCGATCACTGGCCATGAAAGTGCACATCGTGGCCCACCTACTGTATATGACCACTTAAACTACAGTTTTAAGGCAGCTGAGAGGCGAGTGCTTTTGACATTTCCAAAGTGGGGCCTGATCCAGAACAGGTTGAGAACGGCTGATCTGTGCAACCCTTTTTTCTCTCCTCAATCCACACTGGTTCCACTCCTCTCCTGCAGCTTCTGATCAACGGTGTGTGTGATCAAGTCTGCCAAAGTAGGATCCTGCAGCAGAAGCCCTTTGGATGTACTGTATCGACAGCATAGGGCGATCCCCTGCCAGCTGATGATACAGTTTCTGGTGGAGTCGAACAGTTTGGCCCTCGTCCTCACAGCCTTCAGATGTTGTTTTCTTTCTCCAAGATGTTTCAGTGTTGAACGCAATCGGTCAGTTGAGGTATTAAGGTCAGCTTTCTTCATCTCAGAGTGCACGATGCTGGCTGCTTTCCCACACTTCATGGCTTTGATGGCAAGCTTTTCCTCCTGATTTGAGAATTTTCGGGAAGGGTTACCAGAGGTCAATCAAACTGCATGGCTCCAGGCAGTTGTGTTATTTGGCCAAAAAAAACGCTGTACTCATCTCGCAGTCTGTTTGTGCTTTGGCGGGAGGATGTTGTGATCCTTGCCTTTGTTGAGAGGGGCCAACTGGCTGCTGAGTTTCCTTGTGATCTTGTAAATAGTACTATAGTGGTGCAACGTGCAAGGAGGGTTTAAAATCAGCCTCTGTGCTGTCCAGCGACAAAGAAGGTTTCTGCACTTCTGGTCAGACGAAGGATTATGGTGTTGCCAGCATGTCATCATCTTCCCAACTGACTGTCTCTGAACCCCCAGGAGACATTTGGGGCCCTAGCATGCCACTGGGACACAGGCCAGGGTCCAATGAGCCTTGACCGGGTCACCTGGAGGAGTGTGCCAGGGGCGGATTGGCCATCTGGAGTACAGGGAGTTTTCCCAGTGGCCTGCGCCACCTAGTGGCCTGGACAAGATCCAAAATGCACTAGTGGCACTTCCAAAATGCACTAGAATGTGCTAGATGCTCGCCTGGAACATACAGATCAAAATGACCATTAATCTTCTACATTCTCTAGTTGTGTAGACTAAGTTGGGCTAATTCACATGATGAATATTTAACTCTTGAGGGTGTAAAAATGAAACCAAATGGACCCGCAAGGGTCCATTTGGTTTCATTTTTACGCTCTCAAAGAGTTACATCTGGTTAACCAGCTGCCACTGGGAAAATATATGCCAATCCGCCCCTGGAGTGTGCTGTTGCAAGACTAGAAACATCCGATGACTCCAGGTTTACAACATTGATGATGTGTCCAAGTGTGTGCATCAGTATGTTTTATGTACATCCTGTGTGGCTTCTTGCAGCATCATGCTGTACATTATGCTCAGCTTTTATTTGAAAGGTACTCTGCAAAATGCCCTTGTGACATCTCATGTCACTCTTTCTTGACCTGTGTCTGTGCTTTTCCTTGCCGGCTTCTAAAAGTCATTTTTGCTCTATGCCTGTCTCTCCAAGAGGTAGCCATTTCTTGTTACTTTCTTACTCTTTCTGTAGCCTAAAGGTGTTGGTGGTTTTAATGGTCTATGTTTGTCGTTAATATCTGGCTCTTCTTTCATAGAGTGAAGCCAGATGTGGCGTCAACATCCTTCCAGGTCGGCAGTCACTGACCCCAGTTCCCATTTCATCTCATAGTGGACACACTACAATACATATACGGTCTATGTTCCCAAACATTTTAGCTCTCTCTCACCCAAAACATTTATACAAGCTCACAGCTGTGCAACATGTATAGCATAGTAAGTTTGCAGCCTGCAGTTTGCAGGCTATTTTCGCTTTTGTGTTCTGAGTTCTTAGAGTTTTCTTTTATTCCTTTGAAAAATCATTGGATCAAATCATTGAATTTGGATTTTAATTCACAAAAAAAAAACATTTTTTGAACAATATTAAAAAAACGAGACATAGAAAAGTAATGTGTCCATGACCCACAAATGTGTCACAAACCCAGAGCTTGTGAACCAGTGTACTATAGGGCACACTAACACATACTTCTGTATATAAACACTCACAGTGGCACACACTATAGGACACACTACTGGGACTACACGATATCCTTAATTGGCTTGTTGTGAAATACTTGTGAAGCATGAAATATATAAGAGATGCTGTACATCTCAATGGCATGCATAAAACATGAGGCTGATGTGTGGTCTAGCTCTCTTTTTTCTCTCCGTCTCTCTCTCTCTCTCTCTCTCTCTCTCTCTCTCTCTGTCCAGACTGCCCAACCTTTCACCACACACATTGCCTCCATCCATCCATATATCCATCCATCCATCCGTCCATCCATTCACACGATTCACACATTCACACTTCAATGCCAACCCTGTGCTCATAGCAATTCCCATGTGTGGTGTGGTCTGCCTGTCTGCCTCCTTGCTCCTGTTGTTTTTAGGTGTAGCTCATATATTTCGTTTTTCAATTGTTTGTTTTAAAAACACCAAAGACAATGAAGGGAAATTAAAGTTTTCTTTGAGGCCTAAAATAAACATTGTCACCCATTCCTTGTAAGGTGATAATGGCGCCCCTCACATTTACAGTATAGGGGTGTGATTTCTTTGTATAGATTTGTCTCACAGAAAGTGTCCCTTTGTCTCTTTCAGTCGCTCGTTCCATGGCCATCTTTTTCTCTTTGCTTTTTTCCCCTCTTTAAATCTGTGCTCACGCCTGTCTTTCTTGTGTCCACATTTTCTTTCCATCATCTCACTACTTCTTTGTTTCTTTGTCATCATGACTACTGGTTTGTTTTTACTTTCATGATCATTCTCTCTCTCTCTCTCTCTCTCTCTCTCTCTCTCTCTCTCTCTCTCTCTCTCTCTCTCTCTCTCTCTCTCTCTCTCTCTCTCTCTCTCTCTCTCTCTCTCTCTCTCTCTCTCTCTTCTCTGTCCCTCACTCAGTCTCCGTTTGTAATTCTTTCTGTTTTTCTCTCCAACAACACACAGACCCCATCCTTCCCCCATCCCTCCCTCCACCACTCTGCTGTGGAACAACTTTAATTAGCTAGTAGCCTGAAGTCAACCTCTGCTCCTCCGCATCATTTACACTGTGTGCTGTGCATGACACACACACACACACACACACACACACACACACACACACACACACACACACACACACACACACACACACACACACACACACACACCCGTCCTCAACTGCCTCCTTCGTTCCCCGCGTGAAAATATGCGCTGTGGCGACACAAACACAATTGATTTCCCCTGTTTCTGCTTCTATCAGAATCGAGGCAATTCCCACGCCAGCCTCGAGCCAGTGTTTGCGTCTCAGCCGGTGGACAAACCGCCTCGCTGTTTTTAAAGAACACTCTGGAGATGTTGTACAGGATTTTAACTATTTGTGTTCCCTGAACCTATAGGGGTCTTCAACAGGGGTGCGAGAGGGTCTGCCAAATCCTTGGGTGAATATCGCATTTGAGATGTGGTATCTCCTCTAACGTCTGGATTTCAGACGGATGTCACGTGGCAGCCAAGTCTATGGACTTTTAACCTTTTGTATTATTTATGTTCCCCATCAAGCAAAGAATCACACCTGTGTGAAGTGAAAGGTACTCTTATCATCAAAAGTGAACCACATGACATACACCGTCATATGTCATCTCCTTGCTCACTTTTGTCTTCAATATACAACATATGAGTGTTTGTGTTACACAATGTCTGTGTTTGCACTATGGCGTAACATTGTCCATTCACAAACTGAAAAGAATATACTTTTTTGATTTTAAATTAACACTGAGTATTTTGAAACACCGCCTGTCCTGCGCCTGACACATGTTTTGTTTACATCATTTGTTGGCAATAACAAACTTCTGGATTGTCAGCAGGATGAAGCAAGTGTCGGTCTGCAGGGAAACAGCTGCAGCATCAAAGTAGAAGCATTGTAGAGGGGACAAATGCAAAAAAAATATAGCTATTGTGTATATATTTTGATTTTTGGCAAACAAAAAGTTTCCTCAATTACCTTTAAATGATAACCCCACCTCGATCACTGAACAGTTTTTATACCTGGCAAAATATTTTTCCTTGCTCTAATCATAGTTATTCTAGTCTTGTATTCAACAAGGACCATTATAACTATTCTGATGGCTTTTTTGCAGATGTGTTTTTAGATTACCTATAGGTGTTTTAGATTTTTTATGTGTTTTCCCAGATATCTACACAGATATGGTAGGACAAGCGAAATGCACTTATATATTGTGGGGTTTTATTATCCAGAATGTATTTTGTTTTCCCCAGAACTGCAATGCTCTGTAGCAAGCTTTGTTCTTGCATAGCTTATGGGGTTTTCTTCTGATTTTCTGGTTCAGTAATACACCCAGAATGTTTCTCTTTTCTTTCTACAGTCAAATGTATTAGTGTGTCTATTACCGTCTATTACCTATACCGTTTCAACATATTTGACATACTGTATACATGTTGACAATATGGTCTCTATACAAACATGTAGCAGGGTCATGTAGCAGACACTCATGCGGGCACCGAGACCAAGATGAGGCATAAACGAGAGAAGAGAGCTAGGACCATGAGGAGTCAGAGTCAGATATAGGGTGTGATGCGCTGCGTCGTGACCAAAGAGAACACAGCACCAAAGGGAGGCAGTCATGCTGGACACACAACCATAATCCTTTGTGTGGCCCTACATGGACACCTGGGATGAGAGACAACGGAACCCTGTTTGCGACTATGGCATATGCCGCAACTTTTTTTTAAATAATTGTAAATGAGTCTTGATGTTTTACTATTCGTTGCAGCCAATATCCTACCTTGTGAGTGCATGCGTCACACACTCCATATTATTATATCACTCCTAAAGTGTATTACTGGTGTATGGGAAAATAACTGTATAATTGTAATTATGAAGGCAGTGAACAAGATTACTATGTAAGCCAGGCAGAAATATCTGTGTGTGCGTGTCATCACACTCCACGTTTGGGCATGCCCAAATATACTGTGTGCAGCATTGCGTATCAGTGAGACGCATATTTACGCTGTCGCTATAGGTTAAGTGCCAACAGCTCAGTTTTTATTTATTTTTCACCAGTGAAAAAAAGGCATACTGTATATTCTTCGCCATACATACGTGTATTTTCGACAAAATCAACACTGTTTGGCACAATGTTTTAGAACTATTTCTGAGGCGTTTGTAGAATGAGCCTCAGGTGTTGCAGAACACTGGAGCTGTTTGGAGAGAGGCGACGGCATCAACCCATCACCTCCCATGATGCCGCACTGCAAGTACAGCACACCAATGTCACGCCTAGGACGTGTGTGTGTGTGCGCGCGAGTACATTAAGTGCACTATTATCTCAGGGTGGCATGACACACTTTGCAGACTGTGTCTGTGTGTGAGCAGTGTGCACGACGTACTGCACAAGTACACGTGACTTGTATAAAGTGTATGTGTGAGTGAAGATGCCGTTGTTTGAACTATTACCTAGCCTCATTACGGGGTAGTGCAGCAGCATACGTGTGCGTGCGTGTGTGTGTGTGTACAGTACTTTGCAGTATGCCAGCAAACGTGTGTGCCCTTGCGTACTTGTATATTTCCGTGCGTGTTTGTGTGTCTCTGAGCGTGTGCTCCATATGTACACACATACTGTACACGCATGCACACGCATGTGCTCACATACTGCACAGTAAGCATGCACGTGTGTCTTTTCCTGGCCTGCTGTATGCGTTTGCGCGTGCGTGCGTGCGTCTGTGTGTGCTTGCATGCTGTTAGTGCGTGTTATCCTGGAGTGCAGGTCCTACAGCCACAGCAGCCAGAGGAGGACATTTTGTAGACACACCTGCAGGTCTGAGTTGAGCCGAGGTTAATGGTTCCACCGTAGAGCGGAGCTGTGTGTGCCACCGAGGCTTAAAGGGGAATTCCAGACTAGGCGTTTTCTCACCTAAATCTGGTGCTATTATATCCCAGAGCGTGTGGTACATAACTCGTGACTCCATCCATCAGTCCACAGCGGCTGGTAGCGTGGGAGCGAGTGGTGGGGTTTGGCAGCATATCGCTCACGTTATTTTCATCGCTTGATTTGTATTTTAAGAAATATTATATGTTGTATATGTTGTAGATATATGTCAAATGGATCGGGAAATAAGCCTAGAGTCCTGGTAGGCTGAACATGATATGTTACCAATGATCAGCCATAGTGTTTACAGGGAGAAGGGGGGGCTTTACAATTTAGGCATTTGGCTTAATTTGGCTTAATCCCAGAGCAATTTACATCAAGAAAAACAATGCAATGCATCATACACAGTACAGATTAGTTGAATTTACAATTGCAAAAATACAATACAGTTTGATGAAATTGTGGGTGAATGCAAACATTAGTTTTCACCTGTTCTGGGATATGATAACATCAGATTAAGGTAAGGAAATGAAGGAAACAACATGATCCGCAATTCTCCTATAAAGGTCATAGTTAAGAACAGAGCCCTGTCTGGATTTGATCCCTTGATCGAGTCATGGCAAAATCTCTAATAAATGTCTCTCTCACATTCAACAGACTAACCTGGACTTGACCTTGAGTCTTTTTTCTTATAATCCTGTGTTCATGTCTTCCGTAGCTCATGTGTAATCAACCCACATACTATATTATATCAGTCTTGAGTTTTCCAGTCAGTCGGTCCTTGCCAGCACTTTGTTCACTCTGTGGTGCAGATTGTGACGCACTGCATCTGGTTCATATCCATCTGTCTCAACCTATTAAGACCTCAGGATGTTTTTTTCCTAAATCAAATCAGTAGATTGCACACTTTCAGGATTTTTGTCAGGTGAAACCTGACCAACTATCACCCTCGGGAACTTCTCTCTAGTTGCAGCGACGCATAGTCCAAGAGGTTGCCCAAAATGTTGCCTGAGTGATTGCCTACCTGTTTACCTGCGCTATTCCCTACACCCCATCGTCCGAAAGGTCGCTCTGTTTGCTTACTGGTGTCTGGCGAATCTCCATGGGATAGACAGAGTTGTGATATTGAGGGGGCAGAAAATCGTCTGGACACGTGTTTCATGTACTTGTGCAAGCCCATAGACCCCACTGCATGTAGTACTTCTGGTTGTCAATATAAAAGATCCGCCCATGGATTTCGCTCATGAAGGGAATGGAGTTTGCATAACTCTGACTTCCAAAGCGAAACAAAACCACATGCATTAGCAATTCGGCAGCCTGTGTTGTGATGGTTGTATTGTGCTACCAGTGAACCATCATGCACAATACCGCGTTGGTGTTGGTGACCTATTAATAAAACAATAATCATATGGGTTGAGAAAACAACACCAGAGCATCTGACGATTATCCTTTTATGGGATTAATTCTTCTTTAGAACATAGCAAACAGAAGATGCAAATAGCTTGTTCTCCTGCTACTTAAAATTGACACACATTCTTCCCGGTTTTAAAAAACCCAACCCTGGGGTTTTCAACAATATCTTGTTGTTCTGCAGTTAGTTCTCACAGGCAACAGTGTGAGTTAAACTGTTTGTTGTTCATGCAGGCTTTCACATTTCACAGTCCAGGGGGAAAAAGTAAATGATTAGAAGCAACAAATGGAAAACAAAATTACAAGCAGTATGTTACTGCCACCCTGTTGGCACGGTTACCACAAAGGATCCTTTGGGTCCTTGTGTCACGCTAGCGTCATGTCCGGTATGTATGTGTACTTTAAGTAAATCATGTCCAGGGAGATGTATTCATTACGTACGTAATGTCCGGTAGCTGCATGTCGATGCCCTGGAGGTGTACTTGTTGTACATCATGTCCAGTACTTGGACATCATGGGGCACATGCATGGCTCAAGCCATGGACATGCCCAAAATGTGAAATGTTCTAGGCCAGGTTGTAAGTAGTTAAATGAATTCTCTGGATTTAATTTCCGTGTGCAAAAGCACGTGGTTGAGTCCCGTGTGTGTGTGTGTGTGTGTGTGTGTGTGCGTGTGTGTGCGCGTGTGCGGAGTGTTTGTGTGCATGGCACGCTCACGGACAGGGCAGAAGGCTCTTTATTACATAGTAAAAGAAAGGACAAGGAGAGGAGAAAGAGGGAGAGAGGGAAGGGGGGGTGGAGCGAGCTATAGCACGATCACAGGACCATCAGCAGTGGAGCAGCACATCGGACCACCACACACACCACACACCACACACACACACGCACACACCATCAGACACACTAGAGATGACTCAGGTGATAGGCGAGCAGAAAACAGAATATGAGCCTGTGTGAGTGTATGTGCATGGGCGCGTGCACGAGGATGGGTCACTATTACGCAGAGAGAGAGAGGGGGAGAGGAGAGAAATAGAGGGAAAAGGAGAGACTTAAAAGACTACTGCGATTGTGTGTGCTCTATAATAAAAATGCGACGTGTACTTCATTAAATTACGCATGTATGCACGCGTTTGTTGTCTTTGTTGGAAAGTACTGTCAGAGGAATTAATTGATCGCGCTTGTGGAGCCATTTTGTGGCGCTGCACGCCACAAAATAGCTGATCTACAAGCTCACAACTTGTTGCAGCACTTGCAGATCTGCTACTATGTTGGAACACGCAAGACACCATGGTATACACACTATGAAGCTGGTTTTCTGCCTAGACATAGTATTTCATACCCTAGACGAGCCAATAGGGAAATGGGATCCACATCATGTGATTCCCTTATTTAAGGCGGCAACAACACGGAAATGAGTCTCGAGGGATATTGGGAGAATCGTGGAAAGCATTGAATATTTGGTGTCCCCGCTTTAACATTTTCACAGGATCGGCGGTTGCAATTACCTGCATTACAATACTTGACCCTATATGTTGTGTTCATCAACCCATGTCATGCAGTTGCTCTCAACCAGTGGACCATCGGTGGTCCTTGAGGGACTTGCAGGTGGTCCCCAGGTGGAAAGAATCTAGAACTGTTATCTCTCCTATGATACCAACATCAATGCGTCATTGACTTGTGGACAAAATCTAATCCAATGATAACAAAGTTGTATGCGTTTTGGCCGACATATCACTTGTCCGATATACAATACCATCGGACTGATGCCTAAGCCTAACACCCACCCTAACCCTAACCTCCCAATGGACGCCCAAACCTAACCGTCGGTCCTTCATGTACAGTATGACATGTCGGACAAAAGTGTGCCTCCCTGATAACAAGTCTCGGGGTCTGAGAGGTTAACCCATTGCGTCCTGATCAGATTCTAGTTTCTGATGCTTTTCACAATTTTTTCAAAAATGGCAGAACTACAAGCTCATATCGCGCCACTCGGTGGCGCGATATGAGCTTGTAGATCTGCTATTTTTCAACAGCTTAAAAACACCAAAACGCGTTCACCGTTCAGTACACAAAGAAATCAAATAAATTGGAGGTCTGCGGCCCGAAATGCCAACTAAATATTGGACATGAAAAGGGTTGAAAACGCACTGGGGATGAAACGTAACAACGTGTTCCCTTAATGCAGCTCCAGTGGTGAAAGCTGTGTTGTTTCACCCGGACGGACGGCGAGGGGAAATACCCGTATGTTATGTGTGTCTGCGTGCGTCTCAAAGAATACAAATGAACGGCTCCTATGAATCACCGGCGCACACACACACACACATCTGTACACTATCACTCCTATGAATCATAAGCAGCTCATTTCCTTCCAACCCCAGACCTGAATGAGCCTCGACAACGAAGACTTCCACCCAGCCAGACGGATCTGCCAAGGAGAAGACAAAGGGCCTTTTATACTCTGTAAAAACCAGTGGTGGAAAAAAAAAGAATATGTCCATTTTTAACTTAAGTAAAAGTATTAATACGAGAAATGTTCTGTTGCAAGTAAATCTAGAATGAACTGGAGCGGAAGTACTCCCATTTTCATTTTTTCTGAGAGCATACAAATGGAACCAAATGAACCCGTTCCATTTGTACGCTCTCAGAAAAAGAAGCATCTAAAGAAATTAATTAACATGGTGAAAATACATCGTGATGATGTCATCAAGATGTTTCACCATGTTAGTGTTTTTTCAGACCTCCATTTCTAGGAAACACAGAATGGGGGAACTTTTTCATCATGTCCACCCAGCACCTCTAGGCTATACTAATGACATATTAGAATGTTGAAAATGGGTGGACTTCCCTTTTAAAGGTACCAAAAGTAAAAAACTTCACAAGTTTCTAAATCTTGTATGAAGTTAAGTACAGCGTACAGTAAAAGTACAAATATTTGCATTCAAGATGCAGAGGAGTAGAAGTATTTGGAGATACATTTACATTTTAGTTGAGTTAAACATAGTTTAGCCTCGACACCCAGGCTTTCATTTTCATTCGCGTTGCGCGAAAACGGAAAGCCTGGACTAACGCACGTTGGAAAGTGGCCTTGAGGGGGGAGTGAACCTTCCGGGGTGGGCGTCGCTCTAAATGATGTGACGTAGAACAGCAGTGGACGGGAGGGGGAGGGGCCGGAGATGACGACACGTTAGTGAGATCAAATCAGAGCGCAGCACTTCCGCCGTGTGGATCCCACGACACCCCCGCCCCCCAAGGCCAAAATCATTGAGGGCTAGACCAGGCTAAACATAGTTAAACTATACCTCAAAATGTAAATGTCCTTAGTTACCAGGGCTCTGCGGGGACTGACCCCCGAACAGAAAGCTCTGTTCATCCATTATTACTTCCATAGTGGTGTGGCTTATTATGGACGAAGCGTTTTGGATCGCAGACAGTAATGGTTTCCTGTGTGTGTCCTTGTGGCACACTGGTGTTGAGTGCAGTCATGATGGGTTAGAACAGGGGTGCCCACACTTTTTTGACTTAAGAGCTACTTTCAAAATGACCGGCTTAGCATGATCTCACATGAAAAATGTGATTGTTCCATTACTGAAAATCCATTTCAAGGCCCCCTAGAAAGTTTGTGCTTTGAAATAGTGGTGATGGTGTTACTTACTGTTATAGTGTTGAAGAATAATGCAGTTATAATGAAAAACAGAGGGGGAGAATCGGAAGGTTTTCTTGTATATGCTACTACTGACATTTGAAAACAGTATTTGGGGTTTGAGTTGACAGTTTGTGATGTTGAGTTTAGTCTCTTGCACCAAAAACTGAGAACATTCACACTTTTGTCCACAATTGGGAAAGAGAACTGACAAAACATTGGTCAAAATAACAATTATTCTCCATTTTCTAATTGCGTGGACTCTTGAGAGTGTAACTCTTGAGAGCGGTAAAATGAAACCAAATGGACCCGTAAGGGTCCATTTGGTTTCATTTTAACGCTCTCAAGAGTTACAGATCTATGGGGACTGTCATGTGATCTACCTGCACGGTCTGTGATCTACTGGTAGATGACGATCTACCTTTTGGGCAGCCCTGGGTTAGAAGACGGCCTCTCCATCCATATACGCTAGGGGTGTGCTGAAATATCGTTATCGTGATAATATCGTATACTTCCTCCCGCAATATATATCACATATTCCTCAGCAAATATCATGATAGCAATTTCATGTTGCAGAGCATCCAAAACAGGGACGAAAAAAAACGGGTCACAGAACTAAAATGTCAAATGACTTCTTCATTCCCAAAAAACAAACACAGGCTAAAAACAAAAAGCCTGGTATGAGAATCAGTTGAGTCAAATAAAAGCTAAGATTAATAACTGAGGATATACATTAGTAAGTTCTAATTTTTGACTTTTAGTTTTTATTCATTCATTTATTGTTTTGTTTTAGTTTTCCAGCTGCAGTTACAGTATCACGATATATCGTTGATGAATTGCATGCAATATATTGATATATCGCAAATACCGCAATAAATCAAATATCGTGATATATTCATTATTGAAGGCCTAATATCACCACCTATATCGTATCGTGAGGTACCAATATCGTCCCAGCCCTAATATACGCCACCATGAGAGATGTTCTTTTCAATCCAGAGCAGTGGTTTTCAACCCATTATTCATTCACCATTTGAGCTTGAACGGACCACCATTTGATGAGATTCAGACCCAAAACAAAATAATATTTCTTTATCATTGCATACGATTTTGTCCACAATGCATGCACTGATGTTGGTACATTACTACCAACAGGTCCATTTGTAGTTTATCCAGAGTTAAAGACATCTATAAGGGTGCTTTTGCTTACAACAGCACTCCATCATTTAGCTAGAACCACTTCAAGGAACACTGGTTTTCCGTGGACCACTGCACTGGTTGAAAACCAGTGATGGAGGGAGAGAGGGAGAGAGAGAGAGAGAGAGAGAGAGAGAGAGGGGTGGGGGGGGGTGGGGGTGACCACATCTAGTCCAACTTATCCAAGTAGAGCCGGGAGAGGAATATGTAAACCGAAAGGCTTTCATTAAAAAAGAAATAAACAGGAACATTGTCATAATAATCAGCTTTTTAGGTCAAAAGCTTACAACGGTTTCTGTGCTTTTGTTTTGAAGCGGGGCCAGAAGGCATCAATCCGGTGCCAGCGGTGTACGTGATCCGATCCATCGCGCGCTAGCAGCGAGGGACAAAGGGAATATTTGGTTCAATCTATTGGCGAGCTATTAGCCTTGGCAGACACATTCCTCACTTGGCGCGTAATGCAGGAGGAGAGAGTCGGGAAGTTAAGCTTATTAAACTCAACCGAAAGTCAAACTCGCATAAGAGAATCGCGCGGCCCTGACCGAATGCCAAACATTCTGAGCGTTAAGTGCATGGTGCACGGTGTGTGTGTGTGTGTGTGTGTGTGTGTGTAGCCTAGTTTTAATGTGAAACACTAGCTATGTCGGATTCCATTACCCCACCACCCCCAAACCCCTCGATATAAAACACCACAGTTGCAGGAATAACATTGCGGGGGGATGGGGGGGGGGGTCCTATAACGTACACACGCACGCACACACACACGCCCAGCATCGCCTTGACAACGTTAAGAACACACGTTAAGGGGCGGTGCAGAATGTTAAGTGCTGCCGTGTCTAACATTAACTCCATTTTCAAAAGGTCAGAGCCTGGTTGCTTGGGGCAGTGATGAATCGAGCACTTCATTCCTTTAGCGTATAAACCCCTCTCCTTCCTTTTCTTCCTTTCTTTCGTTCTCTGTGCATGTACGAGAGGCTTAATCCCTCCATACTTACCGCCCTCCCTCTCCCCCCGGCCGCCCCTGGATGTGTGTGTGGACCTCCTCGTCTCTCGTTTCTCGCTTTCTTTCATGCAGTCGTTTCTCTCTCTCTCTCTCTCTCTCTCCTCTCTGCCCTTGTCCCCTCTCTGTTTCCTCTCTGCCCCCCCCCCCCCCCCCCCCTCTCTCTCTGTGTGGTTTTCTGTGGCCACTAATGGAATGCATGGCATTTCCTCCATCTCTCCCTCTCCCTCCTCCTCCTCCTCCTCTCCCCTCTGGCTGCCCCCCCCCCTTGTCTCTCTCTCTCTCCATCTCTCGCTCTCTGTAGACCCCCCCCACCTCCTCCCATGCCTTTGGTAATGAAATGTAAACTTTGACATTTGTCAAATTAGTCCTCCCATCAACAACGATGCCCTGCATCTGGGGGCAGTCAGCTTAGCATGGCACCCCCCCCCCCCCCCCCCCCCCCCATCATGTGTGCCCACCCTACAGTCCTGACCCCCTCGGGGGGAATCCTCGGCTCTGCCTTTTTTACCACTTTGTACGTGCGTGTGTGCGTGCGTGTGCGGGGTCTTTTCTGTAGTGTGGGTTCCATTGCGTGGTTGTGTGGTGGGTCTTATATATATTTGCTCTCGGTGCGTCCATGTGGTTGGTTTAGATAGTCTTTGCTTTCCTCGGCTTTTCGTTTATTTGCTCTGTCTGTCGCTTGTTTGCTCCAACGCTCTTTCGCTCATTCTTCTCTCCCTTCTTTCGTTCATTCTCGTTTGCTCTTTCTCTTTTCTTTCTTTTTTTTTTTCTTTCTTTCTTTCTTTCTTCACTTTTCTTTGCCCTTCCCATTCCTCTCTGTTCAGTTTCCACATAATCTCCTTTTCTTTCCTCGTTGCATTCTCCCTCTTTATTCTTCTCTTTTTAATTCAATCCGCCATTCGCTGATAATCTGGTTTTCCTTCATTCACTGAGGCACCCCCTTCCCTCCTCTCCCCTCGACTCCCCCTCTCCTTTCTCTCCATCTTTCATTCTCCAACTTCACTCATATTCTCCCTTTGCTCCTTCATTTGCTCTCTCTCTCTCTCTCCCTCTCCCTCTCTCCCTCACTCTCTCTCTCTTCCTCCCCCTGGAGTGTGCCCACCCGCCATCTCTCTCTCTCTCTTCCTACCACCCTCAAAGTCTCCCCTCTACCCCCCCCCCCCCCACACTCTCTCCCTCTCTCTCTTCATCCCATCATGTTTTCATATGCATGTCCTCGGCAGCTTGAATCAATAGCAGTTTCACTGCTAATTTCAAAGCTCCCCATCATTACGCAAAACCCTCCAGACTATCTCTCTCTCTCCCTCTCTCTCTCTCTCTGTCTCTCTCTGTCTCTCTCTCTGCCTCCCCCCTCTCTCTCCTTCCTGTGTGTATCCCCAGCCCGCTTAAGATGAATATTCAAAAGCACATCATCATAATAAGTGGCTCTCTGAATGCATTAGCAGGCTGAGTTTCAAACCTAAACGGATGCCCACCATTTGTCACCAATGATGGATGGCTCTTATACACTCGTGCAATTTTCTTTTTGCCTACAGCGCAATTTGTGTTTGCTTTTGTTTTTTTTGTTTTTTTCTTGAATAATGGCATAATAACAGATCATTAGATAGCTTATTGGTTGTGTCAGAGTGAGAGCGGTCGTGACTGCATGGATGCTCTAGACTAGAGTTTCTGACTGGCTGAACGCAGAGATGCTGCCTCTTGTTTACAAGTGTTTAAACACTTGAAACACTGACGCGCTTCGCTGTACGTCAAACTGTGGAAATACTATTAGAATCCCAATCGAAATATTGTCACATCACAGGTGTGCAGGAGTAAAGACAATGCGGGAGACATACCATAAAAGGAGAAAACTTGGAGGGCAAGGGGAAGAGGGATGATGGTCAATTTAAAAAAAAATCACACTCATGTGAAGAGTAGGGCCTCACTTTTTAAGCCAATCAAATCATCGCGATTGGGGAACAGTAACACACGCACACACAAAGCTGAACATGGGGGCGGCCAGTGCCCATAAAAACAAGGTATCTACTATTGGGAATGGACAATAATTATTACAGGTCAAAATTACATTGCGATTATCGTGGCAAAGATTATTGCAATTAATGCCACTGTGATAATCTAAACATACTTCAAACTTAACATGCCGCTGTAGTTTGACCACTTCAACCACCAGCGTTCCTATGAGGAGAATCGCTTTTTTTTCCGTAAGAGTGCACCAAGTGCACTCTTTACAGGTCAGTGTATAGGGCGTTTAAGTGCTAATGAATTTGCAGCTCAACC
>CM076976.1:13809269-13874269 GCA_039105355.1 Benthosema pterotum
TGTGAGAGACGAGGGACGCTTCCAAGCAGCGTTGCCACGTCCCCTTATTATAAGCGACGCTGGTCTTATCTTTCTTCAAAGTCGCTGGTAAACATAGCTGCGAGTTGCTGGTTTTTAGGTCTTGTTTCTCTCCTGTGTTTATTTTTGGACTTTTTATGCTTTCAATGATAGCGAAGTGAAGCCTATAGGTTTGCTGCTCCTGTGCTTGCGGCTTAGGGTTATGGTAGAGAATGGTCTTAAGAAATGACCAGTCGGACATTAGAGCTCAGTGTGTTGCTCAAGGACACTTCCCCCAGAGTTAGTGTCAAAGTGTCGTTGAGCAAGACATTCCTGATCTGCTGATTGGTGCCTTGCATGGTTTCCGCCGCCATGCGTGTATGAATGGGTGAATTTGATGCACACTATGTAAAACACCTTGGATAAAGGCACCTATATAAATGCAACAGTTAGAAACACGAAGTGGCAACATTGTTATGTTATACATCAAAATGGAGTGTGTCAGATTTTAATTTTAGTTTATTTCATTTTTTTAACATGGTCAATCTATCTGCTCACACAGTAGCTACTATCACACCACACACTGTGAGTCTGTATAGAGCTTGTGGAGCATTTATTTAAAAATATCTGTAGCCTAGTCGCTTGCTTTCGAAGTTTTCAATGTTGTTGCTTATTTCTCTGGGAGAAACTGGCACCACCGGCTCCAGCTAGCCAGCCATACGCTCGACTCAGCCAACTGGGCAAAAAGACCAGAATCACACTCAATGGAGATAAATCCTCGGTTGTAAAAAACAAAAAAAAGGAAATCGTGTATCTGGGAAAGTTACCCAAAATGCTTATCAGAGACTGGTAATTACTCTTGTGCACACACGCCAGCAGATTTGCTACTATTGTACCACTTAATCAGAGCATTGTGAGAGTCCAACATCTACAGGCAGTGTGATGCATCACCGCTCCCCTGTTTAACCACTTGAACCCATGCAGCAATCCCTATTCTGTGGGGAAAGATCTGCTATTAGCCAAACAATAGCAGATCTACATGTACTTCCTTTTTTGGTGAAAAGATTACGTGTTCATTGTGCTCCAAGTAATTAGGTCCATGTCAAGAGAGTCTAACTGGTAATGTAAAGCAGGGGTTTTCAACCTTTTTGACACCAGGGCCAACTATTTATTCAGAATTTGAACCACGGACCACCATTTGAGGACATTTTAGCCCCACAGACCTTAAAACTAAAGATTTCTTTTGCTTTTGTCCATCTTCTAGTTGTGTAGACTGTGGGGCTAATTCAGATGATGAATATGTTAACTATTGAGAGCGTAAAAATGAAACCAAATGGACCCGCAAGGGTCCATTTGGTTTCATTTTTACGTTCTCAAGAGTTACATCTGGTTAACCAACTTAGCTTGGGACCACCTGGAACCCTCTCAGGGACCACTGGTGGTCCCCGGACCACCTGTTGAAAACCCCTGATGTAAAGGACTGGTGCCAGTGTTGCCATGACCGCTTATACAAGCGGCGTCCTTTTGTGTAAAGTTGCTAAACATGGTGGATGCTGCTTTTTTGGGGATTCGTGGTGCTATTTTTTTTCTCCCATTTTCATTTTTATGAATTAATGAGTTTGTCCCTGCGAGGTGATTCAAAAGTCTTCCAAATAGCCCATGTTTTGCTAAAGATTGTTTTCCAAGCCTGTTGCGATTTCATTGTGTGAGTGTTGCTTTTCCACTTTGGTGTTTTTTGATTTTGGTTGCTTATTCTCTCACAAATTCTGGCAGCACTGACTGGTAGAGTTGACAGGAAAAATAAGCCGACAAACACAGCCTGCAGATTTATGCCGTAAGCTAGCTGGGACGCCGGGCCTCAATGAGCTCATTATCATTGAGTGCACACATAGGCCAGGACACAGGGGGGGCAAATGGAATATGCAACTTATCGGCTATCGGCTGTCGGCTAGCCCGGCTACACGCAGATACGTGTAATAGCTAATTGCTGAATGTGTGTGGCAGATGGCTTGTTGGTTAACTGGCTTGCAGCTTCGCCTAATGGCTATTTGCTAACAAAGTATAGCAAGGCTAATGGGCTTGCTGGCTACAAGCTAGCCGCAATTGGACAGCTGCTTGGAACTGGGCCGGGCCAGAAATTGAAGGAAGCATGGGCTGCTTTGTTTATATATATATATATATATATATATATATATATATATATATATATATATATATATATATATATATATATATATATATATATATATATATATATATATATATATATATATATATATATATATGCACCAAGTGAAAATGAAATGAAAGTAGTATATAAGACAAGCATCTCTTTGCATTGATGTTGTTTTAATGTTGTAATTGTTGCGTTTAATATTTCTGACCTACAGCATAATGGCAAACTATGGATGTCGTGTTGTGCTCAATATTTCACATAATGTAGATTACCTGGTATCGAAGGTCATTGAAGCTGCCTAAGATTTAATCAGCTCATATATTATAACCAGGGAATTGTTCATTGTTATCCAGCCAAGGTCTAGCCAGGGTGTGCAATAAGTGGTTCTCAAATGTTTTATTGAAAGAATGAACCAAGCTTCTTAAGAATCCCAAACCTATAATCACAAAGACATGAGAATAACCTGCAGTGTTCATGTCTGACACTGTGGTGAGTGGTGACATCATTGGTGGTGACAGTTCAACACGATTCTCACCTGTATAGGGCTGCGTGCGTGTGTTATAAATATACTGTATATTCTTGATTGTTGTTGCCCAAGGTTATCCCACCAATTAATGGCTGCAGTGCAGCCTATGACTTGTCCCAAGCTGCCCTAGCAGTGGCACTAAAACTCACACTGATTGGTCAGAGCTGCCATCACCTTCTCTTTCCTTTTTATCACCTCGTCACTCAAGCCAAATAATGGTCTGGATTTATGTTTATTTTTTAGTACACACTGCCCTTTGGGCACCAGCCTAGGCTATATCAGGAAGAACGCAAGGTTATATCACTATTTAACCCTCTCTATTTTTTTTTTTTATTTTTTTTAGTGGATTTGCTAGTTTTTTATTGCAACCGCAGGTTGCATGTACAATGAAATCGTTCAGACAGTCACCAGGCATGATTGTATTTACTCAACAGGGATGGAGATCCCTAATGTCGTCAACATTGGGAAGCAACTCTGCTACCCTTACAACTACCTACATGGTGCTGACCTGTTCTGGCATTCCATATAGCTGCAAACGCAATGAGCTAGAATTGAGCAAGAAAACTATGTAAGCACAGCAGAAATGTCTGTCTGTGTGTCACACTTCACATTTGGGATCGCACACACAAACATGTACGCAGTTGGCACCTGCCGTACCCTAGCTTTGGGGTGGGCGAGCCGAGTATGTTCGTAGATGTCAGAATAATAATTAATGTTAATTAAGTTGCATCAAAGGTGATAACATGCATTTCTGCATAATCAAATTGCCCTACTTCAACGCTAAGGATTTTACAACCAATAACTATCCGTGGTATCATGGGATTTTGGTAGGAGCTGTTGGAACTAAGGCTACACTTTGTTGGTAAAGTTGAGATGGCAACACGACTGATCAGAGGTTTGTGGGATTTGTGGAAGCTCAAGATATTAAAATGCAGAATTTATTATTCTCATTTATTATTCCATCTATGTGCGCTCTGGAATGATGTGTGTTACAGTTTCACGCGTGTGTGTGTACGTGTGTTCCGCGTTTGTAGTGTGTGTGTCTGTGTTCAATTTGTAACTTCGCTTTTAAAAAGTGCTCATAAATAAAGTTTATTAAATGTATTATTTAGTGAGATAACACCACAACAAACCCAAGATGATGGGGCAACGATGATAACATTGTGAGAACAACATTGTGAATCGTGCCATAATATTTTGAACTAGGTTTATTGTCATGACATCACCAATACAGATCTGTGTGGAATGGCTACGAGGAAATCTGCTGTCGTTTTTTCCCTAGGGAAAATACGACAGCAGATTTCCTCGTAGCCATTCTACGCAGCTCTGTGGTGTATTTACTCAAGTAGTGCACTTATTTTTAATTTATTGAATCACTTCCAATCTTCTATACTTTTACTTGTACTCGACTACATCTCAGAGACAAATAACCTATTGTCATTTTACTCCACTACAATTTTAAAACTTGAATTACTGTAGATCTGTATTATTGTTTCAGATCTTTTGCCCTACTGGCTCAAATCCCCAAATATATGCTATTTTCTAATGATTTGTTGTACATTGTAGACATAATGATAACTTAAGGAAAAGCACATACAGTAACATCTGCATAATGAATACTTTTACTTTTGGTACCTTAAGTATAACCGTTGTACTGAATTTCGAATACCATACGTTGAGTTTACTGGGTAGAGTTGTTTCTACATCACAGTACTGTAGTACTTCTCTCCGTGGATGCTTAAGTTATGTGATGGAGATAAATGCATGAAGCAGCTTGGTGATTTGGGGAATGACCTACATAATAATAACCCATGCTTCAAAACCTCATTTGCCCTCGATGGCTTATACAGTACAATCCTCCTCAGCTTTCCCACTGCTCCGTAGCGGCAAAACAATATTTATATTTCATGGTAATAAACGCTACTCCGAACCGCATGACACGGAGGCCCCCTTTGTGAAATAATAACGCTAAACCTGTTTCTTCTGATGTCTCAGTGTCGTCTTCCATGCTTCTCTTGATTGCTACAAATGGTGTACAACAAGATACACTGCAGTTTAAGGTGGCCTAGTATACAACTGCAATCTACAAATTAGGCTTTTTCTTCAGAGCAACTTACACAAGCGAGGTCAGAGTAAATATTATGAACCTTTCTTTAGGGCTGCCACGATCATGAAATTTACGATGAATTGTTTTTTTTGTCTTTGAACATTATGAATAATACAGTATATATATTTTTTTTTAAATCACTGGTCATTATGTTGACCTGTTGTCTTCTTAATGTCTTAAAAACGTCTAACTACTTCTAAAAATTATGTCGTCATATTAGCGATGTTCTCAAACTTGGTCTTGGACTCCCCCATCTCAAAAGGTTTTGTTCTAGCTAGGGATCCCTAGAAGCAAAGATTTGAGTTAAAATGATTAAACATATACAGTGTAATATATATAGGTTCTTCAGAGGAAACTAGTACAGTGTAGGCTATCAGGTAAACATTAAATACAGCATAAACTAAAGGTTTTGGTCTGATATCCTAACAGTCTGACACACAATAGTCTGACACCCTACACTAAATCTTAACCATAACCGGCCATGGATGTTGGAGCCATGAGTGAGTCTTAACTTGTCACGTATGTGGCTTAACTGGCCATGTGATATGTCAAAGCAACACAGGAGAGTCTTAATAGGCCACGTATGTCGGTCAAACATACATTATTCCCCCTGTATAAAGTAACATATCAACATGCTAAAATCTGTTGGGTGGAATCCGGACAATCTGTCAAAATGTTTACTTATAATTACTTATATCACCACTTCAAGCAGCATTTCAAACTTGTGGATCTGCTACTTTATAGGTGCTTTTGTGTGCCGACGTAGTCGTGCGATCAAGCCAAGCGTTCATTTATGAACAGTCAAAGTATGGAGATACTGTAGGAGGTTTCTGTTCGACAGCCTACAACATTCATAGCACTATGTGGTCAAGCTAAACAAATTTAATAACATAATGGAAAACAGGCGTAATGCAATGTGATAATTCATACAGGACTTGTTGTTGTGGTGTTATCTACTAGCTGGAGAAGAGAGAGGCGGATAGAGAGAGGGAGCGAGAGCGTGGGAGGGAATTCATATTTCTTTTCAAACAAGGCCACTAATTACCAGGGATTAAGTAATTGCTTTGGGAATAGTACAGGAGATGGTTCTCCCCCCGAAAACCTTTTGTTTCAAACCCCATTAACTGCAACCCTTACACTCTATAAAAGCATCTGTAATAGCTTGGGGTTTCTTGCTGTAAAGTGGAAATGCACATGACCCTCCATGTAGGCTATACTGTATTTGAAAACGACAAGGTTGTAGTGCCAACAATTCTAGAAATACACTGCATGCACTGGAATAGCATTCAGCTGCAGCTTATTACCTCAAATAAGCATGATGTCAATACATTGAGAGAAAGGTTAAAAACCTTTCTCTATGGCTGCCAAGATTATGATGGCATTTTGCTTGACGATTGTCACTCAAAAAATTGCAATTAAATATTTCTGTCATCAAACACTGCCGCATTATGAATAACATTTTATTTTATTTTGGGCTTTTAGTCTTCAAAACAAAGGTTGCACGGGGCAGATAACACAAATACTACTAGACAGATTTAATTACTTCCTACATAATACACAAATATTTTTAACATGTAATGATTGTGACACGTCTACATTTCACTTGGGCCACAGAAAAAGGTTGCACCATCTTTCATATACTCTATTTACAGTATACAACCTATCTATGTGACTACAGAAGGCTATAAACAGCAGCATTATGGGGGGGTTGGTGTACGAATGGCGGGGACATCCGCATTATTTTCAGTCAGGGGCGGATGTAACATTTCCCAATTGGGGGGGCAGGAGAAAATGGTATGGGGGCGGCTTCTTCGCCATAGGAAGCCATACCATTTTTGGTTTCAAGACTTTTATTGGGCAAGTAAAGCATCAATAATAACACCAGTTGTTGTTGAAGTTGCAACAGACATGCAGCATGCATAAAGCTAAAGGTCTGACTCAGAGTTTTCTGTTTTCAATGATGAAATGCTGTTGGTTTAGTGGTGACACAGCTGTAGTTAGTTAGTAGCAGTAGTAGTGTTTCAAATCATTTTAAATATAAGCACTTTAATTTGAAATATCTTTCTTTATTTGCATGCCACCATGTTTGGTGGGGCAGTCAGGGCATTTAGGGGGGCATTGCCCCCCCATGCCTATGCCTAGATCCACCCCTGTTTTCAGTGGATTTTCAGTGCTTCCATGTGAAATCTATGAGCCAACACATCCGTCTCCAGAGAGTAGGGCTCACAGCACACAGCGCTCCGGCACAAATTGCCCTTATCAGTGAGTCCCTGGTTCAATTCCTGGCCCGGCTACGCTACACACCATTTGCTGCAATGTAATTCCCCTCCCCTTATATGCTCTCTGCACATCTCCTCTCTCCACTTCCACCGTCAAAGAGAAGGCTTAAATGTAGTCCCCTGCCCAAAAATATATGTTTTTTTTTTTTCAGATCCACAAGATCACAACATGTCTAGTATCCACTCTAATGTGATGCACATTAGCAGGAGTATTAGTTGGCTATTTAAGAATAGCAGACACCAGACATACAAGCTCACAGCTCTTCTCTTCTGACTGGGGCTCCTCAAGAGACCTTTTTCAGATGGTCAATCCGAAAGAGAAAGAGAAAGAGAGAGGGAGAGGGATACAGAGAGAGAGAGAGGCACTGACCCACTGTTATTGGTTCAGAATGAGACACTGTGTGCTCAGGGAAGGGAAGTGGAACACAACCTCTGTGGCCAGTGGCATGTGAACCCTGATGTTTCCAATCAACTCACTCACACACTCTCTCTCTCTCACCGTCTCTCTCTCTCCCTGCCTCTCTCTGCCTGACCAAACACCAAGTCCCAACCGATTTGGTTAACCGAAACTTGGCAAGCACTTCATGCAGACAGCCTCCCCCACCAGAGGGGCGCGTTGGTAACAATGTCATACTTCGGAAAGTAACTAAGTATATTTAGTCAAGTACAATGTTGTGACCGTCGCGACACAGCTTAAGAGTAAAGCTTGTAAGAGAGAATACACTAGTGAAGAGCCCTGGGGCACTCCGTTCAACAGTGTATGGTTAAGCATCTCACTCACTCACGCACATGCACACACGCGTGCGCCCACACACACACACACACACACACACACACACACACACACACACACACACACACACACACACACACACACACACACACACACACACACACACACTATTGATGGAGTCATCTGTGGTCAGGAGCTGAGATTGGACATTAACCCCCTCCTCCAGCCACCCATCCTTATTCCACACGTCTCGAGGATGATACACTTTTCGCCATTTCACTTTTCTCTTCGCATCCCACCAGCTCTCTCTCTCTCTCTCTCTCTCTCTCTCTCTCTCTCTCTCTCTCTCTCTCTCTCTCTCTCTCTCTCTCTCTCTCTCTCTCTCTCTCTCTCTCTCTCTGGATCTACACTGTAACTTTGCCCACCTAAATCCCATTGTTCTGATGAGGAGAAAAACATGCGCAGATCATGTACAGTGAAAAGCTTCAAGCTATCTCTAGTAATCATTTCTCTCAAATGTTTATTTGATCACAGAGGCCTGTGTCTCTGTGTCTCTTCAGCTCTTTGATAAACACAAATGATACGTTCGGGTGGGTTACCAATTTCAGCCAATCAAGAGAGAGTAGGCCTATAGCTATTTATCAGCTTCAATTTCATGCTGTTCTTTATGGCATTATTTTACATTTCACTTCATCAGATCGTTGTTCTGGATCCTGTACGAGAGCTCATTCCTGATTGGATAAAATTGGTATCCTGACCTGGAAATGTATTTTGTGTTTACTAAAGAGGAGGGAGACAGGGAGACTCACAATACTGACAATGTACTGTAGCTCTTTTATAGTGATAATCAGAACGTAGAGACATATAATTTAACACACTTTTAACAAACAAATTTGACTTCCCTACAATTAACTCAGTGTTGGAAAATGGACCCATAAATGGGCCATTCGGTCACAATTGCACACTGACAAATTAACACACCGAGGATGTTATTGTGTAACATTAGTTATTTTCCCCTTATTTTATTTATTTTTTACTTTACTTTCAGTAAGTCCCTTTTCCTCCCTCTTTGTCCGTTGCCATAGTAACCCCTCTCTCTTTTTCTGGTGCACCCCCACTTCCCCCCTCTCTCCAACCGCTGGTTAGATGGTTGCTATAGAAACAGACTTATTTAAAAGAAGAGCTACGAAATTATCTCTCTCCCTCTCTCGCTCCGGGTTTCTCTCAAACACGCACCCATGCTTTCTCCCTCCCTTAGAGCAACTCACCCATTCATCACTCTCCATCTCTCTCTCTCTCTCTCTCTCTCTCTCTCTCTCTCTCTCTCTCTCTCTCTCTCTCTCTCTCTCTCTCTCTCTCTCTCTCTCTCTCTCTCTCTCTCACTCACACACACACACACACACACACCAATACATACATGTGGTCTCTCATTTTCCTTTGGACTTTACAATGATAATGTTAAAGTGGATTCTTCTGTCTGTCTGTCTGTCTGTCTGTCTGTCTGTCTGTCTGTCTGTCTGTCTGTCTGTCTGTCCGTCCGCCACTCCGTCTGTATCAACTGTGTGTGTGTCTCTGTTTATCTGTGTGTATCTCTCTGTGTCTAGTAGGGTCTGGCAGGCTGTTGTTCTATGCTCTCTCTCTCTCTCTCTCTCTCTCTCTCTCGTTTGTTATTCCTTTGTGTGTGTGTCACTCATAGAGATGGGACGATAAAAGGTCTTTCATCACGATAACACATTCACGATAAACATCCCCAGTGTTTTCCGCTCTCACACATACACATTGGCACAGACACACAGAGAAGTGCTTGCACGCACGAGCCTCCACGCACACGCACACACACGCACACACACACACACACACACACACACACACACACACACACACACACACACACACACACACACACACAAGGTGTGTTCTTCCAAAAAGCTGTGGAGTCACCCTCGTGCAAAGCCCTGCCTAATCTCGTCTGCTGGAACAATGACAGATCTCCCCGTGACATAATCTACCGCTGTAACAGTATAACTTCATTTAGCAGGAGAGGGAGAGAGTGTGAGTGTGTGTGTGTGTGTGTGTGTGTGTGTGTGTGTGTGTGTGTGTGTGTGTGCGTGTGTGCGCGTGTGCGTGCGTGCGAGCGTACAGTGGACGGCATGACGTAAAAAAATCCCCCCATCACTATGTTGCCGATAAGTAGTATTGCCTTATCTCCGCTCACCCAGTCATATCAGCTGTCACTGAGGGAGATACTGTCCACACACACACATGCGCACACGCACGCTTTCTTCTTGTTCTTTTTTTGCTGCGCGTCTCTGAGAACGGCTTCTTATCTGCAAGCGATACTCATCAGCCTTACATTACATTACATTACAGTAACAACATGAGAGGAGCAAGGTTGTGGGAGGCAAATACGATGGATGGATGGATGGATGGATGGATGGATGGATGGATGGATGGATGGATGGATGGATGGATGGATGGTAAATAAATGGCAACATTTATGGATGGAAGCAAATATTGTGTGCGTTTTACTCCACTACAATTATTTGAACGCTTTAGATAGTACTTACTAAAAGTGATGGGCACTGCTTCCAAATCAATTATATACTGTATATATATATTTGATTTATCGGCTATCAAAAATAACAAGTTAATGGCATTATTTATTTAGTTTATCTGTTTATTTTTTTATGCAAATGCCATTATTTATTTTGTTTATCTGTTTCTATTTTTTTACGCAGTGGAAAAAAAAACGGTAGAGCACGGTTTTACGGAGACATACTGTATAGCTGTATGTATAGCCTCACTGTAACCAGAGCCATAGAGTATAGCTTGAGGGATCTGCAGATCACCTAGATCACCTAGATTTTTACAAACATTTTATAAATAAATGTTTTTCCTTTTATATGGTCAAATACTGGACAGGAAAACATGGTATATTTTGGACATAGTTCAAATGGTGATTAATCATGATTAAATTAATATTGAAGCTGTGATTTATCTGATTAAAAATTGCAATCATTCAACAGCCCAATAATATACAGTGTGACGCTTTGAGGCAAGAAGAAACCCTGTGTGCAATGTCACAAGATGTATGGGGATTCTGACCAACCTTAGACTAATTGAATACCCATATATGGTCATAGCAACATTGACATCATCTGAATATCCATATACAGTATGTGCATATGTAATTATCAACACTGACACACAATTCTGACATCAGACTTGCACAGCACTAAAGAAAACACGATATTATCTTCAACAATATCAAATCCTACAGGAGCCAAGCAAGCCACAGAATACATAGGACACAACACATGGACACAGGACTCAAGACTGATGTCACAGGACTTTTACAATTTTAGGATTTCACTATAGGCTGCGACCATAGGTCACAGTTTACTATGAAAACCTACAAATTGATCCGTCAGACCACCATATATGGCCATCAGTCTGTCCGTGATGCCTCATGACACGTCTCGCCAACATAATGTGGTCGCCGGTCCGTCACGCCTCGTGACACGCTCCATCCGTTGTTGTCAAACACAGGATGCGCTTTATAATATCAGAATCTTGTGAGGAATAATTAAGGTTAAGAGAACCGGGTGGAATCATCATGTCGAATTTCAGCACTGAACTCATTGACTACCTGGAGGGCAGAATCACCTTCGAGGAGTTTGACAAGAGAAGAGAGGCCGAGGAATGGAAGAGAGAGCCTTCAGCTAATGGTGATGGGGAGGACTTTGGTGACGATGGTCAACCCACAACCTCTGGACAAAGCCTCGGGAATAGAGGTAATGTGGAGGAGGGAGTCAGCCTTGACGTTTACCAGGCGTTTTCCTCCATGCTGGAAGATGGAATACAACAGACACCATCTTCTTCAGATGATGAGGATGAGGAGGAGGAGAGCATGATTGACTCCATGAGCTACGTCGATGATGATAAAGACAAGGACTACAAGCAGAAAGAAGTGGTATGTAGGGCGAGGAGGCAAAAGAGGAAGGGGGAGGAGGTATTAGAGGAAAGGGAACAGGGAGCTGATAAGCCAGGCATAAGGGATGTGTTTGCTCTGGAGATGGAGCTGAACCGAGATGACGGGAAGACGACAAAGGAGCGTCGTCGTCACAGCAAGCTGCCCCGTGCGCTGCAAGGCCTGATGGGTGAAGCCAACATCCGCTATGCCCGAGGAGAGATAGACGATGCCATGCTGATGTGCATGGAGATCATCAGACAGGCTCCCCTGGCCTACGAGCCCTTCTCCACTCTGGCCGTGATCTATGAGGACAGAGGGGATGTGGACAAGGCGCTACAGTTTGGGCTGATCGCCGCCCACCTCAATCCCTCGGATGGTGAGGAGTGGGTCAAGCTGGCCGAGATGTCCCTGGAGCAAGGCGATGCACGGCAGGCGCTGGTCTGCTACGGCATGGCTATCAAGTATGACCCCAGCAATGTGCGCTTCCTGTGGGAGCGCTGCAACCTCTACATGCAGCTCGGAGAGCACAGACAGTGCATGGACGGCTACCGACGCATCCTGTCCCTGCTGCCCATGGAGAGTGGACAGGACTTCGTCCAGCTGTCCAAAGACATGGCCAAGAGTTATTATGAGAATAACGACCTGCCCTCTGCTCTGGAGGTGATGGAGGAAGCCCTTGCCAGACACCCTGACCTCATCACCCATGAGCTCACCAACATGGTCGCCGAATTGTTCATTGCCAACCACCAGCACCGCAAGGCCATGCAAATTCTCGTCCAGTTCTGTGGGATTGTCTTGGTGCAAGATGATGTGCAGACCACGGAAGTTGTAAAAGAGCTCCCTGGAGAAATAAAGGCGGTGGAGATAGCGGACAGCGTGCCGGTGGACATCAGAGCCAAACTGATGGTCTGTCTGATCCACCAGAAGATCTACAAACCCCTGGAGGCGCTGTTGACAGAGTTAATGGACCAGAGTCCAGAGGAGGTAGGAGACCTGTATCTGGACGTGGCTGAAGCCTACCTGGATCAGGGCCAGTATACGTCAGCCCTGCCACTGCTCTCTGCCCTGGTGACATCTGAGAAATACAACCTACCTGCAGTGTGGCTGAAGCATGCTGAGTGTTTGAAGGCCTTGGGTCATATTGACCACGCAGCAGAGAGCTACGACAGGGTGGTGCTGATGGCCCCCCAGCACCTCGAAGCCCGTCTGTGCCTGTCGGCGCTGCAGCAGCAGCTGGGTCATCCTGACATGGCCCTGAAAGCTCTGGAACCAATGTACGACCCTGACACTCTGGCACAGGACTCCTCGGCTATGCAGCAGGAACTGAAGCTGCTACTTCAACGCTCCGCTCTGCTACAGACCCAGGGCAAAGTCCAAGAAAACATAAACACCATGCTCACCATGCTGGCCATGCTACTGAAGCCGGCCATGCAACGTGCCCGGGTGGCGGCACGTTTGGTGAGTGAATCTGGCCGTCGTCACATGAAGCTGGTAAAGCTCAGAAGTGTGTTGTCAGACATCGAGGATTCGGAGGGCACTCATCAGGACATTGTGGGTAAGACCAGCGTCTTCTCCAGGGAGGACTGGTGGCAGTTGGCGTGTCGCTGTGTGAGCGCCCTGGGCAAGGTGCGGCGCTACAAGGAGGCGGAGCTGCTGGTCGACTCATCCATGAAGTTCTCATACTTCTACGAGAACAAAGGCAAGAGGAAGGAGCTGGAGTTTTTCGGCCTGTCGGCAGCCCTCCTTGGTAAGAACTACCGCGGCGCCTACGACTACATCAGGTTGATGCTAATGGACAATGTTGAACGCCCTCAGCTCTGGAACATCTTCAACCAGGTGACCATGAACTCTCAGGACCAGCGGCACCACCGCTTCTGTCTGCGTCTGTTGTTGAAGAACCCTGAAAATCTGGCCTTGTGTGTCCTGTGCGGTCACAATGCCCTGGTGTCTGGAAGCTACAAACTCGCCCTGGCTCAGTACATGCAGGCGTTCCGCGCAGACCCCCAGAATCCTTTCCACAGCCTGTATGTGGGCATCACCTTCTTCCACATGGCCTCGCAGAGATTTGTTGCCAAACGACACCCACTCCTAGCGCAGGGCTTCTCCTTCCTGTGGCGGTATGTGGAGTTGCGTGGAGAATGCCAGGAGAGCATGTACAACCTGGGGAGAGCCCTGCACCAGGTGGGCCTGGTTCACCTGGCGCTGCACTACTACCACAAAGCTCTGAGTCTACCTGCACCCTCGCTGGCGGGTATCTCTCGCGACCAGGTGGATCTGAGTGGCGAGATAGCCTTCAACCTGTCCCTCATCTACCAAGCCAGCGGAAACACAGAGATGGCCCGACAGCTCATCACAACACACTGCATCATATAAATCATGCAAGCATATTTGCTGGTGGAGATCTGCCTCTTCGATGTCCATTTAAACTGTAAGATAGGCCTGCCTCAAAGTTATTAGTGTTGCCCGCAAAAACAGTTCTCAACAGGGATGAAAATGAAGTCCCAGCCCTCACCAAACCCTATTCACCCAGCACACTACCCCTGCTGCCACCCTTAGATCTCCATATATGGAGCTGACCTGTTCTGACATTGCTTATGTTGATCCGACCTCTTCAAACCCAATTAGTCAATGCATGGGCAATACAGAATACAACAAATATGATGAATCATGCCAAATAAAAGCACCACTGCTCTGCCGTCACTTTGGCAGACCTCACCCCAAAAGGGTGAGGCTATACACACATACACATAGTCTGTATACATATCTAAAATGATTTAAAATACAGAACTAGTCGTAATACTTCCTCTGCCACTGCAATCTGGGCTTGTTGCTTGTGGGCTTGTCTTATCACTTGGAATCAAACTTGTCACGCTCTTTCCATCCCTGCTGCGTATCTGTCATCTCTGTTGTGAATAATACTCTTCGTTTTAATTAAAATAAGAAAAGGATCAGTGGGCCTTCAAAGAGCTCATGCACAGCACCACGCAAATAATGGCACTCGGTTTAAAGTTCTGTCTGTGATAAGGGGAGTGGGGGGGGGGGGACGAAAGAAAGAAAAGCTTGTAATTCTCCAGAGGGAGAGAAGTGGAGTGGATGGCTTTTAAACGTTGGATTAAATGAGAGATGGAATTAAAACAGGAGACATACTGGATCCATAGGCTAATGGGAAATTAACATCGGACACTGTTGCGCGTTGAATCATTTTAATCACCCGTGGTTTATGATATGTGAAGCCTGTCCCCTTAACATGAATGCTGATGGTATGATGACCATGGATAAAAAAGACGAGGGCAATCACTAGAACGAGCTGGGATAGTAAAGGCGTAGTGTAGCAGTTTTGCATAGAAATAGAAATATGTATGTAAAGAATATGCCATATTGTCCTGGCAGTGTGTTTGTTGCCTTCCCTGCTGTGAAACTTTGTACTGCACTTTGTTTTGCACAGCGGTATGTGCCAAAAATAGCTGATCTACAGCGTACAATATGATGTCTGTTTTCGCACGAGGCATATGCAAAGATCACAGCAATTTATTATATTTGTTTTATTAGTTTTCTCTCTACGCTATATCTTTGCCAAAAACAGGCTTTAATAAAGTATTCTTTTGAGTTAACGCTCTCATGCACGCAAATATATAACATAACACAATGTGTCTGTATAAATGCAGACAGTCATATTCAGTACATTCAGAAAGGGACACGCAAAGTCACAAATGCTGTGACACGCACGCATATACACACACACAGACACACACATACACACACACTGACACAGTCAGTTCCGCAGCAGCATAATAAACCCCGGCAAAGACAAAAGGGGAGAACCCTGTGATAGAGATCTTGTAATGGATCAGATTGATTTAATTCACTACCCTGGATGACTTCCCATTCTATAGTCCTCAAGACAGCCCTGAATGGATTTTTGTGTGGGAGGCCTATTCAATTGTTCTCTCTCTCTCACCTCCACACCAGACACCCGAGGGGAAGGAGGGAGAGAGGGAGGGAAGGAGGGGGGGGAGGAGAGATTGGTGTAACATAAGTACATTTACTCAAGTACTGTACTATAACTGTACTGTACTATAAGTATAACTTTGAGGCATTTTATACTGGAGTATTTCCATTCAATTACCAGTACTTAGCCTACTAGTTACTTTGTATTACAATAATTAACCACTTCAGCCCTGTAGTACATTGCATTGTGAGCTTGCAGATCCGACATTTCTATGCATTTGAAAACTTGTGAAATGTGTCATTCTGCGAATTGCGAAAATGCGAGATTCAGGACTTTTAGTTGCAATAGAATGGTTTTCTACATTGCAGTATTGATAGTACATTTACTTAAGTAAAAAAAAATGTGAGTAGCCTACTTTCTCCACAGAGAGAGAGAGAGAGAGAGAGAGAGAGAGAGAGAGAGAGAGAGAGAGAGAGAGAGCCATCTCATCAGCCATTAGCTCTCGTCCCAGGCCCTTTTCATTGACATTCTTTCCTCCTGAGAAAACAAGAGGGGGGAAAAAACAAAAAACATTTATTTCACACCTGACATCTACGCTCCTTTGAAAGAATTCCCTCGTCCCTTCATTTTGAAGGAGCTCAGATCTCTCTCCGTTTAAAGGTATGGTTGGATTTTGGAAGACAGATTTTATTATTGCCATGCGTATACATTTCAGTGTGCGGTTGTATCCTTGGCCAGCCTCTCAGTTAGGAGCCGCTACCAGGAGGAGGATGTATAGTAAGGCCCTGTGATATCATCCTCAGCTTCTCTCCCCCAAATACGGGCCATTTGTGTCTATAGAGATGCGCAGTGACATCACCACCCCTGTTCCACTAGTGGATTCCCCATTCATTTTTCTCATAGACTTTTCGAAAATAATTTATATCAAGACGATTACGCCGCGGACAAAGCCAACTCGAGTCGTGACGAATCATGATGACACACACAAACTTTTGGGACAATAAAATAATTTCTAAGATGAAAAACGAAACAAAAAGTCTTGTATCATGCCGTTTTCCACTAATTAAATATTATATGACAATATTGTGTTTGTCATGATTTGTCACGACCCGAGTTGGCTTTGGCCGCGGCGCAATCGCGTTTTTATTAACCATTTTTGAAAAGTCTATGAGGAAAATGAATGAGGAATCCACTAGAGGAACAGGGCTGGTGACGTCACTGTGCATCTCTATATAGAAAAGCTTGACAATGTTCACATTGTGAGCATGAAACGGGACATTCTGCACATTGAGTACTTTTACTATTTCAAGTACGGTAAGCCTATTTTGCCAATATTTTGTACTCCAGATTTTCACTCGTAACAGTGTTTCTACATGGCAGTATTGATACGTGTACATAAGAATGTGAGTGCTTTTTCCAGCACTATCTCTCTCTGCACTGCATGACAGGGCGTGTGTATTTGTCTATCCCAAAGGTCAAATTAGCCGTTGTGGTTTTGCGGGATATACAATGAGCTCAAGAACATCACAATTAGAGTAACGTCACTCCTTTGCCGATATCTCAGTTGACTGACCAGTTGAAACACTTGAAACCAATATCAGGGTCTATTTTTTCCAAATAGTTAAAGGGGAATTCCACCCATTTTGAACATATTTTTCTGAGAGCGTACAAATGCAACCAAATGAACAGGGTTCATTTGGTTGAAAATATATCTTGATGATGTCATCAAGATGTTTCACCATGTTAGTGGTTTTCTTCAGACCTCCATTTCTTGGGAACACAGAATGGGGGAACTTTTTTATCATGTCCACACAGCACCTCTAGGGTATACTAATGACATATTAGAATGTTGAAAATGGGTGGAATTCCCCTTTAAGTCACCTTGGCTTTGTAGTAATAAGCCTCCTCCTCTTCCCTCCACCTGCCCCCTCCCCATCATCTCCTCCTCCTCTGCCCTCCACCTGCCCCCTCCCCATCCTCTCCTCCTCTCCTCTCCCCTCCACCTGCCCCCTCCCCATCCTCTCCTCCTCTCCTCTTCCCTCCACCTGCCCCCTCCCCATCCTCTCCTCCTCCTCTGCCCTCCACCTGCCCCCTCCCCATCCTCTCCTCCTCCTCTCCTCTTCCCTCCACCTGCCCCCTCCCCATCCTCTCCTCCTCCTCTCCTCTTCCCTCCACCTGCCCCCTCCCCATCCTCTCCTCCTCCTCTGCCCTCCACCTGCCCCCTCCCCATCCTCTCCTCCTCCTCTCCTCTTCCCTCCACCTGCCCCTCCCCATCCTCTCCACCTCCTCTCCTCTTCCTCCACCTGCCCCCTCCCCACCTTCTCCTCCTCTCCTCTGCCCTCCACCTGCCTCCTCCCCACCTTCTCCTCCTCTCCTCCGCCCTCCACCTGCCTCCTCCCCATCCTCTTCTCCTCCTCTCCTCCGCCCTCCACCTGCCTCCCCATCCTCTCCTCCTCTCCTCTTCCCTCCACCTGCCCCCCTCTTCCCACCACCTGCCTCCTCCCCATCCTCTCCTCCTCCTCTGCCCTCCACCTGCCCCCTCCCCATCTTCTCCTCCTCTCCTCTTCCCTCCACCTGCCCCCTCCCCATCCTCTCCTCGTCATCTCTCTCTCCGTTCCTCCCTCATCCGTGATGACAGGAGGAGCAGAGATTGATGCGTGTCGGGCCTAATACCCACCGACATGCTCCGTTGGGATCTGCATTGTCTTCACTTTCTTCACTCCTACGCATACACACACGCACTCACACACACGCCTGCACACATGCACGCACGCACGCCGCCACGGACGCACATTATGAGGTACTACACACACACATCCAAAACCCACACGCGGCAGGGAGGACATTTGGCACCCATCTCCGAGGCGGATTAGTAGATTATGGGAGAACAGCGACTTAAGCAGTGGCTAATTGTGGGCGTTTTTCCCTTTTTTAAATTGCCGCTCCTTGTCACTGTGGATTACAGCCGCCGCGCCATGAAGATATCACACAACTGTCAGGTGCCAGAGGAGGTGCTTTGCAGATAAAAGAGCGGCTCACATGCATGCCCAAGCACACACACACACACACACACACACACACACACACACACACACACACACACACACACACACACACACACACACTAAAGCCTTCCTTTATCTGTAGGCTACTTCGTTGCACAAAAAGAGCGATAATGGAATTCCTTGCTTGCTATATGGAAGTCTCTGGTCTCATTAGCTTAAGGTTCATGGTAGATCTTAAATCACCGCTCCAACTAAACTCTAATTGGACATAAGGACACTCGTTCCTAGGACCCCTGGCTCCCTTTTGGTTAAAACAGATGCTTTATGTATGTTATGTGCAGTGTGTTCCTTATTGAATGTTACTGTATAATGGAGTGAACCACAATGTTAACAAGTTTCTGGCTTATGTTCGTTTCGTGGTTGCATTTTTACTGCTTTACGCCATTTCAATTACAAGTCTACAGACTATAGAAGAGTTGTTATTTCTCCTCATTTGCCTGTTATCTCTCATATGGTACCACATCAATACAGTATGGAATTTTGGGCAAAATCTTACCCAACGATAACAACCCTGTGGGTCGGAGAGGTTAAATCTGGTAGGTGGGTTGCCAGGCTGCAGCAGTACAGGTTCAGGAGATGGAACGGAATGCTTCCCGGTCCAATCCCCACGGGTCGCCCTGGGTGTCCTTGAGCAACACACTGAACCCCTATAACTGCTCCTGACGAGCAGGCTGGTGTCTTGCATGGTTACCTCCAGTGATTTGTGTGTGTGTGTGTGTGTGTGTGTGTGTGTGTGTGTGTGTGCGTGCACGCGCGTGTGCGTATATGTACGTGTATGCAAGGTGCTATGGAAAAAGGCACTATATAGAAATGCACCATTTATCATTTTTGAAAACAGCATTATGTGTTGATGAATCATTTTCACGGGAGTATAGAATAAAGGCAAGTGCATTACATTTACCTGGCCAAAACAAACAGTGGAGTACACACACACACACACACACACACACACACACACACACACACACACACACACACACACACACACACACACACACACACACACACACACACACACACACAGAGCGATCTTATTTAACTCCTGCGAGTGTGAAAATTGAAAGTGCAGAATAGAAACGATTCCACTTAGCGCTATAAAGGTCATAATGCTAAATGCTACTAAGTTGAGCATGAGTATCCAGGGTCTCCTCTGTTTATCCTCGAGAGACACAAAAAAGTCCTCTTGTGTCAACAAGCTTGGCCCTGGAATTGTCTCTCTTTACTCTTTTGACTTGTCTTTTCCCATCCACAACTGTGCACGTTTACTTGTGACAGGAGAGGGTGGGTAAGGCGGGGAGGGGGATGTTAGGGCTGGGGGTTGTACAAGGGAAGGAGAGGGAGAAAGGGAGAGAGAGGGGGTTAAGACAGGTGCTTGCAGTGCAAGATTTGCTTTGCTTGCTTTGCTTGCATGATCAGGCTGAGGAAAGTGTTCGTCTCAGGCAGGAGAGAGGAAAAAAAGGGCAAGCGTTGGAGGATTTCACCCACATTGTAGCCTGCGGCTCTCTGTAGACCCGCGTCTAGGAGCCCCTGTGACCAAACGCTGCCTGCGAAATGCAAACGCCACAGACCCACACACATTATAGACTACTAGAGCCATGCGTGCAATAATTACACAGGCGTTTCAGCAGTGTGGTCTATGTGTGTACCACACAGAGGCTCACCCAGGCCTTTATTATCAAACCACACACACACACACACCACTGAACTGCACAGCGCACACGCACGGCGCGCATGCACGCACAGCGCACACACTAAATCACTCCAGCAAATCACATACCGTAGAGGATAGGGCAGGACAAACACACACAGAATGCAGAGAGGTATGGAGCGGACAGGGTGGCTGGCTGGCTGGCTGTGTGAGTCTCTTTGAATAATAGGCTAACACAGCAGGCTTGCAGATGAATAGGTTATTATATTCAGTATGTTTTCCGTTGTATTCTAGCCCATGGTTCTCAAACTATTTAGGCTTCAGTGCCCTCCTTTCCTGACTGCCATATGCAAGTGCATCCCTTTAATCGGCAACAACATTTTGATTCGGAAATGCAGACATCAATGGCCAATATGTCAATGTGTTATGTCAATATGCTGAAAACAAAAGTACGTCACCTATAGCCTATTGTTTTCTAGATTCCGTAACACCTGTTTGCCAAAATTCTCACATGACTAATGGTTTAATGGTTTAAAGCTTTTCAGAGCAGCATGTTCACATACATTCGCGAATGTTTTATCATTACACATAATCATTACTTAGTATTACATTTTATCATTAGTATAAATGTTTCCATTTTCCATTGTCTCTCAAGTACCCTGTTTGACAACATGCAGACAACATGTTAAGTTACTACATATTTTCAGGATATGGCACTGGTTGTCATAGTGGGGGTCTGGGGACCCCTGGACCCCAGACCTGATTTTGCCCCCTTCCAAGGGTCAACATGAGGCACAATTTAAGCACTTCAGCTGTTACTATTGCTAATAGCTTGAAGCTCACAACACGTCTCTGACAATTCTGTGATTTTGTGAATGCGTGAGCTTGTAGACATTCGATTTTAGTCTCGACAAACCTGGTCTTTACAGGGATCCCCTGGCACTAAATCTTTTCCAACCGGGTTAGAAGACAATCTATTGATTCATTCTATTGTGTTGTAATTAGCCTACTGCAGTGGTTCTCAATCTCAAACCTCTTTTTTTTTTTCATTTCACAACTCATAGGCCCCTTTTCCGCCAAAAGCTCCTTTGTTTGTAGAACCGGTTCCGTTATACAGATTATTGGAACCCATGGTGCTTTCACGGTTTCTGAACCAATTCATTTTCAGTGGATCTGCTCTGAAATGGAGCCGTTCTGCAATGAGCCGTTCTGATTCTCTCTCCGTTTTCTCTCTTTCTACAGCAGAATGGTCTTATCTATTCTGGTGAGAGCAGCCTGGCCGGCTCCTCTCCCCTCCCCTCCCCTCCCTCCCCTCCTCTGCTCCCCTCTCCTCTCCTCCCCTGCTCCCCTCTCCTCTCCTCCCCTGCTCCCCTCTCCTCTCCTTTCCTCTCCTCCCCTCTCCACTCCTCTGCTCCCCTATCCTCTCCTCTCCTCTTCTCTCCACTCCTCCCCTCTCTTCTGCTCTCCTCTCCTCTGCTTTCCTCTCCTCTCCTCTCCTCTGCTTTGTTCCAAGCAGCAGTCAGGTGAACCAGTCCACACAGCTCCTCAGGCAGTGAGAGAGAGAGAGACACACAGGGGGCCTCTCCTCTGTGTCTCTCCAGATTACTAGCGGTTAACTACAGGATGAGAGCGAATGTGTGTAAAGCGTGTAGCCCGCGGAGCCGCAATGGACCCAGGTGTTGGAGGCAGGTAATACCAACGGGCGGCTGGCTGGCTGGCTGGCTGCATGCGCGTGGCAGCAGCAAGCAGCGCACGCAGTTGGCCAGATCTCCTCAGCAACCGGTGATGATGAGCAGAGAGAGAACAGAGAGAGGGAGAGAGAGAGAGAGAGGGGGCCTGTGAGAGAGAGAGAGGGAGAGAGGGAGGGAGAGGGAGGGAGAGAGAGATATGAAGGAGAGAGACGGAGACATGTAGAGAGAGACGGGAGAGGGAAAGAGACAGACAAATACACGAGAGAGAGAGAGACAGACAGAGACAGAGGGGGGGACCTTGGTAACAGGAGGACGAATGGGCGCTATCAAACAGGTCCATCCCCTTATTCCACACACAAACACGCACACAGACGCGTACACACACACCCACACACACACACCCCAGGCCGTCACAGCACTGAGCCTCTCTCTCTCTCGCTCTCTCTCTCGCCACCACTACAATTAATCACAGCTGTCTGTCTGTGGGGTTGTCGCTGCGCTCCGCTGACATTGGACGGCGTCGGCGGAGTGACTTTATGCGCTCGGTTGGGTCAGAGGGGACGATCCATCACACCATCAATAAATGTGTACATTAATATTAGTAATGGAGGCCGAGTCACACTGAGTGGACTGACCGACCGACATATACCGCTCTCTCCTCTCCCCTGCCCTGAGAGCCTCCTCTCCTCTCCTCTCCTCTCCTCTCCTCTCCTCTCCTCTCCTCTCCTCTCCTCTCCTCTCCTCTCCTCTCCTCTCCTCTCCTCTCCTCTCCTCTCCTCTCCTCGCAGTTGATATGAAGCTGCTGGCAGTATACTCTGTCACCTCACTACAGTATATAAGGTCCTGAGGTTTGATTCCTGTTGGATGCTGTATGTGTGCAAAAATATGTTTTTTGACTTCCCTGTTACCAAATGTCTGCATGTTTTAATAGTGTCTGCACAAAGATACGTGTGCACGTGCCTTATGGGGCGTCCCTCTACTTCTAAAGGTAGCACTTCCCCGATGAGAGCCAGCGAAATCCAAAAGCGACCTCGCCCGCGGGCGCCTGGTTTCAAAAACGGGCGCCCGCTTTCACAAAAACGGGCGCCCGGTTTCACAAAAACGGGCGCCCGTTTTCAAAAGCGGGCGCCCGTTTTCAAAAGCGGGCGCCCGTTTTCACAAACTAGGCTATGCCTAAACCTAACTCTAACCCTAAACTTAACCTCAGTAAACCTATGCCTAAACCTAACCTAACCCTAACCATAACCTTTTGAAAAGGGCGCCCGTTTTCACAAACGGGCGCCCGCTTTTGAAAACGGGCGCCCGCGGGCGAGGTCGCTTTTGGATTTCGCCCCTGCTGTCCCCGATAGATGGGGTTGGTGCAAAGGGCCTTCTGTGTCCCCATGGGTAGGCATCGTGTTATAAAGTAGGTAGGTAGGTAGCCGATATCAGACAGGTTCTCTGTGTCCACTCAATTAACTCAATTGATTTACTTTTTCATTTTACTTTGTGAGGATCACAGAACCTAAAACTGGGCTTTAATAATGCACTTTCATGCTATTAAGGGACATTGATTCTTGAAATGAACTTCATTTCCTTCCAGGGCCAAAATACAGGTTGAGGGCCAGAGCCTTCAACCTGGATTTTGGCCCGCTGTGTATTTGAGTTTTACATCCCTGCCCTATAGGGTATGATCTCCCTGTGTCCCCTATAAGAGATACCCTCACAAAAACATATAGCAATCGTTCGTCTCTATACTACCTCCCATGACGAACTGGGGTGCCTGATGGAGGGGTGTAGGAAAAGCATGGGTGGAATAAGTTGTTCCTTCCACAAGCTGTGAGTCCTACTGTCTCATGCATGTCTCTCTGTCTACCTCCCTCTCTGTCCATCTCTCTCTGCCCCTCTCCTGTCTGTCTGTCTGTCTGTCTGTCTGTCTGTCTGTCTCCATCGATTCTAAATCATTTTGTCACTCTGTCTCTGTCATTGTCTGTTTCTCTCATGTACTCTCTCTATTTGTCTCTGCCTTGCTCTCTTTCTCTCTGTCCACATTAGGCTATTTGTAATTTGTCTCTCGCTCTCCCTCTCTCTCACATACACGCACACGCACGCACACACACACACACACACACACACACACACACACACACACACACACACACACACACACACACACACACACACACACACACACACACACACACACACTTAAGAAATAAAGATTTGAAGAGATTCTGTGTGCACACACATCAGCCTGTCAGACAGCGTCTCCGTGTGTGTGTGTGTGTGTGTGTGTGTGTGTGTGTGTGTGTGTGTGTGTGTGTGTGTGTGTGTGTGTGTGTGTGTGTGTGTGTGCGCGCGTTAGGCGCGTGCGTGTTGGGAATTGATCAGGTGTGACTCATGTTAAAGCCACATAGAGAACAACGAGCCTCCAGACTACCCCCCCCCCCCCCCCAGCTTTACCGGCTCATGCCGCGCGCGCGCGTGTGCATTCGATCCTCAGCCTCATCAATCTCTCACGCTCGCGCGCGCTGGCACTGGCTGGCAGGTAGCATGCGCACAGCACGGCGGCAGTGAGTAATGTGCGTGGAGCACATTTTTCTGGGCTACGTACACAGTGAACATATACAGCAGGCCACTATACTACACACTGGTGTGTGTGTGTGTGTGTGTGTGTGTGTGTGTGTGTGTGTGTGTGTGTGTGTGTGTGTGTGTGTGTGTGTGTGTGTGTGTGTGTGTGTGTGTGTGTGGAACCAACCAAATCTATTCATGCATTTTCAAAGGTCACGTCAGACCGATATAACACCCGCGCACGAGCGAGCACACACGCGTACGCACGCACGCACGCACGCACAGATGCTCCACATGGACACTCATTACTCACAAAGACGCACACTCATGGAATTATCGAAGAAATATGAAGCACGCTGCTTGTGTCTAGACACTTTGTGTCTCTGTCATAAAGATCCTGTTCTGCTTCTACACAGCCGGAATGTAGACACTTTGTATTTATATATAACATTAATGAATAAATATATCATGCACCCAAAATAGGTCTTCAATTTCAGCCTCTATAGATAACAATAACAGTGATCATGTCCAGGGCAGGAATTCACATCAACGCGCGCACGCATAAACGAAACACAATGAAAGCAAAGATGAGGGCGCAAAAGATTGTAATAACTTTTACGTTGCTTTGTGCTGCGTGTCTGCATAAAGCAGTGGTTTTCAACCTTTTCCATACCGGGGCCCACTATTTATTCTGCATTTTAGCCACGGACCACCATTTGATGCTGAGTCTCTCCGACTCTCTCGGACCCAAAACTAAGGATTTTCAAGTTTGTGTCCACAATTTAGGAGAGAGAAACGGGCAAAACGTTGATTAAAAGACAATTCTCCTACAATTTCTAAACGTGCACATTCTTGAGAATTAAGTAATTCAGATATATAAAATAACAATTTAACTCTTGAGATCGTAAAATGATACCAAATGGAACCGTAAGGGTGCGTTTGGTTTCATTTAACGATAAGGGTCCATTTGGTTACCAACTGTCCACCATTTAGCTGCAAGGGGTCCACCTGGAGTCCTTTCAGGGACCACTGGTTGAAAACCACTGGGCTACAGTCATGTTGTTATAGTAGGCTACCTTTGTTGAAAGTGATGGTCCAAGTTATGATCCACAGCCCCAGCATGGTGGTGAACCAGCCACTCCACGGCTCGCTGCTCCGCTACACTTCTCCTCCTCCAGGGAAGACACCATCAATTCGTCTCGAGTCCGAACCAAAGAAAGAGTTTTTCTTTTCTTCGCCCCGCGGAAAACAACTAACGTACGATAATCCTCATCCTACTCCTCTCACGGAGTCTCGGGGTCATCCAAAAGAGGTTATTAAAAAATAAATAAACAGACGATAATAATGTCTCTTTTCACCTTATTGTCCCAGGCTGGCTGGCTGGCTGTGACACTGGCTGATTGAATGATCGCAGCTTTTCTCTTTTCTTGGCAATGTGCGCAAAAAAATAATCTGTCCTATACTTTTTTCTTCTTCCCTCTGCTCTCTTTTTTCTTTTCCTCTCCTCTAAACAGCCCCCTCCTCTCCTCTCTCCACTCTCTCTCTCTCCTCTATTCGTGCAGTTCGCACAGCACAGCGCTGCTCCTATTCTCATTAAATAGCTCTCCCTCTCTCTGTTTCCCCCTCACGCACGCACGCACGCTCTCACACAGACACACTTTAAAATGGGGAGAGGGAGGGCGCTCCGGGGATGCAAGCGGCCGTACGGAGTACTGCGCGCCGTGTGTGTGTGTGTGTGTGTGTGTGTGTGTGTGTGTGTGTGTGTGTGTGTGTGTGTGTGTGTGTGTGTGTGTGTGTGTGTGTGTGTGTGTGTGTGTGTGTGTGTGTGTGTGTGTGTGTGTGTGTGTGTGTGTGTGTGTGTGTGTGTGCATCTCGTCTAGTAGATTGCATACCCCCCTCCTATAGCCTACTTGCTGTTGTTGGCCCCCAGGGCCTTTTGTTGCTTAAGACCGCTGTCACTTTAAATATTGCATTCATCTGAAGTTTATACTGTCGCTTGTTCGTGAATGTTAAAGTGATTAGGGCCTAAAGGTTCAAGCATGCAGCCTTTTCCCTCTACTGTATGTGTAGCATAGGCCTACTCACTGTTTTGCACATAGTGGCTCTCAAACCTTTTTTAATTCCATGGACTGCCCCCCCCAGTTAAATGCTTAAGGTATAGAATGGAACACACCTGGACAACATATATAGGGACATTCCCATACTTGGGGATTTTTAGTGATCGACGGGTGCACACAAAAATGTCCGTCCTCATAGTAAATGGGACCTGCAGTTGCAATAAGTCGTGTTTCTAGACTCTGATATTGCAGAAGAAATACTTTTCGTTGTACAAAGACGGCATCCATAGTTACAGATGTGCTTGCATCTGCCAATGTCTGGAGAGTTGTTTTTTGGGGCATGCCCCAAAGTTACAAGAAAGGCTGTGCCTGGCAGCCTGTGAGAACTACCCTGTATTTTGCCACTACCACCATTTGATCTCCATATATGGAGACTTGTTCTGACATGTTGGTATGACCCCATCAAATCCTTCAGAATTCATTCCATGTTGTCACAGTTCATGACAGTTCTGTGACATGTGTTATGTATTCTAGTGTTTTACTTTACTGTTTCCCTGTGATTTTGTATTTTTGTGACTTATTTCATATTTCCAGTTGAGTTGAGCTTAATTGCGTGCCTTTATAGTGTTTTGGCTGCCCCTGTAGTTCTGTACCTGCCTTGTCTAACCTAGTGTTTAGTCTATTTTTTTCCACCTGTGTCTTGTGAGTCTACCAGCCTATCCCAGTGTTGATTTTAATTGTGTTCACCTGCATCTAATTAGTCCTTGTCTATATTTATCCCCCAGTTTGTTTCATCCTTTGTCAGTTCATTTGATGTCAGGAGGAGTGTTCATTTGTTCCTATAGCTTAGATTCCTAGTATTGAGACTTAGTTCCTTGTGTTTTGTCCTAGTCCGTAATTCTGTCAACAAACTCAATTGCATTTGAGATGCTCTTCCTTGGCCTGTACATGTTGGTTGATCTGACCCTCCGTGACAAAGCGCTTCACACCCTTATATTCAGGGTTTTTTTTATCTGCATGACTGAGAGTGTTCCACTATATGCTGTAGCCTTGTATGTGGCACTGTCTTGGGCAGTGAATGAGATATTACTTTCAATGGCAAGAGCACATGCATTTGCTACTAGGTCTACTTACACATAAAAAAAAAAAAAAAACATTTAGATGTTTAATATCATCTTGCAGTGTACATGTTTGAATATTTTCTTTTGAAAGTTTCATAGTTTTAGAAATAAAGTTCTTTCAAATTTGAGAAATGTATAGTGGGGGTCAATGTTTATGATGGAAACAAGCCCCCTGACAGGGTGTCTACGTCTGTAGTCCAGTAATGGCAGAGGTTGGACAAAATTGTATTATTTTGTTTATCCCCTGATTCTGAAAATTACATAGGTCTACTAGCCAGAAAAAAATCTACCCTAATCTGCTCACTGCTATAGTACCCCAAATTCACCATAATACAAGATGGGCACAGCATCTACAGCAGGCTGAAGCTAGCCCCAGATTTATTTATTGTTTATTTTAATGAGTGAATTGAATCACATAGCAAATATTGCCCAGCCCAGCTCTGGCTTATGGACTCTACTTGCTATTCTCGGTGCAATCTGGTCGCACAGGAAACTGGCTTCTACAGTGCCCAGCGTTAATGAGTATACCCCCTCTGAAAAGTTACGTTTTATATGATATTTAAATGAAAACATCATCTATGATTATTTTGGAATCATTTGTTAAGTTTATTATAACATCTGAACAGATAACTGAAACAAAAAAGTAATAATGTAACTTAAATGATTTAGATTTTTTAGTTTTACAGAAATTAGGGTGGCGCAGAAATAAGTACACCCCACAACAAAACTACTAAATTCAGAACATTCAGTACTTTGTATGGCCTCCGTTGTTTGCAATGACAGCATGAAGTCTCCTGGGCATGGAATGCACAAGTTGGCGACATTTGGCAACATCAATCTTTTTCCATTCTTCTTCAATGATCGCCTTCAGTGATTGGAGGTTGGATGGAGAGTGACGCTCAACCTGTCTCTTCAGAATTCCCCACAGATGCTCAATTGGGTTGAGATCAGGTGACATACTTGGCCATGGAACCACTCTCACCTTCTTGCTTTTCAGGAAGGCTGCAGTGGCTTTAGATGTATGCTTTGGATCATTGTCGTGTTGGAAAACGGCACGACGACCAAGGACATGAAGGGATGGAAGCATCTTAGTGTTTAGTATGCAGCAGTACATTGCTGAATTCATGATGCCATCAATGAAATGCAGCTCCCCAACACCAGCAGCACTCATACAACCCCACACAAGAACACTTCCACCACCATGTTTCACTGTGGGCACCATGCACTTTTCTTCGTACTCCTCACCCTTGCGGCGCCAGACAGTTTTGAAGCCATCAGTTCCAAAAAGATTGATTTTGGTCTCATCACTCCACAGTACTGAGTCCCAGTAGCGCTCATCTTTGTTAAAATGGGCCATAGCAAACTCTAGACGGGCATTCTTGTGGCGGGGCTTTAGGAGAGGCTTCCTTCGAGGACGACGTGCCTGCATGCCATTCCTCTGCACTGTCCGGCGTATTAAGTCACGAGACACTGGCACTCCAATTACCCTTTCTAGTTCCATAGATACTTCCCGGGTACTTGCATGCCGGTTTTCTTCAACCTTTCTCATCACAAAACGTTCCTGCCGTGGTGTTAACTTTCGTGGTCGACCTGGGCGTCTCTGTGCAATGATTGGAATTCCACCTTTCTTAAACTTTTGAATTACTTTTGCAACTGTATTCTTACTAATAAGTAAGGCTTTGCTTATGGTCTTGTAGCCTTTGCCTTTCTGGTGTGCAGAAATTATTTTCTGGCGCAGATCTATGTCCACAAGCTCTGAAGGAGATGTTGCCTTTTCTGCCTGCCTCTAGAATAGCAAATCCCCTCCCCAAACTGCTGTGGTCCAATCACAGCGAAGCATAAGCACATGTGATGGACTAACCTCCCCACCAAATTTTCCTTCAGTATTTGATGAAAAAATATTTTAAAAAAAATAATAAAATAAATGCCATGCACATATTATTCCAATGCATAGGGTCGATCTTGTTGACGGATTTGGAAGAGATTTTGAAGGCCTGGTTCCAAAATTAACCAGTAGGCCTATTTATTGTCTACATTCCATTTACATTGGAATGAATGAGCCTGGCTGGAAGTGTCAGAGTGTCTAAGTGAGAGGCCGGGTCATGGATAATCATTCACAACACGTTTGTCGATGGCTTCTTTGAACTACTGGACACTGTCCAGTTATATTTGAGGGGGCTTATATGCCCCCTTGGGCCGCTGGCCGTGCTGGACAGGCCAAACCACCAACAAAGGAGTTCTGATTTGATTGTGAAGACGTGAATTACAACAAATGAACAAATGTTTACTTATTAGTGTGTTCTCCTCCTAACAAAGCCAACTACTACAACTTTTAAATTATACGGGCAATACAGGCCTACTACTACTAGTGTGGACTAGGCCTACTAGTCCACACTCCAACATTAAATTAACATGAACTAGAACATTTATAAGACGTGGTGGCACAGCAGCCAGTACAAAATGGGTCTGAAAGAAAAATCATTAACATGGTGAAATACATCTTGATGATGCCATCAGATGTATTTCACCATGTTAATGATTTTTTCAGACCTCCATTTTGGGTGGTCTTCGCCTTTAATTTGATAATGTCTCAAGGGCCAAATGAAATTACACGGCGAATTGACACCCATGTGGGCTAAGATAAAGAAAGATGATTAAGCACGGGGGCGTGGTGCAGGCTGCATGGTGCCGGAGGTTTGCAACAGTGTAAATATAGGAACTGCTATGGTGGAATTTTCCAGCAGAGGCGCTAAAGTTACTGACCCTGAACTGAAATCTCTCTATATAATTCTAGGAATGTGTGTCTTTCTGTCTGTCTGTCTGTTACCTGCGCAAATGCACTGTGCAATGGGGATCGCCCACACATGCCACGGTGCACGGACAGCCTCGATGAACCTCGCGTAGCACAGCCCTGTTAACCAGCACCAATGTGCACTACGTACAAACACCAAACATTTAACCAATCATTTTAATTTAATAGATTTGCATTAAAAGCTAATCGCCGCGCAGATCACGTGACACGGACACACATTTATTTGTGGTCACAGTTTGTCGTGCAACACGGGATCATCAACTCCCCTTGCGTTCTCTGTCCACGCTGCTCCTCCTGCACGGCGTGATGATATGCGCTACTGCGGTCAGCTACGAGGCTACGACTTATTTCTACTACCACTGAAATCTACCCGTTTGGATATTCATTACGCACGGCGGCCATGGCATCCACTTCTCTCCAAACTTTTACACGGAAAAGTTAGGGGACCACACAGTACAGTGCTTAGCCGTTAGCCATCGCCTAGCTTGACACAGCTGTGACTCAATCACGCCTTCCACACCGGGCAGCGAACCCCGTCTCCAGCGTACGCGCTACTACGGTCACCTACGAGGCTACGACTTATTTCTTCTACCACTGAAATCTACACGTCTGGATATTCATTACGCACGGCGGCCATGGCGTCCACTTCTCTAAACTTTTACACAGAAAAGTTAGGGGACCACAGCACAGTGCTTAGCCACAGCCTAGCGTCTTAGCTCACATCAATTGTATTGCTTTTTATTGAACGGGAGCGCTCAAGACATAGCTTTGACGCAATCATGCCACCAGCCAACCCCGTCTCCAGCGTAGGGTTGCTCAGCGCGTGCACCGAACACACCAGTGTGGATAAACGAACGAGGAGCACCAAATGCCCCAAATACACCACGTATAAATGAAACACAACAGGGCAAACCAGTGCATTTAGGGCGCAGTTCTGAAGTTCCGAACACGCCCCAAATAGCCTGTCTACAAGCTCACATCAACGGTTGCTTGAGCCACGCGTTTCCCCAGCCACAGCTAAAAACAACACACGTTGTGCACACAATCTGCCCTAGCCTTTCATCTGTGCGACTCACAAAATATATTAGGGAGTAGCCTACCAGGCAGTGTGACTGAGCACAGACTACTTTATATGTAGGTATGTAGGCCTATAGGTCTATAACATTACTTTTGTGCCCAAGTTCAACCCAACTTTCCAACATCAACAATTCCCTCCCAATCAATGTGATCTACACATCATTTACACATCATATATTTCACAACGGGTATAGGACTATAATCTATTAATTCACCCACACTGTTATGATCTGCTAATGCACTTTACACTGTACATTATTTGTTGCTCATATTTACACTGTACATTATTTGTTCATATATTCACAACGGGTAAGGTCCTAGTAATAAAAAATAATATAAAAAGAGAATACTATAATGCTTCCGTCTTTAGTTTAAATATTATGTCAATTTAACTACTGTGTATAGGGGAAAAAAACTGTTTATAACAGACTGAAAGACGAGGCCAATAGCCTACATTTACGGAATGAAAATGTTTTGTACATTGTTCTTTTGTAGATTTTCCCTGTTTGTGATGCTTGCTTTAATTACAGATGAGACAGTAGGCCTACTTGTGTCAACTTTTATTTTTGTGAAATGACAAAGAAACATTGATACTGTTCATTCAAACAGTGGATGGATTATATAAAACGTTTGAAAAGGGAAGAGTGATGCTGTTTAATTCACAATTACTCTGGATCTCATTATTCACATCACAAGTTATGGGATTTCTATCTAGCGCCTCTGCTGGTACCATGGTACATTCCATCATAGCAGTTCCTGTTTACACTGAGCATGTGCAAACCCGGTGTGAGTAGGAAATCATACTCCCTATGGAGATTTTCTCTTTGCAATGGGGCCGGGCTCAGAGTGATTTCACTAAGGACAACACATGTCACATGGCATGTTTGTTTTGGTGAGTAGGTAAAATGTTCTTTATATTTCCACTAAAGAAAAAAGAGGCTGGCTGGAGTTTCATCTAAGATATCATGTTGTCTTTCACATAGTGCAGGGCAGAATCATAGAAGCAGTGGAACTATGAACCAGAGCTATGTACAGATATGTAGTAGTACCATAGGAGCTGATTTGGATCGAGGTCAAGAGAACGTGAGGGACAGTCATAGATACTGTATGTATTGACATCATATTGGATTTACACTGGCATTGACCATTGACTATGTTTGGAAACTTGATGTCCCTGTTTTGGGGTTGGTCACAGTTGTATCCTATATTCAGTGTTACAGCTTTCCATGATTTTTTTTAAACAAAACATCAGGACAATATGCTACAGTTTTCTGATCCATTGAGTCTGCACCTTAGTATTGGAGGGGTCTTGATTTGATAATTGATATTAGTTTCAGAACAAAACAGCATTTTTTGACTTGGAACTGACATTGGTTTTCATCACAATACAAACAGGCACAATATTCAAAGTTCTATCCTACAAATGATTTAATGCTGAAACCAGAAGACCTACAGTAAGTGCTTAGGTCACATGGTCTTCAACATCACAATAAAGGCGGGCACAGACAGACAGATCCACAATCTGTGTGCTATCATTCAGGTTATTTTATAACAAGGTGAAAATGACATGAGTCACTCAGTATATGAAGAAATACTCATTGACTGTATAAACTCTTAGGGCTCCATTATAAAGATCTTAGGCCATAGGATCTAAAATGACGCTAAGGTGGAAGGTATAGAACAGAAAAAATGAGGGGTGGCCTTGGAACCCCTCATACCCAGACCCCCTCATCACATTACTCAGAGCTCACACTATCCCAGATGACAATGTAGTTGCTTCACTGATGCCATCTATATCAGTGGTTTTCAACCTTTTTCATACAGGCCCACTATTTATTCTGCACTTTAGCCACAAACCACCATTTGATGTTGAATTTAGTCTCTCGGACCCAAAACTAAGAATTTTCATGTTTGTGTGTCCAGTCCACGATTTAGGGGAACTGGCCAAACGTTGGTCTAAATAAGTATTCTTCTATATTTTCTAATTGTGTAGATTCTTGAAAATTAAGTAATTCAGATGATTAAATGTAATTTAACGCTTGAGAGCGTAAAATGAAACCAACTCCATTTGGTTTCATTTTACACTCAAGAGTTACAGATCTATAAGGGTCCATTTGGTTACCAACATTTACCATCATTTAGCTGGGGACCACCTGGAATCCTCTCAGGGACCACTGGTGGTCCCCGAACCACTGATTGAAAACCTATATGGTCAGCTGTTACCAACAAATTGCTCATCAGACCTGAATGTTTAGAGATTTGAGTTGTCTTGTGTGTTCTTGGTTGATGCTTTGAGATTTTCCAACTCTAGAGCTAGTGTCAAAGAGTCCTTGAGCAAGAACACAGATCCCCACCCCTAATTGCTCCTGAAGTGCAGGTTGGTGCCTTGCATGGTCTCCTCCGCCATTGATGTTTGCATAGATGAAAGTAATCTATGTAATGTGCCTTTTATAAAGGCACTAAATGATTGCACCAGGTGATTGTACCTGACAGGAATGGTTGAGAGCCACTGTTGTAGACCAAGGAACATTGGCTGGGAGTGAACAGTCTAGGCTACTTCATCCCCCACAGGCTACCCATGCCATCATATGGTAGCAATATGGCCACAAACACAGTTTATAGGGGTTGTTGGACGGAAAAAAGATAACAGGGAAAAGAGCGCAGCACAGTAAGAGTAACAGATGAGAGAAAGAAAGATCAAGGAGATGATAAAAAGTATGAAAGCCAGGAGGCAAAGAAGTATCTGGGAGCTATCCGCAACGTGGCGCTGTGCTGCCCTCTATTGGGCATGTTACTTTATTGCATTGCTCACAGAATAGGCACTTCATTGTGGGTCCAATGGGGTCCTTATTAGCCACAATGCAATTCTAAATTCTTTTATAGTTGGAATTGAATTTAGAGTTGCAATTCCGTTCATTGACTCCCCATTACAAGACATTTCATCTGTGATCTGCTTGTATTAAACAATGTCAAACTCACCAACTTTGCAGCTGTAGTGTAGAGAAAGCTTGAATGATCCTCTTTCGATCTGCAAAGCTTTTGTGCCATAAAAATCCAATGTAGACATGTTTATGAGCTACTTTCTGTGCAAAATATTCCTCAACAAACATCACGAGCTGCCATCTTGAAAACAAGAGCTGAGGGGGAGTGCGTTGCATTGCAGCTAGATCCTTATGTGGGTCCCAGGTGGCCCCCGACAATATGATCACAATTTGGCAGACATTTACACAAAGTGGCATGATTGAAGTCCACGGTTTGGTGACCAATATGCATATCGTTTCATGAAGTACGTCACAGAAGCCCAGCTGCATAAAGCACCAATGAGCTGGCCAGATGTATGGAGGACTTTTTTAATAAATGGATGCCTTGTCCCAGACGGGGGTGATGGTGGATAGAGTCACTGGATGGTGACTGCAAGGTTGTTGGTTCAAACCCAGTCTCCCCCAGAGTTGGTGTGGGTGCGTCCCTGAGCAAGACACTTAACCCCTAATTGCTCCTGGTGTGCTGGTTGTGCCATGCATGCATGGTTTCCTCTGCCATCATATGAATGTTTGTGAGTGGGTGATATAAATGCACTATTTACCATTTATGGTTAGCTCAACCGTCTGGGTAGGAGGCTGCCAAGCCATTCTGACGGCATACTGCGGGTTCGACTCCCAGCTGACCCCGTTGGTCTTTGCTGCGTGTCACTTCCCATTTCTGCCTTTCCTGTCTAGCTGCTGTTGACTATCAATAAAAGCATAAAAAGCGCCCACCCACCAAAAATACCCACCAAAAAAAAAAAAAAATATATATATATATATATATATATATATATACAGTGGGGGACAAAGTGTGTAAGGAATGCTACCTCACACTGACACTAAAGTGACTACTGGCTAATCACAACGCATCTTCTCCAGGACTTTTCAGATCCGGACATGCGCTCTGGCCTGGGATTCACCTATGCCTCGCAGTTTGCAAGGAATCTCAGAATGTTTAGCCCCCTCTTTAAAACAGGCGGAACAGGCTCTGCATGGGGTTCTGGAGCTGATAAGATTCTAGCCTGCTAACTAGACAAATCTGATTGTATTGATGTATCTAGTGTTCTAGCTCTCGAGACCAGTCTGGAGAGAATTTTTCATTGTCCCGATCTTGTTTTTTTCTCGCACTCAATTGTCTTGGTCTTGTCTCGATCTCGCCGCACTTCATTCGTCTCATGGTCTTGTCTTGGTCTCACCCTCACCCTTTGTCTTGTGCTTGTCACGATCTTGGAGCAAATGTCTTGGCTCTCTTTCATCACCGAGACCACTCGAGACAAGACATTGCAAAGGAAATGTTCTATATCGAGTGTGCGGACCGACATAGAGACAGCTGTCTTGACAGCTTTTTGGCCTCGACCTCTCTAGGTCTTGGCCTCGGGCTCGGTCCCTCTAAGTCTTGCTCTTGACTTGTTCTTGACCCCTCTAGGTGCTATAGTCTCGTTTTGATCTTGTCTTGACCAAATGCGCGATTATCTCGGTCTCGTTTTGGTCTCGAACCCCCTAGGTCTTGGTCAGGTCTTGGTCTCGATTTAGGTGGTCTTGACTACAACACTAGATGTATCCATTTATGAATTATGTGAGACCAAAATGAGACAATTAAGTCCAATGAATTAACCCAAATGCATGTTTATTTGAAGTCAACAACTGAACCGGCATAGTAACAAAAAAAGCAAAATACTGTATCAACAAAAACAGCCAACAGACACAAACCAACACCCTGACACGTGTGTGTGGTCTTGTCTTGATGACATCATCGGGCCATATATTACAAAGTAACATTGATGAACAGCAACTCTTCTCGTGTGATATGGATGTTTATTCCAAAGGAAGACTTTGTCATTGGAAAGAAAAAAACAACAACTAAACAAGACATGTTATGTTTTTTATTTTTGTCGTCAAAATAATAAACTGTTTTGTGAAAGAAACTCACATAGAAGTAGATTCTGTTTGGGTTCATTTCTACACCCCTCACACTCACACACACATACACTCCCACACGTATACACACACGCACACATATGCACAAATACATTATAGCCACAGACAACATGCCTGCCGTGCATATCCACTTATGTACCGTATGTGTGTGTGTGTTGTGGACGTTGTTTTGTGTGTGTAAGTGTGTATAGGTGCACTTTGTAATAGTATCCAATAAAGGCAACACTATATACATGGAAATTATATAAAAATGGCCGACTGAAACCCCTGAAAAGAAAATAAGATAAAATAAGATACGCAAAAAACTAACTTCTAACCCTTCAAGTGTTGGAATTTCTAGTCCAAATAAGAAAGAAAAGACAGAAAATTGAAAGTAAAGCTCTACAGTTAAGATTATGCACACCTTTAGAAAAAGAAAATAATTTAAAATTCAAAACAAATGTTAACTACAAATGGAAAAGAGAGCAATGGTTGGTAGTGTGATACCGCTTGAATGCCTGGAGAATGAAGGGGATCTGGTGACAGAACCACTAATTAATAGTTGCTCTTTGCTGACACCTGGCGGCAGCTAGTTGTTACTGCACTGATGCAATGTCATGACATGAATCAGTGATATCCCAAACAATGTCTGCTAAAGCTCCTATTATTGTGATTCTATAGTCAAGTTCAATATGGTCCTACTAGCACCACTTGGGCTACTTAGACCTTCCACCATATTTTTCCTTCTTCTTTCTTTTTTCCCTTTCCTCTCTGAGATACTGACTAGTATACCCAGGAGGAACTATTTTAATGCATCAGAGTACATCATGTTTGCAGATCAGCAGGAACAACGGTGGTCTCACGAAGGGAGCTTGCCAGCAGAAACACTTCACATGTCCAGACAGCACTACCTTCGTTTACAACCTTTTTCTCATGCAACCTACAGCACATGCTAGAGTAAACTAAGACGGAAACAACAGGACGACATTGTACAGGCAAATACAGGTCCATTAGTTTTAAAAAGACACAACACACTCAAGAGTATGAAGTGGACATTCCTTTCTTCGATTTACATGGGTGGTTAAATACAAATCAAAACCATCTCTTCTCCTTCTTGAGGACAAGCCCCCCCCGTTTCGAGACCCGGCGTGTTAATTCCTCTGGTCTGCAGACATCACTGTGTGTCTTTTGGAGAGGTTTGTGAGCAGCGTGTTGCAATGAGCGGCTTGAACAATGCATTGAGTCCTTGAAACACTGAACGTGGTGCTTTGATGAAGCCTGTGTACAGCGCACACAGTCCACCTTGCCAGGCAGGCGCCGCAGGCAAAAACACAACAACAGCTCAAACCCAATGTCATTCTAACAACTCTTCAACACCAAACCTATTACAGCAGAAAGATCAACCCTACTCTCTCAACTGGACCGGCTTTTACCACCACAAATCCCAATTATAACCACTAGAAGAATAAACAAAAAAGCAAATGAACCAAAAGAAAATTACCCATAAGGGTTACATCTCTCCTTTTAATAGCAAAGCTAGCTTATAGACTCACTTGTCTGGCTAGTAGCATTCTCAGTAGCCAGCTAGGGAGCATTTTAATGACAGCGGGTAAAGGTATGGAAAGCAAAATCCCTGAACATTTTCAGAAGAAAGAAAAAAGTACAAAACTATCACAGACATTAACTGTCTACATTGGGTAGGGCAATAGCAAATTGGGTTCTCTCCCAAAACATGACGGAGCAAATCAGTGCAACCTCCACCACAATCTACAGAAGATGCGTTTTCCTAATAAGTTTTCCTATGTTTCTGAACAAGCACAGTCCAGCAAGGAGAATCGTAGAGCAATTTTAGAGGACGAAAACACAGATAGAGAGAGAGAGAGATAGAAAGAGAGTAGGAGAGATTGGGTGGAGACGGAGCGGGACACAGACTATTAAGAGACGTATGAGCAGAGGGAGGAGGGGGGAGAAAGTGAAAAAGGACCGATGGGTTCCTAAATCCTCTATTTTCAGTCTGGCATCACTTTAATCCAAGCAGCCTGCCTTCCCCCATACCAGACAAGCGTTGGCATAGACACAGTCTGAGGCCCAGAGGCATTTTCGCTAGTCTGTAGTCAGATCCCAAAGCTCGGCCAACTGGGGATTGCCAGAGCCACGGCGGAGGGCTGAGTATTCATGAGAAGCACTACTCATTTATTTGAAACCTAATCCAAGTTGGCAAAGAAAACAATGAGAGGAGGGTGTGTCTCTTTTGAATTGATTAATATATATGTATACAGTATGTATATGCAAGCAGCTGGTCCCCGGTTGGACCATACGTGATGTCCTTTTCTCATCATCCCAAGAGCAGCACCGAGTGTGCAAAGGTTGTTAAAGAGGAAGAGATGATGTCACTGGTGAGTGGATTTAGTGCTCGGTGGGTCGAGAGCCAAGAGCAGCACTTTGCCGCAAGGAGAAAAAAAAAAAAAAACGCTAGAGTCAAGCAGTGTAGTACTCACTGGAGGCATCACTGAGCCAACCCAAGGACTATACTATTACTGCGGTCACCCTCCACCTGCCTGGGCGCTCCAGGCAGCGTGCAACAAATGCTCACCACGTCCAGATGCTATGCAAGCCAGCCTGACTCCATAATAGTCTGATACAGTGGGAATGAGCTGATGAGAGCCGACACTAGAGTAAAGTCAAAATCAATACAAAGATTGCAGTGAATGAAAAGAATTATAATCAACTCTTGAATTTGAAAGTACTGACTGCCTGGCTCGCTGGCTGGCTGACTGACTGACTGACTGATAGACTGACTGACTGGCTGACACTGTAAACGTTTTAACACTGACAGTAACACATCAAGGAAAAACAAACAAACAAAAAAAAACTAGGTGTGTGGGTCCAAATTCAAAGCAAAAAAAAAAACAAAAGAAAAACTGTTCTCATACAAATGTTTGCAATTTTAGGTAAGTTCTCATCGCACTGTTATTATTTTTTTATTTTTTATTTTTGCACTTTTTTTTCTTGTTCTTCTTCCCCAGATATAGATATTTTCGACTCAGCATTTCCACGCATGTAATAAAAACAGGCAGGCTTTTTAGAGTATATACTGTAGGTTACTGTACCGCAGTAACAGACTGTATGAGAGAAAGGGAGGGAGAGGGGACACAGGGAAATAGAGCTGGGGTAGAGAGAGAGATAGTGTATTTACAGCACACCAAACATTTTCTGTCGAGTAAAAAGAACGCTATATAATGCTATATATATATTTATATATTTATACTATTGTCACCCTGTACCCTGGTGGAAGCACAGGGTGGGAATGCTGTTTTTGCATGAGTGTGAGGTGTGGTCAGTGTAGTGTGGACGTGGTGTGTGTGTGTGGTGGTCTATGTTGTAGCGAGATTCCCAGAATGTGTTTGAGGACGGTATTGCATGATGCACTACTGTAAAGTTTGGGATGCTATTAAAATAATAATATAATAATATAAAACAACTTGTGTGTGTGTGTGTGTGTGTGAGTGTGAGTGTGAGTGTGAGAGAGCGAGAGCGAGAGAGATGAATAGAGACAGAGAGAGTGAGATAGAATGTTCTACCAGTACTTTAATGTGCAGGTTTTGTCTATTAGGTGACATTAGAACGTGTAGTGAGAGAAATAAAGAGAACTAGATGATGGATTTGAGCCAGGGGGCCTGGAGGGGATTCTCTGGGCTAGATGTGGTCCACTGGGGTGGATGTGGTTCGCTGGGGTAGGTAGGACTGGTGGAGGGGGTTCTCCAGGGTAGATGTGGTTCACTGGGGTAGATGTGGTTCTCTGGGGTAGATGTGGTTCACTGGGGTAGATGTGGTTCACTGGGGGTAGGTAGGGCTGGAGGTCGGGGTATGCCATGTGTGACTGTTAGGGTTGGGGTACTGTATACCCCATTAGGTATAGAACTACAGTCTTTTGGCATGCTGGAATGTGACCTACACCAACACCCCCGCCCCCAAAATAAGCTGAGTACATTTTGCTTCCGATTTGACACCTAGTTCTGGAATGCAATGCATGTGTTGGTGTATATATAGATATATATATATTTTTTTAAAATAATAATAACGTTAATAATAACCCTCATTAATGTGCCATTCAAAACAATTCGGACGTGTTAGTTAGTGGTTAGTGGTATGCCATGTCGAAGTTAACGTTAATGTAGAAGCATTCACATGGGCACGAGAAAGCATTGTTTTTATGTATTTTCTTCTTCCTAGATATCTTTGTGTGTGTGTGTGTGTGTGCGTGTGTGCGTGTGTGTGTGTGTGTGTGTGTGCGTGTGTGCGTGCGTGCGTGCGTGCGTGCGTACATGAGTGTATGCGTGTGTCCGTGCATGCGTGCGTGCGCGCCAATGCAGGTGACCAGTGACATAAGAGAAGGTTTCATTATTATTATTTTTTTCATCCGTACATCAGTGCAAAACAAAAATCTCCCGGTCGTCCCTGTATCAGTGTGAAGAAGGTTGGTACCGTTTCAACCCGCGCTCAGTTCCTCCAAACAGTCCGCAAACAGTCCGTTTTTGCTCGTACCCCAGCAACCCCCCCCACCCCCACCCCCACCCCGACCCCCCCCCCCCACCCCCCCTCCCCCAACGCACATACACACACACGCTGTCCTCTGTTCCGTCCCGAGCGAAGGACCGAAGCGTCGTCGTGGAGGCAAAATGATGAGTTTCGTTTTCTTTTTTCTTTCTCTTTGTACGCTGTCTGCTCCTGTCCGTCTCCTACAGCCCCTTGCCTCCCCCACCCCTCCAGCCACCCACCCACCCACTAAATCCCCTCTTCTTCTTCTCCTCCTTCCTCCTCCTCCTCTCCATCTCCTCCCGTTCTCTCTCTCCTCTTAGATGAAGTACTCCTTCTTGTCCTCGGCTCCGGAGTGACCGCCCTCGGCGTTGATGATGGCCGTGTCGGCGTCCGGGGCGTCGTCGGAGCCCTTGGCCTCGTGGGTCAGGTACGTGCCTGTTAGGACGGACAGACGAACAATTAGTAACAATTATTTGCAAACGGTAGTGCAACCACGTCTTTAGACAGCTTTGTGGCTGGGTCCCTGTGTCTCTGTGTCTGAGCATGGAATTGGCTCTTCACTGAGCCCCTCCCCAATCTGGCCTTGTCCAATAGGCACGTTGGAAGAGGAAAGCTTGACCTGGATGCTAAAGTATTTGGATTGCCATTGGACAGTGAGCAAACCCCACCCCAAAGGGTGGGGCTTAGAGAAGAGCTCATTGAGTAGCATATTCTCACCACCGGAGGTCACTGTTGCACCACTTCCTTTGCACAGGTGTGATTTTTCTTTAGCCGAAAGATTATTTTGACATCGTAGAGACGTAGAAACGGCCTGAAATTGACAGATTTTGACAAATCTGTAATGATCTTTTAGTGATTTATCAATATTCAAGTTGAATTTCAGACGATTTTATCAGGTTTACCCCCAAACCTGAGTTTCCCGAGATAACTGACAGTAGACCAGCTTCCCTACCAATAATATGATGCCTGAGTTGAGGTTTTCGTGGTTTAATCCACATTTTGATCTGTTTTAATCTAAGCAATGGCTTCTGGGAAAATGTGTTTGACAACAAGCAGTGTAACTATTTTCAGAGGATTTCCATGGCTCAAAAGCACAAATACTTTGGCGTATGCTCCAAAGGTAACCAAACAATTCTAGCAGCCTGATATAGTTTACACTGTTGCGCTACATGCAGTCAACCTGTTATTAGACACCAAAAACAAACAAAGTAAGATTATCTGTTTTTGTTTTCGGCATTCTAAATATCACCGTTAGTATCGCCGATCAGCACTAAATTCTATAGATCATTCTAGGCTATGTAGGTCCTTTGAAGCAGAACACAGTTCCCTCTTCGCACTAGTCACAGCCTGTCAGTGATCAAACTGCCTAGCTCCCCAGCCTCCTCCTTGTGACATCTAGGTCGTCTCCATGTTAAATGTATGATCATTTCATACCATGAATATCATGGATCGTATGATGTTCTCCATCTGTGTATCTGTCATGTTCGTGTAATAACTCTGTGTCTTAAGCTCTGCTTCTGGGGATACTGATCTCAAATTCCATGTTATATACTTGCACATAATCGGCGGTATCAGAGGAACAGTCACACAGCCACAAACTGAATGCAATAAATGGTTAATCCTGATGACAGGCGCAGTGTATGATGGCGTACCCTTACTGCCGCCTCTCAACATATTCTGTTTGTCCAATAACCCTGGAATGAAGTACTCCATGATACTTGATTTGCTGTACAGCAACAGCCCTGAGGGATTTATAAGTCCTGCAAGATTCATCTCTGAAAGTTTGTACTCTGTCAGACATCAATTAAAACTGCAGATTCTTACTGTGCATAACTGAGACAGATCCCTGTAAACGGAGAGAGAGCGTGGGATGAGAGGAGAACAAGGGAGAGCGAGAAAAGAGAATACAATAACTAATGTCCCCCGACTGAGTTTTCTAAGCCTGGCACCGCGAACTCACGTCTACGTTTTTCATTTGTTATACATTACGGTAGCAACTGACAATTATCTACTATTATAGATATGAGCCACGTCCCTGATGTCACAGATATGTCAGATGGGAGAGAGAGAGAGAGAGAGAGAGAGAGAGAGAGAGAGAGAGAGAGAGAGAGAGAGAGTTGTGAGAAGGAGGAGAGGATAACAAGAGATAGATGAGAGGGAGAGACAAAAAAAGAAAGAGAGGAAGAGAGGAGTGTCTGTCTGTCTGTCTGTCTGTCTCGTGTGTGTGTGTGTGTGTGGTGTGTGCGTGTGTGCGTGTGTGTGTGTGTGTGTTTGTGTTTGGAGAGCGAACATTCAGGTTGGTGTACCTGAGGAGCCGCACATTTCTAGTCATGACCTTGATTTATAAATAGGTAGAAGAGGAGAAAGAGAGGAAGTCAATGGGATTAGTGCATGTTGTTACTCTGTGTGCGTACACTACACGCAGGTATAAAGAGAGAGGTTGGGGGGTGACTGCAGACTAGAGGCTGTTAAAGGTACACCGTAGGATGTGGAAAAGGCACAGTGGCAGTGAGTGAGTGAGTGACTGGTAAATGCTAGGGGGGGTCTCCAAGGAGAGTGTGTACAAAGTGCACAATAACAGCCGAGTGGCAGTTGACCCGATATGACCGCCCGCGTTTTATTAGCTGAAAGCACACTTCCAGGAGCCGCTCTATTGTACGTGGAGGTTCTGCAGCGCACGGTGAAAGTCATCAGTGCTGGCATAGCGCTGGGAGTCGCTGAACAAATGGAATCAATTACAATTATAGATTTCCCCAAGGCCCACCGATGGCTTAGCGCTGTGGTTCCCAACCTTTTCAGGCTTTTCGGGCACCAAAAATTATATAAAATAATCAAATAAATCGCATTTGACAGCCCCTACCTAGACAACTTAGACAAGCACTTGGAAGTGGAGGAGTTGAGGCATTATACTTTGTTCAACTCTTCCACAAATTCCAGATATATTTTGCAAATGTTTGGCCTGTTTCTTTATAGTGTAGTTTGTTGATTTCTGTTTTAAAGGTATTACGAAAGTTAAACGTGCCATGTATTGAACTGTCCTGGACTTTGTACTGCGTACTTTTATTTTGTAGTATCGCCCTAGTGTCTCCTGTTTATACCTAGTGCTGCCTGTCATGTCTTACCTGCCCATGTTTGCTAGTTTTGCCCACCTGTGGCCTGTTAAGGCTCATTCAGAGTTCAGAATTTCGGTGGCCACTGCGAGCACCGCTCAGAGCACCGCGACCACCGCCATTCCATAGTCCACTACCAGCACCCCCCCACCACCCCACCCCCTTCTCCTCGGGCCCATTGTTGTTCATTCCCCCCTCTGTTTCTCTCTCTACTTCCTACCTGCCTCAATTATAATAATTTCTGCTGCTTTTATGTTTATTTCCTATTCTATTTTTATGTCATTGTTGAATTCCCCCTTCCTTCGTTCTCCTCCTGTCCGTCGCGCTGTGGTGTGCTGTGTGTTTTCTTTTCTTTTTTCTTTTTCCCCCCAGCCGTTAAAAACAAGCAGCCGGTCCTACAAGTGAGCACCGCTGCGGTGCGGTGCGCTGGTTAGTAAAATCCGAGAGGAGGGCTGGAAAGAGCGGTGGTTGCGGTGGTATGACGTCATATTGTAGGCAACGGTGGTCACGGTGGTCGCGGTGGGCACCGAAAATCCATCTCTGAATAGGCCTTTAGTCTCCCAGCCAATCTCAGTGTTGATTGCTAGTCCTGTTCACCTGTGTATTGTTTCTACTACAAAACCACTCGGCTTCTTGCGTTCTCTGTGTATAGACCTTTGTCATGGTGGTCTGTTAGTTCAGTTAAGTGTTTAACAGTACAATAAATACGTCCACTGTGACAAAAAGTCAATTTACTGTCATCTGGGGACCCCACCAACATCATGTGGGGACCCCCCTCAGGTGCTCTTACAGCAACATGGAGTTCATTGTGGTAAACGTATAGCAGGTGGCTACAGCCTTTGTCGTGATGGCCTCCAAAGTCTAATATCTGCCCCCGGACCAAGGGGATGTCCCTTTGGTCTAAGATGTTTGACTTTCACATGGGAGACCCGGGTTCGAATCCCGGGTGTTACAAACGCACAGTGGTAGAAAAATATTTTGAATAAAAGTACAAAAGTCTTTGCGTAAAAATGTGCATAAAGTACCAAAAGTAAAAAGTACTCATTGTGCAGAATGTCACATTTCACGTCTGGTTCAGGGCGAATGTTCCCATCACTCTCCTATTCTCCCCAGAATAGGCATGCTGGGCTTTGAGTAAAAATACCTGATGTATAGATCTTATACAGAAAGCTTCCCATATTTACAGAGTGACATAAGTCATTCAGGGATGCCATTGATGATAAGGGGTGGCTTGAGCCTTAAGACTGGAGAAGAAAAGAAAAATGTAATATATCTACAGGGCAAATAGATATGTATATGTTGGACATGTAATATGTATGTATATATGTACATACCGGTACGTATGTATATGCTTAACTCTACAATGGGCGACATGATACTAGTTCACAAAGTGTTGCCTTAATATGAGACAAAATGTAAAATAATAAAATGAACTAAAGTTATATCACCCAGGTCAACAGAACACTGTACTAGAAATCTACCATTTGGTCATGCACAAAGCAAGGCACATGATGTACTCAATTGTCTGTAACAACCCTAATAACACTTCTCTCAACTGCTTTGTCCATGTTAGTAGAAGGTGGGAACATGCAGAAATAGCACTTGACTTCCCACTTGGGACACAAAGCTCGTGACTATGTTTCATGAGGTTGGGGCTCTCCCCTCCACCTTTGAGTGGAAGACGAAAGAAGAAGAAAAAAATAACGGTATATATCAGGCAGCAACAGTTTAGCAGTGTTTTGCCTCGCCATCTGTGTAATTTTGCTCAAAAAGGGAGGGGATGTCCACCCGTCTCAGTGCAGAAGTGGAGGGAATATCGTGAAAAGTGGAGGATAGAAATTCTCTGCACACTTTGCGTGCACAGATTCGCCCCAGATCTGCCACCCCACTTATGCTCTCTGTGTCCGTGTGTAAAATATAGGGTCTACTGTAAGAGGGTAAAGTAAGTGATTCACAGTTTCCTTCCAGCTGTCTTCATTCATTCATTCATTCATTCATTCATTCATTCATTCATTCATTAACCAACCCATTCTTTCACCCATCCACCTTTTCATTTGTCCCCCTATCCAGCCATGTGTTATTGTGTTCAGCTTACCGTGCAACGGCATCATGTAAGGCACATTAATGTAATGCATTGTAATGGCCATTACTGTGGCAATCACAATCAAACAATCATATACGCCATTGTAATTGCACAGCTTAGAATGGGATGGTGACAGCTGCTAGGAAACCTGCGTGTGGGTGGATGTGTGTGTATGTGCGGGCGAGTGCGTGTGTGTGTGTGCTCGCGCGCATCCGTGTGGTGCTAATTGTTTTGGTGTGCAAGTGTGCCTGTTATATGCATGTGATCGTACACACACGGGTGTGTGCGCAGCTGCGGATACTGTCCCGTATGCTCAATTAGCAACAAGAGTGAGAGTGTGTGCATGCAGGCCTGTTGGTGTGTGTGTGTGTGTGTGTGTGTGTGTGTGTGTGTGTGTGTGTGTGTGTGTGTGTGTGTGTGTGTGTGTGTGTGTGTGTGTGTGTGTGTGTGTGTGTGTGTGTGTGTGTGTGTGTGTGTGTGTGTGTGTGTGTGTGTGTGTGTGTGTGTGCGTGCGTGTGTGCGCGCGTAAATTAAGCGCCCACGTGTATGCACGTCTACTTTATCACATCTTGTGCCTGCGCCATGCAGGCACAAGTATTTATGTCTGTCTTCGCCTTGTGCAAGTGTTTATGGAAAACAGGTGTGTACGTGGGTGTTTGACCTTGTGTGTGTGACCTTGTGTGTGTGTGAGCATGTGTAACCTTTGTGTCTGATGAGATATCTTCCGAGCACAATGAGGAGACAGAGCAGAATGAAGACGATGACGGCAACCACTCCCCCGATCACTGCATGGTCCACACCCGATGAGGTCGACATGGCTGTGGGGTCTGGACGAGAGAGAGAGGGAGAGAGAGAGAGAGAGAGAGGGAGATGAGGGGAGTGAGACAGGGTGAGAGAGGAAGGAGAGGAAGGGATTGTGATAGAAGATGTGTTAAAAGCGAAAGGAGGAGACAGGGAGATGGAGAGGAGGAGGAAGAGGTGGAAGACGAAGGCGACAGGAAAAGATGGGGGAGCGTCGGAGAGACAGGATGTGAAAGGGAGATGAAGGTACGCGGTAGGTGAAAGAGAAGTGAGAGGAAGAAGGGAAGCAGCGTTGAAGCAGAGAAGACAGAACGGGCGATGGAGAGAGAGAGAGAGGGAGAGGGTAATGTGGAGAGTGATACGAGAGAGGGAGAGAGAGAGAAACAGAGATAGAGAGAGGGAGGAGAAGAAGGGCCAGGGTAGAAAAAGCCAGTATATTAGACCGTTGCAGAGGTGGCAGAACTTTCAGAAGACAGACAATAAAACACTTTTAAAAAGAGAGAGGACTCAACAAAAAGAGAAAGGCAGACGAGATAGAGGAGGGCAGTCCCCTTACAGTCAATTACAATCATTTCTCCACAATGCATCAGGAATCCTCCACTCAGCACCAGTTAACAGTCACTCACGATGCGTTCCTTCTCCACCGGGAACGGCGCAGTGTCCTTGTCTTTGACATTACATGCTTTGTTTACGCGTCCTCAAAACAGCTTAGAGATCAGCTGTTTTCCGGTGCACAAAAAAGGCATAAAAAATCGCTGTGTATATTCAACAGAGCCTCGATTGCTGCATTTTATACTAGATTGTGTTGTTTCTTCTTTTACGGAATGTGAGTCTAAGCTAAATGCTTGAATTGTAAGTGTAATTAATTGTAGTTATGTATGGAAACTAACTTCACCACTACAAGGAGAACATGCACAAGTATATATTCTCTTTTTTTAGTCTTTCCAAAGCAATTTTTTGTTCTCTATAATCTATTCATTTTGTTTGCTGTGTGTGCTGTTTGGTATTTGCTTTGGCATTCATTGTCTGAAGGAAGCCGAACAACAAACTTTTACTCTTATGTACCTTTACACAAGATGGAATAACAGAGCACAACCTTGAGACACCATCTGTCGTGCGGTGAAGTACATGTTTTGACTCAGTTTTTTCGACTGTCATTTATTTAGGCGTTTTATTGACAGCGGTGGGCCACTGAGGCAGGATTGTATGAGGGAAGACAGGCAAGCAAACAAAGGAACAAAGAAACAAGTATTTCTGATTCTGGTAGTTAACAGTACAACAGTGGGTCTAATTGTCATTATGATGAAATGAAAATGACAGAAATGAGGAGAGGGGAAGAGGACACAGGGCGTCATGGGGGTTTGACCAATCAGCAAGCACAGTGGGCACGTTCCAACATTCAGACAATTGGACGGAGAGACGGCAAGGCGTGGTCCATGACAGCCAATGAAAAACAGAAGACGGAGAGACCAACAAAAAAAGTCATCCAATACTACGGTCAGACAATACTGACACGCCAACATGTGAAAAATTAGAGACGAGAAGGGCAGCCAACCAGAGGCCAATGTCCATTTACGGTACAGTAATTGGCAGGTAACTACCAGGTAATAATCAGTAATTCCCTGGTATTGCCTGGCAATTGCATGGTAACAAGGTAACAAGGTAGTTACTAAGTAATTACTAAGTACTTTCCCTGACAACTACCATGTAACTACTGGGTAATTTCCAGCTAGCTCTAAGTATTTACATTAATTACCTGATAGTTACAAGGTAACTTGCAGATACATTACTCAGTAATTGCCATATAATCAAGTAGTTTTCCTGACAACTACCAGGTATTACCTGGCGACTGTATTCTCTGACTTTGCATAGGTATTATTGAGGGATTGATTGATTGATTGCCAAAGAACAGGAAATCATATTGACGGTAAAAAGAGAAAGGAAGCATATACAGTGAGGGGGAAAAGGGTGGGTGGAGGATTCAGATTTTACAGGGGACAGTTTCAAATTGCAGCAAACTTTGCCATTTGACAGCGGTTTTGAAGGAGTCATGGGATTTGCATGTCTTAATGACTGTTTGTAGGGTGATCCAACTGTAAAGGCAAGAGTAGTACCTATCAAGTAATTACATGGTAGTTGTTAGGTAATTACATAGTAACAACTGGTAATTCCCTGGTACTACCCATGCAATAACCTGATAGATACACAGTAAGGAAGGAGGAACTGTACTGTAAAGTGTGTTCTGTTTCCATGATGTTTCCATGATGTATGTACCTGATAATTTTAGATTATGATCCTTCACGATTACCCATCAGCTCATGTTTTGAACTCTGAACTTTGAATTTTGAACTGGTAAAAACAGTTAATTACCAAGTATTTACCCAGTAAATATACATTGTTACCAGGTAAAACCTAGTTACCATGTAAGAAAGGTGGAACTGTACTGTACCATGTACCTAATTACCAGTTAGGTACATGGTAATATCATGGAAATATGGCATGCTTACTTTTACAGTACAGTTCCTCTATCCTTACTCGGTACCTCTCTGATAATTACATGGTAGTTAAGAAATTACGTAGTGTACTACGCATGTATTTACAGGTGGATTGCCCTACCAGCAGCCATTGACTCCTTCAAAACCACTCTCAAAGGGTACAGTTTGCTGCAATTCGAAACTGTCCCCCGTAAAATCTGAATCCTCCACGCACCCTTTCTTTCCCCCTCACTGCAAAGTCAGAGAATACAGTCGCCAGGTAATACCTGGTAGTTGTCAGGAAAACGACTTGGTAATTACTGAGTAATGTATCTGCAAGTTACCGTGTAACTACCAGGTAATTAATGGGTAAATACTTATAACTACTTATAAGTACTGTGGCTGGAAATTACCCAGCAGTTAAATGGTAGTTGTCAGGGAAAGTACTTAGTAATTACTTATAATTAATTGTTACTATAGTAACTATAGTTACTATAGTAACCATGTAATTACTTATAAGTACCAGGTAATTACCTGGTAGTTACAGTAATTACTGTACCGTAAATGGAAGGGTTACCAGGCCAATCACATGATTTGAAATGAAAATAAGTGTTTGTGTGTGTTGGTGGGGATGGCAGATGTGTGTGCGCGCGCGCACACACACACACACACACACACACACACACACACACACACACACACACACACGCACACACACAGTCACACACACAGTCACACGCATACAAAGCGTCCGTCTGCCGTGGAGGTGAGGGGGCCGTGCTGACGAGGCCAGACTGAGAATGAGACCATAAATCCTGCTGTCAGCATCAAAGCAGGACCCACCAACACACAGCCACCCTGGGCCTGACCCCCCACGTGCACACACACACACACACACACACACACACACACACACACACACACACACACACACACACACACACACACACACACACACACACACACACACACACACACACACACTGTGTTATTGACTTATACCACTTAAGAGGTCATGTTTGTGTGGGTTCAAAAGCTGTGCGTTGTGAGAGGTGTGGAGGTGTGGCACGAATGTCTGCGCATCCACACACAGGCGTGCACATGTGTGTCTGTGTGTGAGTGTGTGTGTGTGTGTGAGTGTGTGTATATGTATGTCTCAGTATCTGGCAGCATCTAGGCAAAGCCTACTCACCCATGAGATGAGAGAAATTATTTTAGTGTGTGTGTGCCCATGCTTGCATGCATATGTGTGTGCGTATGTGTGAGAGTGTGTTTGTGTGTGCCCGTGTGTGCATGCATATGTGTGCGTGCATGTGCGAGAGTGTGTGAGTGTGTGTGTGTGTGTGTGTGGGTGGGGGGAGAATATGAAAAATTCATGCTTCATCCTCCAAGCTCAAAGTATCTCTAGACTGTCTTCCAGACAGAAAAACATGAGACGGAGAAGAGAAATCACAGAAGCACGGACAAGAACACACAGACAGACAAACGGACAGACAGAATGTGACTGTGCGAGAGTTGTACCTGCAATGTTCTCTGCAGCATCTTCTCAAGCGGATGAATGGATGGATGGATGGATGGATGGATGGATGGATGGATGGATGGATGGACGGACAGAAAGGCAGACAGACAGACATACAGATGAATGGATGATTGGTTTAGAAAATGTTTGGGTGGATGGAAATATGAGCAATGGGGGGGAAGAGAGAGTTGGAGAGAGAGAGTGAGAGAGAGGGTGGGGTGTCCAAAGAAAGGAGAAAGAATGACAAGAGAGTGCATGAAACAAAAGTTGCAGAGTTGCTCTCTGACACAAACGTACGTACGGTGAAAGCCAGAGTGGTCTTTAACCCTTGACACTGTATTGTATGAATGGAGCTCTCAGTCAAAGGAACACTCTGGAGTTGCCTTTACATAGCGTTTGCACTTTGCTTTGCAGACATTATCATGTGGTTCCATGCCGTTGCGTTGTGGCGCCATAAATTCACTGAGCGTCCATTTCACAGTGATTCATAGTTATTCATAGTTGATTATGTGATCCTCAGCGTATCGTCAAACCGAGAGGTGTTTCTAAAGCTCCACAGAGCAAACTGTGTCAAAGACACACCCAAGATGGTACAATAGCAAAAGCATTCATAAACATCCTTGGTTGAATGGCTGATTCTGATTGCTCATTCACTGGAATCATCAATACCTGATGCTGTACACGAAAAGGGATTCTATTGGATCAACTAATTTCCTTGATTTCCAACAGCGCTGCAACCCTGCAGCGGCCAGATTGAAATATAAGGAATATTTGTTGTTGTTGTGTTTTGAATCAATTTATATATGTATGTTAGTTAGCCATGTAATAAGCAGAATAATAGGTCTAAGTGATCATCATCGGGAGAGTTTAACCACCGAGTTTGTGGATGAGTAATAATCGGGAACAGACTGTTGACATCCATAAATGTTTACCTGATCATTTATAACTAATTTATATGTTATTAGTAAGGTAATAATGAGTAGGCCTACATTATGATATATAGCTTTCACATTCATAAACGTATTTATACAAAATATCAATTCCTCATTTGACGTATCATTAAATCTCATTGAGTATGTAGGATTTAACTATTTACAATGTTTTACAAAGCATTTGTTAAGCATGAACAAACATGGTGACCACGCTTAAAGACAGTCATAAATAATGAATTGTGTTCATTTCACAATATATATTAATGATTAATAGCTCTGTTCTGCAGTCTGCAATGTTCCCTGTGTAGATATTTACAGTATATTCAGCGAGACAAAACAACACTCTCCACAAAATAGGAAGTTGTGTTGACTTCAGTAGCTTTAGAGTAAATGTGAAACTGCAGAATAGGAAAATGACGAGAAATTGGAATGATATTCAACATTATAAAATTACAATGAAAATGCTATGCATGTCACTAACAGCCAATCATAGTATTTAAGGCCTGCATAACATTACATTTTATTAACACACCTAATGACATTTCTAATTACATATACCTAATTACATTTCGTTAACACACTTAAGATACACTTAAGATACCTTAGCTGCTACAGACAGTAAGTATGTGTTTTATTTTTGTTTTAAATGCACTAAATGAAATGTAAGCACACCATAACATGGTTAAGCATGCTCTGTTATGGCTGCATAGCAATTTGCATATTAACATTTATTTGATAGTGTACTATCAAATAAATGCAGACTTCTATACTAACAAGAAGAAGAAAATACAACACACAGCATGAAAGCAGCCACCAGTAACATGCAAAATAGTCAGGCACTGGCGTGTTAGTGTTGGCATGGCATAGAAGCTGTTAATGACTATTACATATTTTAGGAATGTTTTACAAAGCTTGTAAATGTTTACAAATGGTTATAGTTATATAGTTAACTATTATTAGCATTATTTTAGAAGGGATTTATGGATGTAATTTTGGGTATATTACACCACAAGTGATGGCCTCTTCCCACTTTGTCAAAATAATCAAGTTTAATTCAGGTTCAAGAAAAGATTAGATGTTTTAGAAATTAGTGGTGAACAGTGTTGGTCAATATTACAAGTAACTTCTTTAATTTACTCATTACCCCTTAGACAAAGTAATATCATTACTTTACGCACTACTGAAATCAAAGAGTAATATATTACATATTACGTTATTACTTTCCCAAGGTCTCAACTCCCACCTTTGAAAAAATAGAGATGTACAACATAATCTGTTTTGCGAGCTATTTTTTTAGAACTGAATCCAATTTATTGGAATAATAATAATAATAGTCTCCAATCCCACAAACTGCACCTGAAAACAAAGCCAATAAAATCCGACATTGTACATGTCTTTCTTGTATTTAAAAATAAAATACAACATAAAGCAGCAAGTGATTTGTAGTGTACATAACACAGGATGTGCGCAGGATGCAGTGTGTGGACTGGATCTACAATCTACTGCACATCTCTGTTGTTACAGTACCTGTCGATAGCTTGTAAATCTGTTCTATTTTTGCATGCAACAACAAGCTCATTTTTAAAAAAGTAACTTGGCGTTACTAATCTCGTTACTTTACTTTTTGGAGCAAAAGTAATAATATTACAGTAATATGTAATCTAAAATTCGTTACTGCCCAACACTAGTGGTGAACAATATACAGTATAAGCTCTAGGTACAGTATATTCAAAGCTACAAACACATTCTGCAAACTGCAGAATTTATCGTTGAGAGTGGAGAGGAGGGAGATGACCACAATGACAACACAATTGTTATGGCGATGGTGGGCCGTGGAGATAAGCTTCACACTGCATGTGTTTTCTTAACCAAGGAATATAAAATATCCCAAGAACAAGCAAAATAAAGGAGTGGTTAGCAGCGTGGTGAGCAAGAAAGCTTGCAGCAGGAGTTGGTCAAGTTTCAAGAGGACCTGAAGAGAGAAATGAAAGAATAGTTTGAAAACTATCGCACGGTGGTGGATCGGGAGTTACAGCAGCAGGAGGAGAAGAAGAGAAGAACCTCCATATAGGAGGTACAAGCATGTGCTTCTGAGCTGGAATATTGGAGACCAGGCGCGTCCAAGCTCAGGATGGAGTTGGCAGAACAGGTGGAACTGTTAGAAGAATGACGATCTAATGCTGAGGCTAGATCGAGGTCCAACAACATTTAATTGTTCAGCTTTCCTGAGGTGAAACTGGTTGAATATTTGAAGCAGTTGTTCTGCTTCAGTAACTCAGCCTTCAGATGTGCCCTGATCTACTGTGGTGAGTTCTCTCTCTTTTGAGACCAAGGAAATGGTGTTGAAAAAAGTATGGCAAATATCCAGGTAGGAGGTAAACAGCTTGGTTTTGGCAATGACTATCCACTGAAGTTCTGATGAGAAGAAAGGAATGACACTGTATGAAAAAACTCTGAGAGAAGCAAATTCTGCTCCAGACCTGCTTCACGAAGACGAGGATAAGGTGACCTGATGGTGAGGGACGTACAAGAATGTGAAGGAAGCAGCCCAGGCCATAGAGGAGAGGGACTCTTGGATGGTACTTATAGTTGGTCAGAGTCTGTCCGCAGTGTGGGACAGAGCTAAGGCGGTAGACTGAGAAAAATGAAATTCTGTGGAAAGCTAAGAATAACAAAGAAGGAAATAGAAATATGTGTTTTGACACGAAAGGACTTTGCTAATTTTCATAGTCTTTCTGTAATAAATAGATAAGGTCCTTGTTTATTTTTTTTAACTTGTGAAAGTTGTTTCAGTGTAGTCAGTTGTAATTACCTAGTTCTGGGATGTTTGACTAGACACTACTTTGGGTTTTTTAATAGCTAGTGTAGGAAGTACACTAGTTATTAACTAGCTGTTTAAGACAGGGTTTGTTCCCTCACTTCTTATTGTATGAGCGATTAAGCGTTTAAGGATGACTTTTTTTTGACACCGTGTTTGGAAGTCACCAATTTGGTGTGTTTATCAAATTGTCGACAAATCAATGTGAGACTGTTCTATGGTTGGACAGCGTATGGATATGAAGGGTAATACAAAGATGATGATGATGATGATGATGATGGTGTTGAGGAGGATATACTGTAACAGTTATATAACTGAATGTAGATGGTCTGAATTCACTAGGCTACAAGAGAATGCATGAAAAAGGGTGGAAATGGACATCACAGAAAGATAACAATACTGACTAGCTAAAGCATAAGCTTTTAACACAGATTTTGAAGTTGGTTCTTAACTGGTTCTACAATGTTCTACTGCATGTATAAATGCTTAGGGGAACATTTCGAATGTCAACAGTCTGTTCATGAATATTGCTCCTCTACAAAACAGCTTATACCGGTAAATGTTTGGAAATGCTTCATCAGGTTGTTATTGTAAACGTCTGCAAGGTGTAAACATCTGCCACCGCCTTGGGTCACTGGCAGTAACTATGTTTCACCCCTGCAGGCAGCTGCTATGTCACCCTGCGGGTGACGTAACAGACGTGTGGACGGACAAACGCGTGCGCAGACAGACGCGTGAGCGGACGGACGGACAGGGGGCGAAACATAGTCACCACCTTACGGCGGAGACAAAAAAACACAAGAGTTAAGACCATGACTCAGGGAAATAAGGAATAAAGGCACACTAACTTTAGTTGGTTTGGGGAGTTTCTTATCCCCGTTTACGAATGTAACCAAACACATTTGCAATCAGCCTGTTTAAGGGTCTCATACAAATGCTTTTGGATACATCTGTAAGCCCTCAGAGGGAAATCAGGATATAAACTCTGTTGTTGTTGATTTTTTGGAGGGGTGGGGGTGGGGGGCTGGAAGATTTATTGTGTCTTTACCTGTGACTGTGTTAACTCCGTTCAGCTGTACGGTAACCGAGGGAGTCAGTGGGGAGGAGGGAGGGGTGACAGCGGAGGGAGGGGAGGGGGAGAGGGAGGAGGAGCCGGGAGGGAGCGTCCCCTGGTGGTCAGGAGGGAAGAGAGCGTTGTCGGAGAGCTGGGTGGAGTGAGGAACGGGAGGCACCAGGGAGGAAGAGGAGGAGGGGGAGGGAGGGTGGGAGGAGGAGGAGGAGGAGGATGAGGAGGAGCTGGGAGAAGTGGGAGAGGAGGTTGTAGAGGAGGGGGAGGATGAGGAGAAGGGGGAGGTGGAGGAGCTGGAGGTACCAGGGGAGGGTGTGGGAGGAAACGGGGAGACCGTGGCATCCCAGTCTTTCATGAGGAGGCCATAGGAGATAAGGGAGAAGGGGAAATGGAGATAGAAAGAGAGATAGGGGGATGGGGGGGTGACGATGCAGTAGTGAGGTGGTGTGTTGTGGTGGTGGCGGTGGGGGGCGGAAGCATCGGACAGCAATTTAAAAAAAAAAAAGTAAACGTACGGCACACAACAAATACGGCAGGAAAGGCAAGAGAGGCAAAAACAATACTCCGAGAGGCGGTTGGATGACAAGCGGTTGGATGTCAAGGCATTATTTGGATGACAAGCGGTTGGATGACAAAGCGGTACAGGTTGACAAGCGGTACAGTGGCAGCGGACGCGGTTGGATTGGATGAGAGAAGAAGAAGAAGAAGAAAAAATGAATGAATAAAAATAATAAAAAATAGAGCACAACGAAAATCAGGAAATGGTAAAGAATCTAGAGTAGAGAAAAAAAGGAAAATAATAATCAGAGGAGGTAAAATAATAACAGACTAATCATAAGAAGAAAAGAACATGGAGAGAAGATGCCACATGGCCCAGAAATCAAAACCAAAATCAGATATGGAACATTAGAGAGATCTAGCCCCAGCCTCTGACCCACCCCAACCTCCCACCACTCTCATCTACACTTCCATTCCTGGGTGCCAGACAGTACCTTGTACCAGGAGGGTGTATTCTCCCTCGCTCTGGCCGATGCCGTTGTCCGCCTCGCACAGGTACACGCCGTTGTCCGACTTGTTGAGCGCCTCGAAGCGCAGGAAGGCACCGTCCACCTTGGCCAGTGGGGGGAGCTCTCCGTCCTTCTTCTTCCACGTGAAGACGGCCGGCCTAAAGGAGAGACGGCACACACAAGAGAGAGGGGGAGAGAGGCCTTTTAGATGTAATCATTGCATATCCGTCATCATCTTGTCCTATATCTACGCTGATGCATCGGGATTGACAAAAAGCAATACTGTTTTGTTATAGTGACAGTGAGGCCAATAAAGGGCGTCTCTCACGCAGGCCATTGATGTGCAATGAGAGAGACGGATGAGAGACGGACACAGATCGTCTGTAAAGAGAATGATCATAGAATGGATGACGCGGCAAACAATAGGATGATCAGAGAATGGATGACACAGCAAACAATAGAGCTGAGAGGCCGAAAGAGTGAACCAGCGAGAGATGGGGGGAGAGATGTATAGATAAGAGAGCGAGATAAGAAGAGTGGGCGTATCACAAGTCGATTCACTCGACTCACGATACGATTGGAGTCACGATACCAGGCTCCCAATATCCAGTAATTTATTCTCCCAATGCTACCGTTCCAACGTGAGGCTTTATATGTCTATACCATATTACAATTCCCAGTCAAGTCAGTGACAGAATAAATGCCTATATGATGTCATGTACTTGATGGGGCAGCAGATCCACTAATCAAATGCACCGCTCATTACATGAACGTAACTGAGTTTTTTTCTCTGATCTCTGATCTTTTCAAAATGGTAGCAAATCTTCAAATAACTACGAGAGAGAGAGAGAGAGAGAGAGAGAGAGAGAGAGAGAGAGAGAGAGAGATACAACATGAAGATAAGAGAGCAACAGAAGAGGGGGTCACGATGAAACACAGGTGGAGAGAACAGTTGTTTGCTACAAAAAATTGAAAGGAGAGAACGAGAGAGAGAGAGAGAAAAAGAGAAAGGATTGGTGAGAGGGAGCGAGAGCGGGGGAGAGAGGAGAGAGAAGCCAATAGACGAGGGAACATCGTGACAGATCAGCGTTTCGAATCGTCCATCCGTTCAAAATCCATTCCCCCAGTTACCAGATTGTGTATGAGGGGAGATAGCGAGAGACGCGCCAGCACGATAGAGGAATCAATTATGTAAATATGGGAGTCCTTAAGCGCCGTACAGTAATTACACTGACAAACTGAGCCGGGGAGACGAGTGTGTGTGTGTGTGTGTGTGTGTGTGTGTGTGTGTGGGGGGGGGGGCAGACACTATGGGGCTGTATACCTGGATGGCTGCGGCAGAACAGTCTGATTAATCACTCCCCTAGAAGCACCCTCCAAAACTCCCTCGTTGCCACTCTAAAGGCTCATTCCAACTGTTTACCCGGCGGCCATTTGCAGTAATGCCACAACGGTGTGATTTAAGTGAAAGCAAATAGCAATAACAGCCCTGGAGGCGCGTGGCTGCCGTTACTGTAGCCCTGCCATCCTTCAGCATGCAGGCAGCTTAACCTCACCTGACTGACTGACTGACTGACTGACTGACTGACTGACTGACTGACTGACTTAAGGCAGCCTCACCTGACTGACTGACTGACTGACTGACTGACTGACTGACCCCGGAAATGAGCCGGGTGGCATTTGTGAAGCCGAGAGGGAGGCACTGGCATGGGATGACATTTAGTGAGAGGAAAACAAAAACAGAGCTTTCAGCTAAATAGAATAAAACAATACATTGTTGTTGCCGGTGACCTCACACATGTCTGGTCTAGTCTTTTTATGAAAGATTGTTTATTTATATCCCCAACATAAAGATATGTGCTGTTCAAGTGAGTTCTGGCCAAGGTGGGTAGAAAGAAAACCTACAAAATAAAAGGAAGAAGATTGGAAAAAAACACCATCACAGCAAGTAATAGCAAAAGGCTAGTTAATACTGACATCCTAACGATGTTAGATACAAAAAGCTCCACCTGTCTCTGCATAGCAGTTTGGGCCTAAAGCCTCTTTTGATACTTTAATTTTGATATAAAGGCCATCACCACGGTGGTGTGAATAGGCCTTTCTACTCTGTCATATGACAGCATGTAGACGACAGCCTGTAGATCAGCTCTATCGGGGGAGTGGCGCTGCCATAAAGTGAAGTATAAATCAGGCTCCAGTGTCTGAGTGTCCGGACCAGACTGAGACACATCTTTAGAAATCTGATTTGAGTCATATTTCCAAACCACCCAATAGGAAGGAATGCACTTCAAATCTTATTTGCTGAAACCAGCATCAGGGTTTTTTTTTCTTTTTTTTTTTTTTGCTGTCTAGCCTTGGTTAAGCGATTTTTCTTTTCTTCCAGTGATATGACTACGAAGGAGTGTAGTAGTCTAAAAGAGGATCTTTCTGTCAGGGGCGGATGTAACATTTCTCAATTGGGGGTGCAGGCAAAAATGGTATGGGGGCGTCTTCATCGCCCGTGGCACGAAGCGACACGGGTGATGAAATGAAGCCGCGCCCATACCATTTTCCGTTACAGAACTTTTACTTGAACTTTTCAAGTAAAGCATCAATAATAACACCAGTTGTTGTTGAAGTTACAGCAGACACACAGCATGCATAAAGCTAAAGGTCTGACTCAGAGAGTGTAGCGGTGCCACAGCTGTAGTTAGTCAGTAGCATTAGTAGTGTTTCAAATCATTGTAAATATAAACACTTTCTTTTGAAATATCTTTGAAATTTGGGTTGTTTGCATGCCATCATGTTTGGGGCAGTCTGGGCATTTAGGGGGGCATGTGTGTGTGTGCAGGTGTGCTTGTGTGCACGTTTGTGCGTCCAAAGCTAATCTTGCGAATCAAACAGCCAAATGTCTCCCGCAGAATGCCAGTAGGTGCATGACAGAAGTGCTCTGCTACACTTTTCTCCCTACACTTGTACAACCCATCATTTACCATTAAAGGTATTTTGAGCTCAATTCCATTACACAAAGAAAACCTGAAGTATTCCCTGCTGTTTGTGATGTAATAGCCAGCAAATACCATACACAGTATGTTAATGGTATTTGCCAGCAGATGTGACAGATGTTTTAACAGTTTGGAATGTTTTCATTGCAGCTCAAAAGGCTTCCAAACGCCAGATAAAACTCTGGGAAACAGAAATTTCACAGAATGTTCAAAGTTCAGGTTTTTTGGGGTGTAATTAAGGTCATTAAAATATCAATATTAATGTCCTGAAACCTTTAAGAGAGTAACAACCCTCCATGGGGAACAGAATTAGCAGAGCTGGAGATGTTAAATGAACATAATGCGTTTTTTAAAGGAGAAACCTGACAAAAAACACATGTACTCATGAATCAGCCTGCAATGCTGACCTTGAAGGTTTCACTGATGCCATGCTCCCATTTTCCCCACCCCTCCCACAGTAAAATGCAGTTATAATGGAGCTATTTATGTCTTCATTCTAGTGTGGGTATTTTGTAGCTACATTTTTTCACATATTACAGTAATAGTGTCCTGGTATTCACATGTGTGAGACAACTAGCTTCATTATAACTATATATTTTAAGGTGGCAGCGGTGGGGCAAATGGAGAACAGGGGTCCATCATTCTCCATGAAACAATTCATGACCTCCATGTTGGGACAGGATTATAAGGCTGATTCATGGCTATATGTGTTTTTGGTCTGGATCTCTGCTTTAAGTGAGTAACTGACTTCCACCACGGAAATGAGATGCAATTGTGTGAGCACTGCTGGGCCCTGTTGCTCTGATGGAATAGATAGCAAATGTAATAGAATGTATGGCAATCGTAGGAAACGCAATACACTCACTCCTCTGATAGCCTGGAGGTGGGTGGGTGGGTGGGGGGTGCAAATTCCATTCTATTCTATTAGGAGAGGCTCTGTGGTGTCACAGAAACACTGGTACAATCAGATACATAAGTTATTCTGTTGGACCTACAGGCAGAATATGACCTGGGGAGGAACGTGTGGCGATTGTATCGCACACAATGGATGGTGACTTTCATTGGGTTTGATGGCGAGCGAGTCGACTGAGAGAGAGAGAGAGAGAGAGAGAGAGAGAGAGAGAGAGAGAGAGAGAAAGAGAGAGAGAGAGAGAGAGAGAGAGAGAGAGAGAGAGAGAGAGAGAGGAGAGAGAGAAGAGAGAGAGAGAGAGAGAGAGAGAGAGAGAGAGAGAGAGAGAGAGAGAGAGAGAGAGAGAGAGAGAGAGAGAGAGAGAAGAGAGAGAGAGAGATGAGAGAGAGAGAGAGAGAGAGAGAGAGAGAGAGAGAGAGATGGTTGGGGCGTGTCAGACGAAAAAAAAGTGTCACCGCAGTGATTGGGTTTTGACTGACAGCTGTGTTTTGAAGGGACGGGACAGAGAGGGAGAGGAAGGACGAATGACATCCTGTGTTATTGGCCACCGGCACAAAGAGAACCGAGTGCTATCTCTTTCTCTTTCTCTCTCTCTCTCTCTCTCTCTCTCTCTCTCCTCTCTCTCTCTCTCTCTCTCTCTCTCTCTCTCTCTCTGTCTCTCTGGAGTAGGCGGCAAGTACTAAAGTACAATATTAGGTATTGTTATTATTTGTCATGGTGTTCTGTCCAGTTGAGAATTCATCAGTACAATATTTTGTAGTTACTAGTGGACATTCTCTGCTCTCTGCTCCCTCTACATCTGGGTTCCACACATCTCGAGTTCCACCTATCATTTCCACACGACATCTCTAAGGTATATAATGACAGAATGAGTGGAATTCCGCTTTAGCATTTCTGCATACATTGCTGTACTTTTACTTAAGTAAAACGTGTGCATACTTTTTTCCCACCACTGTCCCCCCCACCCCTCCCTGCTCCTTTGCTCATATGCAGTCTCCAAATCATTGTCTCTCTCTGTCCCTGTTACCTCCCACGCACCTGCTCCCTCCTCCCTCCCTCCTTTTCTCTGTCCGTCACACCTCTGTTCATCTCCGTGTTCCTCTGTGCATCACATCAAGTTATGAATGTATGTGATGTCTTAAGCCCCATTCGCACGGGATTAGTATTACCCCAGGACCTCAGGTAAATATGGAATAATCACCGAGGACGTCTGTGTTTTTAATCCCGTGCGAATCGACCATGTCTGTGATTTGGCCTGTAATTATTACAGGCCAAATTACCTACCATAATTCAGCCAACACCACCGGGGTCCAGGGGTAATACTTATCCCTGCGAATCGACCACCTCGGTGATTTGGGGTGTAATGGAGTTTTTTTTTGTTTTGTGTTTCGAATTACCTTTCGATTTGGGGTGTAGCGGACTATTTAGGACCCCGTAGTTTTTGTTTAGTAGCCTATTTCCTCTTCCTATCGCGCGCATTTCCAACCACAACAACCACAATGGATGCAGCATCGATGTTATTAGAAATTCTGGACAGCGTTTTTGGGAGGCGCATCTCCCTACAGAGATTGGGATCCACCAGAGGACCCAACAAAAGACGAAAACGAAAACTTCTGAGGCTACGTTTACACGGAGACTATGTGAACAGAAGACGCAAAAGTGGCGTCGCGTCTTCACTTATTATTTCGCGTCTATACGAGCGTTCTCATGAGGAAATCTGTGTGCATACAGTGACGCAAAAGTGTGTAGAAATCCATTGGGCGCGCTGCCCTGTGCCCCCGCCGGCGCACTTTGTCCGCGGCGGTGGCTTCGCGACCGGCTCTGGGTCGGCCTGGAAGGGTCCGGCGTAGGGTTTATTTACCCGGATCCCGGTTTCCCGGACGCCCGGGTACAACTGACTGAAGTTCCAAACATCACTGATAATTCGACTATGCAGCGAGGGGGCTATGAACAGGAGCCCCGCGGGACACAATATTGGCGACACGTGGTCTAAATGATCGAGCAGTCAAGACTCAGGACTATGGACCGCACGAATGCTGCATCCTCCTTCATTCATTTAATCAGATGCAGACCAGCTTATACAGCCTACAGTAGCAAAATATGAACTTCTGAAGAGAACATTGAAATTCCCTATACTGCACGGACTTATTTTCCTCGCGACAGATTGTCCCTGTTCTACAACTTATTGTACATCACATGGCCACTCAGCAATGTGAAATAACTTACAACACAGGTAAAAAAAAAAAAAAAAAAAAAAAAACACACCAGCGCTCTCTCTGTCTGTCTCTCCCCCCCATGTCCACCGAGGCTATTGATATTACAATATTACAATATATACAAAAAAAGTTTATATAACCTGCATCCCGTGACTTGTTGTCATGTCAGACAGCGACTAAAACATGCGTAGTCAACAGCGCTTCGTTTGCATTGATGAACTGGAAACACAGCTGCAATCAATAGTAGGCTATTAAATGCCCATTACCAAATATTTGTTCGTCAAGCCTCAATCATCGTATCTTACGCGATGTACAAGAGCACTTTTGAGGCGCGTTATTTCTTTACTTATAAAGATGTGATATTATAAAATGATATGCAACTCCACTTCATCCGATGGTCTGGGACGCAATGTGATCACGTTCACCGGCATCAGAATCAGAATTATTTTATTGTTTTCATAATGAATATAAATACTTTAATACTTTTTTTATATAATAAATACTTTCACATTTAATATAATATTAAATAAACATATGGTAATGCAACTAAACTATATAGTGTGTGTAGGTCTTCAGCCCTATTACATATGTCCGTAATTTCAAGTAAAACACAGACATCGCTTATCCAGTGCAAATCCGCCCTTGTGAAACACAGACGTCGGGGGTAATTTCCAATTACCTGAGGTCCTGGGGTAATACTAATCCCGTGCGAATGGGGCTTTAGTTGCATGTATTGACATTAACATGATGAGTGCCTGGCATGATGATGAGTGCACTCACTGTATGCATTCGTCATTCGCCCTGACAGTGAGCCTCTGCTTCTGCTCCGCACGCACGCACACAGGCAACACACACACACACACACACACACACACACACACACACACCCACACACACACACACACACACACACACACACACACACAGTATATTTTTGTGCACGTACTGTATACAGTATATAATGTACACAAAAGCTGGCTTCTGGATCTGGATGTCGTTTTCATTGACAGGTTGTCAATGAGCAGCAGAAAATAGCAATGAAGAGCAGAAAATAGCCAACGCGACATATGGTGAGCTTGTAGATCGGCTCTTGCCGCCAGACGGCACCATCATATGACAGAGCATCTGAGTTGCTCACAATTTATCACTCGCCTTTGCACTTACAGTATCTCTCTCTAGCTCTCTACCTCGTTCCTTTCTCTCTCTCACACACTTTCTCTCTCTCTCTCTCTCTCTCTCTCTCTCTCTCTCTCTCTCTCTCTCTCTCTCTCTCTCTCTCCTCACATCTGAGATACAGGCGGAGGGAAGGTGAGAGGATGACATGAAGAGAAGGAGGAAGGATGGGGAGAAGCGAGGAGAGGAGAGCATAGAGTTATTGGAGGAGAGGAGAGCGGAGGAGGTAATTTGGGCAGCGTGGGGGAGGGGAGGGGAGGGGAGTGATGGTGAGTGACACGGTGGGCGAGGGAGGGGAGATAAGCTGAAGATGGAAGGATGGAGGGAGACCGAGGGACAGAGGAGAGGAGAGGAGAGGAATCAATAGGCTTGTTGCTGAGGTTCATTTATAATGCAGACAGAGAAGGCAAGGAGTCTGAGTGTGTATATTGTTGTTATTAATGGGCTTGCAGTTGTTTGGTGCATGTGTCTGCGCGTGTATGTCAGTGTACAGTACATGTGCAGGCATCCGTGTGTGTGTGTGTGCGTGCGCACACACAATCGCATATCTTTGGTTTGTTTACACAACATGCTGAAACCCATGTTTTAGTAATTGAGCAGGAACTTTATTTGTGTGTGTGTCGCTGTTCACAGGCATGGTGTGCATGCTTCTGCGTGTGCATGT
>CM076976.1:13876769-13896106 GCA_039105355.1 Benthosema pterotum
GTGTCAGAGGGAAGTGGCTCTCTGGATACAGTGTGGGTTTACTGTGGGGTGTGTGTGTGTGTGTGTGTGGGTAGAGGAGATCATACAAATTCTCAAAAAACAAAACAAAAAAAGAGTGAAGTGCCATCACCTACTATCCTTCACTGGATTTTTCTACAGTGTGTAATATTTTTTTGGGTTCCCTGTGGTTCTGAAATATGGCTCCACGATAAGTCGTCATAAATCACATTTTGTCATTTTCTCCACGGGGGATGTTTTGTTGAGGGGTGACGGGTGGTGTTGAATATATTGAATACATTAAAGATGGAGTGCTGTGAGTTTTGTATTTTTTTCACCAGTTTTCCATGTATTTATGCAGGTGGCAGTACTTCAAGGGACCCCTTGGTGTGGTTGTTTTGTGTAATGATGTTTTCGCTTTGTATTTAGGGTTTCGTACTGGAAACTGAAACCTTGACAGTCAAACGTGCCAATGAAAAATACACATTCCACACATTTCACACTCCCTTATCCCTTTCGTTTTTTATCAAACAACAACAGTTCAACTGAGGTTCACTTGGTTCATCATCCAGCACCATGCACCAAGCGAACCAGGCATATACTTAAAGGGGAATTCCACCAATTTCAATATTTCTTCATTAGAGATGAAAATAAAATAATAAATAATAAAACTCCCATTCTGTTAACATGGTGAAGCCTGATGACATCATCAAGATGTGATTAAAAGGATCCCTGACTAATAAGACAAACATCGCTTAAAACATTATACTTTCTCTATATAACTAAAATAAACAAATAAAAACACCATTGGCATCTTATTTCTTTCATAAATAGAGAATATTTCACTCAACAGGAACTGCTCCTGTCACAGGATGATGATGTCACATGAGCATGTACGGTCTAGCTCTATGGAATATACGGAATGCACATGCTCATGTGACATCATCATCCTGCGACAGGAGCACCTCCTATTGAGTGAAAGACTCTCTATTTATGAAAGAAATAAAGTATTGAGGGTGTTTTTATCTCATGTTTTAGTTACAGAAGGCAAGTATAGTGTTTTAAGCCTTATTTGTCTTATTACCCAGGGATCTTTTTTAACAATGTCAATGATTTTTTTTCTCAATCTCTAGTAAACACAGAAGGGGGGTGGGGGTTAATTTCCATACAACATCTCTATGGTATATAGATATTAGTATTAATAGATATTAGTGCAGACCGTCATTCTAATCCAATTGGCCACTGCTTTTGATGGACTGCACCCTCGTATAATCTCTCTGATTCTAGATTATCTGTGACCACATCGCACATGCACACTGCCGTCCACCTCCATACTAAAGGCGGACTAAAAGACTGAATAACTGGAGATCTAGAGAACTCTCCGTGGTATGGATAAAAGGTATGATGTTCAGAGGTCCCTGATGGTGCAGATGGGAACATTGGTGTTTTCTGGAGCAAGGATGGGTCCGTTTTAGGCTCACTAGCATTGACATTAGCAACACACTTTCCAAACAGGATGTTTATATGTAGCGCAATTCCGGTGTTTTACACTATAGGAGCCGCAGTAGGCAATGTTTGGAAAGCATGGCAGTTAGTCTGTTAATGACATAATAAAATGTTGAAAATGGGTAGAATTCCCCTTTAATGAAGATAAAAAACAACCTTGTTAACAAATACTTCACACATTTTTGAAGATATTCGCCCTCCTTATATAATAATACAGCACCTGACGATCATGTTTTACGGTGGGAAAAAATCATGGCACTCCATATTTAATATTGAATAGATTACCGGCAGGTGCATGTAATCTATTGCATGCCACTGACATCCATGTCACAGGTGACACCTGCCAAAACCAATCCCTTTGCATGAAGTCACGCTAACGAACAATTATTTATAATGGGTCTCTGATTTTCCCATTCACAGTTTTTCTCCATGCATGGATGGAGCGCACACACACACGCACGCACACACACACACACAGTTCAGGAAGACTCACAGAGGACGCGGAGGGCTCTCTCGCTCCTGGTGTCGCCTGGGGCGAGGGAGGCGTGGTCGACAGCGCAGGCCACCAGGGAGTTGTGGTCGGCCCGGGTCACCTCTAGGGTGAGCTCACTGATCACCGTGTAGGTGGACTCCCCTGGGGTGACCTCCACCACGTTGGGACTCTCTGAGGACAGGAGACAGATGATGGACAGTGTTAGGAATGGAACCGTTCCATGATACCATACTATAGGTTCAAGATTTAATCATAGTGGAGTAGCGAACACTCTTCAACCAGAGCAATAAGCAACGTCAACACATCAACGTCAAACATACATTGTATATAGAACAGTGTAGTGCGTCAGTAATCTAGGATTACAGTCTAAAACAATTAATATCAAAATAATACATACAGCACTAAATTTTGTTTATTTATTAGCACCTATGATGTGACCTGCTACTCACTATTCACTATTTTTTGCATTGGATTGATTCCACTAATTAAGATCTTTTTGTACACTTGACATGATAAAATACAAAGCATCCATCCATCCATCTTTCCATCCATCCATCTTTCCATCCATCCATCCATCCATCCATCCATCCATCCATCATCCATCCATCCATCCATCCATCTTTCCATCCATCCATCCATCCATCCATCCATCCATCCATCCATCCATCCATCCATCCATCCATCCATCCATCCATCCATCCATCCATCCATCCATCCATCCATCCATCCATCCATCCATCCATCCATCCATCCATCCATCCATCCATCCATCCAGTGGCAGAGGGGTGGGAGGACGGGGGAAGGGGCTTTGGAGAAGAGGGAGGAGTGGCGGCATTAGGTGGAGCACTGAGTAAACAGATGACAAATTCCCATTGATGTAAATTCCCTTATAAATATTTTACTGTATACTGTATCTCCCCCCGGAAGCAGGGAAAATAAACACAAACAAATGAGCTGGCAGCGGCACAACTATACATGCTAGAGGCACAGCAGGCAAACACAAACTGTAGTAATTTCATTATCGTGAAAACACAGTTTTACATTAACGTAGTGTTCGGAACAAAGAAAGAAAGCAAAAACGTCTGTTCACTGTAGAATGCACAAAAAGGCGCCAATTCAAAAGAATGGCTGACTTTAAAATACAGCTAGATTGAACATCTTGGTAGAAGCGTCTTCTGACCCTCACCCTGACTCTTGGTGACAGTGGTGCTAAAAGTACTCAAGTTGGTTTACTTAATTAAAAGTATCAATACTAGAATATAGAAATACTCTGCGTTCCAAATATGTTTCAAATCGAAAATGTAGTTGAGTAAATAAGAAAAGGGAACGTTTTGAAATCTATCTACAATGCAACAGTTTGTACAATAGATTGACTATTTTCAAATGGCTGAAATAAAGTGGCTAATGTATGTGAACAATAACAATAATCAAAATCTACAAATTAACTGGTAACTAAAGTTTTCATATAAATGGTAATAGTAGTAGTAATAGCAATAGTGTACAAAATGTATACTATAAAAAGTACCTCTAGATATTAGTACAATACTTGTACATAACTGACTGTACTTAGTTACTTTCCACCACAGCTTCCCAGAAGTTTGCCCTCTCACCTCTGAAAATGTACTTTTCTTGGCTATATCCACTAGGTCCTCAAACCATCAGATGTTTACATTCAGGAACGTTTAGTAGTTTGTTCTTCAAGCCCAATAACTTCACCCTCCTAAATGACTCCATCATTTAGACTACTGATCCTGTGAAGCATTGTTTGGGTTGCATTTCTCCGAAGTGAAAGAAGAATCCACAAACAAAACAAACAAAGGAAGAAGAAAATACTTGATAAATTGGAGAAAATTGGGCTCAGAGATTAACAGACAACAGCGAAAACCTTTATCATAAATCTGTTCATAAACACCGCTCCGCGAAGACAGAGTATAATCCCTGAGCCGACTTGTGTTTTCAGAAGAAAAGTTTAGAGAGAAATCACTGTTCTTTGGTGAGTAATGAGGACACAGATATGGATTATTAGACCAGTTGGTTCTCAAACTTTTTTTCTGGATGCAGGGCCCACTGGAAAATCATGAGCATTCGTTCTTCTCTGCACGCCAGTCTGGCGGGTGTGCCGCGAGCACTGTCAGAGGAGCGTTTATATTAACGATCGTTCGATCATGTTCTGCGGATCAATGAGTAGGTTGGCCCCCGGGAGAGGCTTATTGTCGGTATCAGCCTATAACGGGAGAGCGTCTGTCCCTGTTATTATGTGCTAGATGGCCTGGGAGATGGATTGCTGAGGTGGAGCTCCTCACCTGCCAGGACCACTCACTGCACCCAAGATGTGGCACTGAGTTGGTGGCGGTACTCAAGACTGACAAAACTTTATTAAGAAATTATTTTGCCAGTAATTTACTGTAGGTGCCCACTTGCAATGCCCTCGGGGCCCTGCATGGCACACAGGTTGAGAAACAATGCATTATACTCTGTGAGAGCTGTGATGGAGTTTATACTCTCATTTTGTTTAGTTGGGTTGTATTTCTGTTGTTAATCATGGAGCCCTATTTTCTCCACTTCATCAAGTAGTCCTTTCTGGATTATTCAGTTACTGCAATGAATTCAAGGCCTCACGGGGGGGCGAGCAATGGACTGAGGAGAAGACATTTTGCGGGTGAAGTATTGCTTTAATCATCTTCAGAAATGTAAATTTCTCACTGATGATTTGAGTACAATAAATGGACCACAGTGGAAACAAGCCCACTGGGGGCTTTTTATGCCACCCTTTTAGCATAACATTTGACTGTACTACTACATATGTTAACACAAAACCAAACCAAAGAATGTGATTGGAGGCCACAGGGGTCAGATTAGTCAGATCTTCTTGTTTTTGAGAGACGAACAGTCAATGAAGACTGACAGACAGACAAGAATACTAAGCCTTGTGGTACTGTACTGTATGTCTTGTTCCATCATGGTGGATGAAACCATATAAAAAGCACAAAAAAGTATAATAAAAGACACATTCAAGCTCTTTCAGGATTCAGAGTCGGACCCCAAGGGTTGGAAACTAGGCCAGCATGACTGCAGGGTGTGTGTGGTGTGTGTGTGTGGTGTGTGTGTGTGTGTGTGTGTGTGTGTGTGTGTGTGTGTGTGTGTGTGTGTGTGTGTGTGTGTGTGTGTGTGTGTGTGTGTGCGTGTGCGTGTGCGCGTGTTGGGGGGGTTCCACATCACATCGTTATGAGACAAGCTTTGACATTCATACAACTGGACATTCACTTCAAACAGACTGGAGGCAACACAGCAGTAGTATGAGAAAGATAAAGAGAAAAGCGGCTGAAGCCTTGCAGGTCTTTTGGAGTCAACGGTGGAATGTTTTTGGTTGGGAGAGGCGGCGGTTTGGCCTTTCTTTTGAGAGTAATAGCGGAGAGAGGCAGGGAATGCAGCGAGAGACAGAGATAGGGGAAGGGTACAGATAAAGTCTGTCTATCTGAAGCCAAAATGAGCCTGGATGTGTCGTTCTATTATAGTTTTATTCACCTGCCCCATTATAGATAGAGTCTATCTATAGCCTTCCGCTACTCCCTCTCTCTCTGCATGTCCTGTTTTATATCTGTCAGATAGAGCAACAGTCTGGCCAGTTAGAAATTGAACATATTCGTATCGTATGCACTCTAACCACTTGGCTATGGGAGTATGGGACTGTATGGGAGTATGGCACAACCCTCCATAAGGCTGGCTTTCTGACTGTCGTTTTATGAGGCTCAGGGTGGCAGCATTCTGAACGTGTATTCAAACAGTATAGTTGCATTTTATCAATCTGATAACTGTTTACATATGGTCACATGCCCCACACATGTGAAAGAAGAGATGTATGTTGAATTGACACATTCAACAAAATATTTAATTAAATTGTATGCATTGGAGGAAGCACTGTCCGGATTATATAAAGAGTGTAATCTTATATTTAGATAAATAAACCCTAGCATCACAAAGTGATTTTCAGAAGATGGCTATATTGTTTCAAAAAATTGTAATAATTAGAAAGTATTTACATAAATCTTCTCTTCTGGGGGCTAGGCAGCTTGGCAGAAAACCTTTTCAGATGGGGGACCATGGCCAAATGCATATACATTTGGGGGTCCTTGGCATGGAAATGTGTGAGACGTCTAGTTCTGACACCGTTAAGTGCCAATGACCCCAAAGTGCTGTGCTAACAACGGCCCTTAGCTGTTCTAAAATCTGTGCACAGCACGGCCTCTTGGGGCCTTTTTGGTTTCATTGTGTCCCCTTTAAGTAAGTATAAGTCCAGCAGCTACTCTTTGGCTGGCAACCTGCTTTCATCATCTGGAGGGAAGATGACTGTGCTGTTCTAAAAACATGAAAATCAGCCTGACTAGTGTCTGGCGGATGTTGGCAGCTACCGTGGCCTGGGGAGGACACACAAAAAAGGTCACTTTTCCTGGCTTGCATATAGTGCTAATAACACCCGCAGCGTGTCAGCACCACGGTGTGCCCCAGCCAGAAAAATACTCTGAACTGAAGCTTTATCACTTCCCTTCTTCTGCAAATAGACGGCAGGCACGCACGCACACACACACACACACGCACACACATGCACAGACACACACACAGACAGGCACAGGTAGGTCAAGCTCATGAATAACATTTACGCACTAGAGTACAGAGATGCAGATATAGTGGTAGACAGGACCCAAACACACATGCACTTCCACACACACGCGTGCACGCTCGTTCACTCGCAGACAGACACCCACACACACACCTGTGCACACTCCCAGACTCAAACCCGGATGCACACAACTACAGTAGACATAATTGTCAAAAGTATGTGCATCGTGCATACACAAACACCCACAAACAGATGTCCACACACACACACACACCACACACACACACACACACACACACACACACCACACACACACACACACACACACACACACACACACACACACACACACACACACACACACACACACACACACACACAACACACAACACACACAGTATACACAGTATGCGCCCACACACACCAGTGGCAGTACTAGTGCATTTATAAGAGCTTTCTTCAGAGTAGACACCTCAGAATCTAATGATGTCTCCCCTTTTATTAACACAAGCAGTCTCCTGGCCCACATGCACAATTACTTCACTTTCCACGTGCAGCATTTTAATAAACCCCTGCCAATCAACCAGTCCAGTCTCTCCTCACCACTCTGTGTCAGCCTCTCTCTCTCTCTCTCTCTCTCTCTCTCTCCTCTCTCTCCTCTCTCTCTCTCTCTCTCTCACACACAGCAGTCATATGTCACAGGAACGGAGGGACTCAATGGCCGCCAGGGTGCCCTGTGTGTTTGAGAAATGGATCCCAGGGAGGATGTGGACTCGCCAGACGCAGCTCAAAATGAGCACATTAAGGAAAAGGGACAGCCAGTGAATGGCAGTAACATTGTCTGTGCGTGACTGCCAGCTTGGCCATGATGTAACTGCCCAGGGTTTAATTTAATATACACACTCACAACGTGACCTGGTGCAGCGTGCTGTGTGCTGGTAGTAGAGATCTTTTTGTAGATATTTTTTCATTCTATTTGCTCAAAATAGAGACATCAGGGTTAAACATAATTTAAAAATCAGTAAATAAACATAATTTAAAAATAAATAAATAAATAAATAAAATTGTAAAACTGTGATGTTATCAACCAAACCAGGCAGGCAACATTTCCCCCAAAAGGAAGTGCTGTATATTTAATTCAGTCTGGCCAGATGTCCAATATCCCCCACTGGCTATACACATTTAAAGGGGTGGATATCAAAAAGTATACAGTCCCTTCCAGCATGTCCATATGCTTGAGGGAGGGGGAGACCCCCATTCCATGCATTCTCAAACATTTTTGGCTCAGGTATTCCCTGCATTGGAGGGGAGATTATTTTCCAATCCCCTCATCCTCGTACATTTACAACCTTACACTGAGATGCCATTGGGACTCTTTCAATCAAAGTCGTTTCAAACCCATTTCATAGTCGAACCGAAAAATAAACTGCTCAATGTCAGAAACAAGAATGAGGCAGGGTATGGACGGTTTAGGCCAGCTTGGTGGTCTCGGGCATCTGGTTAGGATGTCTCTCGAGCGTCTCCCTATAGAAGTCCTCAATGTTGCTCGGGAGAGGGAAGTCATGCTCTCTGAGCATGGATGGATGGATGGATGGATGGATGGATGGATGGACCGATACCTAATTCACCACTAGCCCAAAGAAATTACATTTGCAGACCCCCTGTCTATGCATCGTGGACCACAGACATATGCTGCACTGTAAAAGTACAGTACAGTACAGTGTACATACCTGCAGAGCCGCATATAGCAAGGACTACATTTAACTGACTGGAAAGTGCTTTCCTCCTGGCATTGAATTAAACTCTTTTAAGTGGGCTGGCTTGTTTATTGGACAAAATGGTGCGTATTATTAACAGCCGTGACCACCAACACCAACTCATCAATCCAAATCCCCATGAAAGTGACTGTGTGTGTGTGTGAGTGCATGTGCGTGCGTGCGTGCAGAACAGGCGGATAAGAAAGATGAAGGACACTCTCGCTCTCTCTCTGCCTCCCTCCCTCCACTATACCCATTCACCAACCGCTGATGTTCTTTTGGGCACACACACACAAAAAAAGAATGCTTAACTACAATTACTCCATTGGTACACAAACGTGATTTACTTCTGAGCTCCTGTGCTTCCCCAGGTGTGAATGTGAGTTAACTGTAAGCAAAGACAGAGTTTGTACTTTGATGTTGTCAGCGCAGAAAACTTGTATCTCCAATACAGCATGGGAACTTTGCACAAAAGTAGTTGGAATAGCTGATCTATGTGGCCATGTGATGCATTGTGAGCCTGTAGATCAGCTATTTTCCAGCTTTTGTGTGGATACGTACAGTATGAAGCTTGAATGCAAACATTGTTGGTCGTTTGTAACGAACAATGCAAGTAGCCTTGCATTTAAATCTGGTATATTTCTGTGTTCATGCCCCAGACTTTTGTGAATGTATAAGGTAAACCGACACAAATAATAAAGGAAAGGCATTTATAAGCTGTAAGATTTGAACTGAGCCCAATGCAATATGAACGTGTGCATGCATTTATTAAAGGGGTAGGCTCTTTGTCTGGACCACCGATTAACGGTGTGGCATCTCTGTCAGCTCACAAACAAACACCGGATGTGTTTTCTAGCAATGTTTCATGGATCAAAAGCGTGATCACCTTGGCGTTTGCTCCAGAGGTGATTACGCAATCATAGCAGTCTGGGTATAGGTTTATCTGATGAGATTGCCACTCACTTTGACGCTCAATCTTCCACTCAATCTGCCATTGACTTTATGCATGTGCTACTCTCTATTACAGGACTGCTACGGAACTACGGAACTGCGCTTGGACATACAAGGTTTCCACCTGACAGCATCGACTCAACATTCATTTCCAGACGTGTCTCTGCAAACGTCCCTTCCTCCTCATCTCCCCCGAAAAAATAAAATAAAATAAACAAATTATAATCTCTTTGAAGCGTTAAGTATATGGAGGCCACGGGAAAGATCACCTAGTCGGTTTGAAGCGTTTATATGAGGTCAGACTATTCCAAAACAGAGTTAATTAGAAACTACTAATGGATTATGGAGACGTAGAAACATACTGACAGCCACATACATAAACACTCTCTCTCTCACACACGCACACGCACGCACACACGCACACGCACACGCCACCGCACACGCACACGCACACGCACACACACACACACACACACCCCGCCTGGAGCAAGTGTACGTTGTACAATGAGAGAGCTGCACTCGCGTGTTTATTGCTCTGAAACACTTCCCACATACACTTACAGTTGAGCTGCTCTACTTTATACTTGGCATTAACACGTCTATAAATGTAGCCCTCACACACACACACACACACACACACACACACACACACACACACACACACACACACACACACACACACACACACACACACACACACCACACACACACACACACACCACACACACATACAGGCACGCACACACACACACACACATACACACACACACACACACACACACACACACACACACACACACACGCACACACACACACACACACACACCACTGAAGGAAAGAGTGCTGTACTCATGTTTTACTTAGTAAAACATGAGAACATGAGAAAACGTGTCCTGTGTATTCCAACTTGTGTATACTTTCATTTTCTTACTCTCTGTTTCACAAGTTTCCAAATGTATGAAAAGGCTTTGAATATACCAGATCTAAAAGATCATATAATGTGTCACTTTACATATGTATGAGCTGTGAAATTGTAATAGAATGTAAGTATACAGAGAGCTGAAGTTTTTTATGTCAATTACACATTGTAAATGCTGGATGTTTTCATCAATGTTTTGCATATGTTATCTCTGTATATGTATCTCTGTCAAACTACTGTCCATGGAAATGTGGACAAATTCTTATCCAATGACAAAAAAAAATGTTCCCAAGGGTTTGGGTCCAAGAGGCTAAACGGTGGTGTGTGGCAAATGGTGCTGAATAAACAAACCAGCGGTCTGAAGGATTAACATGTAGTGAGTGAATGCGTTTGTGTTCTAAACATTGTGTTTTAACTATTGAAAACAGCAGATCTAAACTCATAGCACCGAGTGGCGCGCTGAGCTTGTATCTCTGCTATTTTTGAAAATCGTGAAAAAACGTGTGCAAATCGAATGTTATTCAGTCTAGACAGGACCAACGGTTTGAAGGATTAACATGTAGTGAGTACGGGATGAGGAGCAGGAGCAGGGTAATAATCTGCACCTATTCAGCGCGCGGCAGATTCCCGGAGACGTTGCTGTCAGCGCCAAGAAAGAGGCGAGGCAATCCTGCTTAGTAATATTCTGGACACAATCCCGATGCCAGGCGCATGTTAATGCCAGGCTTACAGCGAGCATCTGTGTGTAGGGTGTTCTGTTGTTGCCTGTTGTCTGTTTCTCTGCAGAGTGTTTGACACTCACGCACACACGCACACACACGCACACACACACACACACACACACACACACACACACACACACACACACACACACGCCACCACACAAACACAAGCGTGCAACAAGAAAACAAATCATATTCCCAGAATGTATACAGAAAGCCCACCTACACATAAAACCCTATCTCTGCAGCTTTCTGTCTGTCTGTCTGTCTGTCTGTCTGTCTGTCTGTCTGTCTGTCTGTCTGTCTGTCTGTCTGTCTGTCTGTCTGTCTGTCTGTCTGTCTGTCTGTCTGTCCACAGTGGTTTTCAATACAGGCTTTAGTTTAGTCACAATATTGTCCCTATATATCATGCAGACCGAGAACCTACACCCCAAACCATAACCTAACCTTAACCGCAAGCTTGGAGCAGCGCACATCTGACTGTTGTTTCCGCATCTTGGTGTCAGGTGTCTAATCTGACCATGTATCCTGGACAAAATCACGTTTAATCATGCGGCAGCCAGAGTTTTAACTGAAAATAATATGAGAGATCATATTACTCCAGTTTTAGCTTGGCTTCCGGGTGTCTTTTGGATTGATTTTAAAATTATTTTTGCTTGTTTATAAAGCTCTCAATGGTCTTGCACCCTCCTACGTAGATGACTGCCTGCCTAAGTATGTCCCAAGCCGCCCCCTCAGGTCTGGTTGCTGTCACGCTGTGAGAGACCTACACTTTAGAGTCAGCGGAGCGGGAGTCAGCGGGAGTTGTAGAAGTGTTGTGTGAAATGGTACTGTGATGTCACACGGTATGGCTGTATTTACAGCCTTTACAACGGCTTTGTGAGCACCATGCCAGTATTGGCTGAGAAATGGCAACATGGAAGTTTGCACAGCGGAGGTCCTGCCTTTTGACAGACTCTTAAGGTTGTGCCCAGGCTTTCCTCTTAGCTGATGAGTTAAGCCTGGAGACTGAGGCAAGCTGCACATCTCAAGACCTACTTTTATACACTTGCTTTTAATTGATCTTTTCACTGTATTGTATTTTTAATGTTTCATGCCTCATCTTATGTGCTCACTGTGTTGCATTTTTAATGTTTTACGCCTTGTCTTTTTATTTTTTCTCTTTTGCTCTGTTGCTCGGTAAAGCACTTTGAGCTGTATTTTATGTCATGAAAGGTGCTATACAAATAAAAATGTATTGTTGTTGTGTCGTGTTTTCACTATGAAAACAGTAGCCGTGATCAAGAATGCTGACTACTATAAGATCCTGGTAGGTCAGTAGACGTTACTGAGAGCATTAAATGCTTGCCCAAAAGGTAGATCGTGATCTACCACTAGATCACAAAGGCTGTGGAGGTAGACCACATGACCTACCGAATATACATTTTATCTGTCACATGAATTAAGGTGACTCAATTGATTGGCAAGTGGAATTCTGAACACGAAAACAGAAAAAAAAAAGGGTGTCGTTGAAAGTACTGTATTATGTATCCATTTTTAATCCATTGCAGTGGAGTGAGTCACATTTAACAATAAAGGCTCAGAACACTGAGCTGCTTTCTTTTGTGCTATTTCTAACATTGCAGCCCAGTCAAGATTAATTTCTCAATAGCGTCCCTCTCTCTAATGGAGAGTGTGGAGTCGGAGTTAAGGTGAAGGGAGACAGAGAAGAATAATGTATTTTCTAATAAAATTGCAGTTCTCAATTACCCCTGGAGAGAGTATTTCCAACTGCGGTTAATGAGAGTTCATACGTCACATACCACATTGTTATGTGCAATGATGTTTCCTGTCTGTATTGGGTCATTATAGTAGTAGCAGTAGCAGATCTTGTTGATTTGGTCATTTTGAAAGATGCTCACAAGTCAAAAACGTCCATTTAAAGCAACCCTGCTTTAAATGCACTGATGGCATTCAAAACCATTTCTTCCAACTTTTCATATAAGTCCACTATTTATTGGGCATCTAAGCCACAGACCATTGATTAAACAAAATACTTGTTTTGGTTGCCTATAAGATTGTAAGCCAACGTGTGTGTGCCCACACCCACGCACACACACATTGTTTCTCTGTCAATTTCAATACAGTAGCATCACACACACATGCAGGTAACCAGACCCACACAGACACACACACACAACACCCCTTCAACATGTCTCCCGCTGTGTTCCCGTCCCGCATTATGACAATTTGGGCGGCGTGTCACCCAGCATGGCCTAAAGTGCCACCATAAATCCCCATTATCTCCCCTCCGATACGTCGATGTCACCCAATGATCCATGGCCCCTTCACACAGTACAACTAACACAGTCCTCAAAGCTCCGCTCAGACGCCATTCTTCTCAATTACTCTGCTACCAATCCTGTTCTCTCTCCTTCTTCATCCCCCGTCTCTGTTCCTACTGCTCTCTCTCCATCTCTCTAGCCTATACCACTCTGTCTCGTGCTCATTTCTGTGTGCGTATATAGTATGTACGGGGTATATATATATATATATATATATATATATATATATATATATATATATATATATAATATATATATATATATAATATATATAATATATATATATATAATATAATATATATATATACACACACAACATACTGTATATTCCTTTTTGATCTAAATCCTCTTTCCGTATTTCTCTCTTCATTTCGTCAGCCTCAGAGAGTCTCTCTGCCTTTTTCCGTGTCTCTGCTTTTATTCTCCTGTTGCATCTGTGCTACTGCACCCCCCCACCCCACTTGCACACACACACACACCCCCCCACACACACACACACACACACACACCACACACAACACACACACACACACACACACACACACACGCTGTAGAGCCAACTCGTTCCTCTTTCGGGGATTTCTTTATAACCCCTTCCCCCCAACACACAAACGAAACGCGCATGCACAGACGCACACACAAACACACACACACCACCCTGTCTTCACAGTGTGTCTCATTTCTCTCTCTCTCTCTCTTCTCTCTCTCTCTCTCTCTCCTCTCTCTCTCTCTCTCTCTCTCTCTCTCTCTCTCTCTCTCGTTTTTTTTTTTTCCTATTTTCTGTGTCTCTCTCCCACTTTCTCCTGGAGTCCCACAATTCACTGCAGCTTCCATCACTTTCTCCCAAGCTCCCTGTCTCTTCTTCAAGCCCCCCTGTGGATGTCCTATCTGTTTTCTATCTATTTATATGCTATATGCTCTCCCCCTCTCTCTCTCTATCCCAATCTCTCTCTCTCTTTCTCTCTGTGATTCACGTTCCCTGTCTATGAATCTCTGTAATTCTTTTTTTCTCCTCTCATTCCCCTCTCCCCTCTCTCTGGTTTTCCGTCTGTGATCCTTTGATACCCTCCCCCCTTGTCTCTCTCTCCCTTTCTCCCCTCCATCTCTCTCTCTCTGTTTTGTCTGCAGGACGCTCCCTGTCAGTGTCTTAATGCAGCGCATCGCTCTACGCCTTGCTTCTTCTGTGTATTGTTCGCAGGCTATCTCTCTTTGTTTCTTCTTCCTCATGCCGTCTGTGTGTGTGTGTATGTGTGTGTGTGTGTGTGTGTGTGTGTGTGTGTGTGTGTGTGTGTGTGTGTGTGTGTGTGTGTGTGTGTGTGTGTGTGTGTGTGTGTGTGTGTGTGTGGTGTATACTGACTGATGGATGAGGTACAGAGTGAAGACGGCTGGATGAGAGCTCAAACACACAATCTGTCACAGCAAGTTGATCTGCAACAAATATCTCTCTCTCTCTCTCTCTCTCTCTCTCTCTCTCTCTCTCTTCTCCTCCTCTCTCTCTCTCTCTCTCCTGTCCGTCGTCCCTCCCTTTCCCTGCCTTCCTGCCTCCCCATCCTGCCCTCTCTACTTGTTCTGTCTGTCTCCATCACTTTTCACATGCATCCACCCATCCGTCTGAACTAGAATGAAACCCAGAAGAATCCGTTTTCGATCTACACACACGCACGCACGCACACACACACACACACACACACACACACACACACACACACACACACACACACACACACACACACACACACACAAAAACCGGCTTGAGTTCTGCATTGCATCACTAACAACCTGCTCCTCCTCACCTGTTAAAAGCTCTCAATTGCTCCCAGCGCTGTTCATTTAGTTAACTAAAATATGCTCACCAAATGTTGACCATCTTTATTCACTGACGGCAAAGGAATAAAAACCTACAGACAGTTAACGTCATTGCACATAGGCATTTCATTATGAGGAATAGTGTGGTATATCTGACCTATGAACTCTGTCCTTTAGGTTTCCGTCCATTTTTAATTATGCCCAGCAGGAAATGATACAATAATTAGTCCTCTCTCTCGCCCTACACCTCAACACCAACCAGAGTCAGAGAGATTAGAAGGCATTGTTGGGGAAATTTATTTTCGAAGTTCAGAAGAGCAAAACTCCAGAAACAACATTGTCAGTCAGCTAGTACGTGTGACTAGGAGATGTGGGTTCAAACCCCACTCTGAACTTTACTTTCAAGGCCCATTTCCAGAAGAACAGAACTCCAAATAAGCTATAATATTTTGTCCGAGACCATGTACCATATAGCCTGTCGTTTTTCTTCGATTTCGGCATTTTTCAAAAATCCTCAAAAATGGCGTTTTTAGACATACTATAGTATGTCATTTTTCCTCAACTTCAACATTTTTTGAAAATCCACAAAAATGATGAAAAATGGCGTACTATAGTATGTTGTCCAAGACCATGTACTATAGCCTTTTGTTTACTTCCAAGACACATTTACAGAAGAACAAAACTTTCTCAGTCACCTGGATGGGTGGCTCAGTGAGATCAACAGGTCAACGGCTATCTCGCCGTGAGATGTGGGTTCAAGTCCCACTCAGGGCTTCACTTTCAAGGCCCAATTCCAGTTGTACAAAAGTGGCAAAAAGCCTTGTGAGTTAGCTGGTAAGCTTGGCTAGGTGAGATAGGGCAACACTTACAGTATGTCACTGGGAGATGTGGGTTCGATCCCCACTCAGTACTTTACTTTCAAGGCCTATTTCCAGAAGAACAAAACTGCAAAAAAAAAGCATTGTGAGACAGTTGGCTCGGTGAGATAGGTCAATGCCTATGTGTCTGGGAAATGAGGGTTCAAACATCACACTAAACGTCACTTTCAAGGCCCATTTCAAGAAGAACAAAAATCCGCAGCATGAGTTAGCTGGTCTAGGTGGCTCAGTGAGATAGGGTAACAGCTTTGTGACTGGGAGAAGTGGGTTCAAACCCCACTCTCGACTTTACTTTCAATGCCCATTTCCAGAATAACAAAACTCCCCAAAAACCTCACCAATCAGCTAGTGTAGGTGGCTAAGTAGATAGGTCAATGACTGTGTGACTTATAGATGTAGGTTCAAAGCTCACTCTGGATTTTCTAACATACTATATAGTATATATAGTCATTAGTCCATTTTCTCGATTTAAAAAAAATATATATATATATCTGAAAAACAAATGTACAATGTTTTCGACACCATGTACTATACCTGTCATTTTCTTCAATTTCATCATTTTTCTTTGTTTTTTTTTAAATGATGATTGTCAACATACTATAGCATGACATTTTTTCTTGATTATGACATTTTTCAAAAATCCTCAAAAATGATGCAAAAGGGCATACTATAGCATCTTGTCTGAGACCACGTACTTTAGCATGTCGTTTTCTCTCGATTGCGACATTTTTCGAAAATGCTCAAAAATTATGCAAAATAACCTAATATAATATGTTATCCTATGTTCTATAGCCATTCGTTTTTCTTCAATTTCATCATTTTTCTAAAATCCTCAAGAACGATGTGTCATTTTTTCTTGATTTCGACATTTTTCGAAAATCCACAAATGAAAAATGGCATATTCTAGTATGTTGTCCAAGAACATGTACTATATTCTTTTTTTTTAACTTCCAAGACCCATTTACAGAAGAACAAAACTTCTTGGGAGTATTGTCAGGCACATGTTAGGGGTGGCTCAGTGAGATAGGGCAACGCCTATGAGACTGGTGTGGTGTTGGCTAATGTGGGTTCGAACCCCACTCTAGACTTTATTTCTGGACTTCATTTCCAGAAGAACAAAACTGCAAAAAAAAAGCGTTGTGAGTCAGCTAGCATGGTTTGCTCGGTGAGATAGGTCAAAGCCTAAGGGACTGGGGAATGTGGGTTCAATCCCCACATTTAACTTCACTTTCAAGGCCCATTTCGATAAGAAAAATCAAACAAACAAACAAGAAGCATGAGGTAGCCAGTCTAGGTGGATCAGTGAGATAGGTTAACAACTTTGTGGCTGGGAGAAGTGGGTTCGAACCCCACTCTGTTTTTTACTTTCAATACAAATTTCCAGAAGAACAAAACTAAAAAAAAAAACATTGCCAGGCAGCATACTATAGCATGTTGTCTGAGACCTTGTACTTTAGCCTGGGGTTTTTCTGTAATTAAAAAAAAAATCTATGTCGTTTTTTCTCGATTTCAACATTTTTCGAAAGTCCTGAAAAACTATGAAAAATGGCATACTATAGTATGTCAAAATTTTGAAAAAAATCAAGGCTATAGCTTTACGGTCTTGCACAGCATGCCGTTTTTCATAGTTTTGAGAATTCTTGAGGATTTTCAAAAAAATGTCGAAATTGAAAAAAAAACTAAAAACCCAAGGATATAGCCTTACCGTTTTTCATCATTTTGAGATTTTTGAAAAAATGTTTTGAAAAAAATCGAAATTTCGAGAAAAAAAAACGTAAGGCTATAGCCTTTTACGTTTTTTCATTGTTTGAGGATTTTCGAAAAATGACAAAAAAATGACAAAACTGGCAAAAACGCAAGGCTATAGCCTTACGGCCTTGCACAGCATGCCGTTTTTCATCATCTTGAGGATTTTTGAGGATTTTTGAAAAAATGTCGAAATTTCGAGAAAAAAACGTAAGGCTATAGCCTTACGTTTTTTCATCGTTTTGAGGATTTTCGAAAAATGACAAAAAATGACAAAACTGGCAAAAACGCAAGGCTATAGCCTTACGGCCTTGCACAGCAAGCCGTTTTCATCAATCTTGAGGATTTTTGAGGATTTTCGAAAAAATGTCGAAATTTCGAGAAAAAAACTAAGGCTATAGCCTTACGTTTTTTCATCGTTTTGAGGATTTTCGAAAAATGACAAAAAATGACAAAACTGGCAAAAACGCAAGGCTATAGCCTTACGGTCTTGCACAGCATGCCGTTTTTCATCATTTTGAGGATTTTTGAGGATTTTTGAAAAAATGTTGAAATTTCGGGAAAAAAAACGTAAGGCTATAGCCTTACGTTTTTTCATCGTTTTGAGGATTTTCGAAAAATGACAAAAAATGACAAAACTGGCAAAAACGCAAGGCTATAGCCTTACGTTCTTGCACAGCATGCCGTTTTTCATCATTTTGAGGATTTTTGAGGATTTTCGAAAAAATGTTGAAATTTCGAGAAAAAAAACGTAAGGCTATAGCCTTACGTTTTTTCATCGTTTTGAGGATTTTCGAAAAATGACAAAAAATGACAAAACTGGCAAAAACGCAAGGCTATAGCCTTACGGCCTTGCACAGCATGCCGTTTTTCATCATTTTGAGGATTTTTGAGGATTTTCGAAAAAATGTTGAAATTTCGAGAAAAAAAAACGTAAGGCTATAGCCTTACGTTTTTTCATCGTTTTGAGGATTTTCGAAAAATGACAAAACTGGCAAAAACGCAAGGCTATAGCCTTACGTTCTTGCACAGCATGCCGTTTTTCATCATTTTGAGGATTTTTGAGGATTTTCCGAAAAAATGTTGAAATTTCGAGAAAAAAACGTAAGGCTATAGCCTTACGTTTTTTCATCGTTTTGAGGATTTTCGAAAAATGACAAAAAATGACAAAACTGGCAAAAACGCAAGGCTATAGCCTTACGGCCTTGCACAGCATGCCGTTTTTCATTCATTTGAGGATTTTTGAGGATTTTCGAAAAAATGTTGAAATTTCGAGAAAAAAAACGTAAGGCTATAGCCTTACGTTTTTTCATCGTTTTGAGGATTTTCGAAAAAATGACAAAACTGGCAAAAACGCAAGGCTATAGCCTTACGTTCTTGCACAGCATGCCGTTTTTCATCATTTTGAGGATTTTTGAGGATTTTCGAAAAAATGTTGAAATTTCGAGAAAAAAAAACGTAAGGCTATAGCCTTACGTTTTTTCATCGTTTTGAGGATTTTCGAAAAATGACAAAAAAATGACAAAACTGGCAAAAACGCAAGGCTATAGCCTTACGGCCTTGCACAGCATGCCGTTTTTCATCATTTTGAGGATTTTTTTGAGGATTATCGAAAAAATG
>CM076976.1:13896606-13901606 GCA_039105355.1 Benthosema pterotum
GCAAGCTGTGCAAGACCGTGAGCTATAGCCTTGCGTTTTTGCCAGGCTTCGTCATTTTTCGAAAATCTTTAGAAATCCGCAAAAACGATGACAAACGGTAAGGCTTTAGCCTTGAGTTTTTTTTTTTTTTTTTCGAAGTTTCGGCATTTTTTGAAAATCCTCAAAAATCCTCAAAACGATGAAAAACGGCATGCTGTGCAAGACCGTAAGGCCTTGTGTTTTTGCCAGGTTTCGTCTTTTTTCGAAAATCTTTAAAAATCCTCAAAACGGTGACAAAACGTAAGTCTACAGCTGCGCGTTTTTTCGAAATGTCAACATTTTTCGAAAACCCTAACAAATACTCAAAAAGAAAAATGGTAAGGCTATAGCCTTGCGTTTTTTCGAAATTTTGACATTTTTTGAAAATCCTCAAAAAATCTTAAAAATCCTCAAAACGATGAGAAACGGCATGCTATGCAAGAGCATAAGGCTATAGTCTTGCGTTTTAGTCAGGTTTCGTCACTTTTCTAAAATCTTCAAAAATCCGGCAAGGCTATAGCCTTACCGTTTTTTCAAAATTTCGACATTTTTCTAAAATACAAAGATTATAAAAAACGGCATGCTGTGCAAGACCATAAGGCTATAGCCTTGCATTTTTGCCAGGTTTCGTCATTTTTAGAAAATCTTCAAAAATCCTCAAAACGCTGAAAAACGGTAAGGCTATAGCCCTACCATTTAATGTTAAGGCTATAGCCTTACCGTTTTTTAGAAAATTCGACATTTTTGGAAAACCCTGAAAATCCTCACAACGATAAAAAATGTCATGCTGTGCAAGACCGTAAGGCTACATCCTTGCGTTTTCCCGAGGTTTTCATCATTTTTCTAAAATCCCTCAAAAATCCTTAAAATATGAAAAACGGTAAGGCTATAGCTTGCGTTTTTTTAGCATGCCGTTTTTCATTGTTTTGAGGATTTTTGAGGATTTTTGAAAAATGTCGAAAAAAAAAGAAAAAAGAAAACAAAAACAAAAAACCCAAGGTTAGCCTAGAGCTATAGTACATAGTAGCTTATGGCTATAGTACATGGTCTCGGACGACACACTATGGTATGCTGTTTTTCATCGCTTTTGAGGATTTTTGAAAAAAATGTCGAAATCAAAGAAAAACCAAAGGCTATAGTACATGGTCTCGGACGACCTATTATAGTAAACCGATTTTTGGGTAATGGGCCTTTAGGTGGGTTAGAACGCACATCTTGCAGTCACATAGCCACTGACCTACCTTAATGCACTACCTATACCAGCTTACTGCTTATGCTTTTTTGGAGTTTTGTTCTTCTGGAAAGTAAAGCCGTGAGTGGGGTTTGAACCCACAGCTTTTACTGATATAGCCACTGACCTATCTCACTGAGCCACCCAGACCAGCTGACTTAGTATGCTTTTTTTTAGTTTTCTTCTTCTGGAAATGGGCCTTGAAAGTAAAGTTGAGAGTGGGGATTGAACCCACAATTCCTAATCACATAGCTGTTGACCCAACTCACTGAACTAGCCAAAAGAGTTAATGGCAACTGTTTTTTTTTATTTCTTCTGTAAATGCCTTTCCCAAAGTGTAAGGCTTCAAGAACCCTGCCCTGCTCCCACAATTACATGATGTACTTCTTCCATGTTTCTATGACTTCTTTGTGCATATTGTTCACAATGACTTACCTGCTTGATGCCATGTTATAGGTTCTTTTATTGGTAACAATTAACAAAATTATTGTGTCTGGATAGCTCAGTTAGTAGAGTGCCAAACTCTGGAACATGAGGTTGTGGGTTCAAATCCCACAACTGACAATACAAAGTGTGATACTCCAAGAACCCTTCCCTGCTCCAACAATTACATGTTGTATTTCCTCATTGTTTCTATGGCTTATTTGTGCATATTGTACATGATGCTGTACATGCAGTGTCATGTGATTTTGAAATTTTAGAGTATTGTAAAGGGGCATGCTAAATACCACTAAAATTAAGCCTATTCCAATTCGTCAAAGGGGAGCGCTATATCATTTTTTCTGTAAATCAAACTTGCCTAAAGCAACACAACTGATCATTAAAATACTGAATGTGTTTGCTGTTTCCAAAAGAACTTGCGTCTGTTGGGTGGCCTCATTCGTAGAGTGCATGACTTTGTGGGCTCAAATCTGGGCACTGGCACCTCGGAATATGAATGAAACATACACACAGTGTTGGGAAATATTACTTCGGAAAGTAATATTTGCCATTCATTATCAGTAATATATTACTAATATATTAGTAATATGTCCCAACACTGAAACATACACAATGGCATATGGTCTTCTATGTCTGAAGTTCATCTTTCTATTGCGTATTTGAAAATAGGCCTTGAAATTAAAGCCCTGAGCGGGGTTTGAACCCACAGCTTCTCATGACATAGCTATTGACCTATCTCACTGACCTACCTACACCAAGTCATTGACATTGCTTTTTCCAGTTTTGTTCTTCTGGAAATAAGCCTTGAAAGTAAAGCTATGAGTGGTGTTTGAATGCACAATTCCTGTCACATAGCTGTTGACCCAACTCACTGAGCTAACCAAATGAGTTAACAGCAACTGTTTTTTTATGTTCTTTGTAAATGGGCCTTGAAAGTAAAGCACTGAGTGGGGTTTGAACCCACAGCTTCTAGTGACATAGCCATTGACCTATCTCACTGAGCTACCTACACTAGCTCATTGACACTGTTTGTTTTTTGCAGTTTGGTTCTTCAGGAAATGGTCCTTGAAAGTAAAGTCAAGAGTGGGGATTGAACCCACAACAGCTAGTCTCATAGCTGTTGACCCAACTCACTGAGCTAACCAAATGTGTTAACAGCAACTGCTTTTTTAATGTGTGTTCTTCTGTAAATGGGCCTTGAACGTAAGGCCGCAAGTAGGGTTTGAACCCATAGCTTTCAGTGACATAGTCATTGACCATTGACCTATCTTACTGAGCTACCTACAGCAGCTCATTGACACTGTTTCTTTTTTGCAGTTGTGTTCTTCTGGAAATGGGGCTTGAAGATAAAGTCCAGATTTTGCGAGAGGAGTAAGCATGTGGAACTTGTTTCCACATGCTCCTTGACTAATGAGAAATAATTGTGTCACTTTGACCACTAAGTTCCACCCTCGGATTGCTGAATTGTGCATATTGTTCATATTGCTCTGTTTGATGCCGTCGTATGGGTGGTTTCAACAACAACTTAGACAATTGCTGTGCCTGGATAGCTCAGTCAGTAGAGCTTCAGTCTTTGGAACGTAAGATTGTGGGTTCAAGTCCCACTACTGACAATGCAAAGTGAGGGTCTCCAATAAAGAAATAATGTCTTCACTTTGCTTCTACATGACTAAATGCATGTTCAGGGGCCACATAGTCTACTATAATCGGACTTTAAGACACTTGTTTGTGGAAATTCTTCTTAATAAACACATGCATGCCACTTCACAATTAAAAATACCCTGTCACAATGCCAAGCTCTTTCTCTTAATTTCAGACGACCATTTTCTATGGCTCATTGTGGATATTTTGGTATTTGCTTATTGCAAGACTGCTTGATGCCGTATTATTATTTGATTCAATACTACCAACAAACAACATGCAGTGTGGCAATACAAATGGCTCGATTGTAAAGCAAATGACTCCCAACCAAAAGGTCCTGAGTTCAAATCCGAGTAAGAGCACCTGTAAATAATGCATTTTCAGGAACCCTGTGCAATATTACATGGTCTTCCATTTCGCAAGATCAGTTTTCCTGTTTTTATGGCTTATTGCACATATAGTGCTATTGGCAAATTGCAACACTGCTTGGTGCTTTCTTATTATTTGATTCATCACAACAAGAAACAGCATGTAGGTCGCCGATATGAATGGATCAATTGTAAAGCAAATGACTCCCAATCAAAAGGTCCTGAGTTCAAATCTGAGGCAGGACACCTGCAAGTCATGTGGTCTTCTACTTCTAAGTTCATGTTTCTGTGTAACCCAGAGTGAAACTCAATATTATGTTTCTATGTGTAACCCAAACTCAACGTAATGGCACCAACTCAGTGGCCTTGTGGTTAGAGTGTCAGCCCTGAGACTGGGAGGCCGGGGTTCGATTCCCGGCCGGTCATACCAAAGACTCTAAAAATGGGACCAAATGCCTCCCTGCTTGGCACTCAGCATCAAGGATTGGATTGGGGTTAAGACCATGTGTCATACTAGCATCATGTCCAGGCTCCTGCCCTATGGGCCTCATGGCTCGGCCTGACATCATGGCTAGGCAAGGCTTACTTAGTTTTTTTTAATGGTGGTTGTCACTATTCGGCCATGTTGGTTTTTGACACTATTTGACTGTCACTATTCGGCCATGTTGTCAATAAATGTGTGTTCACATTTAAGAAACTCATGAAACTCAAAAGTTTCTTCAAATCGGCCATCTTGAAACCAGTTCCATCATTCCCTATGGGGATTATGTCATTTTGAAGAAACTTCCTGTTCCTTCTAAGAGCCTACATGAAACCAAACTAAAATATAGCTGCGAGCAGCAATAAAACGGGACCAAGTTCACATGTAGCACGGTTCATGCAAATTGATCAAAAATCCAGGCAGAAAATCAGGCATGAGCATTTTTTCAAACTGCTTAAAATGGCGGACACTCTGGGGGTGGAGCTTACCGGTCAAAGTAACAGATGTGTTCCACATGAATCAAGGGACACGTAGAAACAAGTCCCATGATTTCTGGCCAAACGAGGCCTGAGTTATGCTTGTTCAAATGTTATAGTTTCAAAGAATTGTTATAGCGCCCCCATTTGAGCAATTGGAGTAAGACTGGTTTTATTGGTATTTGACATCCCCCTCTACAAAACTGTAAAATATCAGAAGCAGATTACGCTGCATGTGTAGATTAGGGGCATTAGAATCATTTTCACAAACAAGCAATTTTCATTGGCTCATAAAAACAATCTTTTCACTTAAAACAAAATTCACACCTATTTTCATATTTGTA
>CM076976.1:13906606-13916606 GCA_039105355.1 Benthosema pterotum
ATATTATTTTCATTGTTGAACTTGAAGTTAGGTAGTATGCCTTCCTTGAAATAAGACGGTTGGTTTTGATATTATTTTCGTTGTTGAACTTGAAGTTAGGTAGTATGCCTTCCTTGAAATAAGACGGTTGGTTTGTCCCAACAAAAGGAAAAGGCTAGGATTGTGGGTGTTGGATTTGGTCCTTCAGGTATAGAGAGTTGAAGTAAAGCATAATTAAATTAAAACAAATAAAACAATGTAATGCTGCAGAGAGCTCTGTCCTTTGATCAGTTGTTTCAGTACAGTCAGGTTATGCATATACTGTCATGCTTGAATTAGGCATAGCATAATTTTTTTTAACTTATTTTTGGAATAGTATGTTTTTTCGCAGGAAGAATAAATCTACATAATGTAAAAGCTTTGCTTTGTCAATAACTTCTTTTGAAGCCAGACAGAAAGGAGATAGTACAAAGGCCGTCACTGACAGGACAGAAGACTCGTGTCTCCATATTCTAAACATTTTGTGTATTTGCATAGGTCCTACTTAGTCTTAGGCGGTATTGATTTTTAATATTGTTATTGATAACGTGTTAATTAGCTCGATATTCGATATTCCCGGTATTGACCACAAGATGGCAATGGCATGCATTCAGAGTCGGACACGTTCCACCAGTCACGTAGTTCTCAGAATTGCGACATTGAGGGGTCAGAAAATTAGCGCTCTGCTGTTCAAGCAGACTAAATAGGGAAAAACTGGAGTTGGAAATACATTGTTTCCCAAAAGCCTAGCCCAAATAAGGGCTATTTAGGCATGTGTGTAAAATTATAATTGTTTGTAAAGTTACAATTAAAAGCCTCGTTGCTCATAGTTTAATAGAATACAGTATAATGTCGGTATTTGACAATATTCGGTATTCGATATTTTTATACACCCAACGATATTACTCGGTATTGATTTCCAGTATTGCGATAAACGGTAATACCGATATATTGCCCAAGAGTTGTCTTACTTCATCATACCACACCACCATCATCCACCATCCTCCAAATACTTTCACCAAAGTCTGTTAGTTAAGGGAGCGCTCAGTATGTTCATTTGGACGGCACGCAAGTAGCAGGAGGGTGGGCGAGGCGAGGATTGACCTTTTTTGTCTGTCGGGTTACAACTTGCGGATCGGACGGTGCAGAGGTGGTTCAAGCAAACTTCGCAGAAACTTCTCTTGTGGCTCAAGTTCGCTGGGTGGTTAGTAACTAACTGACGTCACTCACTGGTGAAAGTACAAAAAGGCACTTCATGATTTGGACATAAGAGATTCCCTCCTGCAAGAACCACTGAAGGAAAAATTCATAGGAGTGACAGTGAGAGACCACACACACACACACAAACGAGCACACACTTCCATGCAGAGAACTAGCTACAGCAGCTGTGTGTGGTTCATTTTTAATGTCGCACTATTTGATATACTGCTCTGCTGCCTGGCTGTAAAACACTATTGAATATTAATAGGGAATAATATTGTGCACACATAGGATTGGATGTTGAGGTAGTGTGTCGAGACCCTTCCTCTCCGCATGGGGGGATATAAAAGCGGATGAAGGGCACATCAATTATTCTGTGCTTAGCGCAGAGACATATAGGCCTACAAAAAAAAGAAATAACGAAAGGAAAATGAGCGCTACGCCTGATTTATAACAGCAGGGGAAAAGAGTACTCACACAGGGAAAAGTATCGCTACTGCAATGTAGATGTAATCTGTAACCAGAATTAATAGAAATATACTTGAGTAAAAGTAGTATTGGAGTTCAGCCAGTGGCATCATTGGGATGGAATAATCCCAGCTAATAGAAACCACAGGTGTGAAATTCCTGAAAATTTGAAAATGATAATGAATATATAACAAAAATATCTTCCTAATGATGATGTCAGTCAGTACAGTACTTTAATGTACTTAGTTACTTCACACCACACATTACCAGCACACAACACCACTGCCATGCAATTCAATTATGACTGAGGCATTTAATTCCACCCTGAAACACACACACACGCGCGCGCACACACACACACACACACACATTCTTACATATGTTAACTACTTAGGACCACTCCAAAAAAATGGACTATTGCTATCCTTTTTAGGACCACCCTTTCTAGACATTGTAGAGACATATGAATTACACTCCTGAACATGAAAAAAAATCTATTTTAATACAATCACCGCAGATTGTATTAAAATTCATTTTAGAACATTCTAGATATTAACAATTTTACCCTACTTGTTAGGACCAAGAGTGGTCCTAACAAGTATAGTCAAATTGTTAACATTGTAGAAACATTGTAGAAGCTAATACCTTTTGTTAACGTAGATGTATTGGCTCTTATGAGTTTAATCATGTTTGTAAATACATCGAAGATGCAAATATACTCCACTACAAGTGGTTGCCTTGGCCTGGAAGAGAGGTCATCAGGTGGTCTCCAACCTTCGTAGAGTGTTTCGACCCTTGCCCACGACACTCTCCAGTTGGCTGGTCAGCAGTGATTGGCCAGATCACTGCCCCTCTCCTCCAGGCTACATGTTTCTATGTACTAGAAGGTCTTTTTTTCCAGGACTTGTGTTCTGCAACGTTAGAGGGACACCCCTTTCCACTAGTGCTACGAAGATGTAATAAACACCAAAAAATATTATTTGAGCTCTACAAGACAAATCTCACTTCAAATGTTGAATACACACAATAGAACTCAAAATATAGCCACCTGACATGATGCTGTATTAGGAGGACAAAAGATAATGAGTTGCTTAGCTCCGCCCATGACACAAATGGTAATTGTCAGGACTATCTTGATTTGTATGGACCATGGCTATACAACACACTTACAAGACATACAGGTGAATTAAAGGGTCAAACATGAATAAATGGGACATGCATTCAAAGTGAAATATACTGTAGACACCGTGCTATTCAAAGCTGCTATTCATCCCATGGTTTTGAGGCAGTACATGATGAGCGTTCAGGCAGACTAGTCTGGTCCTGAATGCCCCAAAAAATGGTGGCTGATGACATTTAGACCTTAAGCAAGGTCCAATTCTGCCACTGTGACACTGTGGCCAAGTGACACTGTGCTGAATGCATTTTGCCACATGCCAAGTGATACAAGTGACCGTTTTGTCAGAAATTGAGTAATTAGCAAGTAAAACCCCAAATTAACAACAGTTAAAAAAAAGAAAAGAAAAATCAAATAGCTTTAATTTTGATATTTAATGTACATAATGGGTTAACCCCTTGGTTAGTCCTTTAGGAGGGCTGTTTGTCCACCGCTCATGTCTCTTCCATGTCCGGCGTTGGGAGTCTGGTGCAACGCACAGGTCCTGTGCCTCCTGGTGAGACGTAGGAGGGGCACGGACAGGTGTCAAACCACAGAGCCTAGTCCCTCCACGCATCAGAACCTCCCAGTTTTGGCGGAGTATTTCAGGGGCGGTGGATTGGACGGCCTTGGCCTTTCCCTTGTGGGATTGATCAGGGGTAGCTACTGGGACGTGAGTCGGGGTGTCATGAACCCCGGCTGGGTCACCTGAGTGAGGGGTATGATGTTCGAGAGACCCAAAACCCCAATGAGCTTAGGATACATCACTGAAGACACGTCCCAGGTTGCATCCATTCGATGTATTAAAAAAACCTTTCTATATGATTTTTATGAGCCAAATTCATTTCTGCCATATGCCAAGTGATACAAATCCCCATTTTAATCTAATAATCTAATCTAATAATTAGGATAATGAATAACTAAAATAGAAATTGGTCTAATTCTGATAAATTGTACTTAAGTTGTTTTAAGTTGTTTCTATATGATTTTGATGTGCTGAAACCACTCTGCCATATGCCAAGTGATATGAGGCAGATTTTTTTTCTGGAAACCAAGCTCACAGGGCTTTTATAAGATGTGCCTGTAGGCCACTAAAAGTATAGACCTATTCCATTTCATGGTGATTATGCAATACAGCAAAAAATCATAAACAACAAAAGTACATCAAAAATTATAGCCAATTTCCAATTTTCGTAATTGCTTATTATAACTACTAAATTTCTAACAAAACCGTCACTTGTATCACTTGACATACGGCAGAAATGGATTCAGGACATCAAAACCGGACACTTTTGCCTGTGACCAAAAAGAGAGATTTAAGACTTACTTATGAGCTTGTAGATTGTTTCTTAGATTTACTTTGACTTATTAATGAAGTTACTTTAGAGAAAATCATTTCATTTTGAATTTGATAAACAATTTTAATAATTGAAAAAACAATTTTAATAACTGAGAAAAACAAATAAAAATAATAAAGGAAACAACAAACACAATAATAATGAGGGTAATAATAATAATAATTAACAATTATAAGGGTAATAATAATAATGGGACCACATTTTTTTATCTTCCCAGGGGAGAAATTTGTCTAGCATTACATGCACATTACAATATGCCTCCAATTTAGGCAAATCAGACGCTCTTAAAGGGGTATTTCACTTTCAAAAAAAACGTTTTGTCTTTTTATGGTCTACTCAGTTCCATGCACATTAACCCCTTTATATACTGATCTCCCCCAAATCCAATAAAATACACATTTTGAGAGATAAATGCATTTTCCTCCAGTTTGCTTAACAAAACAGCTATAGTACCTGAATGTTCAGATGGCACTTGCCTGGAAAGCTTCACACAAAAAGGATGAGGAGAGTGTGGTAGTCAGACCTTAAGAGTGAAGTATAGCTACAATGGAGTCAGTGCTGCCATTTGGGGCCAATACATTGACCCTTTGAGATCACAAGCTTCTGGGCTAGAAACATTGTTAATAGGAGGAGATATGTATATGATAGGTTACTTCTTGCTGATCCCTGCTGGCTGACCTGGTATTATAATCAGAGTACCTAGTAGTAAAAGAATAGGTAGACATCAATGGCAATGACAACTGCGTCAGCCGCATCCCTTCCGACCTGGAATGACATTGTCAATGTTGACATGGCTTTTTAAACTTGTATTCCACCCTCTGTGAACATCACAGTTAAGAATGGTGCCATTGCATAGGCCTACACATGACCATTGAATAGATAGAATTTAGTTAATATACTTCTGGCAACTGGTGTGACAACTCGTGTGATGACCACATTCATGAGTTTGATTTAAGCATATTTGCATGAATTGAAATTCCAAAACCAAATAGACAAACGATAGGAAGCGCTTGTTGTCTTTAGACGGACCACCCTGGAGCTATTCAGTCACTGTCCTATGCATGTGGGCGGTGCTTCAAAGCACCCACACGGCTAGGGTTTGTTGGTAAATCAAGCGCTCCCTTCCCCAGGTCATCTTCACAATACAGTGGAAAGAAATAGCGCACCTGGGTTTGTTATTATCTGATTCAAGGTGTGGAGTATTGGGACTAAGAGTTTTAGAATCAATCATACACAGCACTTTGACATACACATGAATTATAAGGACATTTTAAGAATTATCAGGACCTTCTGGCAGTCAAATTTGGGCATGAACGGATGAATATGCATCATCATCATCATCATCATCATCATCAATACTATAATTCAGAAAATGTCTGTCTGAATGTCTGAAACCGCCATTACTCCTCGCTGGCTGCACCAATCGCTCACACGGTTTCACACGGTTGTTAACCATAATATTAGGAAGAGACTGACAAAGCCCTTTTTTCAAAATTAACGCATTATATTGGATCACCACATCATACATATATGGGGATACTCTGACCTCACGCACCATGGTTTGATTATGTTTGAGTCACCACGTCATACCTATATGGGATACTCTGACCTCACGCCCCAGGGTTTCATTATGTCTGAGTCACCACATCATGCCTATTATGGGGATACATGTGACGTAGTGCTTTGTAGACGTAAAGCTTCATAGACGTAATAGGGAAATGTAGCAGTGCTGAAGACGTGTCCCAGATCACAAATACAACGGGCACAAACGGCATGATAGACATTTTAACAGGTAGTTAATTAATAACACATTCCACAAATAAAATGCATAATTGTGCATTAGATACTATACAACTCTATTTCGGGTGGATGTTTTTGTATTTCTGGCATCAGGGGGTTAATAACTACAAAATGTCAAAGGGATATTAGCAGGCACCCTCTTGAATTCTTAAGAGGTTGCCCTAAGCTACAAGACTCGGTTCAGCCCAAAAACAGCGCGCCGGCTCCCAACTAAAGTATATGGGAATGCTAAAGAACATATTAAACCATTGATTAGTGCTAAAATATGAGAAAACAAAGGATTGCTTTCCAGAAAGGCACACTTTTCAATATGTGAAGACACAAATTGTCTACAACATAACATCTGCCCATGATAAACATCTCTCACTCTTCATTGGCAATTTTAGAACCTCATACAGGTTCAGCATAATAGCTTCTTCACTTGGACAGGATACCACCAAATATGACTAAATTCAATAGACTATGCTGAGCTAATATTGTTCTGCTAAAGACATGGAGAAGTTGGAAGAGTTACACAACAACACTGCTCTAACAGGGAGACAGCATATGTTAGGATGTTGATATTTGCCTTATAATTTACTAATAGACATAGATACTAGAAATTGAGATTGATACTGGGGCAATGTAAGATTACCAAAAAACACACATTAATGCACCTGCATGGGTTTTGTCCAGACTGCTTCAACCAACCAAAAGATTTAGGCAGTTTGCCTGTAGAGTGCAGGGTCGTTAATTAGGCTGCATTGCTTAATTAACGACCCAACCATTGCAGTATGGGGGAAGGGCAGCAGTTGAACTGAGCTTACAGAACTACAGCAGTGAATTGTTCTTACAGGTGAAAGACAAAATCAGAGTATCCTGTTATTGCATCATACTGATTTTTGCCTCACACAAACATCTATTCTAATCACATAGTATACGTGTATTTAAACTGGCTAAAATAAACATTGATATGAACTGTTTTGGATATGTGATATAGTAGTGATTCTTGTAGCTGGGAGTCACTTCTTAAGAAATCAAGAGGGTGCCCACTGATATGCCTCGGGCATTTTTAATTATTAACCCCTAATGTCCAAAATATAAAAAAAAAATCCATACAAAATACAGTTGTATGGTATTTAATGCAAATTACTTGGTCTAAATGCATCAAATTTATCATTATATAGTGTTTGTGAATATGGATATGCACAAAGTATATGATTATTAATTATTGAATTGTTAATTAATGCACATTAACCCCTTTATGTACCGATCTCCCGCAAATCCAATAAAGACTCGGTTCAGCCCAAAAACAGCGCGCGGGCTCCCAACTAAAGTATATGGGAATGCTAAAGAACATATTAAACTAGTGATTAGTGCTAAAATATGAGAAAACAAAGGATTGCTATCCCGAAAGGCATACTTTTCAATATGTGAAGACACACATTGTCTACAACATAACATCTGCCCATGATAAACATCTCTCACTCTTCATTGGCAATTTTAGAACCTCATACAGGTTCAGCATAATAGCTTTTTCACTTGGACAGGATACCACCAAATATGACTAAATTCAATAGACTATGCTGACTAATATTGTTCTGCTAAAGACATGGGGAAGTTGGAAGAGTTACACAACAACACTGCTCTAACAGGGAGACAGCATATGTTAGGATGTTGATATTTGCCTTATAATTTACAAATAGACATAGATACTAGAAATTGAGATTGATACTAGGGCATTGTAAGATTACCAAAAAACACACATTAATGCACCTGCATGGGTTTTGTCCAGACTGCTTCAACCAACCAAAAGATTTAGGCAGTTTGCCTGTAGAGTGCAGGGTCGTTAATTAGGCTGCATTGCTTAATTAACGACCCAACCATTGCAGTATGGGGGAAGGGCAGCAGTTGAACTGAGCTTACAGAACTACAGCAGTGAATTGTTCTTACAGGTGAAAGACAAAATCAGAGTATCCTGTTATTGCATCATACTGATTTTTGCCTCACACAAACATCTATTCTAATCACATAGTATACGTGTATTTAAACTGGCTAAAATAAACATTGATATGAACTGTTTTGGATATGTGATATAGTAGTGATTCTTGTAGCTGGGAGTCACTTCTTAAGAAATCAAGAGGGTGCCCACTGATATGCCTCGGTGAAGTCTCGTTAATAATCAATATTCATAAAACTACACGTATATTTAAAAGTAGGTATATTCAAGCACATCTCTATGTTGTAGGGTAATTAGGGCTATTTCATTCAGCTGTCTGGGAGCAGTGGGAGGTGAAGATCTTGGGCCCCCCATCTGTAACTAAGGTGTGACCTCTGATTAGAATTCCCATTGTTCTAAGACGCTCCAACCTGGAGCCATGGCTACATTTGTGAGACAATAAGGCGAGACGAGACAATAAGGTTGTTGACATAACAAAGGACATATGATCAAGGGATTTGATTTGAATGTGTGATTGTACTTTGCATCAGTTCAAAGAGCATATGGCGCCAGTTGGCGTCTGGGTAAATGCGTATTCTGTTGTAAAAATGTATAAGAACCCCATGTCATGTTGTGATCGAGAGTCAGTCTGTGTGTCACCACGCCGGTGCACACACGTGTTGGTCTGGGCCCTCCGGCCCAGGCATACACTGCCTGCTGTAACACTTTGCTGCCGATGCTCTGAATAAACGCAATCCATCTGAACAACATCACTGCTGCCTGTAACTCCATTCTTCTCCGATCAACTAGGCTTTTCTATGTTTTTGGCTTGTGTATTACAAAAAATACACTTCATTTGGTGCATTGGCCGGTCGGATTGATGTGGACTCTTTCCACGTCAGGCGAGCAGAACCCGTGTCTTCTGAAAGTGGCAGGCGAGGAGAAGACGAATAGAACCAGCGGACCTTCATTTTTCAGTCTAATGAGCAGTATTTTTGATCGGCGACGGAGTGCGGAGTTTGCTGTCCTGTCTGCGAGCGGAGGATCGCCCAGATGCGCAACTGGGTGCTTTCAACGCGGCGAGATGACGGCGGGGGACCACCAGCGAGGAGTGCCGACCGAGCCAGCATCGCCGGATCATCAATCAGTCGACGGGTTGGTGAACTGCGGCGCGCAGGACGAGGGCCGTCATGGCCAAGCGAGGGGATTCTTCTTCATCATCTCAACGTGGACGGGCCGGACGGGGCAACAACGATGGATGGAAGCGCACGCGGCCCAGCGCGGCGCACGGCTGGCATATAGGAGAGTGCACGCTCCTTTCGTCTGCTTGGCGTGGCGTGGTGGCGGCGGCGGCGCGCCGGGGATCCAGCTGGCCGGCGGCGGGGTCTCCACGTGGGGAGCAAGTTCTCCATGCGGCGCGTAGAGCAGCAGCAGCGCGGGACTGATCCACCAAGCTTGCGGCCTTCACGGGAACCCGCGAGGGGGTCCGTGGATGAAAACTACGTGGACGAGGCCTTCTTTTTCTTTCCCAACTCATTGGACAAAATGAGTTGGGGGGGGGAGATGATAGTGTTTTCAGATGGACATGGACTGCACAGAAAAATACCGGAGGAAAACATCTCCCGCTAAGATCCGTGTTCTAACCGGACACTTCCAGGTAAAGGAAAGGAACAGTTAAGCTGCAAGAAAGAAGATTTTCCGTTGTTTTAGGTCGAAACTATTTAAGACGTAATATTCCTTGTAGTTTTCGATTTCATAATTGTGCGTTTTGTGAGTCTAAAGTCAACGTAAATGAGAAGGCAAATGTTGATTTATATATGTTATTTGTCGTGCTAATTAGAAACATTGACTAAAACGGCCTATTTTAATCAATGCGGCGATATTGCCTAAATATGAAGAGAATTTGTGAGTTATTAATAATTAGACTCTGGCGTTTTAAATGTGGTTATACGTCCTGCTCGCATCTACTATGTGAGATTACGACAGCAGAGTTTAATCCGTTATAAACCCGTTTATTATTCATATTCTAAAAAATGTTCTTTGTGAGAGTTAAAAGGCGACAAACGTCTTGTCTAAATGTCA
>CM076976.1:13921606-13946606 GCA_039105355.1 Benthosema pterotum
CATAGAAGCTTGTGGTCTTACCTTGTGGTCTTACCTTTGCCTTGGCCAGCACCGAGTATAGCAACAAATACTCAAAACTGTACTGTTTCTGCTATGCTATACTTTTTTTGTTCCTTTTTTCCCTCTCTATGTTTTCAGCCGTCCATGCGATTGTGTGTGGTGGGAGGGGCAGGGGATTGATTTTTATTTTTGCTTTTTTCCAAACTATGTCCATTTGACTCTGAGCCACTTAGCTGAGAACGGTCTAACCCATCCCTCAATTGTTTATTTGACCATGACGGCTGTACTCTTGTATAATTCATTTTATATCATTTTATTTTTCTAAAACCTGTCTTGATGGTCTTGATTCCTATGTCGTTTATACTTTTTATTATTGATTTTTTTAACGAAACTTTAATAAAACTCTATACGTGGTATGACAGTTCAGTGTTAAATGAGTGGTATTCCCTTACCAAAAAACAAAATCATAAAAGTTTAATAATACGTTTCTGCCTGACCACAACGTTATATTCTCACACTTCCTAAACAGCCTTTTCCTAATGTTTGTGTGCGTGACTTTGCGCTTTGCACTTTTTTTTTTGTACAGACGCTTGTAAACATTGTCAGCTGTGGGTTTGTGGTTTGGTTTTATGGGCTTGTTTCATAATGTCGTTTAAACCAGCGGTTCTTCTCCAGAACCTTTTACATGTCAAGGAGTCCCAGATTAACACTTACACCACCCAGAATGGAGATCTACAGTACGTCTTTTGAAGCTTAATATGAAAATGTTTGGTTCCGGTTTTGTGTTGTTGTGTGTGTGTGTGTGTGTGTGTGTGTGTGTGTGTGTGTGTGTGTGTGTGCGTGTGCGTGCGTGTGCGTGTGTGCGCGTGCGTGCGTGTGCGTGCGTGCGTGTGTGTGCGTGCGTGTGTGTGTGTGTGTGTGTGTGTGGACCCACCTAGCACGGTGACGGTGGCGCGGGCGGTGCGGACAGGCATGGTGAAGATGGAGCAGGTGTATTCTCCCTCATCAGACAGCTGCACGTCTCCGATGGTGATGGAGAGCTCCGTTGGGGTGGAGCGGTGCAGCTGGATCCTGTTGTCTCTCAGCGCTGGATGGATGGAGATGAGAGGAGAGGAGAGGCAACACACACAATTTACCATACAGTATATTGGCAACATGGCTGCCCGTCCCGCAGACAACATGCAGCTCCCACCCACCCACCTCACTTAATGCAGCCCCCGAAGCTTAATATTGGAATACTGATTGCATTATTGATTTCAGCTGTTCCAACTCCAAATGTGGAAATGTGAACAAAAGAAAGAAAGAAAGAAAGAAAGAAAGAAAGAAAGAAAGAAAGAAAGAAAGAAAGAAAGAAAGAAAGAAAGAAAGAAAGAAAGAAAGAAAGAAAGAAAGAAAGAAAGAAAGAAAGAAAGACGGGATGAAAATAGCTAATATACAAGATCAACACGTTGACACTTTATCTGTTTGTAGATCTGCTATTTGCACTATAACTTGGGTTCCTGGGCAGACATCAACGTTCTCATTTGGGTCGTGAGCTGAAATGTTTGGGAACCACCGGGTTATAGGCCACAGACCCACATAACTCATACCCTGACTCCTCCAGATGGGGCAGTACTCCCTACTGCCCCATTTGACTGGGGCAGTACTCCCTACTGCCCCATTTGACTGGGGCAGTCCTCCATACATAACTCAGAGCTATAGCCCTGAACAGGCCATAACAACAGGTGCATAAGGGAGTGCACAAACAGAACCAAATGGAACCTTAGAATTGATTCCATTTGCGTACAGAGTTCTCCTGCATAGTTGTTTATTTTCCGCTTGATGTACGGTTTGTAATTTGCCCTTGTTTTTCCCCTGTTTGGCACTTTGGTCAATTCCGGCTCTGTGAAATGTGATATACAAATAAAGCTGGATTTGATTTGATAGTGTCGTAGTAAATTAAAGTGTTATAAATACTGTATTCTAAAGAAAAGATGGAGACTTGACAGTGAGTAATTTGGTATTAGGGAGGGTGTTTTAAAAAGATCAAACATTTTCCACGGACAACAGCAAGTCTTCGACACATTTGTCTGTGTACGGACATATTGATGACCTCTGGAGCGAGCGGCTGACTAGACTCTTTGCCAGACGATCGGAGATCCCAGGCTGGTCACAGGTCTGGGGAAATCACGGTAATTTAATGGACTCGGGCCCAGCGTTAACACGCCGACACCTCGCCCACTGCTCTGAGAAAACCAATCCTGACAACCATCATGGAGGAAAGTCTCCCTGGTGTCTCTGCATTGGTCCTGTGCAGCTGTTCACTTTAATTAATTCCTGGAAAGTTTCAGCCCGTTTCGTGGGATTGAGATTTCACAAGATCCATCAGCAGGCGGATTTATCTGAACTGACTGACTGACTGACTGACTGACTGACTGACTGACTGACTGACTGACTGACTGACTGACTGATTGCATTTTTCCAGCACTGATGAAACCCAAACATCCAACAGAACAGGGACGAAGGAAGGGAAATGTACAGAGGAGGAGGGAGGAAGGGAGGGAGGAGGAAGGTGTGAGGATCACGTGTGTCTGGTCGAAAAATAGCAGAGATGTGAGAAACAGCACAGCACAACGTGAGAGAGAAACAGAGGAGGGGAGAGGAGGGGACGCAGAAATTAAGAGTGAGAGATGTGAGGAGACGAGTGGCAATTGGAATGGGAGGGGGAAAGGATGCAGGGGACCAAAAAAACACAACTGGGGAGGGTTGTATGGGAGAGAACAGAGAGAGAGAGAGAGAGAGAGAGAGAGAGAGAGAGAGAGAGAGAGAGAGAGAGAGAGAGAGAGAGAGAGAGAGAGAGAGAGAGAGAGAGAGAGAGAGAGCAGAGGCGAAGAGGAATGGAAGAGAAGATAAAAGACATAAATGGCTTGGGCATCAACTATAGAAAAACAGCTCTGAGAAAGAGAGAGAGAGAGAGCGGAGGAGGAAGAGAGGAGATGATGATGATGAAATGCTAGGAAACAATTCATTTAGCTGATAGCGTTGACCTCTACTGTGTTGTCAGCCATGATTGCTGTCTGTCTGTGTCCTTCTCTAAATGTTTCTCTGCGAGTGTGTGTGTGTGTGTGTGTGTGCGTGTGTGTGTGTGTGTGTGTGTGTGTGTGTGTGTGTGTGTGTGTGTGTGTGTGTGTGTGTGTGTGTGTGTGTGTGTGTGTGTGTCATTCGTACGTGCATGCGCGTGTGCACGCATGCCCGTGTGCAGTGTGCACACGGGCGTGCGTGTGCATGTGAGATAAGACGGAGAATTTGTGTGCACACAAGTGCGACGGAAGAAAAATGTGTCCCTGTGTAGTGTATACGTGTCGCTTGTGTGTGTGTGTGTGTGTGTGTGTGTGTGTGTGTGTGTGTGTGTGTGTGTGTGTGTGTGTGTGTGTGTGTGTGTGTGTGTGTGTGTGTGTGTGTGTGCGCGCGCGTGCGCTCACGTGCGCACATACTGTATGTGTGTGCCTGAGGGGATCACATCATGGGACCTTGCAACCATATTACAAATACACCAAGGCTATGCATTACATTAGAATTGATACATGCTTCCATGTGTGCAGAGGAGGACCACTGTGTACTGCATGCATGCATTCTGAACTCACACAGTCTGTCTGTCTGCCGCTCTATGTGTCTGTCTAGAGGTCTCAATGGTCACTTAGATATCCGTATCCGTTTCTCTGATATCCTCCATCTCTCTGCCGCGTGTTGGCCCGTCTGTTTATCTCTGTCTGTCCATTCCCCCTTGGCCATACCTACCTGCCTGTCTGCATGCCGGTCTGTCTGTCTGTCTGTCTGTGCGTGTGTGCGTGCGTGCGTGTGTGTGTGTTTGTGTGTCTCTCGCTCTCTTTCATTCTTTGGGGTGTTTTTCAGCATTTTATCCCACATCGCTTTATCTTCATGCTTTATCACTGAGCAAGGTCACTGCATTCATCTTCATGAGCTCCCCTGCGCATACTCGCTCTGCGTTTGTACGTGCGTGTGTGTGCGTGTGCGTGCGTGTGTGTGTGTGTGTGTGTGTGTGTGTGTGTGTGTGTGTGTGTGTGTGTGTGCGTGCGTGCGTATGTGCGTGCATGTGTCCATCAGCCCTGCCTGGGTGCCCTCTGGACCCTGCACACCGCTATCAGTCTCCTTAATTCTGCTCTCCTCTCTTTCATCTTCCTCCCTCCTCCTCTTCCTCCTCCCCTCCCATCATTTCCTCTCCTCCTCCTCCTCCTCTCCCACCCTGACCGCTCCTTTCATCCGTCTCTGTCCAGGGACCTGCACACAGGCGCTCAAGGGGGGCACTTTTGGACCAACGTAGGAAAAATAACGGATTTACAAGCTCGCAGCACGTCGATTCCATACGTGTTGAGAGCTCGCAGATCAGCTATTTTCGGGGTGCAACCCGGAACTCTAGTTAGTGAAATTGTGGTGTAAAACATGAATTTCTAAACAAGGTTTCAGTGCAAAATACAGCATTCAAGTTCAGGAGAGGGGAAGGGAACTTGTTTTACAGACAGCTAAAGGGCGGGGGCTGACGTCTATGTGTGCACGTCCCTGTTGTATGCTTGCAGTAGTAGTGGACCACGTACCAACGCTGTTTACTGCGGGTAAAAGTAATAAAAACAGCCACATATAAAGTGTTACATGCAAAAGTTTGAAATTAAACATGTACTTGAGTAAAAGTAGAAAGGTAAAGGTATCAGTACCCAAAATAAAAGTACTAAGTTGTGCAGAACTGCATATGCATACTTAAACTATAGTTTAAGTATGCATCTGCACAACTTAGTACTTAGGCCAAAGTCATTTTTTGAAGATTTAATGAATTTATTTTATTTTTTGCCTAAGTCAGCTCCTCATGCGTCATGACCCTGACTGGCCACCTCTGGTAAAGTCACCAAAGTCCTAATTGAAGAGAATCATGCTGATCCCACACCCCTTTTTATTAAGAGCATGACTTAGGCCAAAATTATACACACAATTTTCATATACGGTACATTTAAGTGGGATGGATATATTTACTTTTATGTCCGGAATCTGGATACCCTAGATGAGATGTACTGGAGCCTATGGAAAGTAGGCCTACTGAAAAATAGAAATACTACAGTAAAATTGTACTTAAAGGGGAATTCCACCCATTTAAAAAAAAGTCCTAAAATAAAAATCATGAACATGGTGAGACACAACTTTTTTTCAGACCTCCATTTCTAGGAAACACAGAATGGGGGGACTTTTTTATTATGTCAACATCTCTAAGGTACAATATATTGATGACATAGTAAAATGTTAAAATGGGTGAAATTCCCTTTTAGTATACATACCAATAGTTACTTCTCTATCTGTCAGTCTCAGGATTTACATGACATTTTGTCAGGCACGGTATACACAGAACACTTGCAACCTTTAATAAGTTAATAAATCTCTCTCTCTCTCTCTCTCTCTCTCTCTCTCTCTCTCTCTCTCTCTCTCTCTCTCTCTCTCTCTCTCTCTCTCTCTCTCTCTCTCTCTCTCTCTCTCTCTCTCTCTCTCTCTCTCTCTCTCTCTCATGTATTGTGCCCACGGTCTGGTTTCTGTATGGATGATGAATAATGCTAAGCGTATCTCCGGCCCATCCGTAGTCATGGCATCTTGTTACAATGCCAATCGATGAGGAATCCCAAAATAGCGTATAGTGTGTGTGTACTTAGGTGTGTGTGTGTGTGTGTGTGTGTGTGTGTGTGTGTGTGTGTGTGTGTGTGTGTGTGTGTGTGTGTGTGTGTGTGTGTATGTGCGTGCGCGTGCATGCATGCGTGTTGTGGTGCATGCTGTGTGTATAAAGACATGCATAGGTCATAGGTCTAGTAGGGACAGCTATGGTATCTGCTTGCCCTACTAAGAGGACATGATGCATTGAGATAAACTGGCTCTGGCTCTGTGTGTGTGTGTGTGTGTGTGTGTGTGTGTGTGTGTGTGTGTGTGCGTGTGTGTGTGTGTGTGTGTGTGTGTGTGTGTGTGTGTGTGTGTGTGTGTGTGTGTGTGTGAGAGAGAGAGAGAGAGAGAGAGAGAGAGAGAGAGAGAGAGAGAGAGAGAGAGAGAGAGAGAGAGAGAGAGAGAGAGAGCATCTTGTTAGTGTTCCTAAGATGGAGTGTGGTGGTCTAGGATGTGCGGCATCAGCCTGCTTCCTTATTCTGTGTGGATCTTGCAGTGTGTGTGTGTGTGTGTGTGTGTGTGTGTGTGTGTGTGTGTGTGTGTGTGTGTGTGTGTGTGTGTGTGTGCGCGTGTGTCCAAGAACATATCCTCCTGCTGTGTCTGTAGCAGATGTATGTGCATCTATTTGTAGGTGCAAGTCAGAAATCGATAGTGTGTCCGTAGGTGCACTGTGTGTCCATGAATCCGTGTGTGTGTGTGTGTGTGTGTGTGTGTGTGTGTGTGTGTGTGTGTGTGTGTGTGTGTGTGTGTGTGTGTGTGTGTGTGTGTGTGTGTGTGTGTGTGTTGTCCAGACAGGGCGATGCTAACACTGTGGTTGGGTATGATACCTGATACTCTCTAAGGGTCTGAATGTATCCCACCATGGTCACACTGCTATTCTGCTCTGTCCATCCATCTCTCTCTCTCTCTCCTTTTCTGTCCTTTTCTCTCATGCTCTTTCAACCTCTAAAGCTTGTCAGAGGGGAATTCTCTCACACCATGAGGCTGCATAAACACAAACACGCACACTAACACACACACACACACACACACACACACACACACACACACACACACACACACACACACACACACACACACACACACACACACACACACACACACACACACACACACACACACACAGTATTTCTCTCCATGGAGCACACTTCTTCATTATTTTCCCTGCTCTGTACTGTGCACATCTTCCAAATATGCACGCGATCCGAACACGTTGCACGCACGCAAGCGCATGCCCTCTCTTGGGGGCACGGGGAATCCGTGCTTTCGTCTGATCTTATTCAGCTTAAGCGTGCTGCAAAATGCAGCATTTCCACTGTGCAACTAGCATAAATAACTTGGAAATGCCCACAGGGGAAAAAAATGAAATGAACGCTTTAAATAATTTGTTCAACGCGTGTTCCCCATCTCCGAGAGTTAACGTCTGGTTTTGGACTCTCTCTCTCTCTTTGTTTGTGTTTACTGATCAACGCAGGTGTCCAACTCCACCCCCTCCAGTAGTGGAAAAAGAACTCAAATATTTTACAAAGTAAAAGAATTGAAACTGCAATGTAGAAGTTTTACTCAAAAAAAGTATAAAAGTATTGGCATCAAAATGTACCTAAAAGTACCAAAGTTTTCCTAACGCAGAATGCCACCATTTACAAATGTATAAAAACCTGTTGAAAACAGCAGGTCTACAAGATCACAGTCTGCCGCATTCCGGTGCATTGTGAAGTTGTAGATTGGCCACCACACCAGTATGTTCAAATGGTGAACATATACATAGGGCTGAACCAGTATTGTTATTACAAAACATGCAGTAACAACCATCCAAATAATAATCCAAATCTACAAAAGTAACTAATTACTAAAGTTTTCAGTGGAGTAAAAGTGTATACGGTACTTCTGGGGTGTAGAAATAGAAGCAAAAGTATTGGAAAAAAAAAAAAAAAAACTCTACTTGAGTACTTATTGAGTTATTGTACACCACTTGCCCGTCATTGCCAGACTACATCTTCTCCATCAAGCACATCCACTGTTTATCCTTGGTCTGTTTCTCTTTATGTCATTACAGCCTTTTGGTTTGGTTTGTAGTGTTGTCTCTGGCATGGACACAAGCGCTGGGCACTGACCACAGGATTCCTCCACGCTAACCATCTTCTCTGGAAGAGTTGTAAACACCAGTCGGTGCTTGTGCCACCACAGAGGACGTTGTTCAGGCCTGGGCTCAGATACAGTGCAGACTGCAAGTGGTAAACATTTATTTTCTAACCGTCCCTTTGCAGATACTTCCAAGGTCGGGTGTATGTTGTTCTTGTTGTGTTTTATTTGAGCAAGACAAAATAACTATTAGCATTAATCATTTAAGCCAGTGGTTTTCAACCTTTTTGATACCAGAGACCACTATTTATTCAGCATTTGAGCCACGGACCACCATTTGAGGACATTTCAGCCCCACAGACCCCAAAAACTAAAGATTTCTTTTGCTTTTGTCCACAATTCCAGGCTGGATTTGAAACGAAACGAAACGAAACATACAGAAACCAAATGGACCCTTGCGGGTCCATTTGGTTTCATATTAGGGCATATTATTGTGTTATGTTATTGTGAATGCAGTGAACACTTATTATAAAAGCCAGGCAGAAAATGTCTGTCAGTGTGTCACAGACTATAGTATTTGGGCATGCCTGACCCAGAACTCCACAAACTGCCAGACTCCATATATGGGTATGAAAGGAACACAGACATAAATATCAGGTGGTGCCTGGATGAAATTGCCACCAGATGGCACAGTTACACCTGTAACCAAGTGGGAAAGTAACTGAGTATTTTGTCAGCAATGTAAACCTTTAACAAACCTTAACAGAAATGAACCAAAGTGAAAACAAAAAAACTCAAGTTCAACAAAACAAAACAAACAGAACTTAAGGAAACAGAGGGACACAGTCAACCTCCCTGCATGGCTGCCACAAACAGACTGAGCTACACACTCTCTTATATAGCCCCTGACTCCACCCATGTTCACAGGCAACCAATCATTACAATCATTACAATGATCTGCACCCCTTAAAGGGGAATTCCACCCATTTTCATTTTTTTCCTGAGAGGATACAAATGTGAACCAAATGGACCCTAGCGGGTCCATTTGGTTCCATTTGTACCCTCTCAGGAAAAAGGGGTCTGAAAGAAAAGTCATTAACATGATGAAATACATCTTGATGATGTCATCAGATGTATTTCACCATGTTAATGAGTTTTTCCATTTTTAGGAAATACAGAATTGGGGGAACTTTTTTTATCATGTCCACACAACATCTCTAAGGTATATTAATGACATATTAAAATGTTGAAAATGGGTGGAGTTCCCCTTTAAAGTAACAGGGCTCTTCTTGTCTTCCGTACTGCATCTGCAGGGTTGAAGCATACACACTTTAAATTTATGTGACAGCAGAATGTGCACCGTCTGTGCGACATAATCTAAATACTGCATGGTTACATTTAGTGTGCCATTATTGATCAGGAATACAGTTAATGCTTGATAGGAATTAACAAACATTACAGTGACAGGGGCTGCTCTGTCACAACACCAAAGGGGAAAAATATACAGAAGGGCTTCAAATACACTGCTGCAGTGTCTTGTTGCTGTCAACTGAATCATGTCACAACACTATTAATGGCAACTCCCTCAACTGGAAGAGTTCCCATTCCAGTCAAACATTTCAGATTTGGACATATTTGTCAGAGGAATCATGACGTTTCCTCCGGTTCCTACGGTTATGGATCCCAACCGTTCGTTGGCGGATGTTTGCTGCTGGAACAGCAACGATAGAGTTCATGTGGTTAATGGCTGCTTTTAGTTGAACAACTGAACACAAGTACTCTCCATTGCCTATTTAATGGCTCTCTGATCAGTTAATTTGTTAATCCTTTGTTTCCTGGGCATGGAGTGCACTCAGCGTTTATGTCATACGCTGTTATAATGGTCATTGGCTAAAGGATGCACTTGATGAGGCTGGTAAATTTAATTTAATTTGAAAAACTGGCAGTTAGCTAAAAATGTAGCCCTATTATCCATGTCCTCCATTATGGATGTTAGCATAATGAGCCAGAGAGTGGATGAAGTTCTCCCATCATTATTCCCTATTGGGTTAACTAACAATAACCATAGAGACAATGGAAGCTATGCTAGGCTAATGGGCAGAAGGTCATTAGCAACTTTCACCAGGTCATTATGGTATACAACAGCACTTTGAAAAAATCTGCATAATAAACATTGGATTCTTGTGAATTGTGGGATGTGGGAATATTTATGCTCCAACAAACTATACTGTGAACATTGCTCAAACATTGACCAAGAATTCTGAAAATAGCTGATCTACAAGCCCAAATCACGACATGATTATGTTCAGGGACGGATGATCTCATGGCCTGAAAAGTTTTGAAAACCTTTGAACTATGTCAGAGGTGCCCAAAAGGTAGATTGTGATCTACCAGTAGATCACGCATGCCATGCAGGTAGATCACATGACAGTCCCCCTCAGCACTTGGATCCTTATAGATCTGTAACTCTTGAGAGTGTTAAAATGAAATTTACATTCATTTTACACTCTCAAGAGTTAAATTATATCATCTGAATTACATAATTTTCAAGAGTCCATACAATTAGAACATGGAGAATAACTGTTACTGTTATTAATAACTGTTATTGTGGACAAATTGTGGACAAAAACGTGAACATTCTTAGTTTTGGTTGCAAGAAACTAAACTCAATATCACAAACTGTCAACTGAAACCTCAAATACTGTTTTCAAATGTTAGTAATAGCATAAACAGGAAAACCTTCCAATTCTCCCCCTCTATTTTTCATTATAAGTGCATTATTCTTAAACACTATAACATTAAGTAACACCATCACCACCATTCCAAAGCAAAACTTTCTAGGGGGCCTTGAAATGGATTTTCAGTAATGGAACAATCACATTTTTTATGTGTAGATCTTGTTGAGTCGGTCATTTTGAAAGTAGCTCTCAAGTCAAAAAAGTGTGGGCATCCCTGATCTATGTCATCAGTGACTTCCACTGTCCAACTGAAGTTGCTGTAAATATTTTGTATACTGTATGCAACTGCAGTGCCAACTGCGCACTTAGAAAACACTTCAACTCTGTCATCCATATCATCGTGCCGCGGGGAAACCATACGTTGAAAAGCAGCAGATTGCAACATTCCGATTGCCGGCAAAAGCTTTCCTCCAAGATAACAGAAGACAGAACATAATACTGTATATACCGGCACAGAGCCCCTCAGGGCTCTGTGCTCCACCATAATGTTGGGGTTTCTAAGTGGTTAAAGCCCATATGGGATGATTCATATACAACACAGATGCTCAATTGATCACATTATCAGCAAGCACACACTGTACTGTATGTGTGGGACCTTGTTGTCGTGATGTCACCGAAACTACTCCATCTGGCTCTGTGCACGTGTGTGTGTGTGTGTATGTGTGTATGTGTGTGTGTGTGTGTGTGTGTGTGTGTGTGTGTGTGTGTGTGTGTGTGTGTGTGTGTGTCATTGCCTGTGCACTGTAGAACAGATGCGTATTCAGCTTCCCGTAGATGAGACATCTAATTTCATTGTACAGTCAGTCAGTCAGTAGTAACGCGATACATCGAAAATAAAGTGCAAATAATGACACGCGAATGATGACGACCGTGATGATGACATAATAATGATGGCGGTGATAAAAAAATAAATAGGATGTGATAATAAAGAAGCAGAATTGTTCTCGGTACGGATGGAGGGATGGAAGGAGGGAGGGAGGGAGGGAGTGCGGCACGGAGGAGAGAAAGGAGGAATCAGATGACAGGTGAAGATAAAGTCAGCAGCTGTTGGAAGGTGTTTATAAGGCGTCTCCCAGGAGGAGAAGCATTTTTTTCCTCCTTCCGTGACAGGTCTGGAATCTTGCTATCTTTTCAGCAAATTTAGGGAAGTAGATATACCTCTCTGTTCTCACCCCATCTCACTCTCTCTCTCTCTCTCTCTCTCTCTCTCTCTGTCTCTCTCTCTCTCTCTCTCTCTCTCTCTCTCTCTCTCTCTCTCTCTCTCTCTCTCTTCTCCCTTCCATGTGTTATAAAAATAGTTCCTCTAGTGGTTTAACAAGTGTTTCTCAGACCTTTTTTTCCATTTCAAGGACTCCTGGAGTTCGCTACGGCTGCCGTCAGGCGAGAAACCTCTCATGTCCACATTCTTAACACACTTAAGTACCATGATAATATGTGACTGACTGAGGCTAACAGGAAGGAACGGCCCTCGACTGGCTGCTGTGAATGTAGCCTTGATTGTAATAACTCATTTTCGTTTTGAGTGATTTTTATCTTGTTTTTTTCCATATTAACACAGCTTGAATGTAGAAATGTAGAACAAAGAAGGTTTTCCCTCAAACAGAATTTTATATAGTAAAGTGGACTTGCTTTTGTGCACATTTATCTGTGTGTTTTGGTGGGGATGGAAGGGAGGATTGCCTACATCAGTGGTTCTCAAATCTTTCTGGCTCAGTTGGTGAGGTCTATGGGTTTTGTCAATTCTTATTTTATTTCTTGTGGTATTTTTTTTTGTCTTAGTGAGCATTCTCCTGTATTGCTTTTTAGAGTCATCTGATCCCACTGTATGGTCTCTGCTGCATAACCATATGGCATTGTTTTGATTCCCCCATTTTCTCTGGCTAATTACGAGGAGTCCTGCCTAAAACCATCACAGGGAGAGTTGGTTTTGATAAAGTGGTCGTTAAAAATCAAAATATTCCCTTCCTCTCTTTCTTTCTCTTTCTCTCTCTCTCTCTCTCTGCTCCCTCCTCCCACTCTCTTTGAAAGGAGGAACAGTTCCTCTATTTTGTCCCTGACTTCACTGAGATACAAGTTTCAACAAATGAGATGAAAAGGAAAGGGGGTGAAATAAATGCTAAATCAACACAGCCCAATCTAATACCTCAAATAACAAAGAGGAATTATTTTTTTTACTGTTTGGATCTCTCAAGATTAGATACAAATCAATGTCGTCCTGTGGATGTTGGCATAGAGATTAACTTTGAACAATTCGCAATACTTTGTCTGTTTGGATTTCTTTTCCTTTTTAGCATCGTAAGCACAAAATATGCACTGGAGGGCCTTTTGTATACGAACGAGTGCCAACACCCTTCTCTCTCGCTTTGTATCTCTCTCTCTCTCTTTATATCTTCCTCTCTTGTTTTTCCTCGTCTCTAAAGTGCATCGTCAACCTCTCCTCCATCTTTTCCCTCTCATCTCTTCATCATCACTTTTAATTTCTCCTCCTCTCTTTCGCTACTATGAAAAACATAAAACTTTTTGGCCATAAAATAAATTATTTCACCGAAAGATGAACCCATGTTTTAGTTACTCTACTGTGCCTTCTACAGATCTTCCATTGATCAATCCATTGACCACATCTATCATTTCAGCAATATGTTTTCTTTCCTGGGCAAAAAGTGTAATTTAGATGTGAGATGAATTCCCACAAAGCTAAGTGGGCTTTCAACTCCTCTATATCATTTTTGTTTTGATGAGTAGTAGCAAAAGGGTACCGCAGCCGAGACTGCTTTACTGGGAGCTGGGTGCAACGGCTCAAAAGTTTCACAGCGTTATAAGGAGATCTCATTCTAACGCTATGGACCAGAGCTACGCTCATCATCATATCCCTCATCTCCACATCGCTCCTCATCCCTCATCCTCTCTCCCCTCCTCGTCTCTGATCACATTCCGCCATGGTCCTGTCTCGGCCTTCGTTCAGGGGCAGAGGGATTTGTTTTAAACCCTGACAGGACTAACCAGCTTAAATAAAGGTTAGATCAATGAAAATCAAAAACCCCTGTCCTCTCTCTCTCTCCTACTATCCATCTCTCCCTCCCTCCTCCAGAGCACTCATCTCCCCATGGTCGTCTGGTCAACTATCTATCCATCACTCCATCTCCTGGCTATCTGAAGCATCATCTTAACCACATCAGTGTGGAAGTGGATTCTCTTTTTTTTTTTTCTTTATTCGGATCGCCATTAGCTTCCACAAAGTTGGCTGCTTGTCTTCCTGTGTGGGGTCTCTCTTTTCTGGGTCTGTATCGCGCATCAAGAAGAACTGATCTATACAAACTTCTATCCAGTGGTGCAGAGTAGTAGCTAAAGTACATGTACTCATAATTAGGCACTCTACTGTACTGTTTTGATGTAAGTGTGCTTCTATGCTTCTACTCCAATACACCGCAGTGGCAAATATTGTACCTTTTACTCTACACCAATCACTTGAAACTCATCCATCGAAGCGTTAGTTCATTGAGGCACGGAGGGCAGAAGGTTTATTTAATTCCCTTATTTTCAATCAGTAATTCATTCTGTTCCTTTAAATCTGCAGTCTCTCCATGTCAACTCCCCTCAATCTCATTGGCGTCACCATGTCAACTCCCCTCACTGTCATTGGCTGTCAGCTAGTCAGTCACACCCACATTCAATCATGTGCCCTATATAAGCAGTCTCTTCTTTCTCCCTCTCCTCTCTGTCTCTTCCTGCTAAGCTGACTCTGTTCTGTTGATCAGATATGTGTTCAAATTTCCTCCACCTCCCCGGCCTCCTCCCTGTGGCACCAGTTCCGATTACATGAGTCTCTGATTAATCATATTTAAGGGTTGTAACTATTGTGGTATCTAGTCCTGTTATGGTATCCATGTTTACTGTGGACTATGATATTTTCTGTATCAATGTAGTTCATGCATTTTGGATAAATGTTGTAATGTCTCATGTCAGTCTGCACTGGATACGATGCTCACGTGTTAATGTCTCGTATTTTACTGTACCTTGGCTCTGCTCAGGGGGGTTGTTGATATCTCAAGCTGTGTCTTGATGCACAGATAATTGGAGATATCAAATGTGATATCAGACCTATGACTAAGTTCGTAGATCGTCTGATATCACATGAGCAAGAGCCATGCCGCCATACAAACATGCAAAAGCTTTGCAATAAATGGTCTATGGTCAATCTTATTCTGAGCCGAAGTGTGTCAATGAACCCTTTTTGGATCTTGATTATTATAACTAAACACATAACCACCACACAGCAACAGCATGTATGCACTGGCAGTTTGTTAGTGGCAAGAGTCCAGTCTTATAGAGAGCAGGTGATTGCAAGAGTCAACTCAGGTGTGTGAGAGGGGCATGGGCTGAAGAGCTGATGAGGGACTGTGTTCAGGTGTGTGGCAAAGACTGAGGAAGGTGGGAGTGGCAAAGTGGGGACACGGTCTGCATCGTATCATGATAGTTTAAGACTTTTGGGGTTATTTTATTGACACAAAATGAATAAACCTGTTGTAAATAATAGTGAAAAGGGCCGTGTGTGCCACTTTTAAACCCTGTTTAAACCCTCTTAGCGATCACATGGTCACTCAAGCTCAGGGGCCCCTGGGCCTGGGCCCAACGTGCCCAACGTGCCCAGGCCCCTGCGTTCTTCAACCCTATATAAACTTTGCACGATGCAGTTTAGTTTTCGTCAGGGATAAATGGTAGTCCAAAGACATTTTTCGTCCTGGTTTGAAGCGACAAAATTAACACTGCCCCAACCACTCTATCTCCGTCCTCCATTTCAGACGTGCTCTGTGCACTACAGTGTCTCGTCGCTGCTGGAGTATAGGGCAGTTGGGAGTCCATCTCTCTCTCTCTCTCCCCTCCCCTCCATCTGCTACCCCTCCCTCCCCACTCCCTAGCGACCTTGGTCTGCTCTCCTCCTTTGCAATCACTCTGCCCATCGATCTCTCCGTTCTCTTAAGTACAGCGTCTGCTGTGAGAAGTTACTCTTACGTGGCTTTCTCATTTCTCTGCATTTCCCAGCCACCCTCCCTCCCACCCTCCCAACCCCACCCCACCCCGCCTCCGTCCAGCCGTCCAGCCGTCCCGCCGTCCGTCCAGCCGTCCCTCCATCCACTTTCATCTGACTCGTCTCTCGGTCTATCTTTCTGACCCCTCCCCTCTCCTATCGGTGTAATTATCTCAAGGACAGTCTCTGCTCCCCCTCTTTTCTCTCCTCTCATATCTCCATCCATCTCCTACCCCTCTCTCTCTCTCTCTCTCTCTCTCTCTCTCTCTCTCTCTCTCTCTCTCTCTCTCTCTCTCTCTCTCTCCTACCTCTCTCTTCCGTTTATCTTTCCATCACTCTCCTGGTATATCCCTCCATCTGTCTCTCCCCATTCCGCTCTCTGGGGTGTTGAGACTGATACAGTAATGACTTGTCACTCACTTTCACACACTCTCACACACTCTCTCTCTAACTATATCTGGTCCTCTCACATTCATTAATTCGTTCTTTATTTATTTCTTTTTTACTTCTCCCTCTCTCTCTCTCTCTCTCTCTCTGCCTGACTCTCTCTCTCATCTATTGTCAGATGATTGCAGCACAAGCAACCTTTCCCTTTCTGTGTAAATATTTAACGATTGCAACACCACTCTCTGCTCTGTGTTTCCACTTCTCTCTGTTCCTCGTTCAATCCCTTCCTCCCTCCTTCCCTCCTTCACAACAGCACCTTCATTCCCTCCCTCCCTCCTTCTCCCTCGGTTTCGCCTTCACACGTCTTGTCTCTCATTCTCACCTCTTTCGTCTCTCAGAGTACAGCCACACTTGTCACTCTGTGTCAAACCACCGTTTAGTTTAGCTCTGTGTCTCTCTCTTACTGGGTGCATGTGTGTGTGCGTGCGGGCGTGTGCGTGTGCGCGTGTGTGTGTGTGTGTGTGTGTGTGTGACTCTGTTCTTCTCACCACCTCACAGACATCTGCTGTGAGGTGTTATTATTATTGCTGCCGAGTGTGTTATTGGACTGCACCGCTACCAAAGTATTGCTATTCTGTCTTTCCCTCCACAGCATGCAGTGAAATCTTCAGCCCCGGTATACGTATATACCGGGGCTGATTGATTGCTTGGTTAGGCGCGTCGCGTCGACGAAAAAACAAGCCGATCTTGCGAGCTGGCGGCGCGGCACAGCGTGCGACGTGCTGTGAGCTCGTAGATCTGCTATTTCTTCGAGGCGCAAGACGCCGGTGTGCAACTAAATCAGGCTTAACACTTTCAGGGTTAATGTAACGACGATTTGACAGTCAGTCTTCACCTGTCTCGTCTTCACTCGTCTCCTTTCCTTTCCTCTCCTCACCCCTCCTCTCCTCACATCTCCCCTCCTCTCCTCACATCTCCCCTCTCACATCTCCCTCCTCTCCTCACATCTCCCCTCCTCTCCTCACATCTCCGCTCCTCTCCTCTCCTTTCCTCACATCTCCCCTCCTCTCCTCACATCTCCCCTCCTCTCCTCTCCTTTCCTCACATCTCCCCTCCTCTCCTCACATCTCCGCTCCTCTCCTCAAATCTACCCTCCTCTCCTTTCCTCACATCTCCCTCCTCTCCTCACATCTCCCCTCCTCTACTCTCCTTTCCTCACATCTCCCCTCCTCTCCTCACATCTCCGCTCCTCTCCTCAAATCTACCCTCCTCTTCTTTCCTCACATCTCCCCTCCTCTCCTCACATCTCCCCTCCTCTCCTCACATCTCCCCTCCTCTCCTCTTCTTTCCTCACCTCCTCTCCTCACATCTCCCCTCCTCTCCTCTCCTCACCCCTCCTGTCCTCTCCTCTCCTCACCTCCTCTCCTCACCCCTCCTCTCCTCTCCTCACCTCCTCTCCTCACCACTCCTCTCCTCTCCTCACATCCTCTCCTCACCACTCCTCACCACTCCTCACCACTCCTCACCACTCCTCTCCTCTCCTCACCCCTCCTCACCTCCTCTCCTCACCCCTCCTCTCCTCATGTGGAGCGTGAGCAGCCTGTCGTTCTCTTGTGGCCTTTCTCTTCATCTGTCATCCCTCTCTCCGCTCCTGTCTCTCCCCATCCTCCCCAACTCCCTTTCATCTCTGTAAAGTAGGCTACGCTTTGCCCTCCTCCCTTTCCCTCCTCTATGTTTTTGATCGATCGCTCGAATTGCTTTATTAACAAGTAAGTTAACAGTATACGGGTCAAAAGTTATGCTAGAAGGATAACACAAATCCCCAGGGGGGCTTGTTATCGGGCTCTGAGGTGCAACAAGGGAGACAAGACTAGTATAGTTATCGCCCCAACTTCATTTATTGCATATAAACTTTACGGTACATTGTATGATACTGTAGCTTACCTATGCGTTAGTAAAAGCTTGAAATTGTTGGTGCAACTGTACATGCTAATTTCCCAGAATTGTCCAAGTACTATAATCAGTCCATGGCCGGACCAGCTGGGAACAAACTTTGATTGGCTGCATTAGTTAACTATGTAATGGCGATGTACTTAAGATATCTTTATAGGTGTTCTCAAAAGTACTGTCATGAGTATAATCTCCTGGAGGTGTCTGCATATATACTCGTGATCTGCTGGCTCACTCTGCTCGTGCACAAGTAAGGTTGAGTTGTGTTGTGTGTATTATGTAACAAAGAGGATTAGTGTACAGCAGGGGTTTTCAACCTTTTTGACACCAGGGCCCACTATTTATTCAGCAGTTGAGCCACGGACCAGCATTTGAGGACATTTTAGCCCCACAGACCCCAAAACTAAAGATTTCTTTTGCTTTTGTCCACAATATACCAGGCTGGATTTGGGGAAACAAAACAGGCAAAACATACAGACTAAAATGACCATTAATCTTCTAGTTGTGTAGACTAATTAGGGCTCAGTAGGGCTAATTAAGATGATGAATATTTTAACTCTTGAGAGTGTAAAAATGAAACCAAATGGACCCGCCAGGGTCCATTTGGTTTCATTTTTACGTTCTCAAGAGTTACATCTGCTTAACCAACTTAGCTGGGGACCAGCTGGAACTCTCTCAAGGACCACTGGTGGTCCCCGGACCACTGGTTGAAAACCCCTGGTGTACAGGGAAAAGCAGACTGAGTATACCGAGCCAAGGTCAGGTTTACAAAGCATTGACGCTTTAAGTCATAATAAAAACGACTATATGTAGCCGAGTGGAGACACTCCGAAATGTGGTGGAGACATTCACACCCAGCTGCGATAATATTGCTCTTTTAATCACAGGCCCACAAACTCTGCCTGAACGGTGTGAGTTGTACATATAACGGGCTCCCGCTTTTTGAATTGTTTCCTGTTTTTGTTCTTTGTTTTAATCTAGAGTCTGTGAGCTCAAACCATAATATCCTCTCACTGTCGAAAGCCTCCTCCACGAGAGTGCGTGCGTGCGTGCGTGCGTGCGTGTGCGTGTGTGTGTTTGTGCGCGTGCATCACACCAGTAACGAAGTGAGCCGCATCAAAGCACATTGTTTGATTGTATTAATAGACAACGTGGAGAGTCAAGTGGAGAGCCACTTGACGCAGGGAGAGAACAGAGAGAAAAGGCACCAAAGTGCTGGCTGGCATTGATGCACGGCTGAATGAATTACACAACCAAAAAAGCAGAACGCGTCGTTATAGAAGATTCATTTGCAGGCTCTATTCCTGCACAGCATTAGAAATTTGCATTTTGCATTACTGAGTTTGTTTTACAAACTGTTTTTTTGTATTGTAAGCACTGTTTTCTTTTTGGGGGGGGGGGTCTGTTTTCTATTTCTGTTTACTGTTCTGTATTCAAATATTGTGTTTATATGTCACGGATGATGCATTTGCAATGCATCGCGTACTGTAGCGCCTGGTGTGATCACATTATAGTGAACTGTCTTTCAACTGTGCTTTCATCTCTGCTCACTGTGTTTGAATAGCCCATGTTTCTATGCATTACTTCAGCTGAGATGCACTTGACCTATAGCCATACCCAAGACGCTTGTCGCTAGACCTGCAGACTATTAAGATTGTATGGAAGATGCTTCTGAACATGCAGTATCTCTGGTTTAACCACTTCAAATGCTTACATGTTAAAATAATAACCAAATAGAAATAATATCCTCATAGAAGACCGTGTCACAGATGCATGGAGACCTTGTAGATATTGTATTTCCTGCAGTGTGTTCTATAGAAGATATGCATAGACACGCTTCTATGCAAATGTTGACACTAATGGTTGCCAGACTCCAAGTAGACAAGTAAATGAAAAGTGCAAGAAGTTCAAGTGCAGTTTGCTTTCAGGTTGCCCCGTACAGGCAAGTTGTAATTGAGTGGCTTTTAGTTCTCTATAAACCAGGGGTTTTCAACCGGTGGTCCGGGGACCAACAGTGGTCCCTGAGAGGGTTCCAGGTGGTCCCCAGCTAAGTTGTTTAACCAGATGTAACTGTTGAGAACGTAAAAAAATAAACCAATTGGACCCGTGCGGGTCCATTTGGTTTCATTTTTACACTCTCAAGAGTTAAAATATTCATCATGTGAATTTGTCCTAATCTACACAACTAGAAGATTAATGGTCATGGACAGATGCAAAGGAAATCTTTAGTTTCGGGGGTCTGTGGGGCTAAAATGTCCTCAAATGATGGTGCGTGGCTCAAATGCCGAATAAATAAGTGGTCCCTGGTGTCAAAAAGGTTGAAAACCCCTGCTATAAACCAATATATCTGTATATAAGCACTAGAACGTGGCCACATAGTTTTCTCCCCCAACACGTAAGTAGGCTAGTGTGTGCAGTGGGTACTTGGGTTGAATATGTTAATTGAGTGTTAAAATGAAGCGTAATTCAAATGTTGTCTATCATTTTCTAATGGATGAGTTACCTTGATAAGGTCAGTGAGCGTGAGCTTTGGCCAAGTGGAACATGACCTGTACTTGCCCAGTGGGGGCAGTGGGGGGTGGGTGCCTCTGAGATCATAGTGTCATTACCCCCTGCTATGCAATCATCAGTCACAGGGAATGAGAGCTTTAATTCAGTATAGTGCCCAAACATTTTCATGTCAAGAACGAACCCCCAAAACTGACACTAATTAGTCCACAGACACCCAATTCAAGAAATATTCCCGGGATCTCCATAAGAGAATATTTGTACAGCTCTAGCAGTGATTCTCAAGTTAACCTATTACATTTCAAATACCCCCCAAGTTTGACAAGCATAATGGTCTACGTACGCCCATTTAATGCCATTTCTATCTCTGAGAAGCCACTTTATAGAGTAAAATCAATGTTAATTTAACTCTGAGACTGTACAAATGGGGATCCATTTCGGTTTGCAATTGCATACTCGTACAGACCCATAAGGATCAATTTACGGGTTCCGAACTCATCATTCAGCTGGGGTGGGGACCCCCTGGAATTCCCTCAACTCCTATACCAGGACCACCAGTTTATGTGAGCTATCCATCCTTGAAATCAAACTCACCTCTCTTCTCCCCAAAGTAGAGGGTCTGCTGGGCCGTGTTGGACCACTGCAGCGAGGAGTTGTCGCTCTCGGCCACGCGGCAGGTGAGCGTCACCGTCCCCCCCACCGACACCATCTCATCAGAGGTCACCGGCTGCAACGGGTCATCCTCTATAGAGGGGGAGAAAAGAGAAGGTCAGGTCAGGTGGTCTTTGCTGTCTGCGGCGTACAAAGGAAAAGAGAGAGGGGGAGAGAGAAAGAGAAAGAGAGGGAAATGACAGGGGGACAGAGCGAGAGAGATACAACGGGAGACGGATGGCGGGCCAAACACAAGCGAACGCTCCGACACACAAATCAAACAGGCATGGAAAAAAAGAAAAATCGTCATTTTTCCCCCCCACCTCTTTCTCCGTCAAACGTATCCTTCCCCATCTCCACCCTCTCTCATGTACACACTCACACACACACATACATACACACATGCACGCTAGTGACAAACGCACAAAAACAGGCTGTCAGACGGGACCTTAAAAAAAAGGGGGGGCAGACGAATAATGGGCTTTCCAGTGGCACGGGTCTGCGGGGCCCTGGCGTATATATCGAGAGAGAGAGGGAGGGAGAGCGATGAGTCAATAGCATCCCGGTGCTGTTTCCAGGGAGGGTTGAAGCCCACAGGGACCACATGGGTGATGAAGAGTCTGTGTCTGCCGCTTGCCGCGCCGTGGATCCAACGACAGGGTCACGGCGGGGAAGAGAGAGAGCACGTCGCCAGACTCGCCCAGCTAATGGAATCACGGACCTCTCCTTGTTCGACGACGGCCATGTCAGGGTTTTTTTTAAACCGCGCGTATGTATCAACACAGGAAGGGAACAACGCACTCCGACAGGACATTATGGAAATGAGCGGGTGAGAGACACAGAGAGAGAGAAAGAGAGAGAGAGAGTACAAATGACCTGCCGTAATGAAGGGGATTGGAAAAAGACATGCGTGCGGAACGCGGCGTGACGCGGCGCTGAACCGTGAGCCGTTCCAGGGCCGCCGAGGTGCCGCTTCAAATGGGCTCAAATTACGGTGTTTAGACGAACTCCCTTTGATAATGGGTGAGTGCGCGGCGCAGCGCGCAGACTAATTCCTGAGCCTCGTTGGCATTCTGTGCCAATGGGGGTGTTGTAATGTTCACTGTGGGGTGAGGTGATGTGTAGTACTAAGTAAGAACACAACGACGACAACAACAACGCCGATAACGCCAGGAAATACATTTTAGAGCCACCAGTTATTATAGGAATTATAATCACCACAATACAATAGTCGGTTCTCAACTTTTTCAGGTGGCGACCTCCTCCAAGATAATCATATTTATTTGAAGTTGCTACTATCCACTATATTTCATATATTTTCCTCCGCCTTAAATTGTAGCCTGTGGGGAAAAATACATATTTTTCTTAAGGACCAAACAAGAAATGTTTCAGGAGGCACGGGATCATTTTATACAATATTATTATACACTGTTGAGAATAATAATCTGTCACAGAACCTGGAGAGGAGTAGTGCAGGTGTTGTTGTTGTTGTTGTTTGTGAGATTGCTTATTGTAACTGGCAGATTGTTCTCTGTCATGTAATGTACTCAATGTTGTTTGAAAAAAACAAATAAATAAAAACAAAAACAAATGTATATAATGTAACTGCAGAAGCCATATAGCCTCTCTAAGAGTTCCTTCCTTGATGGGGTTCAAAATGGATAACCTTACAAGTCTGAAATGGACCCTTATATGGGTCCATTTGGTTACATTTACACACTCTCAGAGTTATGGGAATTCTTCAAATTATAAAAGACTGGATTAGTTGGTAGAGATAGAGGCCTGGCCAATAGTATATCCTTGTCCAACTCCATGAGTCATGACAGCTACCCCCAGGAGTGAACACCAACACAATCTTTCATTAGAATTGACAAAAAATAGACAACAAGCTTACAACGTGATGTGGAAACCTTGTATGTCCAAAAGAACTGCAAAATAAAAAACAACCTGTTTTCCAAACCACCACCACCACCACCACCATCACCATCATCTCCACCTCACTCACTCACTCCAAACCACCATCATTACACTTCTGTACAACAACGCTGTGGTGGCAGCAATAAAGCAATCAATAATAAAACATCCTACACACTGGGGGAGGTGGAACGGCCTGGCAGAACAGCCTGTCTCTGAAGGTCTGCAAAACAAACGGATGACTGAGGACTTTGGGAAGGAAGGTCAGGCCCTGCAGACCACTATAGGCATCCCAAAATGTTTTTGCTGTTGTGCAGAAAACTTGTATGCCGTAAATTAGTGTCCTATATGCTTGATCATACTACAGAGTGCTGTCACCCAAAAGCATCAGAAGCAACAGACCAACAGTTTGCAGATATGCTTTTGACCCTGTTGAATTTGAATAGTGAAAGTCACATTTTGGGGACATAATAGAGTCCATTATTGCAACTGCATCTAACATGTTTTCATCGCGAAACTTCACCACAGAGAACCAGTGAAAAAAACAAACTAAAACAGACAAATAAACAAACAAAACTCATCCTTTCCACCTTTCTACGTCGCGAAGCGTTGAGAGCATCTTCACCAGCTGTGTTACCGTCTGCTGCGGGACCTGTCGAGACTCCCATCGCGAGGCTCCGAGGAGAGTCGTGTGGCCAAGGAGAAAAATAAATCGTGTGCATCTCTCTCTCTCTCCTCTCTCTCTCTCTCTCTCTCTCTCTCTCTCTCTCTCTCTCTCTCTCTCTCTCCTCTATCTCTATGTCTCTCTCCTTCTCTCTCTCCTCTATCTCTGTCTCCTTCTCTCCCTCTCTCTCTCCTCTATCTCTGTCTCCTTCTCTCTCTCTCTCTCTCTCCCAGCATCCAAAACGGCGGTGTAAAAGTACTAAAGAAAAACTGAAACGGGAGACATTCTGCATGAAGAGCACTTTTACTTTTGACACGTATACAGTACATTTTGACAATAATACTTGCACTTTTACTCAAGTATATATTTTAAACTCCGGATGTTCCCTAGCTGTATAGTTGTAACAGGGCATTTCTACATGCCAGTATTGTTCCTTGTACCTACAGTATATGTTTTTCCCCCCATCACCACCACCAGCACAGTCTCCAGCATGGTGGAAGAGCTCACACGTGAAGTTTGTCCCGCTGTCTGTCACCAGAAGCACAGGGACGCCATGCTGTGCTACAGCTTCTTCCCCCCAGGCTGACACACTGCCCAACTCACTGCTATAGGCCTCTTAGGACGGGAACGCATCCGTGACACTTTAGCGGTCGTGTCTTGACTAGATTTCTAGTTTCTGAATAACATAACATTCAAAGATTTGCGCCACGTTTTCACGATTTTTCAAAAATAGCAGAGATACGAGCTCATAGCGCGCCACTCGGTGGCGCGCTATGGAACCAAATGCATTTGTACAAAAAAGAAAATGGAAAATGGGTGGAATTCCCCTTTAAGACATTGTTTTAAACTTTTAGATGTCAGAAAAGCAGATGTACAAGACCGTAGCGTGGCACATTGTTTTGTGGAAAAATCGAGAAAATGTGGCACAAATCTTTGAATGTGCTTTCACGGCGAATGTTTCTTTGTTGCTTCTGGGAGCGTTCCTGAAACAAGTTGACAATATATTTTCAGCTGGGAGCCCGGCGACCAATTAACATGTATATATATATATACAGTATATTTGTGTCAGGATTTGAATGTGGGTTTAGGCTAGACCCACATCCACTTGTCTCACTCTGGCCCCCACCCACCATCCCCTCACAGTCTACTATAGCAGTGCTCCTCAAACATTTATATGTCCAGGTCAGGACCCCAAGATTGATACCTATTACCCTGCAGGATCCGCATTTGAAAAGATATGCCACGGGTACAAACCGATTTTTCTCTCTGAGAGAGGAGAAATCAAAGAGCTACTATAAAATGCACAGCTTGTGTGTGTGTGTGTGTGTGTGTATGTGTGTACGGTACAACATAGAGATGAACCCCAAGCTGAACTTTTGAACACTGGCGTGA
>CM076976.1:13949106-13954106 GCA_039105355.1 Benthosema pterotum
ACAGAGAGATAGAGAGAGTGGTGCATGCTATACAGAAGGAGAGAGGGGTGATGTGTGCTACATCCACAGCTTTGCAGAGGAAGAAAGAGCTATACATACACTGTACCTGGGTGTACTATAGAGGACAATGACACAAATGTAGGTCAGAAAATTCTTAAATGCCATCTTTACCGTTTGTGCTATTTTTAACGCTAAACCATAAGCTAGAGTCATGACACCTGACTATGAATTTCACATAACTTAAAGTGGTTCCTGAAGTGCCAATTTGTCATGCATGCACGCACGCAGGTGTGCACACACATGCACACACATGCACACGCATGCACACACACACACACACACACACACACACACACACACACACACACACACACACACACACACACACACACACACACACACACACACACACACACACACAGAAGAGTCTTTCACAAGTGTCAGTGAAGTGAGTTGTCCCACCTCTCTCGCTGTCTCTCTCTTTGTCACTCTGTCACTCTGTCTCTCTCTCTCTCTCTCTCTCTCTCTCTCTCTCTCTCTCTCTCTCTCTCTCTTCTCTCTCTCTCTCTCTCTGTCTCTCTGTCTCTCTGTCTCTCTCTTTGTCACTGTCACTCTGTCGCTCTCTCTCTCTCTCTCTCTCTCTCTCTCTCTCTCTCTCTCCTATAACCATGACCTTGTGGTTGGCTCCTGCTAAGCTGTCGTGGTTGTTAGGGGCTGAATGTGTGGTCAAGTGCGTGGAGGATTAGTGTCTCCTCTAATAGCCTCTGAAGCTAATTCTTGTGGCTGACGGTGAGAGCTCTTGTGCTTGGCATTGGCACTCTGCTGCTACAATGGTGCATGAGTCCCGGACGGCCGGCCTGCTGCTCATACCAGCCAGCCACAGAGGGGGTCCCATACACAGCATTGTGTATGTGTGTGTGTGTGTGTGCGTGTGCGTGTGCGTGTGCGTGTGCGTGTGTGTGTGTGTGTGCGTGTGTGTGTAAGAGAGAGAGAGACCGCTATGAGGCTTTGATGGGGGATTTCTACACTGGTGTTTCATTATCCATGTTTATCCTTGGTGTTAACTTGAGTGACATTGTTATTACTTGATTTCCTTCACCAATGTCGAATCACATTGTGGTTCTCAGACCATCATCGACATCCTTTTTCAACCAATGCGAACCATTTTTGCACTTTTGAAAAACACAAAGGAAAAGAAATAGGCCCCAACGTCCGTCTATCTGTTTCTGTTGTTTATTAAGGGTTGCTGTATTGGACAGGAGTCCTCCGTAGGCCATATTCACACAGCGGCCATGTGGGCGTTTTTAAATTCAGAAGAAAAGGTGGCATTTCATTGACTTAATGGCAAAATGTGGTGAATGGGCAAATATAGGCTCTATGCCATAGGTGTCAAACTCTGGCCCGCGGGCCAATTTGGCCCGCTGTGTAATTTCCTTTGGCCCTTGAGGCAACATCAAATTAACATTAGAGCAGCCCACCGGTATTATACAGCCGTGGCGCCGCTGTAACACTGCATTCACCGCTAATACTACAAATCCCATAATGCTTCTTTTGCCGTCTGCTCTGTAATATACAGCAGTGGTTTTCAACATTTTTCATCCCAGGGCCCACCATTTATTCACCATTGGAGCCACGGGCCACCATTTGAGGATATTTTAGCCCCACACCCCTGCTCTATCCCTACAGCAACAGCCATAGAGCTCACACAGGTGTTAGCGATGATACTAATGAAGGCTTTGGTCCATTCTAATCAAACACAGTGCTATACATGTTGTGAGAACGCGGTACTTCTTGGAAAAAACGGGGAGAGACAGTTTGATAAGATTCGGCTGTCGCCTCGTCCAGTATTTGAACAGAACCAATTAAACAAGATGCCACTGATGTGGTTGATGCTGATTGTCTTGTCATTTTCTTTTAAGATGTTTTCCATGAACATTTCATCACCATAATATTGTGTTGCTGAGCAGCGTGGGTGGAAGCGGTCAGGGTTTTTTCTTCTTTCTTTCTTTTTTAATTTTTTGTTTTTGCTTTCTATAAAAAAATCAATTTAGCCATATCAGAATTCTGTAACAAATATATGATCTGTTTTCAATAATAAAATAATAATATTAATATAAATAACAAAAAAACAGCCCGGTTGCTGCTATTCTGCACATTAAGCTGAAAAAACACTAGTGCAGTGCAGTTTCAACCAGTGGTCCTTGAGAGGGTTTCAGGTGGTCCCCAGCTAAGTTGATTAACCAGATGTAACTTTTGAGAACGTAAAAATGAAACCAAATGGACCCTTGCGGGTCCATTTGGTTTCATTTTTACACTCTCAAGAGTTAAAATATTCATCATGTGAATTAGTCCAAGTTTACACAACTAGAAGATTAATGGTCATGGACAGAAGCAAAATGAATCTTTATAGTTTTGGGGTCTGTGGGCCTAAAATGTCCTCAAATGGTGGTCTGTGGCTCAAATGCTGAATAAATGGTGGGCCCTGGGATCAAAAAGGTTGAAAACCCCTGCACTAGTGGGTTTCAAAGTGTGGCCCAGGAAGGGACGATCATGGCTCCTTGAGGGGGCTCCAAGTTCCTTCTGGACCCTTACAGTTACTGTAAAGGTAACAGACGAGGAGTGATAAACGAGAATCAAAACAAGCACGCGTGCAACAAACAACACTGGATGCTGTGCGATAACACCCAGTGCCACACACCTGCTTTATCTCACAGCGTTTTATAAGCACAACACGCTGGTCCCGTTGAAAATGAACTAGAATGTGCAAATTGTTACTCCCCCTCTGTAAAGCCCCTACAAGTCTGAGAGTGTGCAAACGGAACCAAATGGACCTGTAAGGGTTACATGGGGAGTTATGGGACTCCTTGAAATGAAGAAAGTTTCAGAGTGTGTTACTAAATTGATCAGAGCCTTAATTAGCATCATTGGTAACACCTGTGAAGGAAGTAAGTGGGGAAATCACCCACTTTACTCCCAACATAGAGCCGCAGAGCCTATCAGTGGACCCTACTTGCACCTGTCTGAAGTCGTTTTAAATCTCTTAAACTGTCTCTCTTTCTGCCTCTGCTGCTGATTTATTCCACTGCGAGCAGAACGCAGTTTCACCCACACATCTGTTCACGTTTTTTAAGAACAGAAACCGGAAGACTATAAGTGAGACGTAGCACATAGCGCGCCGCGGCGTCTTAGCAGGCGTGTGTGTCACGCTGCCGTTCGTTGCTCCCCTGAGTGGGATTGTGTCGCCATTAACAGTCTTAAATAAGCAGTAACAAAACGGAACAAAAGTGAAAGAAAAATAAATATTGGGGATTAGAAGAACAAACACATAATGTTTCCCTGCACTTGTTTTACCATATGTGCTGCCTGCAACAGATGGGCCTGGATTACAAAATCAAACTTCACATAAACAGGCAAGCACACAGGCACACAGACACACACACATAACACGGCACACACGCAAAATAGCCCCGAACTGAATTGCTTATACTTCAATGACTATTGCATGTGGCAGTAACACCACCCATCTGGGACTCTCTGGAGATTTAGAGCAAGCGCCCAGAGAGAAGCAACCCTCTGTGAACAGTGCGCTGTGGGGCTGTATATAATGATATGACACACCTGTGACCCCCGTGGGCCACCGTCTCAAGCTGTATATAATGACGTATACGTATGTGACCTCGGTGAGCCTCCGTCTCAAGCTGTGCCTGTTCCTCTTTACCGCGGTGAAGCCGCTTAGCGCGGCCCGTTAAGATGACAACTGGTCGAGGGGGAAGTTCAGCCGGAGTTGAAAGGGTTAAGTGAGGCTAAGCATAAACACTGCCCAGTGCGAGAGAGAGACAGAGAGACAGACAGAGAGAGAGAGAACTATCTATCCTTCAGTAGGAGGAGAGTTAGACACTGTCTCTTGTTCTTCCACTTTGCTCTGGGCCCTCCCTCCATCCATCCATCCCAATCCTCTCCATTCGCTCCTCTCTTATAATCACTTGCTTCTTCTCTCTTAGCCTCTCTCTCTCTCTCCTCCCCTGCCACGCTCACACAACTGTAATCGGAGGAGAGGGGGAGATATGGAGGGTATTTAAAGCAACACAATTTACACTATCACTGCCTGGCAAGCAGTGTTGATGTTGACAGCCACTGTTTATTTTAGTTTTAGTCATATTCCTCTGACAGGCGGTGAAAAATGGCTCTTTGTCACCGTCACACCCTCCTTGCTCCCCAAACGTCTCCCCGTCTCAGGTTTCTCCTCCTCTCTCCTCCCACCTCTCCCTCCCTCACTCTCCCTCTGTCTCCCTACATCTCTCTCTCTCTCTCTCTCTCTCTCTCTCTCTCTCTCTCTCACCTCTATGGCCTGCTGTCAGTTCCAGAGCCACACCCATATGTCAGCCGGGTCGATATGTCAGCATTTATTTGTCTCTTTTATGCCGACGTTGGTATCTGCGAGTGCACAGCTATAGTGTTGAATTCTACATACGGTATTCACAGTTTATTTAGTTAGTCATTTTAATTTTAATTTTTTTCACTCAACTGAAAAGTTTTTTGTCTATCACAATATTTTTGAAGAAAATGCATGTTGGCCAGTCTTGTAATGGCAGATTGGTCGGTTGCTTTCTGAAAATAGATGGATGGATGGATGACTGAACTAACAATGTATAAGTCATCAGTGCCATGCATGCAGTTATTTATACAGTGTCTTCACTTGTGGAAAGTTAGTACTTTTACTTTACTGGAGTATTTTCAATTTTCTGTACTTCTCCAAGGTGCGCAGACACACGTGCGCCTCCAAATCGAACAGCAGCTGCATCAGTTTACTTTATCTCCTTATTTATTGATTGTCCTATAGACAGCTGTAGATTGCTTGCTGTCAGTCACTTCCTTGTGTCCATTGTGTTTAGGTAAGCTATACAATTGTCTGAAAACATTAATTAACTTGTGACACATTGCTGCTGATGATTCAGTTTCACCATGACCTTGGTTTATCGCCAAATTCCTGATAGATATTT
>CM076976.1:13959106-13999106 GCA_039105355.1 Benthosema pterotum
GTGACAGATCACTGGATCAGTCAGACCGCTTGTGGGCAGTGCCCGCCCACACACACACACACACCAACACACACAAAGTGCACGCACCCCCAACACACACACACAAACACGCACAGACACTTAATCCAATACTTGGAGGAAGATCCTTCTGGCTTGGACACAAGACACAACTATGCTTCTCATACCCAAAACCGCACAAATAAACATCCATCAAAGAGTAAACACAGGGATTAGTAGACACTACTACACAGAGATACACAATACTAATACCCCAAATAGTTTAGAAAATACTTTGGGGGTCGACCAATCGATCTGAACTCTGCACATGGGCACTGGAAGTTGACTTCACCATGTCTCACTATTTGTTACACCGTTTTGCATAGCATGCATTTGTAGCCACGTTCGGTCCCATAGTCTGAATGTAGCCTACAGCACTAGCAGTATCATGGTTCCACACAATCTGTCAACAACCAATAGCCCAGAAGGACAGAGGACAAAATGCAAAGTCATAGAGTAAAACAGAGTTATGAAAACAGCCCCGGCCATTAAGTCGTTTGTCACTGTAAATCACAGGACACCACCTAGACTGTGCAATGCATTCCATCAACTATTCGCCAATAGAAGTCTATTAGGAGGGCTGTCATCGGACTGGCCCCATGAATGAATAGAGTTGTCGTAGTTCTGTCTTACTCTACGGCTCTTGGAAAATGCAGGTACCGACTAGTCACTGAGATTGGAAAACAAATAAAAAAAGTTTAAAATACATGATTTACCTTTTGTTTTAGGAAATGAGTGTGCAAATGTACAACTACTACTGCTATTGTTGTGGGTGCCAGCAGAATCCCAGGACACACCTGCACTTGTCTCAATGCACACCATGCATTCTGTACACCAGCGCAGTGACAGCTGTATTCGGCAGACAAACAAATAAAACCAAAATGAATGAAATAATAAATAAATAATCCGTTGTTACTTGCATCTTTTACAACAGGCGCTGTGTGTTGGGTCCAGGGGCGGATGTAACATGTCCCATTTGGAGGGGCAGAAGAACATGTTGGAGGAGCATAAGAAAATGGTATGAGTGCGGCTTCATCGCCCGTGTCGCTTCACGCCACGGGCGATGGAGCCGCACCCATACCATTTTCAGTTACAGGACTTTTATTAGGCAAGAAAGCATCAATAATAACATCAGTTGTTGTTGAAGTTGCAACAGACACGCAGCATGCATAAAGCTAAAGGTCTGACTCAGAGAGTTTTCTGTTGTTGCTGTTGGTTTAGTGGTGACACAGCTGTAGTTAGTTAGTAGCAGTAGTAGTGTTTCAAATCATTTTAAATATAGGCACTTTAATTATAACTATCTTCTAGGTTATTTCTAGGTTGTTTCGCATGACATCGTGTTTGGTGGGGCAGTCTGGGCATTCAGGGGGGCATTGCCCCCCCCCCCCCCCCCCCATACCCATGCCTAGATCCGCCCCTGGTTGGGTCGCTTGCTCTCCCAGGATGATGGGTGGGGTATAGGGTGGGATGGGGTGGGGGGTGTTGGTGATGTTCGGGGTGGGTGGGTGGGGTGGGGGGGTGCTTGTCACACAGCACGGTCGCAGGCTGATGGATGGGACCGTCTGAGGGAGAGTTGGTTTCTTTCGAATTTATCTGTTATCTCGTTGTCTTTAGACCTCCTGCCAAAGTCCTGCGTCAATACCAATGTCTGTAGCTCATCTCACTCTCTTAGATAAGCTTCTCCTACTGATTGTTTATAGAGTGAAAGACAGGGACTCAAATAGCTCTGCGTTGTCTGGACGTCTGCCCCGCTTTGAGTTTGGCTCTCTGACCTTGACCAACTCACAGACGCAAAAGTCTGACCAGGGGCGGATCTATAGGCAGGGGCGGATTGGCCATCTGGAGTACAGGGAGTTTTCCCGGTGGCCTGCGCCACCTAGTGGCCTGGACGAGATCCAAAATGCACTAGTGGCACTTCCAAAATGCACTAGAATGTGCTAGAATGCTCGCCTGGAACATACAGATCAAAATGACCATTAATCTTCTACATTCTCTAGTTGTGTAGACTAAGTTGGGCTAATTCACATGATGAATATTTTAACTCTTGAGGGTGTAAAAATGAAACCAAATGGACCCGCAAGGGTCCATTTGGTTTCATTTTTACGCTCTCAAAGAGTTACATCTGGTTAACCAGGGTGGCCTGGCAAAGGCAAAATTGTCCTGGTGGGAAAATATGTGCCAATCCGCCCCTGGATCTAGGCATGGGCCTGGGGGCAGGTAATGACCCCCTAAATGCCCAGACTGCCCCACCAAACAAACACGATGGCATGCAAAACAACCCAAGATATTTCAAGTTAAAGTGCTTATATTTAAAATGATTTGAAACACTACTACTGCTACTAACTAACTACAGCTGTGGCACCACTAAACCAACAGCATTTCATCATTGAAAACAGAAAACTCTCTGAGTCAGACCTTTAGCTTTATGCATGCTGCGTGTCTGTTGCAACTTCAACAACAACTGATGTTGTTATTGATGATTTACTTGGCTAATAAAAGTCCTGTAACTGAAAATGGTATGGGTGCGGCACCTATGCCATTTTTCGGCTGCCCCCCCAATTGGGAAATGTTATATCCGCCCCTGAGTCTGACCATTGTATAGCTATATTTCATGACCTTTAAACATAATTAACTTCAACCACCTAAACCTCATTGACACATACTTACGATTGGCGTTGTGCTCAGTAAATAGCCGATTCTACGCGTCACATTTGCGACGTGTAGCGAAGCTTGTAGATCTGCTATTGGCTGCATGCAAAACCAGCATGCAACTACAATGCAAGTATAACATGAGGCTTAAATCCTGTACTTGTTGTAGGAGGAATAGCAGATCTTTTGTACAGCAACATACAGTAATTGTGGTTAACAAGGTGAAGGTGGATGCTTTCTATCTGGGTTTTTCTTTTCATGAGCGTCTCCTTTGTATCATGTTGTGGTTATGAAGCCGTATGTGAAGGTGAAATGGAAATGGCACCTGTGTTGTCTGCCTTGTATTGGATTGTATTTCTTGTAAAAACTCTTGTAAAAAATCTATAAGAATCAAACACGCACAAACAAAACCCGACACACGTTAGCAGAGGTCATCCGGTATGGATTTGTTCCCATTTTCCTATTTTTTGGAGAACAGGAAGGCTCACATCAAGCAACCTTTTTTTTTGTTTTGTTTTATCTTTCTCAATTCCGACATTCATAATTAATGCAGCAAACCCGGTCTCCTTAAAAGGCATTAGTTTCCGCTATCTGCTATGTGGATGCCTTTAATTCTAGGCAGGGGATGTCTACTGTTTAGAAAATGGAATCTCTGCACAGACTCTCTTGAGTAGTTTCTTCTGAACTTATTTATGCTCACTAAACACACACAGCGGTGGTATATCTACAGCAATGGAAGCGTCTCGGCATTTTTTTTTTCACCCTTTAACCACTCTTACTGACTATTTAAGAGCAGAACTTTGTAGACTACATGAAATGTTGTTGTTTGTTTGTTTGTTTCAAAACATGGCATGTGAAAATGTTTTAAAGAGACACTTGGGATAATTTACGTCTTCAGAACCGATCTCCATAATTGCTGACTTCTATGTGGGGACGACTTTCACAAATTAGGAAGAAAAAGCAACAGGAAATGCCATGTTGGTGTCCTTAGCTGTCGACCGTTTTGACGCGCTACAATATTTTCGCTTAAAGCCCCAAAACGTATCAAGCTCCAAAACGTCTCAAGATAGCTAAAACAACACATCAACACGCTCAAACTACGTTTTGAACGTGTAGCTCGGGTGCTTTAGCTACTTTCATGTGACACCATACTATTAGTACAAAGTACCACCAATAATTTATGGAGGAGGAAAACATAAAAGCAACGCTACGCTACGCAAACACCAGCCAGACATATCGGTCTGTCAGTCCCACATATTGGACTACCATTAAACAGTAAGTAGTGCTGCTGCGGCGGGGAGTAAACTGTGATTACACGCAGCTGTGTAAGAGCTTTGTGCGTTCACTCCCGGCAGACATTCTTCTGAGCGCTCATAATCACGGAGCGGGTATGAAGACACGTCGAGCAGCTGAAGGTAGAGTAACAACATTAATAATGTAATCCAATAATAATGTGATTCATTTGGCCGCTGACGTGCGGCAGCAGCGGCAGCATGGGGGGGAGAGAGGAGCGGTTTCTCTCCTGCATGAAGTTATAGAACTTCACGCTGGCACGCCGAGACGCTTTACATCAATCACACCCACCACCTATACCACTATGTGAAAGTACTATTAATAATTGCATGCACACGCACGCACACACACACATGCACGTGGCGCGCAACACACGCACGCTCTAAAATATCCATCATCCAATTTCCGCTTCTATAGCTACACTTTCATACTACACACATAGCCATTAACCTCAATTTACTCTTATTGCACACGCACCACATGCAGGCGTCCATGGGTGGCGCGCACGCACGCACGCACACACTGTGACACACACAATCACGCACACACATACACGCTCGCGCAGAGCATTAAGCGTTCTCATAAAAGCAGAGAGTAATACACCAGGCAGAGGAGGCAGTTCCACTGCAGCCCCGAGGAGGAAGGAAGATTAGAGAGGAGGGGGATAGGACTAAGCCTCCATGACAGAGAGAGAGAGAGAGAGAGAGAGAGAGATGCAGAGAGAGAGAGAGAGAGAGAGAGAGAGAGAGAGAGAGAGAGAGAGAGAGAGAGAGAGAGAGAGAGATGCAGAGAGGTAATGAAGGGGTTGGAGGCTAGAGGTGAGGTAGGTGGAGGGGGTGGTCAGCTGCCAGGGAGACACACTGGCACACAAACATATGCATGCACACACACACACACACACACACACACACACACACACACACACACACACACACACACACACACACACACACACACACACACACACACACACACACACATGCACAGACACACATGAACACACGGGGGAGAAGATACGCTTCAAATTAAATCATTTGGAACAAAAGAAGAGCGTTGCCTAGGCAACCGGGCATGGACACGACGACGGGGGTTACCGGGACAACCGAGAGCGACCCGAAGCTTGACCTTAGAAACGGAGTCGCCCATCGTCGTTATGACCTCTCTCTCTCTCTCTCTCAGACGTCCACCCACCCCCGCACACACACACACACACACACACACACACGCACACACACACACACACACACACACACACCCCGATGCCAAGCCTCTGGGTGAGTCATGGAGGTCATACCTCTCCAACAGGAACCGACAGGTGAGCAGGACAGGCCTTTGACTCACCGTCCAAAATGTCATGCAGGCAGACAGCGAACACAGAGATGTGCCTCCTGACCGCTGAGGTCATCAATCTGTCTGTACACAGAACAGAACGCGTTCGTGACTCGGTCTTGTCTGTGGAAGATGCTTGAATTATTGTTCATACCATAATCAGAATGTTCTTTCGTCTGCAGTTTCTTCAGAATTGAATTGAATTGACTTGCTTATTTCGGTACTTTTCAGTTACGTGTTAATATACAGCCTACAATAGTTGGCACCAAAAACTTGTAGGCCATAGCCGAAGCTTATAGTGGCCTATCCTTTTAGTAGGATGCTTATAACACTCTGGCATGTTGGGAGAAGCCGATTCTAAGATAATTCCCAGTGACAAGACCTGACAAGATCGTCCCAGTAAGCAATATTTAGACGATCTTGTCACATGCTGGGAGCCATCCTCAGCCTCGCCCCCTACCGCACCACAAGCACGTCACGCTGTGTTTAAACACACGTTCACCAACTTTGATACGGCCGTTTTGGTCAATATCTACTAAAACGACTAGCCTCCTCTAACCCTCACCCTCAATATAACTGTGAGCATGTCACAGTGTGGACACAGTGCTTAAGGTGGCCAACCGTTATGCGATTGGTCGATTTCCCTTTCCGTCTTATCAATGCCAATCGTGCCACCCAGACATGCTGTAGGTCGAGAAGATTGGCTTGATAAGTAACATGCTGGTAATTATCGGTTGGTATAGCGGTCGAAGAAGATGGTTAAAGGGGAATTCCACCCATTTTCATTTTTTTTTTCTGAGAGCGTAAAAAAGAAAAAAGAAGCGTCTAAAGAAATCCATTAACATGGTGAAAATACATTTTGATGATGTCATCAAGATGTTTCACCATGTTAGTGGCTTTCTTCAGACCTCCATTACTTGGGAACACAGAATGGGGGAACTTTTTTATCATGTCCACCCAACACCTCGAAGGTACATCAATGACATTGATGTACCTGGGTGGTCTTCCCCTTTAAGAGTCCACTATGCCGCGAATCCACTTGGTTACATTTTCAACGCGTCCGTGGCGAAGACCAGTGACCTCCATGACAATCACAAACACACACCGGAGGGATTGGCTCAGTGACTTTACACCCCAGATGAACACACACACACACACACACACACACACACACACACACACACACACACACACACACACACACACACACACACACACACACACACACACACACACACACACACACACACACACCCCAGAGGGCTCGGCCTCTGAAATATTTAAAACAAACAGTCCTGGGCTAACGTCAGGCAGGCAGGAGCAGGAAGGCATGGCAGGCTGCCGACCTTTTGCTATGAAGACACAGCGGACAATGAATGCGAGCAGCATGCCGACCCCGAACGGTTCCTTTTAAATAAATAAACAAAGCTGTGTTGTTGTTTTTCCCTTTTTGCTGTCGCTCCTCTTTTGCTCTGTTATTGCACACATAAAACACCCATTTGAGATGATGGATGGCTCTTTAGTGCGTGTGCGTCTGCGTATGTGCGTGTGTGTGTGCGTGTGTGTGTGTTACATGGTGCCATCCATCTACGGTGTGTGTCCGCTGGTGCGTTGGGGTGTGTATTAAAGCGCCGCGCAGCCTTGTCGCTCGTCTCGTCTCATCCGTGCGTCTCACCGGTCTGACATCAAAGGACGAAGAGGACTATTGAATGAGAGCGTGCGCACGTGTGAGTGTGCGCATGTGTGTGTTCGGTGTGCGTGTGTGTTCGTTCCCTAGAAATGGCAGAGATAAAGTGAGGAGGCTCAGAGATGGGAAAATGTTAATAGGCACCAAAGTTCAGAGGCGTGCTCTGTGTGTGTGTGTGTGTGTGTGTGTGTGTGTGTGTGTGTGTGTGTGTGTGTGTGTGTGTGTGTGTGTGTGTGTGTGTGTGTGTGTGTGTGTGTGTGTGTGTGTGTGTGTGTGTGTGTGTGCGTGCGTGCATGCATGCGTTGATGCATCTCGGTGTAAGGGAAGATGTTCCTCGGTGCATTTCCTGCACATTACTCCAGCATAAAAGCTCAAGGGACCACTCTGTACATGTATATTGTAAGTGCATCGGCCATCCTTTCTCCGGCGAGCCGTCGTGTGTTTGTGTGTGTGTGCGTCCATGCGCGAGTGTGTATGCAGCTTGGCAGGATTCACATTAGTTTTGGCTGCATACATAAGCGTATGTGTGTGTGCGTGTGCCTGTGCGTGTGTGTGTGCGCTGTGTGTCGGAATGCAGCCCTCCCAACGATGTATACTTTCCCGCTAACGAACAAATGAACGAACACAACCTTTCAGCTTGCCTCAGTTCACTGTCAACCCCAATCAGGACGATGGAGATCAATGGGAAATAGCGGTGTGCGGTACATTTGTGTGCGTGTGTATGTGTGTGTGTGTGTGTGTGTGTGCGTGTGTGTGTGTGCGTGTGTGTGTGTGTGCGTGTCTACTAACAATGGCTATAGGGGGCAGACAGTAGAACAATAGGCAGAATGGTGCAGGACAGTAGGCTTTATTTTTACCAAACACAGCGGACCGGGGGAGCGAGGGCCCCCCGGCAGCCTGGGCTGCTACGCCTGCATGGTCCACTCCAGAATAAAACCTCATTAGGAAGTCACTCTCGGCCTCGTTATGGGCCCAGACATCGTTAGCGCGGGATAACTCAACAGCGCAGAGATAAACTGATTCAGCGCGCCGTGGATCGATGCATGCCGCGCGCTTCTCAACTGTCATGGCCGCAGACCGCCGGCCCAAAACCCCACCCCACCCCCACACAGATCCACCGCCGCTTAAAGGGGGAGGGGGGGCGACCACGCCCCACATGCACACAAACATCTGCTGACCCAGTTGACACGACAGGAGAGGAATAGCAGATAAAAAGAGCAGTTTAAGCTCTTAATGCCGTGGACAATGTGGACATTATAAAGGGGCATGAAACTGATTCTGCAGTCTTGATTCCGGTATGGGTTGAAAAGACCACATACAGCAGCCTCAAGAATGAAATAAAAAATATGGCAGACTACTAAGCAAGCAGCACAGGTGCACCAAACACCTGAGTTTCAGAAACATGTCCAGAGCTATAAGGGCATGACCAGAGCCTTCTGTTTAGAGAGTTGCATCACACAGTTCTGCACCAAGTTCCAGTTGTCCATTAATACGCAATTTAAGAAAGCAGTCGACACGACGAGGACGTGAACGAGTCCATCGCTGTTGCCACAGAAGCCCAACATTGTTAAGAAAGCAGGCAACGCTGAGTCCACCGCTTCCACTGGCGTCTCTGGTTTCCATGGTGACGATCCTCTACAGCGTAGCTCTCGTCCACGTTGTTAACAAGACCTCAAAAGCTGCGTTTTGCCGTCGGAGGAGAGGGTCGGACGGCCGCGGGGGTTATATATCAAGCACAGAGCCATTCATTACTGACGTTGTCGGCTTCCAAATCTGACATGACTGGTACGTTTACAGCAAAATGCCACAAATGACACAAAAGTGCACAATTTCCTTGAAATTATACACATTTCCACTAGCCGAGGATGACATGCTACTTTTTTTTTCCGCCAAATCGGCCTCATGGTGGCCCTATAACAGATTCTATGCTAAATGCCTACAAATGCCTTCCAAGGTTTTCAGGACTGGCCTCACTGGCCTGTTTCCTACTAAACGCTGACAAATTATGAGCACAGTGAAACTAGTGGGCATGCATATTCCCACCAGGCTGACGAAGCAGTGCTACTTGACATTTTTCAAATCTGACTCATGGTGGTGCTATAACAGGCCAAGTCACACCATTACATCTGCATCTGCATAAAACGTATTCTGCCAAACATCACACACGATCCTATCCTGGTGGAGACCAGAAGGGCACAGGTCCTGTCTTTGTTTGCTCAATTTTCACTCTATATTCTTCACTTTGTTTGCTGCGATTCGACGTGTTTTCGCTGTGTTTGCTGTTTGTTGAGGTTATATAATATATTTGCTGCTGCACTGTCTGAAGGAAGACAAACAAAAATAAGTGTTACTCTTATCTACCTGTACACAAGATATAACAATAATACATTTTACTCTTATTTGCCTGTACGCGAGATCTAAATACATTTTACTCTTATGTTACTTGTACACAAGATATAACAAAGTACGACCTTGAACCTGAACCTTGAGATGAACATATGTCACTATTCTGAGTAACATGAATCATGTGACCGCTGTACTATTTATTAATACACATCATAGTGATGGCAGCCTGATGTTTTTGCCGTGCTGAAGCCTTCCCTTCTGAAGGGGAAAATAATATACGTACATGCTGTACATTAAACAGTAACGTACCACATGCAGTGCGCGCGCGCGCGCACACACACACACACACACACACACACACACACACACACACACACACACACACACACACACACACACACACACACACACACACACACACACACACTATAAACTGTATGCAGAGAGGTATATGTGCTCGTTTTATACATGTTGATAGCAGGCACATAAACACAAGTGATTGACATGTGATATTATGTTGCTTCTGACACATGGATGATGGATTGCCCCCTGGTGTACTGTACTATGCATACCGTTAGTAACCGTACCCTTTGGTACCAAGACTCAAACTCACACACACTATACCGCTCGCACACTGCCTGAGGTACACAGTACTTGTAACCTCTTTTTCAGTCAATACAGAATGCCTATTGCAATGCTACAGTACAGTATACTCTCTCTCTCTCTCTCTCTGCCAACCTGGGAAGAGCCCCGAACTGAGATCATACTTCCTCCAATGCATAAGGAGTGAGCAGGGTCCTGACCCCACTTCCAGGACGTCTCACATGGAAGGAACACGTTCTTCCAACCAGTTTCTTTCCCCTCCATCAGGCACCCTGGATGGCCAGAGGGAGGGGGGCAGTCTAGAGACCAGGTTACTGCATGTTATTTTGTGAAATACTGTAACTACAGGGGACACGGGGAGAACATGCAAATTCCAACACAGAAAAGCCCTTTCACTATAACCTAACCAAGGGTATGGGTGCTGACGAGGCTGAGGAGAGAACACCCTCTTCCCTTCCCTTCCCCACGTTGAACGGAACCCCGGGACACTCCTGTCGCTGTGAGGCGACAACGCTATACCCACGTCTCTGGATGGTCCGTCCAGGGGCCGTTACCGACTTACTACGCCGACAGAATGGTTGGATTAAAGGCTCTAAAGTAGCGCGGGTGTGTCCCCGAGGCGCATAATGCACTCGGACATGATCTACGGTGGGCTCTCCGCTCGGCCAGAGCACTGAATCTTCCTTAATGTCTGGGAGGCATATTTGCTTAGAGAGGACAGACCCTACAAGCTGAGCTCTGAGGGGAGGGGAAAAAAGGGCTGAAGTCATCCTTCTTTCACTGTCTCTCCCATCACGCCATGTGCGATCTTTTCTCTCTCTCCCTTCTCCCTCTCTCATATACACATACCCCACTATGTGGGTCTATCTCTCTCTCTATCGCTCTCTCCCTTTTCTCTCGATCTCCCTCTCTCTCCTTCATTACCCATCTATGTCTGTCTGTCTGTCTGTCTGTCTGTCTGTCTGTCTGTCTGTCTGTCTGTCTGTCTGTCTGTCTCTCTCTCTCTCTCTCTCTCTCTCTCTCTCTCTCTCTCTCTCTCTCTCTGTCTCTCTCTGTCTCTCTCTCTCTCTCTCTCTCTCTCCCCCTATGGCTGTGATCTCTGCAATGGCTCCATTCTCTTCCCTCTCCCCACCAACCCCCTTTCTCTTTGCTGGCTCTGGCTGTCTACTAACCCCTCCTTTAAAGAAAATAACACTGGCATCTCTCTTACTTTCATTCTCTGGCTGTGATCTCTGCAACCCTTTGCTTCTCTCTGCTTCTCCCTCTGCCTCTCTCCATCCATCTCCCTCTCTCCCTCTCTCCCTCTCTCCCTCTCTCCCTCTCTCTCTCTCTCTCTCTCTCTCTCTCTCTCTCTCTCCTCCCTCTCTCCCTCTCTCTCTCTCTCTCTCTCTCTCTCTCTCTCTCTGCAGTGAGTGAATTCCCCAGGGTTCAGCAGCAGGAGACTATTACGCTCACAGACGGTGTACTTGTGTGTGTGTGTGTGTGTGTGTGTGTGTGTGTGTGTGTGTGTGTGTGTGTGTGTGTGTGTGTGTGTGTGTGTGTGTGTGTGTGTGAGTGTGAGTGTGAGTGTACGTGTACGTGTGCGCGTCCCTGTAACCCCTCCTTCTCCAGTCCTTTCTCTCCCTTTCTTCAGTCAATATAATTGGCATCGCAGGACTGCTCCCTGCAGAGTATGCTAAAACACAGAGAGAGAGAGAGAGAGAGAGAGAGAGAGAGAGAGAGAGAGAGAGAGAGAGAGAGAGAGAGAGAGAGAGAGAGAAGAGAGAGAGAGAGAGAGAGAGATGGATGGAGAGAGGCAGAGAGAGAGAGGGGAAAGATGTACAGGGCGACAAGAGAAAAGCGAACGAGAGCAGGCGAGCGAGAGCCTGGGAAAGGGAGATTGCTTACAACAAGGATGGCTAGATCGTAAAGGAGCGCGAGGGAAGAACGGGTAACAATGAGCGAGAGACAAAACAGGATAAAGAGAGAGAGAGAGAGAGAGAGAGAGAGAGAGAGAGAGAGAGAGAGACACAAGAGGAGAAAGAAGTGACAAGACAGTGCGCACCTATAGTATACTGTGTACCAGCCGAGAGATTCAAACAATGAGATGCAGGAAGAGAGAGAGAGAGAGACAGAGAGAGAGAGAAAGAGTGCAGGAGTCCGAGAGCGGGAGAGATAGATAGAAGGATGGGGGGGTAGTGAGGGGGTGTATAGCGGAGGAGGGGTTGGGGGGGTGGCTGACCACAGCAATCAGCAAGGCGAGGCGAGGTGAGGCAGGAACGCGGTGCGGCGCTGGTCCCTCTATAGGAGCACAGCGTGCTGCGTGTGTGTGTGTGACTGTGTGTGTGTGTGTGTGTGTGTGTGTGTGTGTGCATCGCATGGGGCGGAGCAGAGAGGAGGAGGAGGAGGAAGAGGAGAAGGAGGAGGAGGAGGGAGGTGCATATCTTCGTCTTCTGACTAAACACTGAACTGTCAAAGCACATTAGGCTGCAAGAGAAACCTGCCTGCCGGATGTCACCTAATACTACTGCATATGTGAAAGCATAACACTCTTCGGACACTCTCTCTCTCTCTCTCTCTCTCTCTCTCTCTCTCTCTCTCTCTCTCTCTCTCTCTCTCTCTCTCTCTCTCTCTCTCTCTCTCTCTCTCTCTCTCTCTCTCTCTCTCTCTCTCTCCATGGATTACTACTCCGTCCGTATAGAGTCTATCTTCCCCTATCACGATCTCAGCTCTCATTTCTCCACCCGAACCCTCTCGCCACCTCTCCATCTGTCTCACTCCTTCTCCCTCTCCCAAGCTCTCTCTCATTAAGCCTGTGATATACTTCTTTGCACGCTGGTATCGCGAGCCGAAAATAGCTATTTTCTGTTTGTTTGGAACGTCTGCACTTCTTTGCGCTCATCTTTCACACTCCAGCCCCACACACACCACCCCCTCCCAATTGTGTCCCTCTCCTCCACCTCTCTCTCTCTCTCCCCTCCTTTCCTCCGACTCCATCTAATCTGTCTCTCTGGAGGCTGGCGCTGGGCTAAAAGGACCAGACAGATTCCATTCTATTCAAATCCGAGAGCCGAGAGGGGAGTCAAATCTGAGCCGATCACGTTTATCGCCGGCGTTCCGCTCCGAATGGTAATTTGTCAGTTGCCCCGTTTGTTCCCGCCGTTGCTTTTCCTGTTGATTGACACGTCACGGAAAGGCTGCGGGGTGAGAAGCAGCCCCTAGTATGGAGGGGTGTGGCGGGACAGTGGGGGTGAGGGGGTGCTGGCTTCACACGTCATTATGTCCTATTAGTATGACGTTTCTTTTATTTGTGTGTCCATCCTGTTCTAACGGCAGGCTTTGTAATCACTGTGGGGGTGGAAGGCGATAATCTGTTTCATACTCATAGTCACTGGTATTTTTTCCCGGTTATTTACCATTTGCTTTGATTGCCTCTGCGTTCGCAACGTTGAACTCTTGAATGCCATATAAAAGTGCGTTAAACCATGGTAATTCCTTTAGTAACTATGAAACTGAAACCTACGCTTACCAGTTCTGCGTGACGTCACGTTCAACACAAAACGAACTGTCTCACAGAGAAAACCAAACGCTAGCTGTCCAGATCAATGGTAACAGATTGACAAAGCTCTCGCGGGACCTTCGTAATTTTTTAAGAAAAATCACAAAAAAAGTTACAACACAAGAGGTTTCTGTCCGACAGCCGCGGTATGTGTCGAACGTGTTGAATGCCAACGGTGATTTGTCACAGAAACAGCAGCTGGGGGTATTACTATTTACTGGCCACTGATTGGCAGACAGCTGCGGCTCGGCGATCCAAACGATGCCAAGCCGCTGAGTGGGCTGTTTCCACTCAGGGGGGTTGGAGTGGAGCTCCTTGCTTCCGCTCAGGGGGGTTTATTTTGTCACTTCAAAAAATGTTGCAGACGTGGCTGATTGGAACGCCTTGAGCAACTGTTCGGGGACCGCCTGCCAATCAAGACAAAGCAAAGCCCCCCCCCACACACACACACACACGCATACACCCCGACGATTCGCTGACTAGAGCCGATCTGAGAGAGAGAAAGACTGCAGGAAATGGATTGACCGTCTGAGAGGGCCTTAAAGGGAAACTCCACCCATTTTCAATATTTTACTATGTCATTGATGTACCTTAGAGGTGTTGGGTAGACATGATAAAAAAAAAGTTCCCCCATTCTGTGTTCCCAAGAAATGGAGGTCTGAAGAAAATCATTAACATGGTGAAACGTCTTGATGGCATCATCGAGATGTATTTCACCATGTTAATGATTTTTCTTTCAGAACCCTTTCTCCTGAGAGGGTACACATTGAACCAAATGGACCCTCTAGGAAAATTTTGAAAATGGGTGGAATTCCCCTTTAACTATACATTGGTAAACAGAACACACTCCAAAACACATGCCCAGCTCTGGCCATTGCAGCAGTAAACTTCTTTGATCTGAAAACATCACACACACAAACTCACGTGTGAATGTGAAGGCATGTACGCGCATGCCTTGGTCGATGCCAAGTGCTTTCATGTTAGCCGATGCAGTCGTCTGCCAGTTGGCCTAAGAAGACCTGGCAGATGAGAATGTCCACAGACGCGCTGTGTCCACCATGAGATGGTGTCTGAATACACTATTGTACAACACACTATTATACACTGCACTATCACACACATAGAGTGGCGTGCATGCACGCACGCACGCGCACGCTTGGGTCACAGGTCATTCATGCACGCACACAAATGCCCAATCAGGTTACATAACATCCAACATATACATACATAAATACATACATACATACATACATACATACATACATACATACATACATACATACATACATACATACATACATACATACATACATACATACAGTACATACATTGTACATACAGTACATACATACATGTTATTACCTACACACGTCTAGAGGGTCATTCTCTCTATTTGAACAAAGGATCTCAGATGGGGATGGACGGCACTCGAACTTGCGAAATGCATATCAGTGATCCCTCGCGTGTGCCGGACACACAGCGCCATGCAGCCAGATTGACCCGTTAGCTTTTCTAATAAACCGTGAGTGGCCAGTGGTGACCAGCCGGATGGGTGGTTGTAATGCAACTATCAGCGCAATGTGCTTCGGCTAAATGCGATATATAAATGCACCATTAACCATTTATTGTTTACCGAAGCGACGTTACGACCCGAAGCTCGCTGTGTTTCTCATTCTGCAACATCACATAAAGATCCAGCAGAGAGGATGCAGTGCAACCAGAAGTGGCTGCAAAAGCCAGCCTTAAACCCATGATGATGCACACAAAGGATTCAGTCTCCTCACCTTAGTCACTAAACACACACACGCACACACACACGCGCACACACACACGCACACACACACACACACACACGCACACGCACACGCACACACACACACACACACACACACACACACTGGTCATAGCCGGCAGCACATAAGCTAGCTATCCATTAAGTACTTAAGCCCTATAGTGTACTTGACTTGCGCCGCAAGCTTGTATAGATCTGCTATCGCCTATATAGAGCTCAAAATAGAGTCACGGGCAGATTGAGGGAGTGGTAAAGGTAAAGGTGGTTGAGTTGACATGCAAGCCTGGCCACAGACATCAGCGCAGCACTAATCTGTCACAGAGCGCCTGCTGCCACTGTAGGCAATAGGGACTTTAAGCTCTACAATTTTCAGGAAGTATACGGCTGCTATGACGCAATCACCGTAGCTGTCAGAATCATTAAGCACACAGCCATCCGCAACGGCGACGGGTTACCATGGTGACACACCTATGCAGCGTGTGTCAAACAGGCGTTGTGGACACTACGTTAGAGTGTGCGTTCATGCCGTAGTAGGAACGGCAGCTATACGGCAAGCAGGTTTATCTATCGAGTCCAGGGACCACCAGTGGTCGTTGAAAGGGTTCCAGGTGGTCCCCAGCTAAGTTGGTTAACCAGATGTAACTCTTGAGAACGTAAAAATGAAACCAAATGGACCCTTGCGGGTCCATTTGGTTTCATTTTCACACTCTCAAGAGTTAAAATATCTCTACACAACTAGAAGATTAATGGTCAATTTGGTCTGTATATGTTTTGTCTGTTTTGTTTCCCAAATCCAGCCTGGAATTGTGGACAAAAGCAAACTAAATATTTAGTTTTGGGGTCTGTGGGGCTAAAATGTCATCAAATGGTGGTCGGCTCGAATAAATAGTGGACCCTGGTATGAAAAAGGTTGAAAACCACTGTACTAGAGGCTTGCCGTCCTACAGCTTACAGTCCCTATTTTCTCCTCTCTCTTCTCCTCCTCCTCCTTCTCCTCAGACAACAGCTCTTAGCCGAGGTGTGGCGGGCAGCGGCAGCGGCGCGGGTAGCCGGCAGGCCACTTTCCAGTCGATTGATAAGACTCAGACAGGCTGCCGGATTCTCAACCTCGGGGGGACGGGAGGAGAAGTGGAGCAATGAACTGCAAAATGTCACAGAAACCCTTCAAACACAACAACAAACAACCACGCACTTTCTCCCTGTGAGCTCGCGTGCACACGCGTTCCGCCGCAACGCTCGCATAAGCGCACGCGTCACTGGGCACGTGCAGGCCAGGCGGGGCACCTGCCGCTGAGGGTCTGTCAGATATGTATGGTACAAGTCCATAGGCTCCCGAGGCCCAGAGATAACCATCCCGAAAATAGACTGAGACTGAAAACCGAGCCGCGATAAATAAATCACAATATTATTAAAAAATTCATCGAGGGAAGGCGTTGACAATGAAAAAGAACAGGACAGAGAGAGAGAGAGAGAGAGAGAGAGAGAGAGAGAGAGAGAGAGAGGGAGAAGACAAGAGATGGAGAGGATATAGACGCTCATCTTTCTTCCTTCTCCCATACATCAAAAGTTTCGCCTTGAGGCCGAGGAGTTGTACTATCAAATTGTACCTTCAAGGGACTCATCAAACACACAGCATGCTTTTGTGAGTGTCTGATACGCCCTCCGCCCGCCGTGGGCTCGTCGTATGAATGAACGAACAGGCAGATAAGACCAGTGTCGCTCATTAAGTCAATTATATCGTTTTGCTAAAACCGGCTGTCTATGAATTATGCAAATAAAATGCGGTAGGCAGGAGGGACGAAAAATGTGCTGACACAAACACTGAGGAAGCTGAATTGGTAAGTTGTCACGGCTAGCATTTGTGGAAGCAGAAGTTTGGCCGGAGATTTTGGCATGCCAAAATGGCTACTGATCTGACCATGGTCTAAATACACAGTATGGGTCATTCTGTCCTTTCCGCCACATGTTGACCAAAACACTGCAAAATGTTTAGTTCCTCAGACTCAGACCACATCCACATCATGCAATAAACATATAGAAGAAGTTTTAGCCAGTCTTTTGTCTAAAATTCCATGTAATCATTTTAGTCTAGTTTGAGTCAACTAACTTGATTGGTTATTTTCAGAGGTGCAACACCTGAGAGCAACCAAGCATAAAATGATCTCTTTTCTACCAGTCCAACCGTCCAACCTATTCATTGGGACAGAAAAAACAATTACAATTACTCAATGTCAACAAGTATCAACTATTTTGCACTATTCAAAGAATGAGGCAAAGAAAATCACACCGTTAACATAGGGACGCAGTTTTATGTCTCAACTCCTAAAATTCCATGCGCTTGTCAGGGTGTATGTGTTGGTGTGTGTGTGTGTGTGTGTGTGTGTGTGTGTGTGTGTGTGTGTGTGTGTGTGTGTGTGTGTGTGTGTGTGCGTGCGCGTGCGTGCGTGCGTGTGTGTGTGTGGGGGGGTGTCAGGTCAAAATCTGATCGTTTTGGTGTGTTGCAGAATGAAAGGTTTGAGAAGCACTGACCTAGCCAATGTGGGAACCATGGGACTCATGTGTCATATGGTTGCCAGGCAACGTGACATGTGATTTATAACTGCAGCAAATGTACTGTAGCCTGGTGAGAAAATTAGGAAGAAAAACGGGTATAAAATTGCCCTTGGGGGAGCTTTAAAGAAAAAACTGTGCTTTGCAAAACATTGTGGGCTTACAAAGTCGGCAAGGCATTCACCAGTTTGTGTCCTCAATATTTTGGTCAGAATAAGCCTGCCTTTTCCATGCTGCACTGCAAGGAGCCTCTGTAATTGGAAAGTACTTTTTCTTCGAGTTCTTCGGTCTGTGAATTCGGTTCTTCACAGCCTCTGCCTGAGCCTCTTATTGAGACACATGTCATAGCGTACAAATGCTAAAGGCATAAGGTTTTAAACAGACAAAAACATGCACAGGTCATACCAGGGGTTTTGTCAATGGTTTTCAGGCCAAGGATGTCTTTGCTGAGAGAGGTGAAATGAAGCAGGGAACCCCACGACATAATATATTAATGTTTTGATGCAGATTAACCCTTTTTTCATACTGTACATGGCTTCATATAATTGTTCAACAGCACCCGGCCGCTGGCCTAGAGGACCAGGTGCATGCCACATAGTGCCTCGTGTTCGAGTCCCGTTAATGAAGACCGTTGCTGCATATCTCTTTGCTTTTCTACCTCAGTCTTCATAGTAACTATATAAAAGGCAAAAAAGTCAAAAACAAAATCTGGGGAAAAAAAGAGAAGATATTAATCTTGTTTCTGTTTGTTTGTTGACACATTATCTTTTCTATTAATATGTTGGGATCACGTTCATGTGTATTTTCAGAAATGTAACCTTTTAACCCGCACCCAAATATTTAGTCAACTTCTGCACCATGCTCTCTGAAAATAGCAGAGCGGGTTGATCTGTTATTTTTACCCACTAGTGTTCCCACAATCACACAAATAATTGGCAGTAACGACAGGCCCACTGCAGTTACTCTGAGGACCCCCTATGTGTCCCAGACCCCCTGTAGAAGGACCCCTGCCTTATACCGTACCGAAGAGATGGATTTTTTTTGTAACAACATTAGACAGCTCTGCTGGACTGTCACTGTGGCATCACCGTGGCATCAGAGAAAGAAGCAAACTTTGAAACGACATCACTGACACTTGTCAGAGTGTTCCATGGTGGAAACGACAGCCCTGCCTGGGGACAGGTGTATGTTGTGGTAAACAGGATCCATCACATGAACCCTAAGCATCCCTATTGGCATTGTCATCATAGCGGGGCGAGGATTCGTCACAAATTATAGCCGACCTGCTGACAACACAGCGCTGTGAGCTTGAACTATGGCTGTTGCCCGTGAAGAGATCTGGTTAAGAGCAGAGGGGGAAACAACACAAGAGGGGCAAATACAGACAACAAACCCCTGGGGGGACCCCGGCCAGCGGAGTATATTGGTTTTAAGTGGTTAACCACTGAAACCACTCCGTTCAAGTAAACCAATATGGTTGAAAGGAGACCCTGCTCAGGGCTCTTATACTAGTGTATTTTCGGTTAGAAAATCTGCTATTTTACAGCGAGAGAAGAACAACAAGCTCTGCTATTTTCTGCGAAAGCTTTCCCCCAATGTGGACGCCGGAGGGGTTCAAGTGGTTAAGAGTCAAAAGCCCCTATAGCAACACTTCAGAGGCAGTGCTACACCTTCCCTACACCTTTTACACTCAACTACACCTTCCCCACAATGTTGGCCAAAAGGTGCTGCTAATAGATAAAAGCCATCGGGTCAGCAAAATACGGTCCATCTGTGAGGCTATACTGTTATGTATCGAGGGACTGCACTCTGCACGCATAAAAATGATGCAGAGAAAATCTGTGCAGCCTATGAATTGGTATGTATGATTCATACGTACCAATTTATATGTAGATTTTTTTTTTTTGCTTTCGTGCAGTATGGTATACCTTGATCCCAAAAGGTCTAGCAGTGCCTCGGCATACTGTGCAGATTTTCATGGAGAGAGGTGACTGAAGGAGAGTCGTGAAGGGAGATTATATGCAGCCTGGAACAATTAGAAGAACCTGTGATCCGAGTCCAATAAAGTTTCATTGCAATATTAACGTTTGTCCATTTAAAATTTGGGCATATTCTGCTGCTCAACATCAGATAAGAATTTCTTACTTTATTGGCCATTATATCTGCATGAAACGCTTTTTCTCAACGGTCCAATACTCTTCTCCCCAAGCTTGTGAAAATCATTATGAACTAGACGGAGTGTACAGGTAGTGTACATATCCCCGCCAGACTGGGTGGCCTGACCAGGCCAGGATTGACGGTTTGGTCCAGGATGGCGGCCATGCGCTGGTCCAGTGAAGAAAGTCTCGTCTCGCCTCCTTCTCCAATGGCCTTGTCTGCACAGATCTGCCTTTTAAACTTCCCCATCCTACCACTATTCTATTTCCTCCTCAAAGCACTGCACTGAATCAATGCTAGAACGTAAATATAGTACATTTGCTGCACGAGCCAATTCTGCCCACACTCTTTCTATTTATGTTTGATATGCTGCTAATAAGGCCGTCGGATAATATTGTTTATCGCTTGCTACCTCCTCGACTAATGTGTTCACAGTCAGTGAACGCAGGGAGTTTGACGCTTATTTATCCCTGTCTCTCGCTATTTTACGGGCCGCACATTAACAGTTTAATTGTGGGAGTTTTCCCCAACATTTATGGGTGAAAACAGGAGTGGATACGTGCCCGACTGCCCAGTCATGTTCGCACGATTACACACTGATTACTGTTGTTTATGATGAAAAAGCATTTTATGTGTTGTTTCATTACATCTGATGAACAACTTCTGTATGTAGAATTTAGGTGTAGGCGTCCATTTACAGTGGAACTCTCATACAAATATAAAAGGAAAGAGTCACTCAAATAGTTCAAGCTCATCTTCCAGGAAGCATGAATGGAAAGGAACATTGGGATTGACCCCAGTGCATTAGAGTAAAGATTACTGGGTCACTGAGTCAGTAGAGGTCGTAGGTCATGCTCTGGCAGGGTAACAGGTGTAAAAAAAACGAACAAATTCCACAGCGATCATCCAGCCACAGGCAACAGTTCCCGTTAGATGTCGCATGGGACCCGAGAAGGCATTAACAGACGAAGGCAAGTTTATTTTGTATTCCACACATTTCACACACAAAGGCAACACGCGGCCAGTCACGCGTCAATCTGGGACCCTGCTGCTCGCGCTCGATAGCAAATGTCATAATGACATTCGAGCACTGAGAAATGAGTCGACTGGAGTGGGAGGAGAGGGGGGGTGGATCGCAGGGGCGGATGTAACATTTCCCAATGGGGGGGGGGGGGCAGGAGAAAATCCAATATCTTCACCGCCCGTGGCGCGAAGCGACACGGGCGGTGAAGGCCGCCCCCATACCATTTTCAGTTACAAGACTTATATTAGTCAAGTAAACATCAATAATAACATCAGTTGTTGTTAAAGGTGCAACAGACACGCAGCATGCATAAAGCTAAAGGTCTGACTCAGAGAGTTTTCTGTTTTCAATGATGAAATGCTCTTGGTTTAGTGGTGACACAGCTGTAGTTAGTTAGTAGCAGTAGTGGTGTTTCAAATCATTTTAAATATAAGCACTTTAATTTGAAATATCTTGGGTTGTTTTGCATGCCATCGTGTTTGGTGGGGGGGGGGGTTGGGCATTTAGGGGGGCATTGCCCCTCCATGCCAATGCCTAGATCCGCCCCCGGTGGATCGGGAGGGGAGGGGTGATTGGAGAGGAGAAGAAAATAAGGAGCTGGTTGGGTGGAGTTGTAAGTGGAAGGGAAGGGGACGCCTCTGAATTATTAACGGTGGCAGGCGGGTGCTCTCCGAACACGGAGCACGTTAATAATGATAATAAAGCGCGGGAGTCACTTGTACGGTGTCACTTTTTATCCAGCCCCCCCCCCCCCTCCCCTTCTCTCTCACGGTCGTGGAGAGTGAGGAGTGGGCTGGAGAGGCTTTTAATTACTCAGCACTTCACATCGCCAGGAAATGGAGCGTCTCAGTGTCGGCCACCGCCTTGTGACACATGGGGTGTCCCTAAGCACACGGGTAAATGTTTGTATGTGTGTTTGTGTCTGTGCACAGCGCATGGCATGTGTTTAGTATATGTATTTAGTATGGCATGTATATATACATATATTATACATATACAGTATATACAGTATATATATATATATATATATATATATATATATATATATATATATATATATATATATATATATATATATATATATATATATATATATATATATATATATATATATATATATATATATATATATATAGACATAGTGCTGCATGCTCCAATGCAAACAACCTCCACACACTATCGTGGACAGAGAGAGAGAGGTTTGTGCTTGGCAAGCAACAGCTTGGATCACAAGGGGATTTTTGTTTAAGCAAGGAAACCAGAAGGCCTGGTTCAAGCCATCGCACCTGTCGGTATGCACGGTGCGTGCATGCACGCATGCATGCTTTCAGAAACGCACACATGCATGAAGGTACGCAGTAGTTTAAGTACATTTTAAGCCAATGCTTTTGTGTTTTACTCAAGTAAAGGTTGGATGAGTATTGCACATAGTGCAGTCCAGATACTTTTAGTACAAGTAGAGAGATTCAGTACTTGTTCCACCACGGCAGACATCTGTGTCGTGTCAGTGAGTCCGTGTATACCTCTAGCGGTGTCTGCTGTGCTTTGCATATGTCCTTTATGCATTTATGTATGTGCATGCGTGTGTGTGTCTGTCTGTGCATATGCATTTCCGCATCACGTCTCAGCCAGACTGTCTGCAACGCGCACGGCCGTGTGCCTCGCCGCGCGAGCGAGCGTGTCACCAATTCGGGGCCGACATATACACGCTGAAGTGCTCCCGCGTTCACGGAATAATGAGCATGTTTAAGAGGAGGATTTGGAGGAGAGAGAGAGAGAGAGAGAGAGAGAGAAAGACGAGAGAGGGAGAGAGAGAGAGATGGAGAAATCAGTAATGCCTAAATTACGCTCCATCGTACGACGGTGTGGCTGAAGATAGCCAATCTACAAGCCTCGCGGCGTGCCGCGTCGCCACGCGTCGTGCACTTGTAGATCCGCCATTTCTGGGTGTGTGTGCGACACGCCGGCACACGGAGTAAAGTGATATAAATCAGGCATAAAGCTGGCGAGACTGAGAGACGGGCGGCGGGTGTTTGTCTCTGTGTGTGCAAGCGAATCGAGGATCCCTAATAGTGTGTCTAGTAGGCTGTGAGAGAGGGTGGAAGAGTGAATCAAATCGAAGAGCGCCGTGCATGTGTACGTCAGCCAGTGTGTGTTGTATTGTAGTGCGTGTGTGTGTGTGTGTGTGTGTGTGTGTGTGTGTGTGTGTGTGTGTGTGTGTGTGTGTGTGTGTGTGTGTGTGTGTGTGTGTGCGTGTGTGTGTGTGTGTGTGTGTGTGCGTGCTCCCTAAATCTGGCCCTAGAAGAGTATATACAGTATGTGTGCTCTTGTTGGCGTGTGGAGTAGATTCTCATGGCGGGATAAGCAGCTTAGGGATAGGGAACACATTCTTTTCTAAGCAAATCTCATTAATTTTAATTAGCTGTATATTTAGCCGGTACACCTGGATTGGGTGTAATTCCGTGGGCATGGCGTGTGTGTACACATACACTGGTATTGTATGCAATGTGCCGCATACGTATCCAGACCTGACTATATAGTGCGCTGCTGTAGCAGGAGCAGATGAAATGAAATGAGTCGAGGAGCGATTATATTGGCATAGCCTGGCGTGTGTCATTTGCATAATGTGCTGTTTTAGATTGCGTTGCATGCCTAAAGAGGATATCAGAGCAAAACAACCCGCTCCCTTCATTTTCCTATCCGTTGCAGCGAGCCTGACGCTCAACACTCGTCCTCTTAAACGTTCACCTTCTCTCCTCTCTCTCTGTGCTCATACTCTTCTCCTCTTCCTCCTCTCTCTCCTTCATCCCTCTCTCTGGTCTTTGCGCCCCATCATTAGTGTGTTCTACATTCTTTTCTCCCTCCCTCTTTCTTTCTTTCTATCTCTCCTTCCCTCCTCTGTCTCTTTCTCCATACCCTGGGTGCCCCCTTACTGTATAGGTTCACGTGCGAGTGTGCCTCTCTCTCTCTCTCTCCCTCCCTCCCTCCTTCTCTCTCTCCTTCCCTCCTTGGGTAATGAGCTTATCCAGTGTGTGTCCAAGCCCCTATGTCTGTGTTCCCTCCTCCCTTTGTCTCAGATTCATTCAGCAGAGAGATTAGAGATGCCTATTTGGCTCCTTTGTCTCGCCATCGTCAGAGGCATCGCCGAGGCGCGCCGCACGCTGATGAGTTATTCTGTACATCACATTGACGGCGAGGCGACCTGCACATATGCGCCGGGCCGCCGCCATGATGACTCACGCACTCCCACACGTTGGTAACGAGGCTACGCACCGGGACCTCCGAGTGGCGCGCAGCACGCCCCATGACGCAGATTAAACCCCTAATTTGGACAGACTGCAGTGGCAAGGACAGGTGATGTTTTTTTGGAAATGAATGTCACAGAATGTGCGGTACATTTAAAAAAAAAAAAAAATTGTAGATCTGCTATTTTAGTTTTTAAATTGGGCTTATTAGTGATCGAGCCACAGCCACAGAACTCATCAGCATTCATCAAACCACGAAACAAGACATTTTCATATACATTTTTCAAAATATCTGTCGATATCTGTCAAGCCTTGCTGAGTCATGTGGCCCATATAGTACAGGATCCTATCTACTGATGCTGTAGTGTGAAACGGCATTATATGCAAGTACAACCTCCAGCCTTGATGCACAACACAACACAAGTACATCCTCTAGCCTTAAAGTACATATACAGTAGCTATGTTGTACAAGTATGTCCCTGGACATGAATGACGCTAGTATACATCCAACAAAACACTTGAAGACACACAGGGACGACATAGGTCCCATCTTTATTGTCATTGGTATGACTCAGCTGCATGGGGGATCGGAACTCGACCTAACGATTCCAGGGCCAAACCCTCTAACAACAAAACCACGAACACTTGGATGTGCATTGCATAGTGTGGCAATTCATACCATTCTGCAATGCTCAATGGCAAAGCCCTGCATGATGCTCATCTTTTGAGGGGATGTGCTACACACACTAACAGAGCTAGAGAGAAATTAAAGCGAGCTACAGGAGTGTGTCCACATAACTGTCCAGCGAGGATATAGTAGAGCTCAATGAGCTGCGTTTCACTCATGTTCCCTGTGTTTCCACAATCCTAAAAACCCAAACCATTAAAAACAGAAAGGAAGAAACCTCATTACTGAAACTCATTGGCCAGAGGCAAGCTGCAAGGCGTGTGTGTGTGTGTGTATATGTGTGTGTGTGTGTGTGTGTGTGTGTGTGTGTGTGTGTGTGTGTGCGCGTGCGTGTGCGTGTGTGCGTGTGTGCGCGTGTGCATGTGAGCCATCCGCAAAGCCCTTCATTCACCTGCCTCTCAGTGTATTGACTCACTGATTGATTGCTTGACCTTACTGACTAATTCAGAGTAAAAGCGCGATGGTGCTGCCGCGCACCACTTCACCGTCCCTGACTGCATCAGGTACATTTTATTTTCCAGTGTTCACACTTCCGACGGCATAATGGATGACACGTCTCCGGAACAACTCATACCACCCCTCCTCGCCGGCCAAGGACCTCTCAGGCTCACTCTGCTATCTCAATAAAACAACGCGGAAAAAAACACAAACGGGAGTGGACCGTCCGACTGTCAAGGATAACACAATAAAGCACGCGAGCTTATTTCCCGTTGTGCTCCCACGACAAAGTGCTGTTTGGATTCCCTTTGTCGTGTTGACTTCGGTTTCTTCTGAGGCTATGATGGATGGCAGAGGGCTCCCTTTGCCAGGCGTAATAAATGTAAAAAAGAATCTGCTGACATTGGTGCAGTGACACGCCCGCGAGCTTACGACAGCGGTTCACATGGGGACGCATGGCACCAGACCACACATGCCGCTGCAAAGGGCAGAGCGCGTCACTCGCAATACACAGGCCATTACTCACAATTTGTCCAGTCGCACACCCTCGTTGGTCCATGGCATGCATTCGAGACTGCCACATAAATTAATTTGTGCATTGCGGTGGGCCCCCGTCACGATGCGCTGCGTTTTGAGCTCGCGGATTGACTATTTCCCACTATTCGTACATAGATATTTTCGGTTATTAAATGATGCAAGTTGTTTGTCATATCTGCCCTGCGCAAACTTTTGTTTACCAAAGAGCCAGACTGAAATTGCATTTTTTCATTCATAATGTTCAAAGACAGAAACACAATTAAAATTTAATTAATTGCAATTATTTGAGCGACAATTAGTAGGCAAGTAAATGTCACAATCGTGACAGTCCTGTAATTTGTGTGCAGTTCAAACTCTGTGGTGGCATGCAGGCATGGTTCAGCAGTGAAATAGTCCTTGTGGCACATGCAGCAATACAAGAGAAGGTCTAATCATAAAGGCTGCTTCATACCGTCGGCTGCCCCAGGGTGTTTTGCACCGAAAATAGCCGATTCACAAGCTCACGGGAGTCACGATCCGAGCACGTTATGACCTCACCGATTGGTTATTTTCGATCGCACGACACTCGTCCGTGCAGCCCACAGTATGAATCAGGTCTTCATTAGTGAGCAGCAGGGTTCCTGGTGGCGTGCAGTGACCGCCATCTTTGGATGCAAATGTCACCTTCAGGTTAAGAAATCCGTCCTATTGCCTCCGCTTCAAGTGGGTCTGACTGCTGGCCAAGATAATTTAATAAATAACAGTGGTGGAAGAATGACTCATGTGTTTTAAGTAAAGGTATCAAAGGTATCAAGTCTAGATATCCACGTACAAAGGTGTTTGGCTTGTAAATCGGCTAGATTCATTTGGACAAAACGTATATAGGGAAGTGGTTAATGTTTTGAAATAGTATTAAAAATTCAAATGTTCAAAAAACAATGTATAGTGGAGTAAAAGTACGATGTTTGGATCAGGAGATGCCAATGGAGTAGATACACAAGCATTGGAAATACCTGTAGTAAAGTACAAATACTGTACCAAAAGATTACGCTACTTAGGTACAGTACAGTGAAAATCCACTTAGTTACGTTCCAGCACTGATAAATAGAGTGCATTATGAAGCACGGACACATGAAGCAGAACAGAATTAAGAGCCTAATAGTCCCAGTAGCAGCCCTCAGAGTCTCTTTAGGGTTCTCTCAGTAATCTATCTCTATCCACACTGTACACCCCGAGGCATCGGCCACGCCGCGTTCTGCATGTATGTAGAACGTGTCCTCTGTTTACTCCCCTTAACTGTCAAGAGCAATGGGTTATTAATGTGGCGCCCGGGGAGCAGTTAAGGGTGCTGCTCAGGGACACCTCCACACATGGGTGACCTTCCTACATTCCCAGGTGGCCTCTCTCTAACCCATTCAGCCACGACCGCCGCCTGCCTAATGGTGACATTTTGGGCTGACGCTGGCGACACTAGAGGTAAAGAAAGGTCACGGGGTCACATCGAATGGTTCGGTCCCGGCCTCCCGGGAGCATTAAGTCAGCTCAGTGCGATTGAGGACAATCTGGCCATTGGATGGTGAGATACAGTATATTGTGTTCAAGTGGCCATTTTTTGGTCTATCGGCGGGGCTAGACGAAGAAAGGCCATGCTGGCTGCAAGGGGGAGCATGAAGGAGGTGCATATCAAATTCCACGACAATCCAGCTAGTGGTTTACGAGATATCGTGTTTGGGTCCAAATCCGTCGATGGACAAACCCCACTGATAAACATCGCCATGTCGTGCATGACATAATAGCATTCTTGTCAGCAGAAACTATTATCTCTATATACTTTTTTTTGTCTTTTGATTTTTTGGTAAATTAAATGAAAGCCATACTATAATCCCTTTCAACAAAAATATAGATCTGCATTTAATTTTTTTTTTTGGAGCTTTTCATTTGAATCCTGAAAAGTGGATGAGTAAGTTTTGGACATACAAGGTTTCCACCCGACAGCACCTAGGATATTGTTTTTTTAATAAACACAGTGCTGTGAATCTTCAGCCACCACAACAAACAGCACCCCGCCAGGCGCCATGGGACCAGGCTGGGCAGGACAGATCGAAGCGGCTAGCGGGACAACACAGCGTGGCATCCACAGTAAGCTGTCACGCCTATGTATGTCATAACAGAAAAAGTAAGCATACGAGACAAAATGGCAGCATGGGTCAGCTGATTGGAAGAAAGCAGGGATCTATCGGCCCCCACCCCACCACCACCACCACCACCCAACTCCCCACCGAGTCGGGGGGAGCCCATCGCTCGCCACTCCGACTCAATCAATACTAACATTGTGCTGTACAGCAGCACTCTTCAATCACACCCCACCCCCAAATCAGCAGAGTTCACGCAGAACAGATCGTCCACCCACCCCCACCCCACTCCTTCCCAAAGTGGAGAGGCCTCTGCAATCCGCATGCTTATTTCTCCTGCTATCATCATCCAACATTCATCCACAATGGCAGCAGATTAGTGACACCGCCCTCACATGCAAACACAAACTCGCGGCAATCAATTAAATTGCCCGCCAGAGAATTCCAGAGGATTATGGGGGGACTTTTAGAGGGGGTGGTGGTTTGGGACGGGGGGTAGTGTAATCGTGTGTGTGTGTGTGTGTGTGTATGTGTGTGTGGAGGGGGTTAAACCGAAAGCCGAGGCGTGATAACATGTAGCGGCACTTGTGCAGAGAAAACGAGGAGTATTGATTGATTTCAAGGTTCTCCAAGCTGCCGGTGTGGCTTGTTGTTGCTATTCGTTAAGCTTTCTTGTTTTACTTGGGGAGTGTTTAAAGTTAACAACTCACCAAACACCCCTACAGACACACTACACTGCACTAGCCACACACACTCCTTATTGCGACCAAGTGAGTGTTCTCGCATTGCCCATCTGCCTCCGAGCACCTGAGAAGATGCTGAAGGACGGGTAGACGGCACTTCAGTCTATCTCTCAAGAGCCGCCCTCCTTTCCCACTCCTCCTCCTCCCCCTACTCCCTTCCCTCCCCTTCCCGTAGCTTTTGCAGAATGCCATTTTGCTGTTATTATGATGCCAGCGAGGGAGAGAGGGAGGGAGGGCAGGAGATTGATCGGCCCTGATGTAATCTGACCATCGACTGAGTGGGCCTTGGGTGTGCGAGATCCGACTGGGATTGATGAGGTCTAATGGGGGGTCGCTTGTTAAAGGTAGCCGGCCGGCACACAGCACGGCACGGCACCGCTGCCTTCCCCCACCCGCTACCTTGGAGATCCTGCGATACAGCCCCGCCGCGCCTCGCTCTGCATTTTAATTCGGCTTAATTTAGATATATCAACACTCGCTTCTTCTTTTTTTCCCTTCGTCCCCGTTACCCGTGTCTCTGCACGAGTCTCGCCTTGCCGTCGTTTACGTACGTGTCATGTTTCCGCACATCAGAGAGAGAGAGAAGATTATGCGAAGATATCACAGCAGCACAGCAGACACGTGCACGATGCCAAATGTGAAATCTTCTCCCCGGGAGCCTATATAGACTATAACACTTGCTGCTGGAGCTTTTTTTTTTTTTTTTCTTTTCTTTTCTTTTTTCCTTGGGAATGTTTTTTAATCAATCAGACAGCGATGGCACCTTAATTAGTCGGCATGATGAAAAAGAGAAATAATTAGTTTTCTGCCAGATGTGAATGTGTTGCAGGGTAATGGCAGCCAATCAAGGTCTAATTTGTAATCACTAAATCTGATCTAGATGAGAAGGAATGCTTAAAGAGTCGTAGAGGAACAAATGATGGGAGACAGCTGTACTGTAGTGACGTGCCAAGTGGCCAACGCATGAACCCCAAATTCTGGGCATTGCATAACAATAAGACAAACATTCTGCAAAAAAAAAAAAACAGACAGCTCACGTAAGCTTTTTTTCAACTGATTGTGAACGACCGTGACCTAGAATCAATGGTTCACTGATTACTAATAATTTCCTAATTATAATGACTCATTCATGCAATCTGGTGCACTTCCTCCTCTTGAGATTTTAACTCGCTGTTTCTGTTGACTTCCTTGACCTCTGTCTTGCCAGTGAATGTTACTAAAAAAGGGGGAAAAAAAGCAAAGGCTAAACTAAAACTGCACTACTACTGTAGGGGCATGGTCAGGGACCACATGCAATACCTTCACAGAATCACCGACCAGCAGTGGTCCACACACCAGGGGTAAAAACCCCAGAGAATAATACGGGGGCAAAGTAGAGGCACCTGGTTGACACCTGGTCAACTAAGTATATCGGTGCTGTGGAGCAGAAACCTCTTATCTCCAGATTTTAGCGTTTTGTGTTTTTCCATATAATTAAAACCCTACTTTACCGTACTACAACTAGCATGACGCAGAGTATCGAAAGCAGCAGAGCTCAGAACACACAAAGCGAAACGTTTTCAACCTGTCCACCTGCTGCTATTCGTCCTTTCGCGTTTTTAATCCTGACGACTAACAGTCCTGGAGATATGAGGCTTCCATCCAGACGATATACTATAGTAGTAAGGTTTATATTAACACATGCCCAGCCGTTGAGGATCAAGTGCCCCCCTATTCAGTGGTTTATAAATAGATTGTGGTCATATGCAACGCAGGCATGGTCCGAGAGGTTTCTAAGCAACAGATAGAAAGGAAAATTAACCAGATGTCAATATTTCAACTGCCATGCCATCTGCCTGCACGTTATCAGATCCAGAAAAAAAACAACAACAACGCTTTTATCTCTGATTCCTTTCCCAAACCGCATCCCTAGATCATAACAAGCTCTATTCAATGGCCCAAAACAATAAGAACAGTTGACCACAGCCACAAAATGTTTTTTTTTGTCCCAGGTGAAAGAAAAGACAATCTGTCACAACACACTGCACAGCAGCGTTTTCACATCTCGGCCAGGGGCATATGTAACATTTCCAAATTGGGGGGCAGGAGAAAATGGTAAGGGGGCGGCTTCATCGCCCGTGGCGCGAAGCGACATTTTTGGTTACAGGACTTTTATTAAGCAATTAACCATCAATAATAACATCAGTTGTTGTTGAAGTTGCAACAGACACGCAGCATGCATAAAGCTAAAGGTCTGACTCAGAGAGTTTTCTGTTTCCAATGATGAAATGCTGTTGGTTTAGTGGTGACACAACTGTAGTTAGTTAGTAGCAGTAGTAGTGTTTCAAATCATTATAAATATAGGCACTTTAATTTGAAATATCGTGGGTTGCTTAACTTGTTTTGCATACCATCATGTTTGGTGGGGCAGACTGGGCATTTAGGGGGGCATTGCCCCCCCATGCCTAGATCCGCCCCTGATCTCGGTTACTGGTTGCATGGGCTTTCCAAATGGAAACACACTGGTGGTTTTGGAAGGATTCATTATATGAGGAAGCGAGTGTGTTAAGTGAGTGAGTGTGTGTGTGTGTGTGTGTGTGTGTGTGTGTGTGTGTGTGTGTGTGTGTGTGCTGGACAGTAAGAGATGGGGCACAGTGGGGGGTCTGTCCTAGATGGGTTATTGGATCAGAAGGCGTCACTGTCGTCCTCAAATAGTCATGGCTGTGGGACATAACCTTTAATGCGCGGGTTTTAAAAGACAAAAGACAAAGCAACAGCTCGCTAATTAATTGGCACGATCGGCCCAGAGACGAACTAATTGGGCTCCTCCCCAGGTGTTTTTATCTCCCTCTATTTTTTTTCCCTCCCCGCCTCAATGTAACCGTGGAAAAATAATGAGAGGAGAGAAGAGAGCCTGGCATGGAGAGGTGCACATTAACTGCAGCCTGGCGCCGACGGACGGACGGACGGACGAACACACAACGTAACAATGGGTCCGACTCCGATTCCCCCTCCTCAATCAGTCCAGGTAACCAGTGGCCGAAACTAATGGGAAAAGCACTGGAGCCCGAGGAAATAGCCAGGGCTGTGATTGGAAGGAAAAAGAACCCTCGGCCTAGCCCCCGTGTGTGTGTGTGTGTGTGTGTGTGTGTGTGTGTGTGTGTGTGTGTGTGTGTGTGTGTGTGTGTGTGTGTGTGTGTGTGTGTGTGTGTGTGTGTGTGTGCGTGTGTGTGTGACTCAGGAGAGCCAAATTGGAAAAAAATTGCTTAGGCCCTCTTATTAATGTCACAGTGCATGGCTAGGCGGTAATTCCCTGCGGGGCCCGTGTACCGCACCTTGTTAATGAGTCACTGCTTATCAGTCAGTCTTGTTAACAGGCGACACCCCCCCCCCCACCACCACCCCCGTCCGAGCCCCCCCGCCACTCCACCCCACCAATTTCTACGCTATTGTACACCAGTTGTCCAAACAGGGCCCCCCACCACCACCCAGCCATCACCGCACACACACACACGCACACACAGCAAGAATCAACAACAAGTGCGGGGGCTTTTTTTGAGCCAAGATCGGATTAAATGCCAATCCAAAGGGAAACACTGTAAGGCTACCAAGGGCCAATGAGAATCACTTGGTACTACACACACAAACATGCACGCACAGTTGCACGCGCACGCACGCACACACACACACACACACACACACACACACACACACACACACACACACACACACACACACACACACACACACACACACACACACACACAGAGAGAGAGAGAGAGAGAGAGAGAGAGAGACAGAACTCTCCCTCGGCTACAAATTGTACTTGTTTGAGCTCCGTGTCTACAAGCTCACATCGCTCTCAGCACGATGCATCTCAAGCCTGTTCGCCTGTTTTTTTTGGCGCTCGTCACCGGCGCATGACTAACCTTAACGATTGAGAACCCCCTCCTTCCTTTTAATCCTTATTCATTACTGGCCTCAGTTGGAAGCGTCCGGCCCCTTCATTGAACCGCCCTGGCCTCCGGTCAATGCATGGCGCAGGCTAAACACACGGGCAGACATGTTCCTCCACAAGACAACACCATAACAACAACTGTCCTCCCACGCCGCCCCGCCTCCCTCCGTCCCCGCTGAGAGCCGTACGGGGCCAGAGGCCAGGTGGCTGATGGGAAAACGCCAGCAAGCAGCAGTAGCAGCAGCTGTATGTGTTGGCGGGCAGCGATGCCATCACCCCATGGCATCCGGTTTATGCAGTCCCAGATTCTGCTGTGATGATGTAGATCTGCTGCTTTTAGAACATTTTTTTTTACACATGTGAGAAGTGAGAAAGTCATGTGAGACATTCTGCAATAAAGAGTACTTTTACTTTTGGTACTTTTACAGACATTTTTGGACGTTTACTCAAAGTGCATTGAGATTTCGGGACATTTAATTGCGTTGTATTGTATTTCTACTTTGTACGTTGGTTAACCAAATGTAACTCTTTTTTTTTTTGTGATTTACATTTTTATTTGATTTTTTCATATATAGCTTGTACATTGGTCATTAGAGGATACAGGCTTACTAGGTACACTTAGAGATCTCATCAGTGTAACTAGAGAAATTAATGAGTACAAGCTAATACAGACAAACGTGACCAAGACAGACGTTCAAAAACAAACAACAAAAAGAAAAAAGGATATTGGAAAAAAAAAAAAAAAAGTACAAAAAATGAATGAGAAAAAACAACAACGACAAAAAACAAGGAGAAAAAAAAAAAAAAAAACAAAGTTACCAAATGTAACTCTTGAGAATGTAAATGTAACTCTTGAGAATGTAAATGTAACTCTTGAGAATGTAAAAATGAAACCAAATGGACCCTTGCGGGTCCATTTGGTTTCATTTTCACACTCTCAAGAGTTGAAATATTCATCTGAATTAGCACTATTTAATTAAAGTCTATACTGTTATACTGCAAAATATGGAATTGTGGACAAAACTAAAAGAATTCTTTGGGGCTAAAATGTCATCAAATGGTGGTCCGTGGCTCAAATTGCTGAATAAATGGTGGTCCCTGGTGTCAAAAAAGGCTGAAAACCCCTGCTTTACTAAACTAAAAGATGTCAGTATACTTCTTCCACCACTGCCAGCAATGTGGGACGGACAGAGGTGTCCCTCCGTCCCTCTGTCCCTCTGTCCGTCCTCCCTCAGCACACAGCGGCCTGGCCTGGCCTGGCCTGGCCCAGGCCCTGAGGTAACTGGGTTAGCGGCAACAGATCCAGGGCACATAACGCGCCAGCCGGCCAATTGCGTGCCTAATCTGTGGCCCCCTGTGAGAGGCACTGCTACGGGCGAGCCGCATGGCTGCACACCCCAGCTGCGGAAATGGATATGTCAAATGGCGCGCAATTAGTCCCCCCCCCCCCTCCACACACACACACACACCCCGCCATTACACCCCAACCAACCCCCCCATCTATACTCTCCTCTCACTCTGCAGTCCCTCTATGGACGTCCAGGGACAGGAGGAGGAGGAACACATGCACCAATGAAAAAAACAGTTAGCGCCGTCCTCTCGTTTGACTTTGACATACTCGTGTGCGTAGGTAGTTGCGGCGGTGGATGGTAGGGGGTGAGCGAGGGAGGGGAGGGGAGGGGAGGACGCAAGGACAGGACAGGACGGGGAGGAGGTGGATGGGGGACGATAGAGCGCAGCATGGTTCCGCCTCAGGAGTTTGAGCGGTACTCGTGCGACACGTGCCTATGCTGAGTATGCCGTCGTCCGTTGCCGTCGTGAATGATAATCTCGCCCCCCTTTCCCATTTATTGGGGCATCCGAGGGGCCTCTCGAGAGAGGAGGATGAGGAGGAGAGGACGAGAGAGGAGGATGAGGAGGAGAGGACGAGAGAGGAGGATGAAGAGGACGAGGAGGAGAGAGGAGGGAGAGGACGAGAGAGGAGGATGAGGAGGACGAGGAGGAGAGGAAAATAGAGTAGGATGAGGAGGAGAGGACGAGAGAGGATGAGGAGGAGAGGACGAGAGAGGAGGATGATGAGGAGAGGACAAGAGAGGAGGATGAGGAGGAGAGGACGAGAGAGGAGGATGAGGAGGAGAGGACGAGAGAGGAGGATGAGGAGGAGAGGACGAGAGAGCAGGACGAGGAGGAGAGGAGGACAGAGGATGACGAGAGAGGAGGGGACAGTCAGCAGTGTGTCAATTCTTTGCCTCAGAGACAGACAGACAGAGGGGACAACAGAGGGGGACAATCAGCAGTGTGTCAGATCCAGGCGGCATGAATTCAAAGCCAAACAGACAGACCTCGCCTGTTGTTCTCTGATGATGGCTCATCGACTGACTCTCTCTCTTTCTCTCTCTCTCAATCTCGCTCTGTCTCTATCTCTCTCTCTCTTCCATCGATTTGCAGAGCTAATCTTTTTTTCCCCTCTCTGATACATAACATTGCATTATTTATGCTAAGTAGGCCTTTCTGCTCCCCAGGCCTTTTTAGAGCAGAGATCTCCATTATGAGGGCATTATCTCTCACTCTTGTGTGGGGTAATGTCGTGTGCACGTGTGTGTGTGTGTGTGTGTGTGTGTGTGTGTGTGTGTGTGTGTGTGTGTGTGTGTGTGTGTGTGTGTGTGTGTGTGTGTGTGTGTGTGTGTGTGTGTGTGTGTGTGTGTGTGTCCGCGTGTGGGTGCACGCAGCTGCACATTTTATATTTGCGTAGATGTGTGCATGCGTGCTCACACACACACACACACACACACACACACACACACACACACACACACACACACACACACACACACACACACACACACACACACCCACACACACACACACACACACACACACACACACACACACACACACACACAATTCTGGACAATCCATTTAACAGCTCCGCCGCTGTCACAACAACTAGTCTCTTCCCAGCAGATGCCAGCCATCCTCATATTGCTATGAGCCATATGCCACACCAGTCAATTCACAGCACTTTCCTCCATAACACATGACTTGTGCTTGCATGTATGTGCACTACTGTATGTAATGTACTGTTGTTTGCACGAAAAGGGCTTGCAGTACGGTTGCATCATACATATGTGAAATCATACTGTCCTTGAACACTGTGCAAGCCATGTGAGAATTACTTTCTGCAGCGCTACAACGTTTCGGCATTGGTGTGACCCAGACTCACTGCATCCTGGACACAGGGTGAGACTCACCCTACCCTGGACACAGGGTGAGACTCACTCCACCCTGGAGAGTGAGACTCACTGCATCCTGGACACAGGGTGAGACTCACTCCATCCTGGACACAGGGTGAGACTCACTCCACCCTGGAGAGTGAGACTCACTGCATCCTGGACACAGGGTGAGACTCACTCCACCCTGGACACAGGGTGAGACTCACTCCACCCTGGAGGGTGAGACTCACTGCATCCTGGACACTGGGTGAGACTCACTCCACCCTGGACACGGGGTGAGACTCACTCCACCATGGACACGGGGTGAGACTCACTCCACCCTGGACACGGGGTGAGACTCACTCCACCCTGGACACGGGGTGAGACTCACTCCACCATGGACACAGGGTGAGACTCACTCCACCCTGGACACAGGGTGAGACTCACTCCACCCTGGACACAGGGTGAGACTCACTCCACCCTGGACACAGGGTGAGACTCACTCCACCCTGGACACAGGGTGAGACTCACTCCACCCTGGACACAGGGTGAGACTCACTCCACCCTGGAGAGTGAGACTCACTCCATCCTGGACACAGGGTGAGACTCACTCCACCCTGGACACAGGGTGAGACTCACTCCACCCTGGAGGGTGAGACTCACTCCACCCTGGACACAGGGTGAGACTCACTCCACCCTGGACACAGGGTGAGACTCACTCCACCCTGGAGGGTGAGACTCACTCCACCCTGGACACAGGGTGAGACTCACTCCACCCTGGACACGGGGTGAGACTCACTCCACCCTGGACACAGGGTGAGACTCACTCCACCCTGGACACAGGGTGAGACTCACTCCACCCTGGACACAGGGTGAGACTCACTCCACCCTGGACACAGGGTGAGACTCACTCCACCCTGGAGGGTGAGACTCACTCCACCCTGGACACAGGGTGAGACTCACTCCGCCCTGGACACAGGGTGAGACTCACTCCACCCTGGACACAGGGTGAGACTCACTCCACCCTGGACACGGGGTGAGACTCACTCCACCCTGGACACAGGGTGAGCAACTAAGCACATTTAACTAATTTTGAGGTATTTGTACTTTGAAATACTTTGAAATTGGAATTGCTCAATTCCAATTTCCAAATGGTGAAACACAACACCTCTACCTTAACCTTTAGTTACTTTGTATTATGATTATTAATACAAAACATATTATTAACCACTGCATGAATTCTATATTAAACACTGTATACACTATACAATATAGTATCCAAATGCATGTAGGGCTGAACTAAATGGGACATTTTGCGAAATGAACACTTTTACTTTTGGTACATTAAGTACATTTTGATGCCAATACTTTGATGCCCCGGTAACAAGATGTGCATGTGAGCACATTCTATAGTGGGGTGCAAACAGCATGTGCACCAAGGCCCGCCCCCACTCAATCATGATGGGAGCAAGGCCCCTCTCATCCTGACTCACTGAAGGCATTTCCACCCAAAACCCAAACCATAAAAATAGGGGTTATTAACCCCTGCGGTTCGCTGGGGACAGGAACCCATTATATTGGTCATCTTACCTCTACAGTAGGGAGCCAAAACGGAATTAAATAAAAGGTTTGAGCCATTTTTCCACCACTGGCAACTGAGCAGTGCTCCTGGTTCAAACACAAAGCGACCTGTTGCTCCTCAGTGAACTGAGTCAGTCTGCATGGAAGGCAGGAGGAGCCGTTAGCAGCCAGCCAGGTGTTCTGATTGGGAGGGCAGGCTACCGGGTCAGACAGACCTTGAGCATTCATTCAAGATGTGTAACACACTCACTCGCTCGCTGTTCCTTTAACTCTGTCTAGTCAGCACTCTCACCGAGACACCAAGCACTCCTTCAGTATATTCTCCTCCCCGATTCCCGGGGTTTGACGTGTGGATTTCTTTTCCTTTTTTCTTTCTTTTTTTCCCCCACATCTGAAAAACACTTGTCAACTTGTCCTGGACTTAATTACTCTCCTTGACTGACATGATAATGTAAAACAGCGCTTAGGTGAAACCAAAGCAAGAATTGGTCATGCATGGTCAGGCCCTCCCGCCAGGCGCGCCTTAATCAAATGTGACATGCGTCTGAACGTGAGCCAAAATCGTTTGTGGCCCCCAAATAACAGACCACCGGCACGGAGTTCGAGCGACGAGCTCCGCTGATGATGATGATGACGGGGGGGTGGGAGGAGGCCAGGAGGCAGGCTGGATTGATGATGGGGGGCAGGAGGGCCTGGAGGTAGGGTGAATTAGTGTTATCCCCAATTTCGGCAGAGGAACAGTGATTGATGCCTTGCCGTCGCTGTTGCCATTATTGTAATCAAGTGCCATGATGCGCAGAATGTTTATTGCATCCCTGATCCTCGAGGAGCACTCAAGGCCTTTAAAACAAGACACCTATCTGTTCACTTAGCAGTCACCAAGGCTTGTCATTGACAAGTTTAGTCAACTTTGCCACTGAACTGGCTAGGGCGTTTAGTAAGCAAGTAAACTTTCAGGATTCCGTAGACGCATACTGCCCCTCTTCCCCTTAAGACATAAAAAACATTATCCCAAATTCCCACTCCTCAGAATAATATGTTTTGACCAATATATCCCATTATTTTAGTCATTATGAAATCTCCAGGAAAATCTCCAGTGCTTCTAAACAATGTACGAAAGATGCCACTGCCATTCTGGTTCAAATAAACATCCAATCCCAACGGCAATGCAAGAGCCCTTTTTCTAATGTTTTCATTTGGCTCTTAGTCTCAACACAATACAAGCAGACCTTTTCAATGGCTCCAGCAGGGGATTGAATCCATACTTGATTCATTGGTATGCCTCTTTTCTCTCTAATGCCTGTCTCACTCTTCGTCGCGTGCCACCACGTCACGCACCGCAGACAGCCGATCTGCAAGCTCACAGTGAGCTGCGGCTTTAGCGTGCCATAGGCTTGCAGATCGGCTGACTGCCGATGTGTGACACCAGTATAAATCACTCCGAACATAATCTATATCTTAAAGGTGAGCACCGTCGTTTCATCTGCCATCATGACTGTGCTCGGGGTCCCCAGGGCCGTGTGAGCCCCGCTACGCTTTTCACTTTCTATAGCGATGATTGCTGTACAGATGCAGCAGATCGATAACATTCTCAAGTATATTCTGATGATACAGCTCTAAAGAACACAGAAGAGATTGTATTCAGTTCTCCATCTCACTCCTATAAAGTTCCTAGTGTTACCCGTAATGACAAAATCAAGCCAATATGTTCATATAAAATCCTTGGGTGTACTGTAATGATAGACCATCTGTTATCCTGGAAGACCACATTGAATTTGTCTGCATTGCAACAATGACAAAAACAAAGAATGTATTTTCTCTCTGCCCGCCTTAAGTCTTTTGGGGACAGTTAGACAAATTTGTCTTTTGTTTGTTTTATTTTACCTCTGTGATTATGTGGGTTCTATTGTAATACCACGTGGTACAGAGAGTATACATGTCCACTACTTTACGGTCGAAATGGCTCCACGACGGTAAATCGGTGCAAAGGTTGTTGGCCCTGAGAAACTCACTTAAGTTAACAGTGTATAATAATTGTCACCATCAAGCTGGAGGTACAGTAGATGCAAGAGGAAACGATAAAAGAGTGGAGCTGAGTATGCAGCGATATGGACTCTTCTTCCCTTTACAGTAGTACAAGGTTCCATCTTCCAACAATAATCCCAGCGTTGCTATTGTAAGGTGAACATTCTGTGAAAGTAGCTGATAAACATCCTCACAATGTGTCGCATTACTTTGTTAAATTTATGCTATTTATGTAAAATATGTTTCTTAGAAGGATTACAAGGGAGCTAGTATAGACTATAGAGCATTGGGTGACTCCTCTCAAGAAGTTAACTACGGTAGTTATCTCTGTAGTGAAGGTAAATGTTAGTGTCTTTTCCCTCTGATATTGAAACAGGAACTTCTGTGATGCCAGAAACATTTCAGACCTGATGTGACAATAAATTGTCATCGTCCTCATCAATCATGGTCAAATAGCA
>CM076976.1:14001606-14069106 GCA_039105355.1 Benthosema pterotum
TTCATGGTAATTAGAATTTTTTTCCCTCTTATTCCCCCGGGCAAAGAAAAAGGACGAAAACATGTGGAAAAAGATGAGTATAGAGTGTGATGAGACTGAGACAGAGAGAGAGAGACAGAGAGAGGGGCAGACGGAGAGAGAGACAGAGATAGAAAGAGACAGATAGAAACAGAATCAGAGAAGAGAAAACAGCAGCTAGCGAGATGCACCTGTCGTCCCGCTGAGAATACACCATGCGCCTTTCTCACTCTCACACACACACACACACACACACACACACACACACACACACACACACACACACACACACACACACACACACATACACACAGAGCACACACAGAGCACAGCACAGGACTGTAGCTGTGTGGCAGAAACCAACACACACTTTGTAATTGTAATATACCAGCTCTCTGTCTCTCTCTCTCACACACTCACACACTCACACACACACACACACACACACACACACACACACACACACACACACACACACACACACACACACACACACACACACACACACACACACACACACACACACACACTTAACACACGCACTTATATACTGTAAATAGCCCAACACCGCTGTGCTCCTATAGCTGGCTTCCCTGGTTGTGACCGTGGACAGAGAGTGGACCATGCAGCGGCTAGTGGAGTGGAGATGCTGCCTGGCTGCCTGCGGGACGGGCGGGCGGATAGGGCGGGGACTCAGCCTAAGAAGGAGGGGGTGGGGTTGTGTTTATTGTTGCTCCATCCCAGCCCTTTTTCCCTCCCTCCCTCCGACTGAGTGATGGCTGCAAATGAAAACAACACGCTGCCTGCCTGCCTGCCTGCCTGCCTACAGCCTGGCCCTGGCTGGCATCATAACGTCCCGGGGATCATAACCCCCCAACTGCACCCCTAGCTCTTATTGATGACAAGTTAAGTGTGATGGCCGCCCATTATACGTGAAGTGGTGGGAGCGCACAGCACGCGCACAATAATAACAGCCTGTAGTAGTACCTGCACCACTGCGACGGAGCAGGCAGGAGGGGAGCGCGGTCGGTCGCGGTTCTTTGGGTCAAATCGTGTCCTATAGGCTACTATGAATATAATTCAGCCCTGTCTTGCTCGCACGGAGGAGGAAATTAAGGATTACGATGAAGAGGCACTTCTTAAACGCTGCGCGCGCGACACACACACACACACACACACACGCGCACACACGCACGGACGCAACGCGCAGGCAGTTGTACACAGTATCTATTGCAGAAACGAACAACACAGCACGGCCAATGGTGAGGAGAGGAACATGCAGTCCAACAGCCAGAACGCACAATCGGACCAGACTACAGTGTGTATATACAGTATAATGTGATAGAAAACACCACCAGGCTGTTGTAAAACCAAACCGCGTCCTTCCCTGAGTCGGGATGATGCTGATGAGCAATAATAGGCGGATTATTTATCAGCACCTGTGTGTGTGTGTGTGTGTGTGTGTGTGTGTGTGTGTGTGTGTGTGTGTGTGTGTGTGTGTGTGTGTGTGTGTGTGTGTGTGTGTGTCCAGAGCCAGAGAGTGCGCACACTAGTCTCTCTCTCTCTCCCCCTCTCTCTCTCTCTCTCTCACACACTCACACTCACACACACACACACACACACACACACACACACACACACACACACACACACACACACACACACACACACACACACATTCCAGGACACGCGAAACATCCCCATCATCACACCACACTGACAGGTGTCTCCAATGCGCTGCTTGGAGACCAGTAGTGTGGGCTCTCTCTCTGTCTCTCTCCAGTCAGCAGATACAATCACAGCCATCGCGTCACATAGGCGCTACACCTGCTATCGGACGTACCGTTTGATTGTGCCTCTCCAAGAAGTCCGAATTCCCGCACCGGAGGGAGAAAGAAACCAGTCGGCGTTTATAATGTCCCTGAATATTAAGCTCCCACAACCAAGCAGATACGAACTGGAAGCTGTCTCTCTCTGTCGTCCGGGAGGCTTCTCTCTTACCAAAACCTGTATGGTAGACTTTTTCCCTCCTCTTATTTAGTCCTCTTTTTTCCTTCCACGGGATCCTTGTTTGTTTGTTTGTTTGTTTGGTTTGTTTCTTCTTCTTTAGCCTTTTCCTCTCTCTCTCCCTCTCTCTCTCTTTCTCCACGGCTACCGTTCACTGCAGCAAAAACAGTCTGTCTGAAAGAGGGGAGGAGGGAGGGGAGGGACAAGCCAGGGGAGGGAGGGGTAAACGTGCGCGCGCGTGCGTATGTGTGTGTGTATGGGGCGGAGGAGGAGGAGGAGGGTGCGTGGTGGCGGAGGAGGAGGATGAGGAGGGAGGGAGATTTTAATACGATTTGGCCCGTTGTAGCGTGGGGGATAAACAGGAGCAGAGCGGAAGCACAGTGGCAGAGAGAAGAGGACAGATAGGATGGTGATAGCGGTGCGGTGTGATCTGATCTGGACACAACAGAGGCCGGCCTGCATGCAGCCGGGGTCAGCAGCCTGCAGACTGCCCATGATGTCTGTCTGTCTGTCTGTCTGCCTGTCTGTCTGTCGGTCTGTCTGTCTGTCCGTAACGCTCTTCCTCGCCTCGCCGAGCCGCTGCCCTGCCTGCCTGCTTTATAATGCTTCTTATCAGTGACATTAGAGAGGCTATTACACCATATCGCCACACTTGGAGATTGATATGGGGATATAGGCTGTATAGCCTGTAGGCGCCTCCAACCAAGTCATCGGTTTATTATTATTATTATCATGGATGGGATTCTTTTCTTGGAGTCTCCCTTTAAGATAATTTAACTGAGGGGAGTGTGGGATACAATTGGACCAGAGGCCACGGACCACGTACGTTGTTGAGATTTAGCCTGTGAAAACCATGCCCTAATTGTTGCATATTCAATCCATGTCATATAATACAACAGGCAAACGTTTTCTACTGAGGCTATGTAAGCTAGACTCATCCTATAAGCAATATCCCACAGTTTAGTGTAGGCCTACATCATTAAAGGTATAGTAGCCTAAGTGATTTCACCTAATTCAAATAGTAGCCTATGTTCTTCTTTGGATAATCAGATTCTTATAGGCCCCTACTAGTGTTCTGAGTTCCTCACTGTCCAGTGAGACCCGTGTCAAAACAAAAACAACCTAGATTCAATTTGGGCTTTGGGAGAAAAGCCTTCCTCCAATCAGGAGAGAGTTGCCTTCCTCCAATCAGGATCGAGTGCAACGGGCACATGCTGTCGGCCGGCTGCACTTCCCCCATTCTAGAGTGTGTGCATGTGCACAACTTGTTACCATTTGTACTCGAATGAGGAAATCACTGAATGCTCACGGAGAGCATTGGGATCACCCTGACCTCAAATACTATTGGTTATGGTTTAGAAGCACATTGATTGATTGATTGATTGATTGATTGATTGATTGATTGATTGATTGATTGATTGATTGATTGATTGATTGATTGATTGATTAATGTATTTTTGAGAATTACAGTAGGCTACATTTCAAGCACAACTAAATACTAGACATGTTTTTCCCTTTTGTTTGAAAACAAAGTCAGTGCGCGAGTGGCCCATCGCACCCGGGCGGGCAGACTTGATGTTGGAGAGGAGCATTCATTCAACAGAATTTGCCCAGACCAGCCAGGGGGATTAAGGATTAGTTTGCCCTGGGATTAAACTGTGTATGTATAGTGTATGTGTGTGTGTGTGTGTGTGTGTGTGTGGGGGGGGGGGGGGGGGGGGGGTACTAGGCACGCACGGGTTAAAACACGGCAGGGAGAGAACACCGGCACGAAAGCAGTCCACATGCCACCCCGACAGCGTCAATCTGAATGACACGGGAGGAGGGAGGCGGGTTTGAGAGGGGAAAAAAGAAACCACAGAAAAATCAATGAGGATCTTGGAGGAGGGGGGAGGGAGGGAGGGGGCGATGGGGCTCTTCTCTTCAAGCAATGCAAGCAGCTGCTCAAGCTGAAGTCTTTTTTCTGACTCCCCTCTCTTATAACAAAGTGCATGAGAAATTACAAAATGCAGCATCTGGCATCATTAAACAGTGTGTGTGTGTGTGTGTGTGTGTGTGTGTGTGTGGTGTGTGTGTGTGTGTGTGTGTGTGTGTGTGTGTGTGTGTGTGTGTGTGTGTGTGTGTGTGTGTGTGTGTGTGTGTGTGTGTGTGTGTGTGTGTGTGTGAGAGAGAGAGGGGGGGGGGGGATGAAACGGAGATTTTTGTGGATGCTGCGTTTATAGTCAAATCCTTGTTCCTCCTGCGGTAGGGACAATGGTTTTCAGCCAGTGGTCCCTGAGAGGGTTCCAGGTGGTCCCATGCAGCCATACATGGTGGTCCATGGCTCTAATGCCAAATAAGTAATGGTCCTTGATAGAGAAAAGGGCTTAAAACCACTGATGGATGAGTACAGAGAGACAAGAGCCAAGCAGCCATATAAAACCATGCATACTCATCATGATGACAAGGCTGCTGGCTGGCCATACTGTCGGTGCGTTATAGGCTAATATAGCTAGCCTATATGAGTGACCAAGGTTAAAATGGCTGTTTTATAATAGCCTATAGCATCGTATAATAGCCTCATATCAGTGCCATGGTATTAGTGTTGCTTGCAAATTGCAATAGAGGAGCTCCGTTTTTAGGCGTTTTGCCCATTTGCAAATTGCATATTAAAAGTTTGACCTTTAGACGCTGCAAAACGGCTCACTCGTGCGTTTATTGGAAATAAATAAATAATGGTCTCATAGCCTAATGCCCAGCACACACTTAATGTACTTAGATTACTTGTAATTAGGCATCTTGTTCTAAACAAGAAAAAAGAAGAAAAGACATATAAAACGTCAGGAAGATTAACTGCAATAACACGCATTTCACTAGAAAGGTTATACTACCTATTGTTCACTTTTCGCCCATCAAATTGAAAATAGTTCCCCATTCCAACATATGTTGTCTAATGGTATTTTAGATCGTCAATTTCGCTACAAAATCCACTGAGCTGCATCGGTGCCATTTAGTAACCAGGTTAATTTGATCCTTCTAAAAAGCCACGCCCATGCGTTTGACATCTCTGCCGGGACTCGAACCCGGAGCCTCTGGATTAGAAGTCCAGCGCGCTATTCCATTGCGCCACAGAGACTGAGGCACGACTCGATGAAAAGCGGGTTTATATCCCTCCTCCCCGCTCTGTTGGAGCATCCTCAGCATCAGGACCACTGTTTCAATGTTGCTTCATTAGTCGGCCGGTAGGGGGTGCTGAAGCCGCATAATCATCGTTGCAAATAAAGATGGCGACAGCTTTCTCTCATGCGCATCTCACCTCTCACCTTGACTTATTACTGCACAGGGCTTATCAGTGGTTTGTCATCACAGATTGTGCGAAAATTCAATATAATTAACCCATATAGACAGGGATGTGACATCTGCAAAAGGCAGAGTTTGCACTGTTCCAATAGAAAGCATTTCAAAATATTGGGACACGTGCAAAGAAAATACAACCTTCAGTCCCCTCAAGTGTGTTCAATGTCCCCTTGTTCAAAATTAGCGTGCCTGCAAACCCCAGTCAAATGGACTACTTTAAAAGCAATAATAGGTCATCATCACAGGGGAAACTGAGGCACATTTTCCCAGACAGCTTTAAATTCAATTTGACACACATTTCTCCACAAGCCATCTTGCAGCATGCTTGTTGAAAGCTCAAGACCACTTGCCTTGATATTTTCCTATACAGCCTTGACAGTTTGACTGATCCAAACAGAAAGCTTTTGCAAGCAGTGTTAAAAACAGCACACACGGCCATTCTGTCTCGCTCCAGAACATTTATCCATTCCTTTTCTTCTCCCTTTACTCATGTGCTCGGTGCCTTTTTTTTACGCGAAGAGAGTTGGATCTGACATTACGCTACACACATCACGGCCATTCCTCCATTCACAATGCAGTACAAAAGCAGCTCAGGTGCAGAGTGGAGCTCCTGTGAGGCTCGGTGGGAGGCAGGGCCTAAGGCCAGTTTAGCAGCAAGGGGCCTTGTTCAGATACACGGCGTTTTTTACTGCCGTCTGCCCCACGCTCCGTCTCCACTCCTCTCCTCCTGTTGTATAAGTGTTAACCGTGGAAATAAATGAAATATGAATGATAGGTCACACCAACACTCAGTGCAGTACACACAGACAACATGCATGCTGCTCAACAGAAGTGATGAAATGGAAGTTGACGACCGCTGCCTGGTGGGAGTAAATTATATATTAAGGAAATCGATGTAGGAGTAGGACGTGGGTCTACTTTTGAATGGAGTTGTTCTTTCCACCGAGTTACACGTGTGGGAAATACACAAAGCAGGTCACATATTTCATGCACTTTAGCCCATACACTGTCATCACTTTTAACGACCATTCATGTTTCCCAGAACATCATTTCACTCGACATTCCCGGGAACACATTCGCATTCCTTTTCTCACCATGACACACAGACCAGCAGGACACACAGGTTGTGTACAATATAACAATCTTTTATTTATGTGTCAGGGTTGGGGCCCATACAGGCCAGAATAGAACATATAAACAAAACGTCTCTGGAGAATCCTTCAACCTGATTTTTACTTTAGTTGCGTGGCAGTGTTGAGTTAAGGTTGGAAACTAGCCAAAATAGTCAAAATAGCCAATATACTGTAGAAGCTCTCAAGCTTCCAGGCTTGTGGATTGGGTATTTTCACCACGCAACTACGTATAAATCAGTATTTCTTTCTGTGTCTTCTCCACTCTCTTAGTGGCTCTCCTCTCCGCCCACATCTCAGCTCCTCTGCTCACAGACCAAAAGCAACGGCGATGGAAGTAATGATGGACAGGGCGATGACCGTGTAGCCGGTGCGATACACCTCAGGGATCTTGAACCCTTTGCCAATGTCCCAATACTGTGGAAGAAGAGACAACAAGACACGGTGTTAAGTGTGCAGAACAGGGAGAGGGGAAATGAACACCAACCACCAGATAAGTGCTGCTGGCAAATGTTTCGCTGCGGTTGGTAAGTTTTGCATTCCTCTAAAAAAGAAAAAAAAAAAAACATTTTGGCTGGATGCCAGCCTTCATTTTGGATCAGTGCTTCTCAGCCGTTGTTTGCTCTGGGACCTACATTTAAAAACATTGACCATGAACTCTGGACACAACGTATTAAATAACAAAAAATTAAAAATGTCCTTTGGGCATAGTCCTTTCAGAGTGCCTTGACACTTACTTTTAGCTCCTGATCCGCTGGTGGAGGAAGTCATGCATTTAATTATTTTAACTTTTCCCCCCTCCTTCTTTTGAGTAGCCAATTATTTCTCCTCCAATTTATATGGTACACCAATTAATCCTCCCCACACATTTCTGCTTTGCCCCTGCTACTGTAACCTACTTGGCTCACCTTCCAGTGAGGAGCCCCTACTGGGAGGATGCAGCCCTTCACCCCACCCCATGCAGGTAGGAGCAGCTAGCACAGTGACAACCCCCCCTGAACAAGAACATAGAGAATGGACGCTTGTTCCATGAGAATGCACGGTTGTGGATTCAAACCCCTAGGTGCCATGCTGGTGGACAGGTACTGTACTTTACCATCACAGGCCACTGGGATCGATAGAAATAGAGGGGGAAAAAAGACGCATAGGAGATACTATTAAACCATCAAAATTAGATCTAAGATCTCAAAACATGGTGCAAAGCATCATTTTTTCCTTTTTCTTTATATGGCTCTAAACATCAAAAAGTGCATTAATTACAGTTTCTAATTATAGGACGGTAATTATGGTTTCCAATTATAGTAAGGACCAGATAAACGAGGGAATTAGAGATTACCAACCATGTCATCCTGCTATATTATAATATGCAGACATTAACAACTTTCAATCTAATGGCCCTATTCTTGGCATGTCATTATAGACAAACGTGTTAAAAAAAAATCAACATTTTTAACCCTTTAAGACACGAGGCACATTCTATATTCTGCCTTCTGGTTCCCACACTTTCAAGACAGCACATTTAATCGGTCCACTGTGATGAAAGCAGGGCTTAAGTGGTTTTAACCAAAGATGTGTTGATTGGATACCAAAAAAAAGGAGCTGAAAAAGATGTTAGCAAGTCATTTACAAGATCACATGCAATTTGTGAGTCTCCTCTCCCCCTCAGACAAGGCATTCCAAAGCAACATGGACCAACAACACCACAAGCCATCTTTAGTTGTTTGCCAGTGGCCAGGAGGGCCTTCTTCAGAGCACTGAAGCGCTCTCTACAGTATGTTGTTCCCAGACTGGGATGTGCTTTGCTGTGTTGTGGCGCTCACCAGATGGCGGATGCCGTTGAAGGTGTGGTAGGAGACTGGGAAGGATATGCCAAACTTGGCCAAGCCGATGAGGTAGGGCCCCACCGAGAGGGAGTGGATCAGGTCCAGATAATACGGGTAGTTACCTGGTAGTACCAGCGCTAACACTGCGAACGCTGAGATAGCTGGAGGGGGAGAGAATAGATGCATAAAGTATTAGAGCACTGTTTCCCAAACAGTGGGTCGGTAGCCATATGTTGGGCAGCGGAACAATTTTATGGTGCACATAAAATTTAGTTTTATTGTATTATTTAAAAAATATTTTCAAAAGTATCCCTCAAACATTGACAATTTTTCATGAGTTAACCACAAAATAATTCACTAGCTTGGGTACGTGGTAGACATTTCTCTTATGGGTCTTTAGAATAGGGCCTGTACAAAGGAGAAGAGAGCTGTTCACAGTAACATCCTCAGTGTTAACCGAATGGACCCGGAAAGGGCCCATTTGGTTGCCATTAACACAGAGGAATTCACTGTGCATGTAACGGTATTAGTGTGAAAAGCGAGTAACTGGATGGAAAGGAATGAGGAAGAAAAAGGAGTGTACTGTGTATTTGTACAAGATGTGATGACACAGAGAAAACAAAATACAGGCCTGCTTGCCTGTGTGTGTGTGTGTGTGTGTGTGTGTGTGTGTGTGTGTGTGTGTGTGTGTGTGTGTGTGTGTGTGTGTGTGTGTGTGTGTGTGTGTGTGTGTGTGTGTGTGTGTGTGTGTGTGTGCGCCCGCACACGCACACACGCACACACATAACACGTTGATTGGCGGCAGCATGTGCTGGCCTTTACTGGACCCATAAGAAATAAAAAACACAACAAAAAACAGACAGCGGCTAAAACCCGAGTTGATTCATGGCCACCACAGAGAAGAGTTACAACACTTGTATAACACTTCTGCTGTAAAAAGGAAGAATACGAATAGAATATTCAATCATTTGTTGACGGAACTCATTGTTCATTTTCAATTTGTTTGGGTGTGCTCACTGCTCAGAGGTCTGCTCAAAGTCAAGGTTTGCCAATAGTTCCAAACACTACTGTTACAGCTCCAGAGCCGAACCCCACTGAATGCATTATTTTAATTATAGAACCATTAAAAAGACCTTTGAAAGTCTGTTAAATTACCAGCACTACATAAATGTGCAAATACAGCCTGTATACTGTATGATCTATTTATGGTTTACTGTCGAGTTAGAAAACACATGCCCCCTCCTGGGGGTCCCTCCCGACCTTGTAGTTTGGGAACCATTGTTGTAAAAAGCTCCCTGTCAATGTGGCTGATCCACTGTGTCCTTCAATGTCAACACAAGCTGACCTACATGACACTGTATGCTGTCACTTTACGCTGGGCCAAAAAGTGGACTGGAAAATCTTTTAAACTCACCCATAATAGACAACACTAATGCTTAACATGCAAAGAGCTGTGGGCTATTGATCAACTTTTTAGCTGTCAGAACTCCCAATAAGAGCTTTTAGCCATAATCAATGCCCATGTGCTAAAAAGGGTCCCAAGGGAGTGGACACTGGCCAGGGTCAAAAACATCTGGATTAAAGGATGCTTTCCACATAGTACATACCAGAGAGATCAACATGTTAGGCAATGCAAACCCGATTTCATCTATGGTTCATTTGGGTTTTACGCAGACATGTGCAAATCATTATGCAAATGCCATTTGTTTAGAAGGGAGATGGTGCAACTGAAATTGTTCCGTGACGAAGCCTCGGTTTCATTAAACAGCTGCTATGCATCTATCGCTATTACACAGTTATAGTTCAATACTCAGTGGCGGCCATTTTCTGGTTCCACGGATCCAGACCATGGATCGTTTCTTCCCCACAGAGATTTCCCAAAATATTTATATTCAGGCATTAACACTAAGGGTTGCCCACCTGCCCCTGGCAGATAAATAACACTCTTGGCAGGTGGAGTTTGCTTTCAGGTTGACAGACCTGGCACTACTCACTGTGTCTATGAACACAACAATTATTTTAAGCCTAGAATCAAGCCATCCAGGATCCTGGTGAATTATTGATTCTGTATAGAAGACAAAACAATATTTATCATCATAGTATCCTTTGTTTTGTGTTTTCATTGTCCACGGAATCAAATGTTTTATGGCCATCATTCACCAGGATCCTGGCTTGAGTCTAGGCTTAAATTAATAGATTTTTGGAAGTCTCTGTGGGGAAAAATGAATGGGCTCGGGAACAATGGATTTTCTGGTGCCACAGATTTCTGAAAAATATTTATAAAAGTAATTGTAAGCCTGGAATAAAGCCACCCAGGCTCCTGCTGAATCATGACCATCATAAAACATTTGTCAAATAATACTTGAACTCTGCAGAAAAGGGGAATATAGTATAATATAATTAAATATAAATTTTGTTTGGACACAGAATAAAATATTTTATGGTCATTCATTATTCACCAGGATCCTGGATGGCTTGATTCCAGGCTTAAAATAAGTTACCAGTATATAACATTTTTGGTAATCTCAATGGGAAAACTGTAGGCCATGTGTCTGGATCGATGGAAACAGAAACGGCCACTATTGTGATTGGTCACCATTGTGATTCTGTGGCCTGGCGGTCCTGAATAGCAGATTGCTGTTCCAGGGAGACCACAGAAAAATAATGGATAGTAGACAGTTAAGAGGTATGGTTCTCTACAGTGTAATACAGGGAGTGACAAAGTGGGTCCTGAGGACCACGAGGTTTAAAAAAAAAAAAAAAAAAAACTTGATTATCTTGGAAAATGTTTGAATCACAACACCACTAACCTTGAAAAAGGTTTGGCCAGTAGTCGCAGTGATCGACAGTTTGTCGATCACTGCGACTACTGGCCAATGGAAATGGCAATTGAAAAATTAAGGACGTTTTTCAAGGAATATTTGGCAGCAGAAGATATTTGACAGAAAATGGCCAAGAAAATTGGCCTGTTCGGTTTCGGCCCAAATTGACAGAAAATATATCACTGTATGCAATAAATGCACTCAAAAGTGCTGAATGAATGTTTTAGGAACCCATAATAGTGATTATTATTTAAAGGGGTATTACACTCAAAAAAGCGTTTCGTCATTTTATGGCCTACCCAGTCTCATCCGAACAACCCAGACAGTTTATAAGTTATTCTATTCAGAATTGAGATATTTGATGTATATTTTTGCACATCCGCCTCCTTCCTATACAAACCCACACCAAATGAATAAAATATTTTAAAAATAAATGAAGACTATAAATGAAATTCCACTGCCCGCTCACGTATTAGGAGGAGAATAATCTGTTATGGTGTAAATGGAGTTTTAAGTTAAAATGGGTTTGTATAGGAAGGAGGCGGATATGCTGAAAATATGCTAACAAAAATCAAATATCCAAATACTTAGTAGACCATAAAATGACAAGATGTTTTTTGAAAGTTGAATACCCCTTTAAGTAAAGTTTATCCCTAATCATTCTTTTGCCATAATCAGGTAGCTTTAAGGCACAGCAATGGTAGGATAAAATATATATAATATTAATTATATTCGGCTATTCAGTATTCGGTTTTCGGCCAACAATTTCCTACATTCGGTATTTGGTTTCGGCAGAGAATTTCCCTTTCTCTGCATCCCTAGTAAAGCTATAGGTAAACCTAACCTCAGCAAAACTGTATCTAAACCTAATCTAAATCTCAGTAAAACTATGCCTACACCCATCCTAACTCAGTAAATCGCATGCCTGCTCTGGAGCCAATCTGACACACAGTAAGGCGGGTCTACCCCACAACATTAGAGGGATTCATTCACAATCACACGTGCTTGACATGAGTTTGAGAACCACTGATCCACACATCAATGCAAGAAAAGTGTCTCATTACCTCCACTCAACGCAACGCCTGTTCCTCTGTGTGTTACAGACATCACCATGGGGATGGACCACCTGGAAGCAGAATGAAATTATGAAACCATGTTTTCACTAGCCGTCTACTACAATTTTACACTAAACTGTAATTTAATCTTTTCCCCTTTGGTTTGCACTACCTTTCAGGTAATAGTAGTGTCCCTGGTTGGGGGTGTCAGGAGCATTTTAATAAGCAGTGGATGTACAGCACTAAGTGGTTATTACACGGCTCACCCAAAGGCATATCAATTAGAGATAGTCTGTTATTTGGAGGACGGGTTGCCTCCCATTAAATAAACCTGAAAACTAGGCAAAAATTGGTTTTCTGACTTCAATTATTACAGCATATAGTCCAGGGGAAAATAATGTTATTTTATAATGTCCTTGGGGCTATAAAATTGTAATTATAAAGAAATTAAGAAAGCAAATCATTTTATCCGTTTAACCAGTTGTACATCAAATACTTTCACTACAAAAAAGGAAAAGGTTCGAGCACTTTGCAATACATCAAATAGTAAAAATAGCCAATGTACAAGCTAACGGTTGTGAAGATACTGACTGGCAATATTTGACACATTAATGTCTATTTTCACACAAAAATGAGTAATGTCATATTTTGCAGTCGCTACTGTGCAAGTGTGACTATCATCAGATTGTAAGGGAAGAGAGATGGATCAGTTCTCTTTAGTTTAGTTCCACCTAATGCTGGTTAAGTGGGAAAACACCCATGATATCTCCAGTGATTTGTTGCCAATCTGATTAATCAATTACTAAATTAGTTGACAACTAATTAAATTATCAAGGTTCTTTATTGTCACTCCAGTGTATGTCAGGACATATACAGGGATGACATAACGTTTCCATTGTTCCTCAGTGCAATAAGACAATAGACAGTGCAAGAAAAAGGACAAAAAAAACAACAATACAAGAAACAGTAAGTGACATGGTGCAACAGACTAGAGCAGTAAAGTAATGTATGAATGAATGGACCATTGTAAAGCGCTTTGAGCACTTGGAAAAGTGCTATAAAAATGCAATCCATTATTATTATTATTATTATTAAAGTGCAACTGTGACAGCATAAGTGGTGTGAAGGTGCTAAGCTACAACCAGGTACAGTATTATAAAGTGGTATTATAAAGTGGCAAGTAAATTATCAATCTGATTGTGATTCATCAATTAATCGTTGCAGTCCTATTTTTAGACAATCACAGTGCAGCAGCAATGAGCCAATAGAGTAGAGGTGAGGTGGAGTTAAATTCAAACCTGTGTACACACAGATGTTGTACAAACTAAAGTTGCCTATATTAACTTCACTAATAGCTGATAAATAGCTGAGGAGAGTCAGATAATAATTTGAGTAGATAAACACTAATAGCTGAACGATAAAGTTCAGCCTTGCTTGGAGTCAATGGACTGGAAAGTGTACCTGTAGATGGTGAGATGAGGAGACATGGGTCTGTTTAGTCTTGTGTTTTTGGCCCAGAACTTGTTCATCTCCTCCTTTGCTGTGGTTCCCATTGGAGCGGCACTAAGGCACAGAGAGAGGCAAGGGTTAAGTTTAGTCACACTGCATGGTATATCTTATGGCTATATATCCTGTGTAGTGCAATTCAAAGCAAAATACACACACAAAAGACTTTCCTAAATATGGGCCCATCGGGCGGGGGGGGGGGGGGTCCATAGTCCATAGGAGATAGGAGGCATTCTTTGGAAAATCAAGGAAGTGGACAGCATTCTGGAGGTCTGGATTTCCCAGAGTACATTGTGTAAAGAAGCATCTGGCTTGACATTGTTGGTACCCTCGAACGTAGTGTAGTTGTGGTGTAGTCGTGCAAGTCTTCTCATTGGCTGCCATGGCAGCAAATCAGGTCTGGGCCGTGTTGATTGGCTGCATGGCAGCAAATCAGGTATGGGGCCTTGTGGTACGCCAAAAGCCTGTACCACCACACCAGAGCCTGGGCTTACCAAATAATTAAAACCAGCCATCAAGAGCTCTTGGTGAAGAAAGCAGGGGAGTACAGCAACATTTTTTATTGGGGGGGGGGGGGGGGGGGGGGGGGGGGTCAGGTGATTTGCAGGTTAATTAGTGTTGCTGCACCACTGACCTAAACCAAATCCTCTCCCACAGCTGCTATTGTATGGAAATGGGAGGAAGGGGGGGATGATTTCATGATGTCACAAAAGCGGTCATTTTGATTGGGAATTTGACTCAAGGTCTTTCAGCTTTCAGGAAGAAACCAAAATACACATGGTAGACAGATTTGAATATTGGGGCCCATTAGAGTAATGTTAACCGCAGACAATGACAAAACAGATAAAGTATAGAAATCACAGCACTCCATCTTTAACAAGAGTGTCAACACAAGGGAAGGCATAATAGTAGCCAGAGGTATTACTAAATACTTACTGTCTGCTGTAAATTACGCAGAACTGAGGCCTGTATTGAGGCCTGGCGAGAGACAGACCCTGGCGGGTCAACGTCCTACAAAAACAGTGAAAAAAAGATGTCAGCACAAGCTCTGTAGTGCATCCCTGCCCTTCCCTCCCACCCCATATCACTCTCATTGAGATTTAAACCTTGTTTCCAAGAGGCAGCCTTATTACAAATAGACAAATAAAACAATTCACACAAGACACGAGGGAACACACAACAGAACAGATGCAGTGGTTTACAAAAATATGAAAACAATCACATTAAGTCAATAGTATAAGTCCCTTTGAAATAGATTTAAATTCCACGAAAGTGATCAGCTCAGAATCAGGGGAGGTAAGATAAATGCATTGTATTTTTTGTTTCCATTATTCTACATTGCTCTTTGTTATAATCTAGCCTGTCAATCAAGTATGGATTTATTCTAGAATACAATTGATTCTAAAACAAAGTAAGGAATTCTTCCAATCTTCCAAGAGCCTTTGTGGAGTGTGTGAACAACTACTAGAGGTCATTGCAGCAACATTTCACAGTCCGCAACATTGTTTATGTGCTGACTATTATCAGTGACACAAACACTGATAGCAGTATTGTCTGATAGCATGAAGCAAGCTGATATGTCAGTAAACTAGCTCACGTTATGACAGCAACACAGGTCTTTTTCTTTTTCTACCTTTTTTTCCTTTCAGTACTCAAGATCAGATTTTGTCTTTCTTGGGAAGATTAATCTACACAGGATTGACCCTCTTCTGTATTTATGCCTTTTATTTTACTGTCATATGTTATCGACCTGATCATAACTTATTTTAAACAGGCCCCTAGAAAAAAAAAAGTCAATGCACACTTGAAATATTTCAATGGAAACAAGCGAATAGACTTTCTTGGGTGTAAATCCTCTGAGCCAGCCAGCCAGCCTTGCATTGAAGTGGACTTTCCTGTGCTCTTGTTAAAAGCATAAAGATCATTTGATGAATGGGGGAAAAAAGGCTTTCCATTCTGGCATTCTTCCATATTTGAAAACTTCAAATAAGAATGTCACAAAACAGTGGTGGCTGAAAGGGGAACTCCACTCATTTTCAACATTTTCTTCTGAGTGTGTGCAAATGCAACCAAATGAACCCTAACAGGTTCATTTGGTTCCATTTGTACGCGCTCAGAAAAAAGAAGCGTCTAAAGAAATCCATTAACATGGTGAAATACATCTTGATGATGTCATCAGATGGAAATACAGGAAATACAGAATTGGGGGAACTCTTTCATCATGTCCACACAACATCTCTAAGGTATATTAATGACATACTAAAATGTTGAAAATGGGTGGAGTTCCCCTTTAAAACATTGAAGCCCTATTAAAATATTATAGAGTAAATGACTCAATGAGTCACCTAAGGTCAGTGAACTGGAGAAGAAAGGTTGACATTCTTCTGACCCCTGGAGGGAGTCAGAGACACTGTCACCATCTAATCTAATGACAAACCATTAACATACTGCATGTAAAAACAAACCAGTGCAATGTGCAACTGTAATTATCTAACGTTTCACCATTCACATCACAAGAAGAACAGATCTACAAGCCTACAAAGCGCTGCATTGATTTATTTGAGACATGGTCACTATTTTTGGGCAAGTTTTGAAGTGTTTTTTCAAATTGTTAAACGTGTTACATGCCATGTTTTAAGTGCTTTCTGTTGTCGTTTCTGTCGCTGTAGTTTTAAACTTGTAGTTTAAACTACAAGTCAATAATTAGTGCTAGTCGAATGTGCGTAATTTATTCTATATTAATATTATTCGTTAGGCTAATAATGGTGACAACGGAACGGACAGCATCCAGTGAACTGCAACGCTATGGTTTGTTACATTTTAATAACATGATCAGATTACGAGTTGATTAATGACTCATTTCACACAGACAGATAGATAGAATAGCTTCCTATGGCTCGGTTAGCATTGTTAGCATACATGCCACGGAGGTGAGGCTAAAGCATGCTATAAGAACGGCGCTACGTTTTGAACCGTTGCCTTTTATTAGCTCATCATTTTGTCAGACACGTCCCTGTTGTGTTAACGTTCTAACAGAAATAAAGCTTTAGTCGGTTAAAAGAAGGAACCCTGGCAGAGATGTACTGACCTTAGCAGCAACGCCATGTCCGACAACAACTCCACTGACAGCAGGACGTGACGTCATGGATGCTGTGGCGCTGGTGGCGTGCCTAAATAGACGCCATGTTGAGAAGGTCGAAGACCTTCTGTTATCATGATGTGAAAATAATGTAAACGGCAAAGCATAATATTATAATGGTGTAATACTGAAATATGTATGGAGGGTTATTCCTGACACCTCATTTTATAAATAAATAAATGAATATATGTGATAATACACAAATAAATAAATACATAAATAAATATCATTAATTTAAATGTGCCTTTAAAAACACTATTTCAATAATCTTTTCTGCATATCAATAATCTTTTGTGTATATCAATAATCTTTGTGTATATCATTAATCTTTGTGTAATGTGTATATCAATAATTATATCTATTAGGCCCGCCAACGGCGCGTCATGAGATTACGTCGTGCGATGGTCCACGCCCCTTTCTCCCTGCCCTAGGGCATACGCTAGTAGCCCTGCAGGCTACATACATTCTCAACTCTCGTTGAGCCTGACGGGTCGTCATCGTCAGCTGTGCAGTGTAAACACTTTTACTTTTTCCGACAGTTTAAAGCTGCGATCCATGCCATGCGTTTGGTCCGTGGTGGTAGACTAGGCTAGATTTCAAGAATGTGCTTATTTTAAGTGCTGAAGGAAGCTCGTGTTAATTTATTACATACAAGTGTTCTAGGGGCATTAAGGCGTGCTGAATCCAAATCTGCTATATGTAAAGCTCAAAAATGGCTGCTAAGCCTTCAAAATAGACCATTTAAAAATGGCGGTCACCACCATAATGAAGCATAATAAAATGATGTATGTTTGACTAAATAAGCTATAAAATGGATTAAAATGTATTGTTTATGTTTTCATATATGGGGAATAGAATGACATATTCATATTCCAGATCGATTGTGAAGGTACCACTTTAATATCATTTATATTGCGAAAATTGGCCTCTTTGGTATTATTATGGTAATATTTTTTAATGGTGAATAATTTCTTCATTATTTGCCTAAATTGGTGTTTATTTGCATGCAGTAGACCCGTGGTTTTCAACAGGTGGTCCGGGGACCACAGGTGGTCCCCAGGCTAAATGATGGAAAGTTGGTTAGCCAGATGTAACTCTTGAGAATGTAAAAATGAAACCAAATGGACCCTTGGGGGTTCATTTGGTTTAATTTTCACACTCTCAAGAGTTAAAACATTCCTCATCTGAATTTAATTCTAAAGTCTACACTGCTTTGTTTGCAAAAATCCAGCCTGGAATTGTGGACAAAACCAAAAAGAATTCTTTATTTTTAGGTCATTGGTGTGAACATGTAATCAAATGGTGGTCCGTGGCTCAAATGCTGAATAAATGGTGGTCCCTGGAGTCAAAAAGGTTGAAAACCCCTGCAGTAGACACATGGACAGTCAGTCCCAATGATCTTCAGTGTTCTGGCAGGTGTTGCCAACACCATATATCTTACAGATTAATTTCTCTGCTGAGTTCATATGTCTTCCGTAAGAAGACCTTTTCCAAGGCCACTGACGTCTGAGGGATGTTGCTGGAACACCTGCTAGGTTGTTTTCTTGCCACTGCCACTAAACTGTTACAGCTTGAGAGGCAAGTAGAGTATTAACTTGACCAGAAGGCAACTTCTGAATTTCATGCACTGGAGATACTTACTATCCTTTGCTGTCCCAGCTTTAATGTAGAGACCCAGGCCTACATTGCATCTTGCCATCGCATGCCAGAAGTAAAAGAAGCACATCTTTATCATGTGCTGACACAACTAAGAACTGTTTCATTTGAGCATGAATGTAGTGCAAACCAAGCCATGTGTCAGCTTCCTCATGGTCAGCACTGAGATGAGACTGGCACAGATCCTGGCATCAGGATCAGATGACTTGACAATGGTCATTCACTCCAGCAAACCCCCCTGATACAACAATGAGCAGAGTGTTGACATATGTTGACATATTCACCAAGTGGTCTAATGCCAGGTGGCTTTTCCATTGACATCACAAGTGCTTGGCCTTCGATGAGGTGTGCCTGAAGTTGGTGCATGCAATGAAGCAAGAGTCAAGTTGTTTTGTATGGGGCGTCCGCAAGAGACTATGCCACCAACCTCAGATGCAGTAAAGTTTCACATCATGCGTTCCCATTATCAAGCTCTTGTATAGAATCAAGCTCACTTAACACACCCTGATCTTCCTCCCATTACTGAAATGGCATGGATGATCCTGAATGGTCAGTTGCTACCCCGGCTGCTTTCCTTGCCACCATTGCCAAAAGCATGCAGCGAGAACACGTCATGCATTTGCACAAGGCTGCTTTCAGCCAACGCTGCGGCTGCAAGAAAGTACACATAATGTACATTGAAGTGTGCCGTTTCAAGAAACTTAATTGGCAACACCTGCCAGAACATTGAAGATCATAGGGACTGACTGTCCATGCGTTTACTGCATGCATTAAGTCATAAAACACTAATTTAGGCCATTATTGAAGCAATTATTCACCAACAAATTACATTACATAATATAAATTATATTAAAGTGTACCTTTAAAATTGATCTAAAATATGAATGTCAATGTACTCCCCATGAAAACATACATTTCAATCTATTTTCTACCCTATTTAGTCAAACATACATCATTTTACTATGCTTCATTATGGTGGTGGCCGCCATGTTTAAATGGTCCATTTTGAAGGCTTAGCAGCCATTTTTGAGCATTACATACAGCAGATTTGGATTCAGCACGCCTTAATACCCCTAGAACAGTTGTATGTAAATAAAAACATGTTTTGCCTTCGGGGTTCACATTTTTGTAATATGGTCCCAGTCTATATGGGTCCATGCTGGAACAGCGTAAAAAACAATTGCATGCGAAGCTGCGTGAGGCGTCCTTCTGTTACAGCAAGTCTGCACCATAGTGAGCCAGTGAAGAAGTAAATAATGTAAATAAAAATGTAAAGTATAAAACAGAGAAGTCACTAGTCTAGTAATGCTGCTGCTGCCGCTACTAGGCTCACTGACTGACTGACGGACTGACTGCTCTTGGCTCTGTGCCAATTGCCCTAGAGCAGGGACGGAGCGGAGAGGCGAAAAATGTTTACGCCCAAAGGGGGCGTTTTTGTTTGGCCTAATAGTCATTTCAGTAATCCTATGTTAATGAGGGGGCGTGATTTTCCCGTTGAGGGCATATCTTTCCTTTCCCATTCAGTAGTTTAACATATCTATATTAAACTACTGAATGGGACATCATCATCAAATCCTGCCCCCTCGTTAACATACGATTACTGAAATGATTATTGATATAGTTATTGACATACACATTACACAAAGATTAATGATATACACAAAATATTATTGATATACACAAAAGATTATTGATATACAGAAAAGATTATTGACATACTGTTTTTAAAGGCACATTTCAATGCACATTTCAATTAATGATATTTATGTATTTATTTATTTATATATTTATTTATTTAGTTATGGATTTATTTATGCATTTAATTATTGATTGATTTCCATATTTATTTATTTATTGATTGATTCATTTATTTATTTATAAAATGAGGTGTCAGGAATAGCCCTTCATACGCGTGTGACACATATACCTATATAATTTTGTATGTACATATCGTATGTATAATTTAAACATTATGTGGATAATTATTAAGGACTTATAGCCTATAGACGTCTCAACTCGTCCATGTGAATTCAAACAAATTCTCTTAGGCTATTTAATTTGTATAGATTTTTTTTCTCCACATGGAATGAAATATAGGCTCCATCCCCAGAGGTGTAAAATAGTTGATAATTGAACTAGGCCCACCCCTTCTCCCTTCACCCACCTTTCATCATCCCATCCCTTCCTCCTTCCACACAGTCCACAGGCTATTAATTGAGCAACACATCTATTGCATCATTAAGTCAGAAAAGCTTTCAGATCTTATATAAAATGTTGAAATTGCGGCTGTTGAGTAGCCTATGGTGACTTATCCTAACTGAAAACCGTTCCAGATAAGCAATGTCCGAAAAGCTTCCACAAGCAACTCTAAATTCTACATTTATTTTCATTTGTTGCATATATATATATATATATATATATATATATATATATATATATATATATATATATATATATATATATAATATATATATATATTATAGCTGTCAATCGATTAAAAATTTTAATCGCGATTAATCGCATGATTGCCCATAGTTAATCTTTGATTAATCGCAATTTAATCGCATATTTTCATGAGTTCTAAATATACCTTAAATGAGTGTTTTTCAAGAATATTCATATCATGGTCAATTATTTATTCTGCATTTGAGCCACAGACCACCATTTGATGACATTTATTTAGACTTCCAGACCTAAATTAAAGAATTTGTCAACGATATCATTAGGAACGAACATGCACATTTTGTAGAAAGTTCTCTACATTCTGTAATTGTGTAGACTTATTTTAAAGTAACTTAACTGATGCAGATATTTAAAAATTATTCACCTGCATTTGGCGAAATTGAACCAAATGGACCCACTTGGCTTTTGGTTTTACTTTGAGTTAATCTCGCACTAAAAAAATTAATCGAGTTAACTCATGGCTGAGTTAACTCGCGATTAACTAGTTAACTCGGACAGCCTTAATATATATATATATATATATATATATATAACCCTTTCAGGACGGGAATCCATATTTGATTCTGTACAGTATGTACAGTATTACAGAATAAACATTTTTGATGCTGATATACAAATATTTCAAGTTTTTCAGAAACCTTAGGTCAGGCCTAAATGATATATATTGAACAGTCCTACATTATCTTGATCATACTCACTAACAACATCGCAACTGTACGGTAAGCTGTACAAAGTTTTTCTTTCATAAAAATCCACCGTCGACATATGAGCAACCATCTGTCAATGAATTCTGGGCAAGTGCATTTTTTAAGTGTTGGAGTTTGGAAGCGTTAGTTTGGTAAGTCATACAAGCCAAACTTTTTTGAACTTTCAATAAGTGACTACCGGTATTTAGACTTTTAGAGTCATCATTAAGAATTATCACAATATATACTTAAAATCTAAAATGGCACTTGCTATGTAAACTGAACTTGAACACCCAGTATCCATCAGCCGATCACCCTATGGATGGGTGCCATCCATATGCTGGTGAGTTGTTGTACAGCTGCTATTATTTTCATTCATCAGGTATAGAACATTGCAGTCCAATTAGCTCCAAATCTTGTATATCCCTTTTCTAAGCTTGCATTGGTGCATTCCTGCTGAGGTCATATATTTCTAATAGTTGAAATGATCATACAACCATGCATGCAGTGTTACACTATAGTCTAGGTCTAGGAGCACGTTGTGTCTTTAACTCTAGCCTGGATAAAGTCAAACCAGTAAAGTCAGCAGGTGGCAAAACAAATGCCTGTCAGCAGATCAGCAGATATGTCTGGAATATCTCAATTGTATGCCTATTTCCTACTCCAGAGAACTGGGGTGGCCAATCAGGACATATTCTTCAAATACTGATAGGCCACCTCAATTTTCAGGAGTAGGAAATGGTACAATTTAGCTATCATAGTAGGAAATGGTACTGTTGGCATTTTTTACCAACAGCTGTTTTGGTCTGGCTTTACCCAGGCTACTTTATCTCTGACCCCAGGCTTTTAAGGGCCTTTCAAATTGGGAGTGATAAACACACGCATTATTCTTAATGTACGCAATCGCTCAGTGTAAAAAAAAGCTCACCAGAATCTAGGTATAAAATCAGAAGCAGGCATGTTCATGAAACGAGCACATGTGCAACATAATCAATGGATGCCATGTGATGATACGCTTGTGTCATTGCATGATCTCACTCTGAATTATGAAAGTAAAGAGTATTCCTATCAACAGCCTACCTTCAGGTAAGATGTTATTGTATTGTAGATAATATTGTCTGATTCATTAATAACTTGTAGAGTCCTAATGGCTCTTACCAACTCTTAGCAAATGATTAATTCAACATGATTATTCTGTTATTCAATATTGATGATTTGCAGCACATTTCTACACCTCAAACTTATATTTCTAGAGAGGCTATTATGCCTTCTCTAAATCTTTTCCAAGAAGACTGTTTATGCTCTTCCATTTAAACAATTAGACTTCACAACACAAATGATCAGTTTGATGAACAGTGAATAGTTTGATTATTACTCCATGCTAATGCTAGGCTGTTTAGCAGTGATAGAATTTGTATCCCAATATGAAAACATACTAAAGAAATCCTGACACATGGAGTAGAGAGCTTTTACATAACTGACATAACAATAAAAATACAAATGTAATATGAAATAGAAAATGGCTTGTTTGCCCACAAAAAAAATTCTGACCCATAAACGGGTCGCAACCCTCTGTTTGGGAATCAGGAGTGCACTATACAACATCCCCATTGCACTACAGCCTGTGTGCAATATGAAGAAGATTACCCAACAATATGAATGCATATGAATGGAAACAATGACCTTGGGGTGCACTGGAATACATTTTATTTGGTGCATTCCATTATAGGCAAACAATACATGCAATACATACAGCACAGCTTTCATCATGTTGGCAACAGGCACAACAGTAAGGCCTGCGTGTCTGCTGCAAGACAAGTCTTCTGGAAAAAATATACTCAAAGCAAACACAAGCCTATTTCAGCATTATTTTTATGATAATCAGATTTGGGAACTCATCCATGCAATATTATAATTGACAGGATATACAGACAGCACGCATGCGCGCAAGCACACGCACGCACTTAAACAAACACACACGCACACACAAAAGCAGACTTGCACTCTCTCTAACTGTCTCGCTCTCATTGCGCCAGACAAGACAACATTCAAGCTGACATTCATTGAACTTTAATAATATGTCTCCTGCTCCACCCAACCTGGAAGAGAAGAGAGGCAGCGTTTCAGTCAAGAGAGCAAAATGACAGACCAACGAATGCATCCTCCCAACATTCCTTTCATATGGGTCTATTTGTATTCATCTCACGCTCCTCCCTTTGTTTCTGTACATTTCCAAATGAATCCCCCTTAGAGCTTTGCGTATAGCTCTGATCATCCGGCTGTGACACACAGATTAACAGAAATGATTAACTGTCACGATAAATTGCATTTTGTGTCTGCGGCGCGCCTCGGCCCTCGTCGCAACCGCCTCGTGCCGCGTGGTCGTGAGCAACGGCAAGGGCCCTTTGAGGCCATTGTGGTGACGCGTCCCTATCTCATGTGTGATCTGCGAGGCTCATCTCAAAAAGTGTCTGACAGACGCCTTTAATTTCCTCCTAGGCTCCTCTCCTCGTCTGGGCTTGGCGCTCTCATTTGAGTCAGACAGACACACAGACAGCTTCCTGAGTGACATAGGTTTTTATTCTGTGACTCTAGTCAAAACACAAGCTGTGTGTGTGTGTGTGTGTGTATGTGTGTGTGTGTGTGTGTGTGTGTGTGTGTGTGTGTGTGCGCGCGCGCGTGTGCGCGCACGCACACGCCCGTGTGTGTGCATGTGTCATGCTGTCTGACATAATAATTGGCTGATAATCTGTCAAGAAGCTGCACCAATCAAGAACACCACATTTCTTGTCCATATATGGTCAGCAGTTTTTGTGGTTTGGTAACCACATTTTAAAAAATAATTTTACTATTCAAAAGATCATGTTTAAGGCATCTCTGCTGACATTTTGTTAAAGAAGTGGAGATATGGAAAAGATGAGATACAGGAGCGAGACTGCACCAGATTAAAATAAAGGTCATGGCCTTGAACACACAGTCAAATCCTTCATTTAAAATGTTCATTCTACCCCGGACATGTGTACACTCCCAGTGTTGAAATGAACTGTGAGGATTTCACTGTGAAGGATGCCAATGAATGCACAATTGGGTCTGCAGCCCACTAACTGGCCTCTTTAATCTCACTGCTGATTACATGCATTGACTGGGAAAGCCAATAGTTTGACAGCTGCCCTTTGGAGACGATGGGAGATATAATGCACGTGTTCATCATGATATAAGACGCTCTAAATGAGAATTGATGTGTAAACCACGTTAGTCCCAGTGACTGTTCGCACAGAGCTGTCCATTATGCACTATATCAATCTGACTCTACAATGCAGAGGCAGCAGGAACGCTCGGAGGAAGCTTGTGAATCGAAAACACAGGAGAGATGAAGCTTCTGGCAGGGTTCAGTTCCAGTTTAGATAATAAAGGTGCAAGTCTTGCCGGTTGGGGTGTGTGAAATCAGAACCATTTAGACATCCATTCCACATGATCAGTTTCTTCTTTTTGGTTTTCAATCGCTTTGGCCCCACAAGTGGGAATCTCAGTATTGAAAAGTGGTCTGTCAAGTCGTCAAAGTGGTCAGACTCCGTTCAGACCACTTTGGAATGGTGATGCAAGTTCTACACATCTTCTCTAAAGTTTTAGACGTTTCCGCAATATACTTTGTTGTGTACTTTATAGTGTAAATAGATGATGTACGTTCTATACAAGCTACATACACACTGTATTGACTATGATGTATACTATATTTGGAAAAAAAATCTTCCAATATGAAATTAAATTAATGAAATTAAGAATTAACAAAATGTCTCTTATGTCTTTGGTTCACAAGAAAAATGTGATTAACCAGCAGACAAACAAAGAGACACATGCTAAAACATACCCTCCCACCACACCTTCTGCCTAGAATTATATAATTAAAACATAGTATACATATCAGGTAAAGGAGCTAAAATAAACACTGTGGAAACAAAACAAATACGTTTTTAGTAGGGATTTAAGAGACGCCACTGAGTGTGCTTTTGTGAAATCCTCAGGGAGGGTGTTCCAAAGCCCTAGTGGCTGCGCTCAGTGGGCTGCAGTGGCCGGATCACCTCCGGTAAGATTTCAAAACAATCCGGAGAGCCCTATCTGGAGATCTGAGGCTCACGAGGGACTAACATTATCTCAAATGTAACTAGGAGCCTGGCCCTGGAAGGCAACCAGCCCGTGTAGAGAAGGAACGGTGGCTTGGCTGGAATATGATTGTGTTTCTTTAGACATGCACTGCGCTCTGGTTGCTGCATTTCAACAACAGCTGGAGATAGCTTTTTAACTGAGCCGAGGGTACAGAGATTTACTGTACAGTATTCAAAGAATTATAGAATAAAAGCTTGGCTGACCTTTTCAGGGTTTTCAAAGGCTTACAAAACACGCGCGCGCACACACACGCGCGCGCATGCACGCACGCACACACACACACACACACACACACACGTGTGTGAACACACTTAATTTTCACAATGTTCCTCAGCTGGAGAAAATACTGTACGATTGCACAACCCTTGTGACTTGGCCATCGAGGAAGAGGTCGGACTCACAAATCACGTCATGTTGAAAGTTTTACCATGTTTGCTATGGGAACTAACCTCGCCTATTAAAATGCTGACCCCACGGTTGCAGCCACAACCCCCAATCATAAAACAATAGCAACACAAGCTGAACGAGGTGTTCATTATCGGAAAGGTCACAGATAAAATACAGCTGGAAATGGACAATTTTATGGACATGGTCACCATGGATATTAAGCTTATGAGTTTATTATAGCTTATGATATGATGATTTTATTGTTTGTTTTCTTTAGTGATATCAGGGTTGATTTTCTTTCTTCATTTATATGTGTTTCTATTCCATAAAGGTTAAACAGAAAAGAGTAATTATTAGAGTAATTATTTTGAAATATATTCATTGTACTGCAAAATAAAAGGTTCCCCCAAAAATGCTGATCAGGCAATCTCTGTGTGGCATCGCATTAACAGTCAAGTCATGTCTTGTCACTGCCGGTATAACCTTTGTGTTATCTGTCATCTTTGTTTTGGCTCTCTACTCGGAGAAAACATGACACCCAGGCGTGTCGTTCGCTGCCCCCCATGTTTTTTGTTTGGTTATTGTGTTTTTTCCAAAAACGGTTTCTGACTCGGTGTGAAAGGTGGTAAAGGGCTTTAGTCGCTTTTGGTCATAGGCAATTGAGCAGAAAATGAAGTTCATGCTCCCTTTTAGTTCTGGGGGACATTCTCTGGCATACAGTCGTGTACCTACCTCCAGGGTTTCTCCTCAGGATCCATTTACGGATCTCGTCATAGAGGAAGATGAGCAGGCTGTACGGCAATGCACAGAGCCACCAATAGATCCTATGAGATAAAGAGAGAGAAAAGTGTATTGGGGACAGAGGGCAGTTAGATAAGCTGGGAGTCACTCACAGATGATGTCAAAATGGTTAAATCCGTTGCAGATGTCACAACCCGTATTCTCTGCACTAATCCCCCCGCAGCTGTTTTTGAATATTGTGGGATAACAATGCCGCCTTGAAGAGGCTGGCAGGCTTCGTTTACCAGGAGGGAACGGCGGGGCAATGGGGGAAGAAGACCTAAATAGAAATGGGAAGTGAAAGGAGTTGCCGGAGATGGAAATGTACTGTACTGCAGCAAAGTGGGTGGCTGTGGCAGTGTGGCACCCTAGGGTGCCTTATGCAATACTTGCAGAATACTTTGATAATATTCAAATTAATCAATATCATTTCTGTTTGGCTCACTTAGAATCTCTATACTTAAAAGGACCCGAGTTGCACTGTACATGGTGCGTTACTTTTCAGCCAATATTACAATTTTCTTCAACAATAACAGCAGATCTAAAATCTCTGAGCTTGTAGATCTTTCAGAACAGGGACGCTGGCATTCATGTACTGTAGTTCTTTTCATTCTGTCTTATAAAGGAAACAGATATTCTCAACTGTATTGCATCTTAGGGGGAAAGATTTACATAATAAGATGAAATAAATGTAATGTGCTATAAAGTGCCTCGAATGAAACATTTATTTACAAAAACGTTTGAGAACAACTCCTGGATTGCACTGTAAATGAGAATGAAATGCAATGTACTGCTGTACTGTACTGAAAGGCAGAAGACAACACAGGAGAGTGAAGAGTGTGAAACCAAACAGCTTCTAAAGTGGCAGCTGAGCACACAGAGCTTATGAAGCACAGATAAGATATATCGGAGATAGTTAATGCCAGCGCTGGCGCTTTTTCTGAGGACGGAGAATAATGGCACATTTGAGATATGCGAGCAGACTTAAATTGCGAGCGTAGAGTGACGGCTTAATAGCAGCCTGTTAGATGTTTAAGAGGCTATTTTTTGGTCGGGTGGAGATGGTTTGTGTGTGCATGTGTGCGCGTGTGTGTGTGTGTGGGGGGGGCTTGCGTACTTGAGAGGGTACATGCGCAGGGCGACATCCATGCCAGGGCAGTAGGACAGGAAGGCAGCCAAGGCCGTCTCGGCGAAGAGGCCGAAGATCAGGATCCGATTCCTGGAGAACAAAAAAAAAAGATATAGGCGAGATAAAACAGCCGATCACTTGTCGACTGTGGTCAAGATCATGGATTTCACAATGCCACACCTTGACTTTCCGTTTTTTCATTGCCATCCCCGGTTAGCCTAGCTAAAGCCAGACCGAATCAGCTTCCAATAGCTGATTTGGTCTGGCTTTAGTCAGGCAAATCCCCATTTCTTGCTTACTAATGCATGTCTCCCCAGCGATGATGACATCTGGGAAGGACAGCTTTCTACCTCTGGTCTATTTTAAGGCAGAGAAGACATAACCTCATTGTCAGCTCTGTAAAAGTGGCCGGACTAGTGAAGAAACACGGGGAAGGTTGCCGTATATTAGATTAGTCGATGGGTGGCTCTTCCTAGAGACATTTTGTGCTCTCATTAGAAGGCAAGTGTAAGTGCCCTCCAATCGTTTCTCCTTTTCCTTTTTATTTATTTATTTATTTTTTAAAAGCGTCCACGTCTCGGAGCCTCACAACATGTCGTAACATGAGTCACAGGATGCACTGTGTGCTTGTTAATTGGCTATTTTAAGGGAACGAGTTTGAAGTGCAAACACACTCTGCACTCATTAAGCATTAAAGAGGAGAACCTTGCAGGAACATGGTCCCCTATATAAACGTAAACCAGCTCTGGTCACAAACCACACTATACCCACTACGTTGCAATACCATATACAATGCATGTCATGAATTGAACGAACTGATAAAATGGCACCAGCCCTCTTCTAATCATGCTATTGGATCATGTTTTTCGATCAGACCAGAAGGTCTGTTGTTGTCATGACTACAGTATACAGTATGGTAAAATCATCTCAGAGTATCAACAATAAAATGTATACAGACCAACCTGCACCCGGGTACAGAATCAAAGCGTGAGGTCATCAGAACGTCACACAATCAAGTATGAATCAAATCAGATATACAAGCTCCCAGCTGCTGTTTTTTAAAATGTATTTTTTATTCCCCTGCCTCTCAGTGTCTCTCCCATGCCCCTCCTCTCTCTCACTCACTTCATTCCCTGCTGGAAGACAGAGTTCCTGCGTGTTTTGCAGATGACCAGGTCAGCCCACTGGACGATGACGATGCTGGTGAAGAAGGCGGTGTGGCAGGTGAACTCGATGATCTTCCTCTGCTCATAGGTCTGCGGGGGCACACACCAGCACCACATATATATATACTGTACATGCGCAAAAGCAGGTACAGACAAACACACTCCAGATATATTATGTACACATTTACAGACAAGCACTGGATTATTATTATTAAAAAACCTTTTTTCTTACGGACTAATCTAAAATAAACTGGAAAACTCACTTTAAAAGTAATTGAAACCATCAGAAATTGAAAACATTAAGAAAGATACAAAATAAATATGAACAAACATTACCACGCATGCATGCACGTGTACACACACATGAAGAAACCAAGAAACTAAGAAAGTACTTGCTGAACTAAAGAAAATACCTGTCCAGGTCCATGATTAAAATCTATTTCTAAACTCCAACTCAGAGTTTGACTCCATGGGCTAAATTATGGTCTCATCGCCTGTTTAGGGCATTTAGCATTGGGGTTAAGGCGTTCCCACGCTAAAGTTGTCATTCTCGTAACCATCCTATTTCCCTTAAACACCTCTTAGACCCATTACATTATACATATGTGTGGTTTGGGCATTTTTAGCGGGAATTAATATCCGTGTTGGTCTTGCCATTGCCTTTAATTCATCCTGTATCTTTTCCCATTATGCCCAGTCCAAATGGATCATAAGTAGGCTACTTAAGAGCACATGTGATGCATTTCTCTCCCTGCAGCCTTGCTGTTTTCTCTCTCTTTTTTCATCTCCATCAACATAGCTTGGTCACTTCTGTACCTGTCCAGGTCCATGATTAAAATCTATTTCTAAACGCCAACTCAGAGTTTGACTCCATGGGCTAAATTATCGTCTCATCACCTGTTTAGGGCATTTAGCATTGTTGATATGCTAAATGATATGATCACCAAATATCGATGTTTCCTTTGCTGTGTTGGGCGTGCATTTAGTTAAAGTCAGAGAGAATCACAGAGTTAATGAATGTCTTTAACTATAGACAGTATAGCTTACCTTAACACAATGGACACACTGGCAATCTACAGCTGTCTATAGGACTATCATAAATAGTGAACTGACGCTGCTGTTGTTCTATTTGGACATCTCCAAGGCGCACAGACGCACGTGTGCCTTCTCAAACTGGGTGCATGGTATCGGTTAGAAGGCAGATACAAATCCCGTTATCTATTTTCCAAATCGGTATTTGGTGAAAACCACAACTTAAGGGATTGTGTAACAAACAAGCCTATATGGCCACACCTCCAGTCCCAAATAAAGGTGTCGACATAAGGAATAGAAAAAAGGTGACGAAAATAACAATAAGGGAATTCTATGCTGGCGGCGGGCATGTAACAAAAATCGAGCCCCATGTGTCTTGCATCCACTCCAAGTCCATGTTCCCATTACTTAAAAAAACACACACATTTTCCCTCAAAGTTTACCTTGTACAACACTCCCCAGATAAACTGTGTTATGCACAATCAAGGAGAACATGTCTATAGACCGGATTTCTCATATCTGCTTTGCTGTTGTTCCAATATATTTCAGTCCATCAAGTATTCTCTTGGATTCTTCATCCTACCGTGAAGGAGGGAATCTAACGCAAACAGAAAAAATACATTGCCTGTGAATTCAAGGCCTCATTGTGATGAAGCATGCTTTTATCCACCCCAAAGAAAGTGAGACCTAACCGAACGGACAGGCTCGACCTGTGTTGAAACCTCGTACAGTATAACCAAACGCATCGATCCATACAGTATCTCTTTGTTTATCAAGGCGGGTTCAGCGGGCGCTCAAGGGCACGTCGATGGTGGTTATCAGGAGGTGAGGGGATGTTGCTGATTCACTTTGCTTTGATTCACTCTAGGTTCTTTCCTGCACGTCCGTCTGCACCGCGGACGGAGCAACAGGCAACCGGAAGGTTTTGGTTATGCATATGGAAGGAACTTATGGTTGCTCAGTCTGCCAGGCTGGCGGGAAAAAACCTCTACTCCAGGGGTGCCCACACTTTTCTGACTTGAGAGCTACTTTCAAAATGGCTCAACATGATCCACACATCAAAAATGTGATTGTTCCATTACTGAAAATCCATTTCAAGGCTCTCTAGAAAGTTTGAGCTTTGAAACAGTGGCGTTGGTGTTACTTACTGTTATAGTGTTTAAGAATAATGCACTTATAATGAGAAATAGAGGCGGGAGAATGTTGGGTGATGTTGAGTTTAGTCTCTCACACCCAAAACACCCACAATTGGGGGAAAAAGAAGTGTCAAAATGCTGGTCAAAATAATTATTCTCCATTTTCTAATTGTGTGGACTCTTGAAAATTATGCAATTCAGATGTTTAAATAATAATTTAACTCTTGAGAGTGTAAAATGAAACCAAATGGACCCGTAAGGGTCCATTTGGTTTCATTTTGACGCTCTCAGGAGTTACAGATCTATAAGGGTCCAAGTGCTGTCATGTGATCTACCTGCACGGCCCGTGTGATCTACTGGTAGATCATGATCTACCTTTTGGGCAGCCCTGCTCTACTCCGTTCCTTCCCTTACTTACTTACTTACCCATTGCTGTCCATAGGAGTCCTCCAGGTCGTTGAGAGAGCGGTCGTCCCATTGGAGGCGGATTCCCACCAGGGTACTGGGCCGGAAGCCGTTCTCTGCCAGGATCACAAAGTAGGTGAAGAATCCACTCAGGGCCTGAAACATGCCTGGAGAGAAAGGGAAAGACAGCCTATTAGAAGACTGGATGTGCTGCCTGGTGGGGACATCATATACCTTATGGACTGGATTTTACATTGCTCAGCGTTTGCCATATATCGGAACTGTTTTCCCTCTTACTTTGTTTCGCTATTCTTTCTTTGTTGTTCTATTTTTATCATATCAACATAATTGTCTGTCAGGTGGATTAATTTAGTTAATTTAGTTAATTTGACTAGCTTTCAGTTTCAATACAAAGTTTACAGTAATAGATGGAAACTGTTACATATGGTGAGCAAGGGAATAGGCAGAAGCTGAAAGTATATAAATGCCTATCCAACTTACAACAATATATAATTATAGCACTATTAATCAGAGTCTTATTTATTGTGAATCAGATTCACAATAAATACGTCAAAGATGAGAAATTAATCCTATACCTGTCACACTAGAGATCCACAAGGATCCCTATAAGTGGAAACCTTAAAGACTTTTGCTCAGACTTTTGGATCTTAAGTTGGATGAAAGTTTGGATTTTAAGTTTGGATCTTAAGTTGGATGAAATACTTGCCATTAATATAGTGATGAAGTCTTGTGGTTGGAGTTCTGCTCTGCTCTGGTTTTGGTCAATATTAAGTAGTTCTGGTCATTTTGTGGGGGTCATTGGGGCCATGCAGTGAAATAAATGAATCCACAAAACTAACGTAATTTGTATTGTTGAACTATTTCTAAAATATTAGCACGTCCTTCATTCATTTTTGACCCTCTATCACATGGAACTACTTTTTGGGTATAGTGTTATGGTCACAAAATGCATAGTTCCCTGTGATAGAAGTGTCAAAATGAACAAAGGATGTGCTAATATTTTAGAAATGTGTCAACAATACAAATGAAGTTCGTGTTTCGGATTCATTTACTTTTACTGCATGGCCCCAGTGACCCGCATAAAATGACAGAATGATACTGATTTCACCAAAACCAGAGCAGACCTAATTGATGTCCAGACTCTGGACATCAATTAATACAGTTGACACCAATATAATAATGTCAAGTATTTCATATTTCAAGCTTTAAAAAAATGTGAACTGAATAAAATAAAATAAAAGGTTAAATCATTATGATAATCCTTCCCCCTTCTTTCTACCAATCAACGGAGCCAGCCCAACGGCACATTTCACCCACTATTTTACACCTGTAAAACTGTGACAACTGCATAGATTCTGATTCTAAGAGGTTTCTCAGGACAATTTCTAAATGTGGATGTCAAAACTAACCCTATTATTAAGTTGTAGTACATTTCAATTTCAAGATAGATCACAGCTGATTCCCACTTATGCAAGTCAGGGGCGCCAGCGCGGTCCCTGTCACACCCCTCGCTCTTACAGTGGCTTACAGTGAGAACCAGGCAGGGCTCAGGCCTCTAGCGACTGCATGCCTGCCTGCTTTTATTTCAGTCACGAGGACGCTCCGCTCTCACCCGCACGAAAACCATTATTGCAAAGATATGATTATGCCTTGTACAGTACAGTCAATTGTGTGGCTCTTCCAGAAGAAATATTCGCAGGAATGTCAGACTTGACTTGGGCATATTATTAAAACGTATACAGTTATTACAGGGATATCATAGAAATATGAACCCCTCATAGGGTGGAGGACGAAGATATGCAGATAAAACTTATGCTAAATACTGGATCTGGCTCGGGTGGTGGGAATCCATAGCACTTTATATAATGTGTATTGCATTCTCTCTCACACACACACACACACACACACACACACACACACACACACACACACACACACACACACACACACACACACACACACACACACACACACACACACACACACACACACACACACACACACACACACACACACACAGCAGAGGTAAAAAAAAAAAAAAAAAAAAGCGCAACGTGCCAAACTGCTCATCAGGAGGAGTTGGGGCTTCACTGTCTTTCACAAGGACGCCAGGTAGCTGTCCAACGTTGGCGGCAGTAAGTGTAGGAAAGAATTTTGATCTGTTGTTATTGTTGTTGTCTGCTGTTGAATGGGCACTGCCACGCTGCCTCGCAATTTCTAGGCAAGCTTTGAAAGCACCAGACTTGTTGAAAAAGACATCAAGCAATACACGGTAGGGCTATTTTTAGCTCCTCATATGTTGCTGGCGACTTCATTCAACCGCCAGTCTGAGAGCTACCGTAACACAGGGGGATCTGTTACGGTTTCCCAAGCCAAACGGGCGCTCTACCTCCTCCTGAGCTGGTTGTTGTGGCAAAGAGATGCTGAGCATGGAAGAGTTGGTCTTAAATAGACCTTGTAGTTGTTCCATTATAGATCATAGGTGTATGAATGTGACTAGAGGGGGGTGGGTTGGTTCACTTCCATGGCTGCCTGAACTAATGCCATGCTCCATTGAGTCGACATGATCCACGTTGTTCAGATCGTGTCTACATTCTGCGCATTCGAAGTGTGAAATAATGCCACCATGTTTCTCTGGCGATTGATTCCACATCATGGTCCACATTGTTCAAACACTGAAATTCAATTTATCCATGGTTTGCAAAAAAACATGAAATGACAACATTCTTTTGCGGGGTTGTTGAATTCATGCATATTTTGTTTGTATATTGTGTGCTACTACGTTCAGCCAGACCTTTCAAGTCAAATTTCAACACCTGTTCAAATTTCCATTTGAATGGGCAGGGTGGGTACTGGGTATGGTTTGAATTTTGAGCGTAATCACATCATGGATGGCGGGTTAGTTTTAGCATTATGTTTTAGGTTTATGATCCGTTTTGTTTTGTAGTTAACACACGGGAAGATTCATACTCATAGCCTGCATCTTTTATTGAGAGAAACGGGTGTTCTGCATCCTTTCCTCCAAGGTGGAAAGCCTAGTGATGCGAGGTTAGTTTGGTCTTCATTATCGACGGACAGTGGTTGACAAATTTGGATCTGATATTATGGTGTTCTGTGTTAAGATATCAGAGGGGGAAAAGGGAGCAGACCAAGTACAGAGCCATGGGGCCCCCTGTCAACTAAGACTGTGGTGTATGGTAGGCTACGAAACAAAGAAAGTGCCAGCATCAGATTCTTTCAAATGTGCGTTATGTTTTTGTATACAGTTTACACATTGGTCTGAGGGCAGGAGCCTATACCCACACACCAAGAATGTCAAGGTACAAACAACTAATATGCAGATGCTGGTTTAAAGAAATGCCACCTTTTCTAAAGCTGTGTTTTTCCTTCCCTGTCGACACCCAAAAGCAGAACACCCTGAAAAGGTCACAATCACAGACAAAAATATCTTAGACAGGCCAACAGAAAAACAAGCCCTTCTTTCATTGACGAAAAAGCAACTGAGAAACATTGATCTCAAACATCAAGCAGTAGATTTGAGATGTACTGTCATTTTTTGCTGCATTCAGCCCTCAATCCTCAACTAATGAAGCCTTTTGACCTATTTAATAGCCTATGAAATTGGGCCAGCTTATGATTTTTTAACGAACTGCTCAGCCCATATTTATTCCTCAGACATCCATCAGGGTCTGCAAGGCCTGCAAAACATGAACTGAAACATTGGTTTCCAAACTTTCTTTAATAATGTACCCTTACAACCGCAACCAGCACAAAACATCCTTCCCGATATTGATGAATCTTTGGTGTCTCTGTCTTAGCTTTTCTACCCTTTATTTTTTCATTGGTCAATGTAGGGCAGGAACATTCTATCACCATGGCCGTTTCCACCCTGTTTTTTAATCCCACGATTTGGTAACCCATTTTTCATCCAGTACCTACATCAGTATGCTGAGATTCTCTGGCCTTTGCCAACCTGGGGAGAGCCCCAAACTGAGCTAATGTTTCCTTCAATGCATGAGGATGGAATGAGTTTCCCCGGTTGGACGTAGCACATTAGCACATTATTCAACAAGTTCCGTTCCCCTCCATCAGGCGTTCACCAGGGGGAGGCAGTTTAGAGACCAGGACTGCATGTTCTTTTGTGGAGGTACCAGGTTACCCTATAGGGGACAGTGGTCAGTTTGCATAGAGACCATGCAAACTAAACACAAGAAAGCCCTTTCGCAAACCCCTCCTAGGGTGTGTGCTCATGACATGGAGGGCAGAACCTGCCCCCAGCGCCCACATTGTCACCGGCAGGAATCGAAACCGACTGTGAAGGCCCCCCTGTCTCTATCTATGTTCAATCCTTTTTTATTCTTGTAGAACTGATTCTGTTTTTTAAATCCTGAAAACTAACAGTTTTGGACAGGTGAAGGTTTCCAGCTGACAAAGACAAAATATTTTTTGTTTTTCTTCTCTCAGGCTATACTGTAGGTTCAGGAAAATAAATACAGTGAGCGAGCAGCAGGGAAGTGCTATTTTTATTTCACTGTATGGGCCATGCAGTATATTGGGCAGAAAATGAACAGGGTTAGGTAGTGTCCTAATATAAGATTAAATAAGATTATTATTTTTCACCTTATGAACACAGCATAAATTATGATCAGATGAGTACAGTAGAGGTACCTGGTCCCAAAGAAAATCACACCTCAGGGTAACAACATTTCTCATTTGAGAAACACTGAACTATCATAGTTCCACTGTCCTTTCTCTCTATTAGCTACAAAGGTCAAAGCAGAATATTTGAGTTTGGAATATTGGCTCACGCCTCCTTCCTAATTTCACCCCCCACACCTCCTCTTCTCTTCTTTTTTCTTATTTTAGTGTCTGTTCCAAGTACCTAAGCTTTTATGGAGGTACATCTCTAGACAGGAACTACCGGTGTGTCCGTTAAATGTCAATATTTGACATTTTTACGGCTGTAACATTTATTTTTATGACTGGGACTCGGGTAATTGAGGCCCAGCACTGGCCACTGCGGTGGCTCAGGGTTGAGACTTGGGGGACCTTGGGGACTTATGAGGATACAGATAGGGTCCCTGCCAACCGTTCCGTATAATACGGAATCGTTCCTTAATTGAACTCTAAATGATGCGTTCCGTATTGAATCGATACGGAACGCGGTTTGTTCCGTATTTCCCTAAATGCCTCCTGTGCGATCCGTCGCACAAACATCAACACTGAATTTAACAGTAGTGAACAAAATAAAGGCAGGAGATATATTTAAGACAGCACAATTGCTCTGTGGCGACTGCACACAGGACTCCTCACGAGCAGAAACCAACAACAACCAAACAACAAACCAAAACCTCCCCGTGGCTGCAGATCTGCATGTGTGTGTGTGTGCGCGGTGCGCTGGTAGCGCTGCTGCTCTGTGTGCCAAATCCTGCCGTGCCCAGAGCCATAGAGTAAGAGAGTTCCGCAAACCCCCAGAGCCATAGAGTAAGAGAGTTCCGCAAACTCCCACAGCCATAGTATGAGTAGGGTGACCAGATGTCCCTCTTTGCGTGGGACAGTCCCTCATTTTCAAGATTTTTCAAGCGTCCCACAAATTGAGACTCTGTCCCACATTGTGACTGACAGACATCAGTGTTCAAAATGCCCCTAATAATTTGTAGTGCCCTAATAGTTGGACTTCTGTTGTATCATTTCTTGCTGTGTTTTTTTCAAGCATTCCCCCCCTGGTACCACTATATTTCCACGCTCACTCTAGAGAGGCCACATCGCATACTGTCGCATCAAAAATAGCTGATCTACAATCTCAAAACGCGTCGCAGTGCGACGCGTTTTGAGATGGTAGATCAGCTATTTTTGATTTTAGCTGTTTTTGCAGCTGTTTTTGCAGAAGCTGTTTTCGCTGTATGTGAAATGGAATCCTGAAATATTTTTTTGGAATATTGACATCAAGATGGTGATAATTTACATTTTGTCCCGTTTTCCCACTCCGCTTGTCCCACACAGGCAACACTTCTGTCCCTCAAATGAACAGTTTGGATCTGGTCACCCAAAGTATGAGAGTTATGCAAATCCCCCACAACAACTGTCATAGACTCAGTCTTTTTTTAAATAATAATAATTAAAGCTGCTGATGTGGGTATATGCCTATAGCCAAGCTATTTCAGTAGGCTAATATGGTTGACGGTTTAGGCTATTAGTAGTTATTAGTCTAATAAATGTGTGCGTATTCAATACAAATTTTGCCCTTTAAAAGGGCAAAAAAAAACTTCTTTAAAATCGGGATTCTTAATGTTATAAAGACAATGGACTACTTGTTCATAATTAATTAACATTTATACAGCACAATAGGCCTACCGGCCTATTCTTCCTTACTGACCATAGTAAACAGGCCTTAACTGATCCCAAAGGTTAATATGGTATGTGAAATCATCCCTCCACCTTCAACCGCTTATCCGTAGTTGGGTCACAGGGGCAACGGCTCCACCAGAAAACCGCAGACTTAACTAACCTAATAACCGCGCTGCTTCGCCGCGTGGTCGTAGAAGTGTTCCTTATTCCAAGATCTCAGAGTTGGCAACCCTAGATACAGACCTTGTCCCTCCCCACCGAGCTCCACACCATGGGTGACCAAGCTTTGTCCACAGCTGCTCCTCAGCTGTAGAACTCACTCCCTAATGTATTATTATTATTATTATTATTATTATTATTACCTATCTGGCCGTAGGCCATGCTGATGAGCCGCTCGTTGACCAGCTTGTCCGTCTTGGAGTTTCTGGGCTGGCGTTTCATGATGTCACTCTCCGCTGTCTCGTAGGCCAACGAGATGGCTGGAACCTGGATGGGGTTATAGATTGAATACTTTATTAGCAGGATTGCTAACAGTAGTGGGTAGCAGGGTCAAAGGCTATGCTAAAATGATAACACAAGAATCCCCAGGGGGCTTGTTATCCACTGTGGTCCATCACTAATACATAATCGTTGTGTGGAAACCTCATAGTGTCAGGACACAGTATGCAAATATGTTTGCATACTGGCCACCCAAGTTCTCTGGAGTATGAAGTGGGTGTACAATTGGCCTATTCCAGACCAACAGCTGATTCAGTCTGGCTACCATTTCTACCCTGGTAGAGTTAAATTAACATTGATTTTACAATATAAATTGTCCTCCCAGGCATATAAATACCATTCAAGGGCAGTCTGTAGACTAATATGCATGCCAAACTCGAGGTTCTTGAAATGAAACAGGTTGCGAATCAAAGATCCCTGGAATATCTTTTTCAAATGGGTCCAATGGATAATTAGCTCCTAGCCTCCTTGACATGAAAAAGTTTGGAAACCACAGGCTTATGTGGTTCCTCTGCAAGGACAGTACGTGTACAGTCAGGAACTAACACAGCTGGTGTTATTGCAGAAGAATGGCGCGCATTTACATAACATCATTTCTCTCCCCATAATGAGATGAACCCACTGTTACGAAATGATTGGATTGGTTAGAATTAAAACATATGGCACATTCGATTTATGTCTCCAAACATTAAACATCCTGGGAAAAAAGCTAACATATGGTATATTCGAAGGCTACAAAATCTCTGCGTTCGCCTAAAACTCACAGTGTTTGTTTCCAAGAATAGACGGACATGTGACGCACTGTTCTGGAAGAAATGAACGCTGAGCTCATAACACATTTCAATTCTCAATTACTGTGCAGATGAAGAAAAGAAAGACAGAGAGAGAGAAAGAGAGGCAAAGAGAGGGTATGGGAATCTCTAGAGGATGGAAGAGAGAGAGATAGAGATAGAGAGAGAGAGAGAGAGAAATAGAGAGAGAGAGGCCATGGGGATCTCTGGAGGATGGGAGGGAGAGAGATAGATAATGAAAGAGAAAGAGAGAGAGAGAGAGAGAGAGAGAGAGAGAGAGAGAGAGAGAGAGCGAGAGAGAGAGAGAGAGAGAGAGAGCGAGAGAGAGAGACGAACGAGAGACGAACGAGAGACAGACGGTGAGAGATTCCCAGACATGATTCATAATATTTCAGTCTATATATCGGTGGGGCTTTGGCAGGCGAGCGGCACAGCAATATATGTGACTTATGGGAGGAAATCTGTGGGATTTAGGTGAGATTTAGGGGTGGGGACTTCACCCAGTGTGACAGCCAGCCACTATGTCACAAATTTCACTTTGTTTTGGTCTGGACTGTAGAACTGAGACCAACTGAAAGACTAAGAGAGAAAATGTCCAGCTCTGTAAAATGACATGTTGACATTAAACAGAGCGATGACGCATAGGGTAGCTACACATTCTGGAGTGAATATATAGGAGATCTACAAGCTCTTGTGAGCATATAAGACTATTGCAGATCTGAGATCATATTTTTAAAAGACACCATTGACCAGACCTAACCTGAAATGATTTTGGCCTAGGGGGGGGCGCGGTGCTGTGAGATTTCCACGACAGATGAACTGATCTGGTTTGATCTCACCACCGGCCCCTCCTGCACCCCTCCACCGCGGTCACATTATCGTGGACGAAAATGAAAGCCTGGGTGGGTTAGACCAGGCCTATAGTTTAGACTCTGGTCAATGAGCGTATGTTGGGTTCAAGTGGTGTTAAGTCAGAGTGCACAAATTAACCTGAAAGGCATCCGTCAGGGCTGGAATGGGGCAAAAATTCAGCACTGATGTTTGACCCAGACAAACTGACCAGAACCAGGGCACAGATACAATAGCAGGTACTCTATCGCACCGCTCAAGGCACATACAAACAAATAAGCCCTAATACCACCACTTTTACTGAAAACCAACCCTCTGCATTCGAGTAATTACTCAGCTGCAATTAAATGAATACCGAAACTCAGCATTTTTGTTGTGTGGCATATTTGCACCTTATGAAGATTTAAGGTGTGTGTTGTGCAGTCATGTTAGTGAGACATGCTCTGCACGGTGCTAACTATATATAATATTACACTAACAAGCTAAAACAACATCATAAAGAGAATGTACAGTATGATGTATGACGACGGGGAAGAATAATCTAGCAGTCAGCATATTGTACTCTATGGCCGGCTTTGTGTGGAGAGAATGAGAGAGCCTCATGTCTGTGTGTGTATATAAGCAGGGGTGTAGTGGAGGCGTCCCCCCACTTCTCACATCTAGAATATTTTTGGGGCAAAAGTAGGCCTATGTTTTTTGGCATTGTAAACAAATCTTTCTCAATGTGCTCTACTTGTTTTAATAGTGTGTCTGTGTGTATTGCGCAAGTGCACGCGAATGCAAGTGTGCATGCACCTGTCTTAAAGGGGAATTCCACTCATTTTCAAATCCACTCATTTTACTATGTCATTAATATACCTTTGAGATGTTGTGTGGACATGGTAAAAAAGTTCCCCCATTCTGTGTTTCCTAGAAATGGAGGTCTGAAAAAAAATGGTGAAATACATCTTGATGACATCATCAAGATGTATTTCACCATGTTAATGAGTTTCCTTTTTTCTGAGAGCCTACAAATGGTACATTTGTACGCTCTCAGAAAAAAAATGAAAATGGGTGGAATTCCCCTTTAAGAGGCGTCCCCCCACTTCTAAAAGTCCCACTACAACACTGTATATAAGAGAGAGAGAGTGAGAGAGAGAGAGAGAGAGAGAGAGAGAGGTGATGAGATGAGATGAGAAAGTACACACGAGAAATAGAGAGAGAAAAGCGTGTGAGAGCAAGGAAGTCAACGGGTTCCCGGTTCCCAAGTTTGATGTCTCCCCTTTCAAAACTATATGCTACATCTATAACGTCGGTAGCACTACATGTTTTGCAGGTAGCCCTTTTACACTCAGTATAGCGCCTGCATGCTATAAATACTCATACTCAGCTCAGTCAAAGCACAGCCTGTCACCGGTAAATCTCGGCATGGCCCTGCAGCCTGTAGCCTAGAGCCAAACTAAGCTGTTAACAAGCTGTTAACAACTACAGGAGCAGCCATGGCGGCAGAGGAAACTTACTGTATGTAATGCTTCCTCTGTCCTCACTGAGAGTCTGAGACATGCCTATAAAGTCCTTACATTTATTAGATATTTTGCTATATTTTATGGAACTTATTTGCACTGACCTACTCCAGTATCTCCTGTGAAATTCAGGGGCCATTGCCATGCTGGTTAGTGTGTGTGTGTGTGTGTGTGTGTGTGTGTGTGTGTGTGTGTGTGTGTGTGTGTGTGTGTGTGTGTGTGTGTGTGTGTGTGTGTGTGTGTGTGTGCGTGTGTGCGTGTGTGCGTGCGTGCATGTTTTTCAGAAACACATGCAAACATAACGGCTATGTAAATCTGAGTCTACAAATGAGTCCATTTGGGTGTTATAATTAAGATAAGATAAGAACATTTAACTGGGGTGTAAGAATTCAAATCTTTGCCACAGCTGATGACCCCTGGTAAAAATGACACTGGATTGTCATTCTGTTATTCGGTGGCAATGGATCCAGTGGCACTGGATGGTCCCCAAACCACCACCAACACATGCCCTCCTCCACCCACCCCTGGTAGTTTGACCTATCAATCATGTGAACTTGTACATGGGCAGTGACCAAGTGAATGGCATGTGGCACGGAGTTGAGGGAGTACGTTTTTCACTTTACCCTGAATCTGTTTATTGTAATTTAGTCTTCTGCCATGGGCTATGGAAGCTGTAGTAGCCACACTGCTGGTCCCACATGCAGTCTGGACAGATGGGTTTATTGGTTTATTGGTTGGTGGTTGTGGTATAATGGATGGAGTGCGTGATTTGGGCGCTTGCCGCGCCGCGTGGAAATGACCGGAGTGTTTCATGGGAGCTGTGCCAAGGTTAATTGGTCGACAGGTGCTTTCCAAAAATTGTACTCTCCTCTTTAGTAGGGCGTTAAACCTGGGATCTGGGTTCCCAACGGAGGACCGTGAGGATGTTTGCAAGATGGCCACCAACTGGCTCAGATTTTAGTGTCAGCGGAAGGTTTAAAAGTAACTGTGTTAAGTGGTTAGATGGCTCGGCTGCAAAAACTTTTACAGTGGGCCTCATACCGAAATTGGTGAGAAGGACTTTGATTTACACGCACTAGACCCAGAAAGGTTAGACTTGTCCCACCGATATAATCCTGTTGCTGTTGAGGTGTGTGTGTGTGTGTGTGTGTGTGTGTGTGTGTGTGTGTGTGTGTGTGTGTGTGTGTGTGTGTGTGTGTGTGTGTGTGTGTGTGTGTGTGTGTGTGTGTGTGTAGTCAATAAAGCACAGACGCTTTAATTACAAAGCTGTCTCATCAATTGTGTCGGCAAGAAGCCACAATAGCACTCAGCGGACAACAGTGACAGAACGACCAATCTGTGGATGGATGGAGACTTACTTATTCTCATTCATTTTTCTCCATAGTGGGAATTGGTCAATCGATCTGAGCTTAGTTAGACAGCAACACTGAGCAACATTTCAAACATTTTAACTGTTTGTTCCCATCTTTTTGCTACGGACTATGGGCTCTGTTGTTCAGTCATTAGCCTGGATTTGGACACTAGTCAGGAGCATGAGTGAAACCATGCTGTGTCTGGGCAAAGCAAGGCTACTTAGTCATGGTTGGAGTCCGCTGGTGGTAAAGACACTCACATTTTGTACTTTTACTAAGTAAAAGTATAGCAAAACTGCAGTGTATGAATACAAGTGAAAGTCCAACGTTCCAAAAGTATTCATTCTGCGGAAGGCCTATCATTTCAAGTTTTCACAGGACTAATTTACAAGTTTGCAATGCCTTATTTTGCGAACTTGCAAATCAGATGTTTTCGAATGGCAGAAGGAGAACATTTCTAAAGTTGTTAATGCATGTTTCATAATAACCATCAAAGTAACTATAGCAGGCCTAATTAACATTTCCAAATAATTGTAGTCGAGTAAAAGTACAATTTGAACCCAAGATACTGAGGTAGAAGTAAAAGTATTGGAAATTGAAACTACTTAAGTAAAGTGCAGTACTTAAAGGGGAATTCCACCCATTTTTCAACATTTTAATGTCATCAATATACCTTAGAGATGTGTGGAAATAATACTCCCCCCTTCTTGATGACGTCATCAAGATGTGATTCACCATTTAATTCTTTTTTTCTCCATTTCTAGGAACACAAAATGTCATTACCTTAGACCAGGGGTGCCCAATACAAAAGGTAGATCGCAATCTACCAGTAGAACACAAAGTCGTGTGCAGGTAGATCATGCATGACATGCCCCTAAAATTATACAATTTATATAAGTATCTGCCACTTGAATTAAGGTGACTTGATTGATATAAAAAAGGAACTGTCGGTGAATCCGAATTCTGAACACTACAGCAAAACGCCAAGTGACATTGACTATATAGGTTTAAGTATTATAACTACTTTTGAACCCGTTACAGTGCTATGACTCATTTACCATTAAATGGATACCACTGATTGGAGCTTTGGATGGTCAAGAATGTTATTTCAGTATATTGAGCTGTATGACTGCTGAGCTAATAACCTGAAATTCAAAGGCCCAGAACACTAAAAAAAACACCTTCTGATTTCTTTCAGCCCTGTTAATTCCCTCTAATCTCTAACTGATTGCAGTTGAATTAAAGGTAGAGAGAGAAGAATAATCATTGTAAAGAAACGGTAATACTGAGGCATATGTATGTCAATGGGCACCTTCATGAAACTTTATCAGATAAAACCACCTTCAGCCAAAAACCAGACTCCGGCTCCAGGACTACAGTAGTAGATCTTGCTGAGCTGATCATTTTGAAAGACGCTCACAAGTCAAAAAAAAGTGTGAACACGCTGGCCTCAGACACTTATTTATATAGCAGCATTAAAACAAATGAATGCTTTAATACTGTACAGTACATACGGTATATGCACAGAATCCATGGATTCCCTGAATGGGCTAAGGTGTATTCATGACATAGTATAGTAAACTGTTGAAAATGGGTGGAATTCCCCTTTAAGTAAAAGTACTTTACACCACTGGTCTTTACTCTCTGTGCTGTGATGGCTATTAACTTGTGGCAAAGTGTTGAAGAGCATTTCAAAAACGTCCCCTATTCACCACAGACTCATAATGTAACAGCTTAATAATATAACAGCTGCATCCATCTCATTTCATTCAAAGCCAGAGTATGTATTATGCAGATTTCCATTATGTCCCTCCCTTCTTACACAGCATTTGGGTGCACTTTCAAGAAAACGTTTTGTACGCAATAAAAGGTGAATACTTTTGAACATCAAACCGGTTATCTTAAAAGCAAAAAATCCCGACCCAAAAACGAGCATATTACACTCCTTATGATCTTCCATTGCTTATATAAACATTTATATAAATCTCCCCCCGCCAGCTAGAAACCTACCAGAATCTCGTCTTTGATGTCGCCAGACTAAATCTGGAACGCTTCCATATAGACAGCAGAGAGGATTCTTTTTCACATAAAGCTGTAGGGGTTTCCCCAGCAATAAACTATCTGGCCAATTCATTAAAAATGCATTTTTCACTAGCTCATGCTTATGCAGTCTATGTTTAATATGGCACATTCCTTCTACTTTGTGTCTAACGCCAATGTGATTCCAGGTTTGTCTTATGGGAGACTGCGTTCATTTAGGATGTAGAGTTACGTCAAATGAAGCTTAACGCCCTTAGAAACTGAATGAAGAGATAATGTGTCTCACGCAGTCTTTTGTCTTGGCTTCTCATTTTAACGGTGACAGAGTGTGCCTGTCCACGAAAAGCAGCTTGTCTCGGCAAGTTGTTTCTGACACCATCAGGAATAGCTTTTTGGAGTGTAGTGGGGATTGGAAATGACACCGACAGGGAAGAGATAGAGCAAACTGTAACACAAGAAATTGAGAGTCTCTCTCTCTCTCTCTCTCTCTCTCTCTCTCTCTCTCTCTCTCTCTCTCTCTCTCCCTCTTTCTCTCTCACTCTCTCTGCATCAAACCCATGTTGGCAGTGAGCCAAGAAAAAAAAAAGAAAATATTCCACTGTGATTCTTTTTAAAGTAGAGTATTTGGATAAAGGGCTGTTTCCAGGACACTGTTCCATTTAACTATTATTTTTAAAGCTACTTATAAAGGCACCTGCCATACCCTATAATGGTGCAACCATTAAGCAGTTATAGCACTGTGGCGAGGTCACGGTCACGGCCATCACCGTTGGCATGCATCTAATGCCTCCTCTGACTCTACCCTCTCCTCCTCGACACTCTCTCTCTCCCGTCTCCCGTCTTTCCAGATTTTCTCAATAAAATTCTCTACAGAACAGAACAGCTCAGCACAGCTGCAGAGCCGTAAGAAAAATCAGGCTGGCATTATTGAGCAGGATAAAAAAACATACTGCTGCTGGGCTGGTGTGCTGCTGCTGGTGGGTGGTATGAAATACGACTACAGCTGCAGCGACGTCAACGTTAAAATAAAGGTTATGGCGGCACAAATGTCAACAAGTGACATTTATCAAAAGCCCTCGTGTGTCTTTACACGGCGGTGATACCCCCAGACAAACCTGTGGGCCAGGGGATGATACCTAACCTTAAACCTATAGTATATGGTAATTACTGTAACGTGACACACACTATGTCCTCAGTGCTGCATGTGCAGTCTGTCTTTTCGTGTATTTTTTTTTTCACGTTTTCACACTCCTATAGTGGTACGTGCGACTATCGTGTTGTGTGCATGTAAGGTCTGCTATTTTTGAAACGTGACGTGCCTAGGGACAAGCCAGTAGGTTTTATAGGTAGTTTGTATTAACAACAGCTTGTGTGACTAAATAATAACCACATTGGTAACAAAGGTTAATCTTCCTCCATTTCGTAACGGCTTTGGATATGCACACGCGGGCACGCGCGTGCACACACACACCCACATATACTGACACAAATGCACACACGTAGAGATGCGTGCATGGCGCACAACACGGATCAGATAGGAAGGCAACACGGGAGACTGGAGACCAAAGGGAACAGAGATCTAGCGGTCGATGGCTCATCCAGCGTTCTAAGCGGAGGGCTTGTTATGGGTGCGTGTCGGCAGCGTTGCACGCAGGCCTCAGTTCTCACCATGTCGGTGCCCAGGTCGATACAGAGGATGGTAACGGTTCCCAGAGGGAGGGGAACACTGGCCAGGATGAAGAGCAGGAATGGAGAGATCTCCGGGATGTTGCTGGTCAGGGTGTAGGCGATGGACTTCTTCAGGTTATCAAAGATCAGACGGCCTGCGGGAGTGGAGATGGAGAGAGAGAGAGAAAGAGAGAGACAGAGAGAAAGAGCAGTGGAAAAGCATTAACAAGTGTTGTGACTACACACGCGTTGGATCCATTGGAACGCAGGCAGGTTCTTTTTTTTTTTCAATTTCTTGAGCAGGATTGCCTGGTTGACATTTAGGTTAATTTGCTTGTGCTTGTGTGTGTGTGTGTGTGTGTGTGTGTGTGTGTGTGTGTGTGTGTGTGTGTGTGTGTGTGTGTGTGTGTGTGTGTGTGTGTGTGTGTGTGTGTGTGTGTGTGTGTACGTGCGTGCGTGCGTGCGTGGGTTGTTATTTTCCTTCTGTAATTAGAAGACATAGCACATGTACACACACAGTATCTGATGCTACTGTACTGTATGTATCCAGTCAATAAACCCACTGATTAACTCACATCAGTAGAATGCAGTGAATCCCTACTGCTATGGCAATATATTTCATAAACTGCCACACGCCTTAACTCCCTTTCATATATTCTTTCAATCCTTCTTTACTCCTTTAAGTCCTAACCAACCCGACCCCCCAACACCCCCGCCCTCCCTTTAGCTTCCTCCCCATCCTTCCTCCATCGCCTCCTCCCTCCTCTCCTTAATCCTCTCATCCTTCCTCTGCATCTCTGTCCATCCCTCTTCAACTGGGCTGAAACTGAACTTACATTTCACTTACAATTTTGGGGTATATTTCTACCCAGTTATGCTCCACTAAGTACTGTATATCAGATCCATTTATTGTACTTTAATTATCTCACAGCATTTATTTGAAAATGCATTTTGGGCATTTGGAAATAGCCGTTCTACAAGCTCACAATGTGTTGAACTGTGAGCTACATGGTAAATAAGCTATTTTAAAGGATTTTTTTTTTACATATTTGAAAACTTAAAATATTCTGCATGATGACTATATTTCAAAGTACATTCTTGAATTCCAGACTTTTAACTTGCAACAGAACATGGGTTTCCTATCTTGCAGTACTGATATTTTACTCAAAGTAAAACATTTGAGTCTGTAACTCAAATAATTTAGCGTAAATTTTGTACACTAAATTAACATTGATTATACATTGTAAATTTGGGTATCAGAGATTGAAATACCATTAAATGTGTAACCTATTCCATGTCAAACCGGGTACTTGAAATTAGAATGGTTGAGAATCACTACTAGGACTACTATCTATCTCTGATGCTAATCCCTGGTATATTTTTTCAAATGCTGGTTCCGCGGGAAAATGTGTGTCAATGTGAGGGTCCTTGACATGAACCACCATTTGGGAACCACCGTTTTAGACCCCTGCTCTGCAACCCCTCCCCTTCCGCTCTCCCCTCATCCTTCCTTCTACCCACCACCCTCTGACCCTCTCCCCTCCTCCCCTCCTCCTCCTCCTCCTCACCCTCCTCCACTCCGGTGACGATGGAGGCGAAGTTGTCATCCAGGAGGATCATGTCGGCCGCCTGCTTGGACACGTCGGAGCCGGCGATCCCCATGGCGACCCCGATGTCCGCCTTCTTCAGGGCGGGAGAGTCGTTGACCCCGTCGCCCGTCACCGCCACGATGGCGCCCTGCGTGGGATGGAAGCGGCGAGGAGGGGAGCGGAAGGGAGGTGAAGGGGGCAGGGGGGGAGGTTGTGGAACGGAAGAGGAGACGTTGAGATGGGGAGTATAGTCCCGGGAGTTCACACACACACACACACAGACGCATGCACACGTACACACAGAGCGGCTTGGCAAGATAAGTGGCATGATTAAGCCTCATTTCATGTCAGCGGCTTAATCATGTCTTTTCAAAAGAGGCCCCAGAGAGATTAAATGAAATGTGGAATAGAGTTGGATTTATTGAGGGAGAATGACTGGAGGGGGTCAATTATAGGGTGACCTGCGCGCGCGCACGTGTGTGCGCATGCGTGCGTACGAGATGCGTGCGCATGTGTGTGTGTGTGTGTGTTTGTGTGCATTGTGCAAGCGGCATACATTGTATGGCACGACATTTGTGCACGTTGCGCACACATGCACACATGGCAGGCACAGACAGACATGTGAATTTAATATGACGTCCCGCCATCCAGCTTGTAGATTATTAAGTGGAACTCATTTGCATTCTTCATACAGTACATCCATTCTTTGATATGTGCATACTGTAGGCGCATATTAATATTGTACTGTTCAATGTGCATGCAGTATTCACTATTCACTATAACATGCAGTTAGCAATATAATAGGGCGACTAGTGGCCAGTGGCTCTCTGGAGTGAGTGTGGAAGTACAGTGGCTCTCTGGATTGAGTGTGGACGTATACAATGGCCCTCTGGAGTGAGTGTGGAAGTGCAGTGGCTCTCTGGGGTGAGTGTGGACGTATACATTGGCCCTCTGGAGTGAGTGTGGACGTATACATTGGCCCTCTGGAGTGAGTGTGGAAGTACAGTGGCCCTCTGGAGTGAGTGTGGAAGTACAGTGGCCCTCTGGAGTGAGTGTGGAAGTACAGTGGCCCTCTGGAGTGAGTGTGGAAGTACAGTGGCCCTCTGGAGTGAGTGTGGAAGTACAGTGGCCCTCTAGAGTGAGTGTGGAAGTACAGTGGCCCTCTAGAGTGAGTGTGGAAGTACAGTGGCCCTCTGGAGTGAGTGTGGAATAAAGTGGCTCTCTGGGGTGAGTGTGGAAGTACAGTGGCCCTCTGGAGTGAGTGTGGAAGTAGAGTGGCTCTCTGGAGTGAGTGTGGAAGTACAGTGGCCCTCTAGAGTGAGTGTGGAAGTACAGTGGCCCTCTGGGGTGAGTGTGTAGGCCCTCCTATAGTCACCTGTCTCTGGCAGCCCTCCACGATGATGAGTTTCTGCTGAGGTGAGGTGCGAGCGAATACGATCTCACTGTGGTGCCTGAGGACGTCGTCCAGGTACTCTGGGGTCATGTCCTTCAGGTCTGACCCGTGCACCACACACGCCTTGGCATCCCTGTCGGGTGAAGGTAAGGGGGTCACACGCACACACGCACACGCACACGCACACACACACACACACACACGCACACACACACACACACACACACACACACACACACACACACACACGCACACGCACACGCATGCATGAATGCACACATACACACAGAGAGACAGAGTCAGAGTAGATTATGCAAACGGAGGCAGTGACATTTCCGCGAATGAACTTGGTGTTTGCGTTGCATTACGTCTCCTTCCTCTGCGTCTCTCTCACTCTCTAACAAAACATTTCCTCAAGCGTGCATGTGTGTGTGCTGCATACGCACACGCACACACACACGTCAGGCACAGACACACTCGTGAAACGTGAGCACAAGCCCAGGACAGAGTCAGTGACACATAGAGTACACACACACACAAACATCACAAACAAACATTCATCTGTGTGCACGTGCGCGCGCACACACACACACACACACACACACACACACACACACACACACACACACACACACACACACACACACACACACACACACACACACACACACACACACACACACACACACACACACACACACACACACACACACACACACACCTGGGGTTGACTTGGCTCAGGGGGATGTTGAGGCGGGCGGCGATGTCCTCTACCGTCTCGTTGCCCTCGGAGATGATGCCAACGCCTTTGGCGATGGCCTTGGCCGTGATTGGGTGGTCCCCGGTTACCATGATCACCTGACCGACGCAACAGAACCAGAGCCATACATCACGCGGTATTATCACAATAAAACCTTGCTGTATTTCACCCGCATGTCATCGCTCTCAGCATCGCAAGAGCTATGTGCCCCGAGGCCTATAAGTCACCTGAGTGGCCCCTGTTGATGCTGGACCTATACTCACTGTCAGCGGTAAGCTACCCCTTCTACTGCTGGGGGGAGGGGGGCCCTGTTGGGTGGAAACCTTGTATGTCCAAAGCATAAAGTTACCCTGCTGTTCATTTCATTTCACTCAATGGAAGTAGCAATTTCTTCATTTGGCCAGGGGCGGATCTAGGCATGGGCAAGGGGGGGGGGGGGGGGGGGGGCGCCCCTAAATGCCCTGACTGCCCCACCAAACATGATGGCATGCAAAACAACCCAAGCTATTTCAAATTAAAGTGCTTGTATTTAAAATGATTCGAAAAACTACTACTGCTACAGCTGTGGCACCACTAAACCAACAGCATTTCATCATTGAAAAGAGAAAACTCTCTGAGTCAGACCTTTAGCTTCATGCATGCAGCGTGTCTGTTGCAACTTCAACAACAACTGATGTTATTATTGATGCTTAATTGTGTAATAAAAGTCCGGTAACTGAAAATGGTATGGGTGTGGCTTCATCGCCCGTCGCGCCCCCATACCATTTTCTCTTGCCCCCCCAACATGTTCTCTTGCCCCCCCCCCCCCCCCCCCCCCACCAAATGGGACATGTTACATCATGAACTTGGCTACCAAAATGCGTTGCCCAAAATGCGATAGTGCTAACCTTTGTGACTGAATGGATTCATGAATGAGCTCCCTGTGTTACTCTTTTGCTCATGCTTGTACTTTGCCCAGCTGCAGTTCCAGCTGTGGCCGATGGCCCTATGACCTAAGCCTCACCTAATGACCAGCTCAATACAGGATCTACTACTGTAGTCTGGGAGCCACAGGATGATTCTTGGCTGATGAGCTTTCAAGATGGTGCCCAGTGGTATCCCTTGAGGATTTTTGTTATAACCCTTAAAATGGAACTCCAACCATTTTCAACATTCTAATATGTCATTAGTATACAGTACCCTGGAGGTGTTGGGTGGACATGATGAAAAAGTTCCCCCCAAAGTTTCCCCATTCTGTGTTCCCAAGAAATGGAGGTCTGAAGAAAGCCACATGGTGAAACATGGTGAAAATACATCTTGATGATGTCATCAAGATGCATTTTCACCGTGTTAATGGATTTCTTTAGTTGCTTCTTTTTTTTGAGAGAAAAAAATGGGTGGAGTTCCCCTAAATAATCCACCCAAAATAGAGTTGCATGGTATTTCATGCAATATACTTTGAACAGGTATAACAGGTATCCTGTTTGATCCAATATGGACAGGAAATAGGGAAGTAGGGAAATGCTTATGCATGGCAAATTAACTCCCAGGGGGTCATTGAGAACTGCAAATTTATATTAAAAAAAATATATATATATACACTATACAGTATATTATTTTTTCTCTCTCTCCACCTCGACTCCAACTACATGGATGGATTGGCTGGAGAGATCAGATGGACGTTGTTGAGAAATGAACCTTGACCAGGGCTGCAATGTTAAATATAGTACAAAGGAAAGCAGGTGTTTTTAAGCGTTCTGAGCCTTAATTGGTAAATGTGCCTGCTTATATGACATTTATATGACTGTCCTTGAGCAAGACCACTGGACACCTAATTGCTCCCAGTGAGCAGGTTGGTGTGTCAAGCATGGTTTCCTCTGCTTTTAGTGAATGTAATCATGCACTCTGTAACTCTGTGGATATCAAGGTGCACAATGCACCATTTACAGTGCATTGCGATGAGGCACATTGTGAACTAGCGATACTTTGGCGATACTTTTTGGACTCTCACATTAGAGACAGAGCTACAAGGTTTCATGCACGACAGAGACAGCATTATAAAAACCATCGGGCAGACAGCAACAGGTGGCGGAGTCATTTGCATGACTCCTGCGGGATGGTGTGAATAGTGTAGTTCATCTGGCATCTGGTAGCTTTTTTGTTATACAAAATGCACCTCTTTCGGAGCTTGTTAGGGATTGAGTGCTTTGCTCAAAGGCACAGGATCAGGGCTTCCGACAGCTCCGGTGACCACCTGGGTCATAGCGTGACTTGTCCCCCGGCACTGTATACCAAACCGTTGAGTCCAACAACTGTAAAATAGCCCCCTTTCTCCCAATTAGTCATTGTGCCAAATAACTCTGTTTACTCCACTACCGTTTGCCCTATGCTGCATTATCTGCAAGCAGCTCCACCCGACTCCGTTCTGTTCAACATCCCCCTGGCAGGCGCCACACCAACCCGTACGGAGCTGCTAGTGTCACGACAAAAGATCACCTTCTGTGCCTCGTGGCTCGGCTTCCCACCCACGAAAAACTGGACGACTGCTTGGGAATCCACAGCAGTGGAGGTGCATTAGCACTGTGTCTCCCAGGTGGGCACCGTAAGACATTTCAATGACTGTGTGCTTATATCTCTATCTATTCTTATACCCACACCTTTGTCATAGAAAACTCCTCGTATGCGAGCTGAGCCTCCATTAAAGGTGCATCACGGAGGTCTTAATTACATTTCAGTATCTTTCTTTGAGCGTTAGACCTCACCGCGGCTACGCACATCGATCAGGAGATGCTCCCCTTCGCTAGAGGCCGTACCAGTAACCACATTAATCACACCCCTCCGACTAAAAGAGCTCAGATCGAACGTTGCTCGGCATGATCCCGTTTTTTTGTCAGCGACGGTTTTGCGATCTGAAAAGAAACCCAATCAGTGGCTCAGCGTTCTGAGAACCATGATGGATGAGACCCCCAGGGAGAGAGAGAGAGCGAGAGAGAGAGAGAGAGAGAGAGAGAGAAGGCAGAAAAGGCCCCTTTTTCCCCCAGTTTAGTGGAACGGGCAAAATCAGCCTCCCTGGAATTACAGACTGAAGTGGAACCAATCACCTTAATGCCGGCGGAGCGACATTTGCCCACGGCGTCGGGGACGGCGGCGCGAGGCGGATCGATCATGGAGATCAGGCCCAGGAAGCACAGGCCCTCCGTGGGGAAGTTTTGGTTCTCCACGTCGAAGGCAAAGCCCTGGGGGAACTGGGAAGGGGACAGGTTCAAGTGGCAGAAACCTGGACCGAGAACAGGACAGAGGAGATGGGAGGGGGAGCGGGGTGGGATGGGTTATTTTCACAGACTTGCGCCGATTCAACAAATTCTATCAGCTTCTATGTTCTAACACTGTCATTTTTTTCTAAAATGTTCACAAATAGACAGATGACACATGACACAGATACTTTCTTGGATTTCATTGGTTAAAAACAGACCTATTATATTATTGGTAAGGAGTCCATTGTTGCCAATATCATAATTATTTATTAGGATTATGAAATCATCATTACTTGGAGGTCTATTTTCTTAATTTTCAGTTAAACAAACATTTAGAATTCAGCACCTCCTCTCTCAGCACTCTCTTTACTCCAATCGTACATTATGTAGCCCCGCTGACTGTAATATACACTTTATTAGGCCGCGCAGTAACCTGCAGAGGGACGGGTCACAGGTCACAGAATTGACTTCCACTTATTCTGTTAAGATGTCCTGTATACATTACAGGCAACCTTAGCTGGAGTGGGAACAAGGAGCAGGTTGGAAAACAAGCTGTTTTCAGCACCCTGGACAGCGACAAGCAGTTCCCTAACTAATGGGTAGAGTGCATCCATTCTATACAAGGTAAGAAACATGCATTCCAGCTTGCACAATATGCATTTTCTCCTTAAATGTAGTAGTGTTATCATGAAAATCATAGGGAAATACATTTGTACGTGTTGCGAGTACAGGTATTGGCAGCCACAATGCAAGATGTCAAACTTCATATTCTCTGTGTTGCATGGGGGGGTGGGGGGGAATCTCAATTCCACAGTTGATGAGTTTCATAGTTTCAATATGTACTGGAGGTAATCAAGTGTAATAACCCCCAGGGTCCTTTAGACTCATTCAAAATACATTATTTTGACCTTATTTGAAAGCCATACCATACAGCACCCCCACTAGCTACCCCTGAGTATATACGCTCAGTCTCACAACCCTGTACCATCTAAACCGAAGAAAAAGTTACAAAAAAAGGAGAAAAATGAAAAACATAATTAAAACATTCTGAGATTCATGATTATTAAACTGACTTTCTGCAGACAAACTGATTTCATTCCCAGCTGCTGCAATATGCAAATATGATGCAATTAGACATCGCATTTGCCAGATGCTGATCTAAATACCTATTACAATATCTCTCCGCTCTTACCAACATGATGACCAAGCATTAGGGCTAAACTTCTTTTCGCTTTTGGACTAAAATGAGCCTAAATTACTTCTAATCCATTCCGTATGGGAGGCTGCGTCTCCCTGCGCAGCAGACACTGCAATGCAACAAGAGCGCAGTCCTACAGTGGTGTAAAGTAACAACTTAAAATACATTTACTTAATTACTGTACAATTTTGAGTTATCTGGACTTTATTTGAATAATTTGAATTTCCAATACTTTTGCTTCTACTCCGCTACATCTCGGATGTGTATATTGCGCTATTACTTATTAGTATTTGAAAACTCTGTAAATTTTCATTATTATTATAAAACATACATTAAGGGAAGATTTACAAGCTCACAATGCGCGATGAGGATGTTGGAATTCATACTTTAACGTTAGTACGTATTGGTACCAATACTTTTGTACTTTACATACATGTACAAGTACAATTTTAATTCCAGACTAAAACAGAGTATTTGATTAGTGATATTTGATACTTTTACTCAACTGCAAAATGTGAGTACCTCCATCCCTGCACAGTGGCATCCCACAGCATTAATAAATCAGTTACATGAAAACAGTGATTTACAGTCAGAAAGCATAATGGCAGACCGTCTGACAGCATGTGAGACTGAGAGCCTTCACTTCTTTACACCTGCACAAGGTTGTGTGAGATGAGTGTGTTTGTTTTGTTCTGTTGTGAAAAGAGTGATAAACATCCATTGTGCAAATTGAAATTGAAATGCACAAGCAAGGAGAAAAAGAGTCTAGGGAGATATTTCTTTTTTTCTTTCTCCTTTTTTTCTATGTGGCTTCCTTTTTATGGGCAAGAAATGTACTGTATATATAACAAATTCCCAAATGACTATATTAAAAAAAAATCCAGAATAGCGAAAATAGCAGATGTACAATAACTAAAATCTCATGGTGTGCACATTTTGGTACTATATTATCACAATTAATCGTAAGACACAGCATATACTTTATAGTCTGAGACTAAATGGTTAAATGCCTGCACCACACACATCTCACAGGATGACAGTGAACATAGATGACACTTTTACACATACCAATGCACTCTCTCTTCCAGACCTGCCAGCTCCATACTGTACATAGCAAGCACTCTCTCCCCCAGGGCTGCCAGGTCCATACATACCAAGCACTCTCTCCCCAGGGCTGCCAGGTCCATACATAACAAGCACTCTCTCCCACAGCCCTGCCAGGTCCATACATACCAAGCACTCTCTCCCCCAGGCCTCCCAGCTCCATGTATGCGGTCTGGAAGGCATCCGTCATGCTGGCGTCCAAGGGATGCTCCTGGCCGTTAAGCATGATGCTACTGCACCTGTACAGCAAGAACACACAACACAATTCAACTCAGTAAGCACAGGGAAAACTCTATTTCTAAATGCACCTTTCAATACAGGAACCCATTTCTGGGTTCTGTCTTGGGCGCCCAGAGGGCGAGAAGCAACCTTTACTTGCCCTAAAGCCAGGGCCACTGAACCCCATCTGTTGCTTCAAGGATGCAATGATTTCAATTAAAATGTTCACAAGCTTCCACGCTCAGAACTCTGTGCAAGCTTGTATGTGTGCAATTTCTCAATAAGCTTCAAATAACAGTTAAATTCCACTTATATACTGTAGCCGTTACAAGCCACCTTAGATTGAGTGGGAACAAGATACAAGTTGTTGCACAAACTGTTTCCAGCACCTTGGACAGCGACCAGGGGATCTCTAATTAATGGGATTGAGTGCAACCCACGCAGCACCAGTTACGCTTATCAGGGAAACATGCATTCCAGCATGTACATTGGTCCAAGTCCATTTTTTTCCTAAAAGTAACAATTTGGACTTGTACAGCTACAGGAGAAATGGTTTAATGTCAGGTGGGTCGGCGGACCCATTGTTTTACAGCGTAGATTACAGATCCAATGTACAAAACGTGTGATACTTATTTTAAGCTGCCTCATGTAATTTAGGCAATATGCAGTAACTATATTCAACTACATCATTGTCTAAAACACAATTTTAGACAATAACAGTATTTTAAAGCCAGGTATGCAGTGCAGTCCACAGCAACTAAACTGCTGGCTAAGCTACTGCTTACCAGTGGTTCTGGTCTTTCTTTGGCTTGAAATCACACAGAGGATTAACAATGAATTCATCTAAATTATTTCTCCGAAGCCTCCTACGGTAATGCCTGCTCCAACCTTGTAACCATGGGGAAGTGCATTATTTGATTTGATTAGTTTTTACATGCTGTGTTGGGCCCAAACATATGGATATTTTCACAAGCGTGAGTGATGATGACTTATTGATAAAGCTATATATTGTACCTGTCCAGGATCCTCTCGGGAGCTCCTTTCATGACCAGGATGTGTCCAGGCTCGTCTTCCAGCTGGTGGATGGAAAGCTACAGTATAGGCAGTAGAAGAGGTAGAGGAGGATTATTATCATTGCTGTCATATAGAAACCTAATAAAAAATATAGGGTGCGAGGCCTTCGGAGTTTGTAGATCTGCTATTTTCAACACTTCACTTTTGTGCTACACTCTTTTGTGAAAGAATGAAAAGACAAAAACAAAAAAAGTTGATACAGTATGTGATGAAATGAGATACAAGGTTTTCCATCCAACAGCAATGATTATGTAAAGAACTGTAAATACTGTAACACCATGGGGATGCATTATGGGCAAGACATCACACCTTGATGCAAGGCTTTTTGGCAGCGGATCTGTGATGTTTTATATCCCGCCTTTGACAGAATTATCTTTCCATATGGATCGCAGAGAGATATGCCTTTTGGTGGGGGAACTTCTTCAAGGTCTAATCTCACAGACTCGCACACAGTTACACCATCAAGCTTATATAGAAATCCTATGCGGGCTGATGCCAAATAATGTATAGCATAATGGAATGCAAATGAGATCTCCAGTCGGAGAGCGCGCTCTCAGGAGTGAACAGATGCGCAACACAGCCTACTTGTTAAGAAATAAGATGTCCTCTATTAAATATGGCAACGGTCCGTTTCCCAGGCTCCAATCATAGCACGTGGTTGCATGATCAACCACAGGCTTCCATTAAAGTAAAATAAAAGTGCTTAAGCCCTAATGTACTTCAAATGGACGATCTACTAGCTCACCACGTGTCAGCATTTTACTATTGTTGGGGATGAAGAACTTATCTTTTCAAAGAGAGGTATGTCAGGCGTAAAGCGGCAGTATGTAAGTTGTTACTATGATCAAAATGTAGTTTTCTGCATAGACAATAGAATATAACTTATACAAACAACATTTTGATTAATTTAACCTAGTATACATTCACCCATGAGTAAGCAGGCTTACTCATACAAATATTATATATATATATATATATATATATATATACATACACACACATATACACACACATACACACACGTTGTACACACACACACATACACACTAGGTATATACTGTATATACCACCAGTGACTGTGAGGCTTTTATTTATTTTTTAAACCTCAATTACCTCAATACGTCAACTTGATTGTAATATGACCTCAAATGTGTTCAACGTAAACGGGTTCCAGATTGCGAATAGACTCAATAAGCATCGAGTGTGTAGCGTTCGACTTTAATGCCGGTAAGCATTTTGTAGAGGCGTACGGCTCTCCCTGCCAAGCTGTTTATAGAAGCTGACTTGACTTGAGGCGCGTATGGCTTTACAGTCTGTTTTCATGATGCAGTACAATAGCATTCATTACCCCATGGGAAATTCACCTGGCGAGTGCTATACGGCGCAGTGTGAGTCACGCTCGAACAGAGGGGATAACATACAACTCATGTTCTGGTTAACAACAACAACAACAACAACAACAACGCCGCACGCACTGTCGGATTTTAGAGTGGAAAAAAGGAGAGAAATATTAAAAAAGATAAAGAACGTCACATTATTGTGCTCTCTGGCTGCATGGCAAGGTAAGGTAATGATTGTGGATTTGTACATTGCGGTGCAACAACCCCCTCCCCTCACCCGCGCCCACCCCCCCCAGGAAAATCATTTGTATCCCAGTCGCGGCATAAATAATCTCACAAAAGCAGAACAAAATTGCTTTTTCCTTCCACCCCCACGCTTTAGACTTTTCCCAATTCCTGTCCGGGGGGAAAGGCTGCCGGTGGGGGAGGAGTAGGGCGAAAAAAATAACATGATTCGAGTCAACACCTGTATTGTATTGTCATGCAGATCTTGTACCCCTAGCATGTTGTGATAATAATAAATAATAACAAAAGGGAAAGCTCCCGGGCGCATTACTTGTGGGCCGTGATGCCAATAAACCGCTGAATTCTTACATCGACTGCGAGCGTGCTCTAAAGGGGCCGAGGCGTGCGTGCATGCATGCCTGCTCTACCTGGTACTTGTTGGTGGAATTGAAAGGGATCTCTGCCACTTTGGGGTTCTGGGCTCTCATGTCGCGAACGCTGCCGCAGCACAGCTCAATGCACTTCAGCAGAGCTGACTCCGACGCATCCCCTGCGGTGTCCCTCTGGGGTATGGGAGAGAGAGAGAAATGCACGCACACGCACACACACACACACACACACACACACGCACACGCACACACTTTGTCAGCGCATGGGTGCACCAACAGATGCACCGAAAACTCTGAGGCTCCAGGCGCTTATACAAAGCCACAGTATACGCACACATTAGCATAGAGAAGTGCGTGGTTCTCACACATTTTCATGTCAAGGACCACCAAAATGTTTATGCCCCAAAGGAAGCCTATCTGACAAATAGCACACATGTACAGTACATAGTGTACACAGATTTTAGTTTTGAAGTGGTTTTTTCAACTTTCCCCCCCTTTTTTTGTACAGTAGATGCTCGCCCAAGAGTAAAATCAAAAGAAATAGAAATGTCTGTGCACAAACACAACTAACACAACATAAATGCGCTCAAAATAGAAAGTAAACAGAGGCTGCTGCCACATTTGCCCCAGATGGATTTTCCACATCCACTACCCACTACGCATGAGTGCACAAGGTTCAATATTTGTTTCAATAGGTCGATTACATTCCATTATGGGATGTATTAAAAGTAGTCATCCAGGTATAAGCTCTCGGATCACTCAAATAGGAAAGTGCACATTCAGCTAAGCCTCCATTAAAACAAACAAATAAAAAGAGCGATTTATTATTCTGCAATGATCACATCCCCTACAAATTTCTTACTCCAGGAACAAATTAATTAAAAAGCCGGCACTGCATTGATTGACCCTAAGTCCAACGTTGCTCCGGGAGAGAAAAACAAAGGATCTGGCTTTCTCTTTTCCCCGGTCCCTTCCTACTTATTCATTCATGAATGAGCCACAAAACAAGGACGGCCGGCGCCGCGCTCAAGCAAGATTTGTCCTTGTTTCTTGTGCCTTTTCACGAATGAATAAGTAGATCAAGGGAAATTCCATTTCTCTTGTTTTTTCCCTGAAAGCATGAAGAGACGACCGCGGGGGGAGAGCGGTCGGGGATGAAGGGCCTCTGCCCAGGGGGAGGTGGTGGCCACTTTGTTTCTTGTGATGCTTTCAGCAGAGCGCCCTGGCCTGGGGATGAGTTGGGGATGAGTCGGGGATGAGGATGTAGTTGGGGATGAAGGGCTGCTGCCCGGGGGTTGGGGGACACACCGTGCTTCATGTGAAGCTATAGCAGAGAGTGCCTCCACTTTGCTGCCGTGCAGTGCTTGAACGCTAGTTGTCAGGGGACCAGGCTGTTATACTTAATGCAGTGGAGGGCCCTTTCTTCTTCTCCTTCCGCCCATCCGGAGGCAACGGCGCGGCGCTGCGGCCGCGGCAGCTTCCTGCCGGAGTTGTTGAGGAGCCGTAATCTGTGCCGCTGTGAGGCGTGTGGAGAGAATGTGCTCCGGTCAATCTGGCGCGGTGCTGGGAGGAGCCGCTGGCCAGTCGATGGAGCGCTGGGAAACTATTGATTTACCTTCCCTCAAGGTGTCTGTGTTGTTAACCGCATCTGTGTGTGGGTGTGTGTGCAAACGGGCATGTGCGTCTGTGTTTGAGCGTCTGTGTATGCGCGTGCATGTGTGTGTTGTGTGTGTGTGTTGTGTGTGTGTGTGCGTGCCTGTGTGTGTGGGTGTGTGAATTTTTGCCATGCCAAATAGGATATTACAGGCTTTGCACACATAGACTTCCACGTCAATTTCAAGTCAAGGCAATAACATGCAATTGAACTCAGACAACAGCGTAGGAAATCTACAGTACAAGCTCACAGGACCAGGTATTTTACGTAGGAATTTCGAGCCAATCCAGGCTGCCAGTGTTGTGTTGAGTGCTATTGAATGGACTGGCTAAGGATACAGCTTATTATGAAGCCTGCCATAGTGCCCTTGAGAAAGCCACAGAAGCCCACAACCGCTCCAGGGGTGTCTCTGTTTTGGCGTGTGTGAAAATAGTATATTACCAAGGAAGAGCGATAATTATTCATTACTGATTTCCAAAGTGAAATGAATTATTAACTGAGAGTGCATGCATATACATTTGAAAACTTTAAATGGGATATTCTGCAAAATGAGTAAATTTTAAATTCTGGACTTTAACGCAACGTGAGTATTTCTAAATTGCAGTATCAGTACTTTCAAGTACGAAATTCAAGTACTGGCACCGGCTACTGCCGATTATTCAGGCTCCATGTCAAAATATCTTTTGATATTGGCGGCCAGGTACATCACTGCCAGAAAATCAAGTTCTAGTTGGAGATCAAATGAGACCTCCTACGTTTATCTTAATATATTACTGCCCAACACTGGAAATGGCCAAATGAAGCATAGTGGAAGTGTGCATGGCATTTTCGGCTTTGAGATTACGGTTAATAATGTTACAAATTGGCATTTGTAAAATTGGCAGTGGCGCCTTATACTATGTGCCTATGCCACAGCTTTCACGCTTGAAACACCCTTGAAGCGCCAGTTCTCCAAAATCGGATGTATGATGGCTTAATCATGTTTTTGATCTCTTGAACATTCTGGCATCGAATCTTCTGTGCAAAAATATCCGGGTTGAGAGTCCCGGATGTACTGCTCTCTCTCATTGAAATCGTCTAGTTTGCTGGGAATTAACGGACATTGAGGGGTAGAATCTGAGATAATGCCTTTCAAATGGGATAGAATGGGGTGGGGGGGGGGGTTTTGTTGTCTTCAAAATGGCCACGCCCATTTTGTCCCAAATGAAATGCAACAAAACGACGATTGGCAAACGATATGTTCAGATCAAAAGATGGATTAAAGAACGGAATCAATTAATCTTCATGTTCCACAAGTTCAGCACGGGGAACGGCAAGTAGCAGCGGTTAATATATTAAGATATTGATTACGCTCAGTCACAAGTATCATGTGTGTGTGTGTGTGTGTGTGTGTGTGTGTGTGTGTGTGTGTGTGTGTGTGTGTGTGTGTGTGTGAGTGTGCGTGCGTGCGTGCTGATGTGTGCGTGCATATATATACCGTGAGAATGGGAAGGTGCTCCTGTCCACCTTTGAAGTCGGCGCGGTTGCACAGGCCTGCCACCCGGGACAGCGCCGCCCATGTGGCTGAGCTCTTATCAAACGAAGAGCCTGAAAAGATCATAGCAGACGGTGTTTGAGGCTTTTTAAACATGCCAGGACATTCACACTCTACTCACGGCTCACAGTGCATTAGAAAATAACATGTAAAACACCGCAATTACGCTGAGTATCGCAATTGTGCAATTACTGCAATATCGTCTGTTGAGTTGAAAGGTGTCATTTTGCCAGACTTAGCTAGTGACATTCTTTACCACTATCCTCTATTCTGCAAAAGGGACATTCATTTTTAAAATATGTTAAGACAACACAGGGCATTTCACATTTTCTGGTATCGAATTTTTACTTCGCCCCAATGATTTTGGGGGGGAAAAAAAGAGTGACCTCGTCTCTGTTGCCGGGGGTTTCATACATTTTTTATTTGTATTTTATTTATTTAGCCAGGGTTGTCTGTTGTAGTTTTATGGTACTGTTCCCGTGAAAACAGTTCAGCACAGCTGAGTTGAACAAAACAATAACCCTCTGTAGGAGATTACACAGCCAAAGGAAGGGGTCACTCAGGGGCGGATTGGCACATATTTTCCCAACGGGACAATTTTGCCTTTGCCAGTCCACCCTGGGGGGGGGGGGGGGGGGCACTAGTTAACCAGATGAACTCTTTGAGTGCGTAAAAATGAACAAATGGACCCTTGCGGGTCCATTTGGTTTCATTTTTACACCCTCAAGAGTTAAAATATTCATCATGTGAATTAGCCCAACTTAGTCTACACACCTAGAGAATGTAGACGATTAATGGTCATTTTGATCTGTATGTTCCAGGCGAGCATCTAGCACATTCTAGTGCATTTTGGAAGTGCCACTAGTGCATTTTGGATCTTGTCCAGGCCACTAGGTGGCGCAGGCCACCGGGAAAACTCCCTGTACTCCAGATGGCCAATCCGCCCCTGGGGTCACTCCAGCCCAAGACCCAGCAAGGCAAACGGAGGCACCCAAGGCTCAAATATCTGAATACTCTTTCAAGTCTGAAGCATGCAGTCCAGGGGTCTTCTCACATAGTAAATGAATTCAGTGATTTGTTTTTGCTCACAGATACATGCAGACGGAAAATAAACCAGTGGTTCTCAAATTGGGGTCCAGGGACCCCAAGAGGTCCTTGAGGCGGTTCCATTGGGTCCTAGCCAGCAAAATGAGAAAATATATCAACTAAATCAGCTTGACCATATTTTATACTTGGGCAATATGAAATTGTGTTGAAAAAATGATCTTGAACATTTTGGTAAGAATGTGGAATAATATGGAAAATAATATAGCACACATCTTCTCATATGGGGCTTTTCAGATGGGACCGGCCTGAAGCCAAATGCCCATAAATTTAGGGGTCCTTGACATGAAAAGGTCGGAGAGCCGCTGCAACAGAGAACAGAATTGAAGAATAGAACCAGCGTAGCTATAAATCTATTTACAGGAATATGAAACACTATAAGTGTCAAGGTAATTGCATTCGGGAAATAAGTACAAAGACAGCAGAGTGTTATCTCTATCCATCTATTGATCCTTAAATGAGATACGTGTACAGGTTGCACAGCACGCACATATAATAGGTTCAGTAGCTACAGTAGTGCAGATGTATGGGGCACAGTCTGTTTATAGGTTTTCAAGCCCCCGCAGCACACATTTGTCTTTCTTTTTTCTTTGTTTATGATAGCATGTTGTCCATGCCAGAAAGGTTAAGGAGGAAAGAGTGTTGTGAAGGCAAAGACAGCTGGTTTTAACACTGGTTCAGCAAAGGCTACTGTACTGCATGCACAAACGGTCCCCATCGTGGACACTGGACTGGAGTTGGGTGTTCTGCAGTTTTGACTAGTGCACTATAGTGACTATGACTAAGGGGACACAGTCTTGCGATCGGGAGAGAGTATCCTGAGAGAAGACAAACTAGGTACCCACTACACCAGGGGTTTTCAACCTTTTTGACACCAGGGACCACCATTTATTCAGCATTTGAGCCACGGACCACCATTTGATGACATAAAAGACCTAAAACTAAAGAATTCTTTTGGTTTTGTTCACAATTCCTGGCTGGATTTTGCTAACAAAACAGTGTAGACTTCTTAATTAAATAGTGCTAATTCAGATGAATATTTTAACTCTTGAGAGTGTGAAAATGAGACCAAATGGACCCGCAAGGGTCCATTTGGTTTCATTTTTACATTCTCAAGAGTTACATCTGGTTAACTAACTTTCCATCATTTAGCCTGGGGACCACCTGGAACCCTCTCAAGGACCACTGGTGGTCACCTGTTGAAAACCCCTGCACTACACATAAAACGAAGTGGATAGCAAGCTACACTACAACAGTCTCTCCAGACGTCAGAGACACATGCTTCCCTAACCCTAACACCCACAGAGATTTTTTTTAAATGACTGATGAGGAAAAAACTCCTGTTTTTGCAAGTACAACAATGTGCAAACACAGCAGCACATGTTATGATCTGCTATGATAAGAGAAGGATAGCAGATGGAACACAACCACCCTAAGGACTAATCATTGTGTGTATTCCTGCAGCTAGTGATCTTGGTACAGTATGTAGAAAGTTATTTATTGAAGATTCTGACTCTCAAATGTACATGATACATCATTTTGGTTGTATTGTTGTACTTGTTTATTGTGCTTTTTGCTTTGGCAATGGAAACGTGTGTTTTCTCATGCCAATAAAGCTGTTTGAATTGACTAATACAGGTTACTCGGGGCACTGCATGTTCAGTAGGTAGTCGAATGCTAAAGTTTTGCTAGTTTTCTGTTGCCAATAATAGCGCCTTTGAATTAAAGCCCAGGAAAGGACAAGCTGTGATTGGCCAGTAGTCGCAATACTTCCACTTGACTTCCTTCTTCCCTACGATACGGTTCGCTGCAATGAACTGCAGCGGCCAATGAGGTATCTCGTTTTTTTTAGGAGTGCAGACAGCACGTTCCACGCACGTGTTACGCATTACTGGTAATACTCCTGTCCTACTGACAGGTACGCAGAACTGGCTTCATGTGTAGCGAGTATAGACATATGGTTGTGTCTACACCCTCCCCAAGAACAAACGGTAGGGGGTGGACTTGGCACTGACAGGGACTACACACGTGACGTAAGGGAAATTGGCACAACGATTACATCATACAAATAAATAAATAATAAATCTTAACAGCTATTTTAGTGACCTGCAGCTGTCAGTGCTTATAGCACCTGCTACATAGCAACAACTGTCCTGCATTTGCAAGCATGCATGCATGTTGTAGGTAATGCCATATTTTCTGTATGCAGGTCCGGTGTACAGTAACACCGCACCATACTGGAAACCAATGGGAGAGCTGGGCGCGCAGCAGTGTGCACCTTGATCGTGACTAATGAATGCAGGAGATGTCCAATGTTCAGCCAGGATGAATCACTGCACATGCAAGCACGCACGCACGCACGCACACACACGCACACACGCGCACACACACACACACACACACACACACACACACACACACACACACGCACACACGCACACACGCACGGACACACACACACACACACACACACACACACACACACACACACACACACACACACACACACACACACACACACACACGCACACGCACACGCACACGCACACGCGCACACACACACACCTTTGTTGTATGGAGATTCTCTCTTGCTGTGTCCCACAACCACAGGCTTATTCTGCCAAAGGCTCAACACAACACAAAAGAAAACTGCATGTTGTTTGGTTCTTTTGAAGTCTTTTTGAAGTCTTTTTGATTGTTTGTATTGTCTAGTGTCCACAAACTCTCTTCACTCTGCGTTTGTTTGTTCACTTTAACAACATGAAACCTGAAGAGTCCTTATTCTGAGGCAAAAGATAGCAGTGGAGCACCAGCTTGTACCGTAGATCAGCTGTAAGAGATTTAGAGTAGAGGCGGAAAAAGGAGCATCACAAGTACGCCTGTAGTAGAGGAGTATAGAGTAGAGCTTCTAAAAGCATGGGGGTTTCTCTTGGAAGCGGCTGTTGGATTCCCACTCCAGAAGGTGTCCACTGAATTACCTTCTTTCTTCGCCCAAAAGTCGGACCGACTGTTTGGTCAACACATTCTCCCTTTTCATCCCTCAATGCGTCACATAACCAAGCCGCAGTAATAAATTGTGCAGTCCAGGAGGAAAAAATTGAAGCCTCAGGGTGAGAAGGATGCCATGGGGCCCTACTGTATGACTCAACATTCAAAACACCATAAAAACTTTGACAACCAGGTAGGCCAGAGCCTTGTGAGGCGTGCCTAATCAAGGCAATAGCAGAGCAAGAGGCTGCTACCAGTGTAGTATGTGGTCAATGGGGTAGCCTTGTTCTTGTTTCTGTATGGCGAGAGGCAGTTCACTACCTAGACGTGATAGTAGAATATTACAGGGACTTTCAACCTCCCAACCCAAGCCTTGATGCTGAGTGCCACATGCCAAAGAGGCACAGGTTCGATATTTGGTATGACCTGGTCGATATTGAAGCCCAACACCCCAATCCCAGAGAGCGAACTCTTTAACCACAAGCTCACTGAGCCACTTAGTTGCACAAGTGGTATATGGGAAATATTTTATATTTTGTTTTATGATGGTGTCAGGTACTGAAAAATTAAGTAAGCTTTTAGATCTGCTACTTTAGATTACATCTGAAAGTGCAGCTTGTCTACCCGCTCTGAGGCATCTTTTCCTCCAGGGTTGAACCGGCTTGGTTCTTTTTTACATTTTGTTCAGAACTGGAACCAAAACATGTCCACTGGTTCTGTGGGGCACAAAGGTTCCAATCACCTTTAGGATGAAAGCAGTTCTAGAACCAAAGTCCTTCTGGTGGAA
>CM076976.1:14074106-14159106 GCA_039105355.1 Benthosema pterotum
TGCCCTCAAACTGGAAGTCTACGTGTTAAATCATCTCCACAGAAAATAACTTGAAAATGTGCCCAGGCTATAGACAGACACACAGACAGACAGACAGACAGACAGACAGACAGACAGACAGACCACTGCCCCGCGGTGCCAGTTTATCAGGTACTGCAGTGATTCTTGTGCCCTGTGCCTCCTGTTGTCCCATAGAAACTCATTGCATGGTTGAGGATGCATGGTAGATTTATGCTTATAGTTGCATTTCAGTGAGTGTCTCGCATACTGCCTGAGAATAGCAGATCTACAAGACAATAAAAAATGGCAGACGCACCACACTGCGGTGCGTTGTGCGATTGTAGATCGCCTATTCTCAGGCTTTAGTTCACATAATGATCAGGGAGGGAAGAAGTAATATTTTCTGATTAGGTCAAAGTACAAGTATCACAGTTTTTTAAACATATTTCTCTTAATAGACATGTATCCCAAAATGAACTTGGAAAAGCAAAGGTATCGAAACACTACGGTAAAAAAGAGCTCAAAGTTGTCCGGTACGTGAGTAAATGTACTTTTACACCTCTGATAATGAGGGAGCCATGCACTCTGGGGATGATAATCAAAAGGTGTGTGGCCAATTAATCAGCCCTTCACGGACCTCATTATAAACCTTTCTATATAAATATACTATGCTGTTACGCTAGATCTGTTCAAAGGTTAGGCATTTTTGTGACAGGCCGCGCCCACCACAACGCCCCCTTTTGGCCAATCAGCGTTAAAAGTTAATCAGTTCTTCCTGCACACCCGTTATTAAACCTTACAGTAATAGTAAAAAACATATTGTACCGTTATGTTAATCTGCTGGAAGGTCATAATATGCATTTGGGTGGCTGAACACGCCCCCATCTTAATGAGTCCATTTGTCCTTGGGCGACCAACCGGCTTTAGACCATCGCATCTCATTGCCTTCTTGTAGATTGGCTATTTTCATGAATATTTTTATTACACATATCAACGAAGGGTAATTTTAATCATTCTCTCTCAGATATACAGTACATACTGTAGAATGACAGCTTTCTAATAACAATCCACATCAATTTGTACTGCTCACTCCCTTACATTTTTTTAAACCTTCAGATGAAATAAAATGTCTCTAGTTCATATCCCTAAGTAGGGGAATAACGGTATTATAACTGCATTGAAAAATTGTTTTTCACAAATCGAAGTATATGGAGACAACAGCAACATTGACTGTGCATTATATCGTTTTGCCATGCAGCTGGTTAACCAGATGTAACTCTTTGAGAGCGTAAAAATGAAACCAAATGGACCCTTGCGGGTCCATTTGGTTTCATTTTTACACCCTCAAGAGTTAAAATATTCATCATGTGAATTAGCCCAACTTAGTCTACACAACTAGAGAATGTAGAAGATTAACGGTCATTTTGATCTGTATGTTCCAGGCGAGCATCTAGCACATTCTAGTGCATTTTGGAAGTGCCACTAGTGCATTTTGGATTTTGTCCAGGCCACTAGGTGGCGCAGGCCACCGGGAAAACTCCCTGTACTCCAGATGGCCAATCCGCCCCTGCACACACACGCGCTTTAATTCTCTAGACATGTCCAGCGCTCTCACCGTGACGGTGGCCAGCAGTCCCTCAGGCACGTTGGCCACGATGATGCCGATGAGGAAGATGACGGCCTCCAGCCAGCCGTAGCCCAGGATGAGCGCCAGGATGAAGAAGGTGACGCCCAGGAACACGGCCACGCCGGTGATGATGGCGATGAAGTGCTCGATCTCCATGTTGATGGGCGTCTGGCCCACCTCCAAGCCCGAGGCCAGCGTGGCGATGCGGCCCATCACTGTGCGGTCGCCCGTGTTGATCACCACGCCGCTGGCCGTGCCTGGATGGATGGATGTGGGACATGGCCACAGTGTTTATTCTACATTGGAGATTCTTCCAGCCTCTAGGTTTCGGCTTTAGACCACACTGACTAGGGGTGTGCAAAATAATCGATATGCCAATATATTGCAATGCTTAATGCCATGATATCAATATCGAATCGCCAGGTTCATTTTTTTTTTCTTTTTAATTTACTGTACTTGTAGGCCTATTCATTAATTTGTTCATGTCAGAAAGACTGACTGATGTTATCAGGCTGCATTAATGTTCTAGTTGATTGAACTTGTGATGAAACACAACTTGATGACATCATCAAGTTGTGTTTGTTAATGATTTTTCTTTTCCACCCATTTTCAAGATTTTTTCTGAGGGCGTGCAAATGGAACCATATGGACCCATTAGGGTCCATTTTGTTCCATTTGTACACGCTCAGAAAAAATCTTGAAAATGGGTGGAACTTCCCTTTAAAATGTTCTAGTATAATAAAAGCTCAGTCATTTGTTGGGAAAAGATGCAATATATCAATATATCAAATCGAATCGCAGCATAATTAAGAATCGCAATGTAAATTGCTACCAATTCTATGACTAGTGTGTACTGTATAGTATGTACTCTATGTATGCAGCATGAACACCTGAAAATGTACAGTATCCAAGGCGTTATAGTTCATACAGCAGGATTTCGCTGGCTCTCTCATACAGGGATATGAGCAGAGCTGAATAAATTGCCCCCAAAGAGTGGCAGACAGACAGACAGACAGACAGACAGACAGACAGACAGACAGACAGACAGACAGACAGACAGACAGACAGACAGACAGACAGACAGACAGACAGACAGACAGACAGACAGACAGACAGACAGACAGACAGACAGACAGACAGACAGACAGACAAACTAGTGTCTGTCCATGGTAGCTGAATGAGTGAAAAACTGAGCCTTTTTAGAGTTTAATGCACATGTATCAGTCAAAACAGAGGTATCAGTCAAAAGGGAGACAACAAAGGAAAACGCTAAGGGCTGCACCACCCCAGCCTCCACCTTTTGACCAGAGACTGGCATAGGCTCAAATACTTGTGAATTTATGGCTGCTGATTCAAGCTAAATATCAATGCATTGCTTATGTATTGTTAGAGCATGTGACCTGAATGTTGAACAGAAATTCTTTTAAGTGTGGCTCTAAAGTAGAATAGAATTCAATGCGGCATAACTCTATTTTCAATGTTCTATGGTTTTATTATTAACATTTATTAAAGTGTATGTTTCAAGTTAATCTCTTCAACGGTCTTGATATGTGCCTGTTCTTGCATACCCATGGGGGTTTTGCTAATGTTCCCTGACTGTTCATATTCCAGGAACATCTCACAGAGAGGAGCCTTTAACACCAAGTTTAACTGTATTATTCAATTTGTTGTAATGCGTTATTAATCTACTATATGACAGGAGTGTTTCTGTCTGAATAATAAGTAACTGAATACAACACACAGGCCATCACGTTACCGTTTAGTCTCCTCGTCACTGTGGTGCGATTTTTATCTAGCCTATAAATAAATACACACAGTGCGAAAAAGATTTTACCACATTTTTTAGCAGCAAATTATTTTTTACCACCTGTTTCTCCCTAATTGTGTTGTTATTATGCCAATTAATTCCTTCCCACACACATTTTTGTGTTGTCACTGCTGTTATGACCTACAGCCCCACCAGGAGGATGTACTGTATATCATCCTATATACTGTATCAGGGGCGGATTGGCCATCTGGGGTACAGGGAGTTTTCCCGGTGGCCTGCGGCACCTAGTGGCCTGGACAAGATCCAAAATGCACTAGTGGCACTTCCAAAATGCACTAGAATGTGCTAGATGCTCGCCTGGAACATACAGGTCAATATGACCATTAATCTTCTACATTCTCTAGTTGTGTAGACTAAGTTGGGCTAAATCACATGATGAATATTTTAACTCTTGAGGGTGTCATTTTTACGCTCTCAAGGAGTTACATCTGGTTAACCAGCTGCCCCCCCCCCCCCCCCCCCCGGCAAAGGCAAAATTGTCCCGGTAGGAAAATATGTGCTCCTGCTGTTATGGGCTTTGGGCTGTCTTTACTTGGATAGTGAAACGAAACATCAGGTCATCAGGCTGGAGGATCATTGAACCCAGGCTGGTACACATCTAAACCACTGGGCTTTTGCATTTCCAGGGAGCCCCTATTTGATACACTTCACACAGTGACCCGGCTTCGGCGCTATAAGAACCAGTGTTCATCGTCATCTCCATTTATTACACGCTAAACATCCTCTGTGATATACAGTAACTGCAGTGAACTCCGCACTTCGAAGATGCTCCAATGTGCCACTCCTGCACAGAGCGTTTGACTATTTTCGGAACGACCTTTCTCCATGGAACGCGGCATGTACTGTACACATATTGACTAAAAGGTCCCAGGATCAGTACTCGGCGGTTAATTTGTTGAACAGCCACCGCTAACCTGGCTCTGAACCATCTGTTGAAATGTGCAGAGGAATGATGCCCACAGAGGGACTAATTATAGTGTTACAGTAGCTCTGGGTGAAGAGCACCAAATGACTAAAATATCAAATTTAATATACAGCTAGACTGCAGATCAGAAGGCTCTCGGTTCAAACCTACAACCGCAGCCGGCTTCTTTTTTTCCCCCATTTTCCGCAGCTGACCCCTGCGCTCTGTGCCCCCGTGGCGATTATGAACTACAGGGAATTACATAAGTATATATAATACATACGCTGCATGTCAAAAGAGAATTGTAAAAAATGAGGGCAACTGATGGACAGATGAGGGCTGGGGATGGCGAGAGATGCTGTAGAATTAAATCACTTGGCCGATACTACTGAGAGAACAGCAGTGGCAGAGAAGTGGAAGAAGGGGAGATAGCAGAGCAGAGAATGGATGGAAGGAGTCACATGAAAACTCACTTTAAAATTACGCATATACTTGGTTGACTGCTGTCCCCTGGGATGTGCGTCCCCCAGTAGCAGACATACAAGCTCTAAACGCGGTGCATTTTGAGCTTATTTGCAGATATATCTTCTACTTTAGCTATTTTTGAACAGTGTTTACAGTCAAATACGGTAGCATGCCATTGTTTGACTGCTCATTAGTCCAACACATTACTAACCCTATCCCTATCCCAAACCAAAAACCAAAATGTAGTCAGATTAATGGGATGTCGGAATGAAATGTGCTACAATAACTACAGTACATAACTTCTACTAACTGTATAGGCCAACGTGAAGACCACACTATGCTTTTAGACAGGCCTTTCCATAACAGGCTTGGTTAATGTTCATTGTTTTATTTAAACTCCGTTTCAGTCTTACTTTATTTATTATCGACTTGTTTTACTTTTATTGAATTATTTTATTCTATTGTTGTTAGAGCACATCAAGAGAATGTGTGCATCTGCTGTAAATGTTTCTCTACTTTCTTTCTAAAATGAGGCATAAATGCCTCATTTTATTGCTATGCATTTTATTGCTAGACTGTTATTCTACTACTTGAACAAGAAGCACATTATTTTATTGTGCACAGTAGAATGTGATTCTACCAGTCTGCTGTATGTGCTCTCAGTGCCACTATTTATAACATGCTGCAAATGTTTCTCTCAAACTGACTGTGTATACTTGACATTGCGCCTGCTTGTTTTTCTTGTTTCTTGTTTCTCGATGATTTACAGTCATAGCTCCTTCCTTGAAACTGTTGAAAATGTTGCTTGTTCGAAAAAAAAAAAAAAGATCTCGCCCACTCTTTTACACATGCTAACTCCCAATGTGACTACTGTACAGGGCCGGATCTAGGCATGGGCATGGGGGGGCAATGCCCTCCTCAATGCCCTGAATGCCCCACCAAACATAATGGCATGCAAACAACCCATATTTCAAAGATATATCAAATTAAAGTGCTTACACTATATTTAAAATGATTTGAAACACTACTGATACTAACTACTGTAACTATAATTGCGACATCACTAAACCAACACTATTTCATCATTCAAAAAAGAAAACTCTCTGAGTCGGGCCTTAAGCTTTATGCATAGCTAGTAATCATCCCTCCTGGCTATGGGATGTCCTGTGTAGTGATAAGCCAAATTCCAAAATGTTGGTACCAAAATGTGTTACCATCTTGTGGACTTCATCCACAAAGAAATCTCTAAACGACGTAGAATAAATACAGCTAGGTTGAACTATGCTAATGAACAAACTGCAACGATTTACCTTCAGACACTAACATTATGTGACGTCAACACAAATATCACACATTTAAGCAGGCCACCAATTTCAGTGTAAAGCACGGCCGCGCTGGAGTGAGCAAGTCTGAGTGATAGAATGGATTTTGGGTATAGTTATTTGGCTTTAGTCTATCCTCAGTCGCATCCTAACAAGGGTCTTTCCGTGCAGGACAAGACACACAGACGAGTAAGCGGACATGACAGACACACTGCACAGGTGCTGTGAAGGTCAGGCAGGAGGCCGGGCGCAGAGGGGCCACACATTAAGTGACACACAGATGGACAGATGGACAACAGGACGCCGGCGAGGGGACAGACAGTTCCCCGCGGCCCAGATGTGGCCTCACTGACCCTCGACACAGTTGGTGGAGAAGAAGCAGATGTTCCTGGTCTCCAGAGGATTGTCGTGGGTGAAATCGGGCGAGCGAGTCTGAGGCTCCGACTCGCCCGTCAGAGAGGAGTTGTCCACCTGTGTGTCATGGGGAGAGAGAGAGAGAGAGAGAGAGAGAGAGAGAGAGAGAGAGAGAGAGAGAGAGAGAGAGAGATCTGTATTCAGTAGCTGAAACTGGGAAAAGTATATGGAAGGACATCACGACAATAAGACCTGAGAGAACCACTAAAGCGGAAAATAAATGAATATTTTTATATATAAAAGAGAAAATTAGAGGAATAAGTGAAATCCACTGATCTAATCCAAGGCGAGGAGCGTATATACTGTACCGCACCTTGCAGCCGGCAGCAAAGACCACCCTCAGGTCAGCGGGGATGCGGTCGCCCCCTTTGATCTCCACCAGGTCTCCCTGGACCACCAGCTCAGCATTGATCTGCATCTTCTCGCCGTCCCGGATCACCAACGCTTGCTGCCAAACAGAGGAAAAGGAAGAGACAACGCAGGAAGGGGGTAAAAGAGGAAGTCAGAGAGGTGGGGGAGGGAGGGGGGCAAGCATAGAGAATAGTAGGGGGATTTCAGCAGATGGAGCAGAACAGAGAGAGAGAGAGAGAGAGAGAGAGAGAGAGAGAGAGAGAGAGAGAGAGAGAGAGAGAGAGAGAGAGGGAGAGAGGTCAGAAACAAAGAGCCGCAGGGTAGGATAGAAGATGAGAGGGATAGAAGCAGACAGGAGAGAGGAAAGACAGGTAGTGAGGAAGACAGGAAAGAAGCCAAACGGGGGGGAGAGAGAGACCAAATAGATTAAAGAATTAGGCAATCGAAGAGCTAAATGGGATAAGACGAGGTAGGGGAGAGTGGAGAGTTTTAATGCAAACACACTGGCAGTCCTGCGGTTCACTCAAACATTTATTCAACCACCCCACTGTGCAAGCTAAATAGTTTTCCCATCCAAGTGAGGGTGCATAAAGCTCTACTTGAGGGACGCAACGGGGCCATCGATTAGAAAAGCTCTCTCTCTCCTCGCTCCGCTAGACTCACCTGCGGCACCATGTTCTTGAAGGAGTCCATGATGCGGGAGCTTTTGGCCTCCTGGTAGTAGGAGAAGCAGCCTGTGATGATCACCACCGCCGCCAGCACCACTCCCAGGTACAGCTGCATAGGGAGGAGCCACAAGGACACGTCAATGAACCACTACAACTATGTCGATGCGGTATTATAAATGTTTTGTTGACTGCCTTTTTTCAACGATGAATACTGTACAGTAAATAGAGACTGAGCCGTTGACAACAACTATGACTACATACATTGATATTTACGCCCCAAAGTTTGCAGAGAATAGCTGATCTACAGCTCACAAGTCAGAATGCAACTGCAACGTGCTGTGAGCAGAAATGAGGAATTCAGACATAATCTAGGCCTACCAATATACACCCTTTACTTGACAAAATTAATGGAGATACAGCTGACCATTGACCCAAAATCATGATATTCATCCAACTAAAATATAAAAAATATACCGTAATATCAAAATGCAGCAGTTGTTGTATAGCAGAGGTTATATGTTCAGGGACGTGGGTGGGTTGGCCGGGTGTTCGAACCACTCTATACTTTACCCATTAAGCTATGGCTGCTGCTACTATTTGTCTGTCTGATTGTCCAAAGATCTGGCATGGGTTAGCCTCAGCCTTATTCATGCCCAGACCTATTCATCTGCAAGGCAAAAGCCTGCAGGTCACAATGGCAAAGAGTGTATTGTATTTCCCCCAGGATATTTTTGGTGATTGGTCCATTTTTGGAGCATAAACAGTTTTGTACAAGGAGAAAATAAACACATTTGTAAAGTGTCAACATCAGTTCCTTGAGCTGTACTTCCGCCAATACCTGCTACTTCCGCCAAATTCCAGCAACTCTGCATATATCTTACCCAGTGTGAGCATGGGCTGGGCTTTAGATCAATGCCACCATTGATTCAGTTTTAAAACTCACGTAAGCAGGTTTTAGAGAGCAGCTGAGGGATTAGCAACCGTGTTTTAAACCAACAAAAAAAACCTCAGTAGTGGGATACAAAGGAAAAGTTTAAAGCGTTTTAAAAACCTTGGTAGGAACGATTGCCGATTGCAAAAAGAAACGACATACCAGCAAAGTTCACATGTTTTTGCTGTGTCGACTGCATTGGGGTGTTCTTCAAGGTTAACAGATGTCTTCCAAATAGACTTACGTACAACTATACATAGATGAACCGAGCAGTGCGCCATGCATCTCATCTGCGCAGTGACTGAGAGGCACTCTTTATGTCCACCGACTCAGAGTTTAGAACAACTTCAAGGTTCCGCGCTGTCTTGTGAAACCAGCCATGAAAGCAAGCCAACTCTAATTCTGGGTGGTTTTCATTCCACTTGGCCTGAAGTGACTATTATCATCAGCCGTCAAAGCCTGCAACAAACTTTAGCAAAACATTTTCACTTGTAAACTTGTTAACTTTCTGTCGCCTCAAATGGTTGTTGTCGTGGAAAGAGAAGAAGGGAAGCACATCTTTTTGACAAAGTAAAAATCCATAGCTGTTGGTTGAAAGAATACTTGGCTCAAAAAAGACAGAGGTTTTCTGGTTTTGTTTTGCTATAGTTTTTTTCTGAAAATTTCCTGAAGATATACAAATAAGGAGAGTAAAGAGCAATTCTTTTAAAGACACTTTGTCTTTGGAAAGCAGCGGTGCAGTGCTTGTTTCATCTTTTATATCCAACACCTGCCCTGCAGCATTAAAGGCAGAGAAAGCACCCGTATCTTTAGACCATCACTGGAGTGCATTCACAGACTCCCAGGCCGCCCGTTTCATTGTCCACACAGGCCCTCCAGGCCTTGTCTCTTAACGGCATCACAGATTAAACTCTCAGCTTTTTTCCTTCTTTATTAAGCTTTCAAAGAGACTTGTTCTCCTTCACAAAGCTCAGCCAAAATGCCTATAATTAAAGGAATTAAACGTCGCCGCTGCCTTTGGGTGAAAACACAAATGACAACTCTTTAGGAATGAACCACTTAAAAGCGCTGTGTCATATGCCGAACAGCAGAAATAGCTGATAAAGTCACACAATTCAACCCACTTGCTTGCATGGTGAGTGTGTAAATCTGCTACTTCTATCATTTTGGTAAAATGTTGAACGTGGCTAAGCAAAATCTCTACTTTCTTGAGCAGTGATGTGAGCATTTTGGAAAAATAATAAAACATTGATTGATTGATACCATTAATTCATTGTGATTGATACAACTGATTAACAGTCTATGTCCACACTAATTAGCCATACATTATTTTCAGGACTCCCCTCCCTATTTCTGGAGTCAGAATAAATTATTGACTAGAACCCAAAATTAACAGCATTTGCAAAGTCACCCATTTGACCAATGTGGGCTTCTATGTTATGAGAGACTTCAAACAGCCTTAAGGTGATTACACACTGATGCGTTTTTGTTTATGGAAACAGAATACAGAATACACACACAGAATACACAATACACACACAAAGCTAAATCGGAGTGGATAAATCTGTGATTATTCATGATTTATGGAATGCACCATATCGTGGTATCCTGTTCTGTTATGGATACTGTATCTGTGATTATTATGTGTTCTATGGGCTGTGATATGTTCAGTATCTATGTGGTTCATGTATGTGGAATGGGTGTAACTATGTTGATGTAATTAAAGTCTTAGGTCAGGCTTTGCTCAGGGGTTGTTGATATCAGAGCTGTGTCTCGGTGCACAAATAATCTGAGATGTCAACTGTGATATCAGACCTATGACTCGGGACATCACATCAGCAGAGCCACGCTCTGGCTTACTCAAACTGTCACTAAAAGTATGTGTCAATTACTGTATTTATTGACCCTTGTGGTGACCTCATAAGGTAGGCTACATGAAGCAGCTTAAAACAAGCCTCACAAACTGTACTTTCACATACTGTAAAAGTTGACCACAGTGTAACGTAACTGGTCCAGAGTGGTGGAGTCAACGCGCTAACCCTTTGTGTCATTTTAAAGTGGCTCCTGCTGATGCAGAAGAGGTTGAGAGCCACGCAACCTTATCACCTATCAGTCAGCGATCTCGTAATCCATAAATCTGAAGTGAAAATGGGAAAGTGTATAGTACTGTGCATTTTTCACCTGACAGCAGGGATATGCAAAACCGTCTTCCTGCGGTGTAGATTACTGCTCATATTGCGTGAAGTCACTTGAGGCTTTGAAACAGCTTCGCTCGCTAGAGCATCTAGTGTTATCTACTGAACGTAGAGGTTCCTATTGTTTGGAGGATTAAAAACTGTGTATGCGCGCGCGTGCGTGTGCGCTGACTGTTACTATATGTTATGCAATGGTCTAATGCTTTACTGAGATTAGTGAGTTGTAAAAATAACTTGCACTGTACCATACATACTGTACAGTATAGACATATGCTGGTAGTCCTCGGCTGGTGTCAGCCCAATTGTTCATGTACTGCAGTGCAGCAGTAGCTTAGGCTGTGACCTTCTAAAACAATCACATACAGTGTGAACTGGGGACCCCCCAACCCTGACAAGCCCTTGAAATGCAGGAGTCGAGGTCTAACATTTAGTTTGACCCGGAACCAAAAGTAAACATAGACAATCTACAAGCTCCCAGCAGCTTGCATTGTGAGGTGTGAGCTGGTAGATTAGATATTTTCTACAATGTTGCCTCATTTTTATATTAGACAATTTGGCCTATATGTTTGACCTGCTTTTTGTTAAGATATGTTTTGGCCTTTGACCTGTATTATTTGCTGACCTTTATTGGTACTAAAAAGCTCTGAAGACCCCCCAATCCCCCCGGCCCAAACCGGGACTCACAATACACACTCAATGTCAGGGGCGGATATATACAGTATATGTGTGTGTGTGTGTATGTGTGTGTGTGTGTGTGTGTGTGTGTGTGTGTGTGTGTGTGTGTGTGTGTGTGTGTGTGTGTGTGTGTGTGTGTGTGTGTGTGTGTGTGTGTGTGTGTGTGTTACAGGACTTTTATTAGACAAGTAAAGCATCAATAATAACATCAGTTGTTGTTGAAGTCTTGCATAAAGCTAAAGGTCTGACTCAGAGAGTTTTTTGTTTTCAATGATGAAATGTTGTTGGTTTTAGTGCTGCCACAATTGTAGTTAGTTAGTAGCAGTACTAGTGTTTCAAATCATTTTAATTATAAGCAGCTTAATTTGAAATATGAGTTGTTTGCATGACATCATGTTTGGTGGGGCAGACTGGACATTTAGGGGGGCATTGCCCCCCATGCCCATGCCTAGATCAGCCTCTCCTCACTGTACACACACATACACACAGCATGACAAGAGCCCTAGTCTGGCTGCCAGTGGCTGGTAAATCTTCCTGGTCAAGTGACAGGGATGGTTTAGCAGCATGCAGGCTAAGAGGAGCCCATCCAGACACACTGGGCAGTCTGCTTCCTAAACAATTAGCAGCAGAGATGTGCAGAGAATGTCAGAGAGGCATGCAGGGGCTGAGATTCTATAAGGGGAAATAATGCAGATCTGTAGCAGGGGTGGATCTAGGCATCAGCATGGGGGGGCAATGCCCCCCTAAATGCCCAGTCTGCCCCACCAAACATGATGGCATGCAAAACGACCCAGGATATTTGAAATCAAACTGCTTATAATTAAAATGATTTGAAACACTCCTACTGCTACTAACTACCTACAGCTGTGGCACCACTAAACCAACAGCATTTCATCATTGAAAACAGAAAGTTCTCTGAGTCAGACCTTTAGCTTTATGCATGCTGCGTGTCTGTTGCAACTTCAACAACAACTGATACTAATAAAACCGAAAATGGTATGGGTGCAGCTTCATCGCCCGTGGTCCACGGGAAATGAAGCTGCCCCCATACCATTTTCTCCTGCCCCCCCAATTTGGAAATGTTACATCCGCCCCTGATCTGTAGTATTTTCAAGGCACAACCTCACAATCTTTAGCTACTGAAGATGCAGGGTATACGATGTGGATGTCGACACAGAGGGCACATTCTTTTATGCTGCATTTACGTTCAGGAGAGTTCATAAAAAGGACATTGGCCTGAACGTTGCCTCTGGGTACAGCATGGAAAGCAGGGAATTTGCATTTTCTTTCACCATAGTAGGTTCATACATACTGCATTCATGGTCTGAGAGGGTCTGAGAGTTTTTTTTTTACAGGTTAAAGGGCAGAGCATGTAGAATTATATTTGTGTTTTATTGCTCTAAACTTAAATATTCTTGCTGTTCTGCATACAGCCAACCGGTTGAACAAATTGCAGACTGAGGCTTTAACCTTTAAAAATACCTGACACTATTTAGGGTTTATGGAAGGTGCTTCAGAAAACGTATTCTATTGGTACTTTGACCAATTCAAGCACTCTTCAAACACCCTTTGTGCTACTGTACTGCTACTTTTCCCACTTCAAATACTCTTTAATCTTAAAATAATGAATAACTGAAAATAGCCAGTATAAGCTTCTGGATCAGCTATTTCTAGACCCGCTAAAACGTCCTGGCTTCTGTGGAAGGCAAATGAACTGTAATCGATACTGTCAGAACACAACAACAGAAGTTGAACATAAAGGCCCGAAAGAAAGAAATGAATTAAAAGCGTACAAGAATTAATTTGTGCCCTCTATCGTGGATATTAAAACAAGAACCCTCCCAACCCACCCACACAACCCTCGATGGACTGTTGCTGTTATTATGGGTATTCATTTTATGAGATTTGTATTTTATTGTAGTTTATGTATTATCTGTGTTTTATTGTCTGCTGTATGCCAGCCGGAGTGCCAAAGGCACTTTCCCCATTTTACATAAAATATAACGGATAATAAAGTTTTCTTTGTCCTTATCTTTATTTCCCTGGTGGAATATAACACATACAGATTATCCATGTATTGTGTGCATATGTACGGTTTATTGTGCTCAGTTCTGCCCTGGACCAAAGGAGTACATTTATGCACTTGTACAAAAAGAAATTAGTAAAATTGTTGTGGTCTCCTGGTAGACATTTTTTCCAGGTGATTTTGGAAAGAAACCAGCTGTGTTATTACACATCATTTAGTGCACGGTGTCAGGGCATTCCACATTTTGGTGGTCAAGCAGCAGAATCAATTTCGCCTTATTTTGTCCTAAATGTGGGTGGTACCAGATCATGGTCGCTACCTCTGGTGTGGTCCTTGGCGTTTCTAACCAATTTGGAGCACTAGGCAAGATTTTCCCTGGAGCCCCCCTTACCAAATGGACCCGTAAGGGTGCTCCAGGGAAAATCTCCTGTAAAATGGCGCCCCCAAGCGATAAAATTATGAACTATTTTTAAACATATAACATATGGACCCTAACAGGTCCATTTGGTTCAATTTGTACCCTCTCAGGAAAAATGGGTCTGAAAGAAAAATCATTAACATGGTGAAATAAATCTTGGTGATGTCATCAGATGTATTTCACCATGTTAATGATTTTTTCAGACCTCCATTTTTAGGAAATACAGAATTGGGGGAACTTTTTTTTATCATGTCCAGTCCACACAACATCTCTAAGGTATATTAATGACATATTAAAATGTTGAAAATGGGTGGTCATCCCCTTTAATTTGATAATGTCTCAAGGGCCAAATGAAATTACACGGCGGGCCAAATTTTTTTCCCGCTGGCCAAAGCTTGACACCCATGGCCTAAGGGCAAAAAACGCCCCTGGGCGTGGTTTGTGTGTACTGTATGTGTGTGTGCGTGCGCTCTCACATTGTCGTTGACCGGCTCGTCCTCCGTGGCCACCTGGATGCTGTAGGCGAAGAAGCAGAGGATGGCGCCGATCCACAGCAGGATGGAGAAGCCGCCGAACAGCTGGCGACAGAACTTGACCCACTCCGGGGTGGTGGGCGGCGGCGTGAGGGCGTTGGGTCCATCCCTGGCCAACACCTCCAGAGCCTTGGCACTGGTCAGACCCTGCAGGAGTCACACAGGACAGGACAGGACAGGACAGGACAACACGTTCAAAACAGGGGCGGATCTAGGCATGGGCATGGGGGGGCAATGCCCAACCTAAATACCCAGCCTGCCCCCCCAAACACGATGCCATGCAAAACAACCCGAGATATTTCAAATTAAAGTGCTTATATTTAAAATGATTTGAAACACTACTGCTGCTACTAGCTACAGCTGTGGCACCACTAAACCAACAGCATTTTATCATTGAAAACAGAAAACTCTCTGAGTCAGACCTTTAGCTTTATGCATGCTGCAGGTCTGTTGCAACCCTAACCCTAACCCAACAAGAACTGATGTTATTATTGATGCTTAATTGACTAATAAAAGTCCTGTAACTGCGAAAAGTCCTGTAACTGCGACTTCATCGCCCGTGGCGCGAAGCAACATGGGCGATGAAGCCGCACCCATACCATTTTCTCTTGCCCCTCCAACATGTTGTCTTGCCCCCCCCAAATAGGACATTTTACATCCGCCCCTGGTTCAAAAGGTTTCTGAAGGCGCCGCCGCCTGATGTCAATATGCGATTCTTCTGTGGGGGCTGTTTCACAGCTGAAACTCTGCCAAAAATGTAAATAATGAACTGTGCGCACTGAGTGAACTTTACGACCTCGTGGATTGACTCGACTGCATCTTTTGATGTGTTCTATGTTTTGTCTCTGCTTGTTTATGCAAGGCCACGTTTGTATTGTGTTTTGTTCTTGCAAGGAAGGCAATCGCGACTGTCAAAACGTTGCTTTTGCCTGTCATCTTCCTCTCTAATGCGACGAGAGCACGCAAGCTAATAAACACTATGTGTATTTCAGTGTTTGGGTGCTTTACCGTTGGCTGGCACTTCAAACAAATAGGACGTCTCTTTTCAGACGGGGGTCCACGGGCCATATACACATAAATCCGGGGGTCCTTGACATGGAAAATGTCAGGGAACACCGGCGTGCTGTGAAGGCCGCGCGCGTTCACATGGAACAAAATTTCCATTTCAGTGGCCGCCGGGCTGTAGGGATATTTATCCTGCCTCATTCCAGGTGGAGTTTTGACCCCTTTTACCCTGTCCTTTGGTTTCTCGGCGGCTGAGCATCTTGTTGCGGCTATCGGCCGCAGCACATCTAGCGGATCTATCTGATGTGTGTGAGTGTGCGTTTGTGATAAGGATTAAGGATGGCAAACAGAGCCAGGGAGCAGCGCCGAGGCTCCAGAGATGGATCGAAACTTCACCAAAGTAACAGCGGGGGTGGGTGGGGGTGGGGCGCATGGAGCTTTGGGGGGGTTGGGGTGCCATAGCTTTTTCCAGAGATTAGATCTCTGCGAGAAAATTAAAGCTGCAATCCTGAACTTAAATTATTGGAATAAACTTTTAACGTGCAAGGGGCATCCATATGCGAGTAGTGCAGGTTTTCTTTGTTTTTTAAATCAACATTTACGACTTTTGTAAACCATTTCTTTCTAACCCAGTGTCAATTATGTACTGTAATGCTACACTCCCTCTGCCAACCTGGGGAGAGCAACGGACTGACCTCATGCTTCCTTCAATGCATGAAGAGTCCAACATGCTTCATTTTACATGATGCGGGGGGGATTATGTAGTGCATTATGTATGTAGCTATGTGTGCATCATTCATCATTTGTCATGCATTCATACTGTACATCTACATCTGTTTGTTTGCTTGTGCGTGTGTGCTTGTGCGTGTGTGCTTGTGCGTGCGTGTGTGTGTGCCGCACACGTGTGTGCACATGAGTGCGGGTGTGTGTGAGCCGTGCACATTACCCGATTTAGGTCCACTGTATAGCGTTTGGAAAGTTCATCCAGAGATATCTTGTGGTCATCCTACAGTAACAGAAAAGCATGGAGATTATATAACCGGTATTTGCATGGAAATAAATGTGACTCCTTTCAACACAGTAAGATGTAACTTTGCAGAGCATTCATACAAGACAGAAAGACAGCAGGATATCTCATGTCACAATAAGGAACCAGGCAGTGCTTGTGCTTTTCCTACATATATAATTCAGCAATCTATATGAGACTGTCACATACTGGAGTGGTGTGAACTGTGAACTCAATGCAGGTGAGAAAATACTCAACATGAATGACTGACTGGGGAACAAGATGAATATAAATGATGCATTCTTATAGATATAGCGCTTTTTCCCCACAGCGTTTTAAATACATTGTATTTCAGTAACTCTCTCTCACACACACACACACACACACACACACACACACACACACACCCCGATGGCAGGAGGAAACCATGCAAGGCACCAACCTGCACATTGGGAGCAATTAGGGGTTCAGAGTCTTGCTCAAGGACACTTCCGACACTAACTGGGAACCCTGTGGTTCCCAAGCGGCGGCTCTACCCCTGAGCCACTGCCGCCCTGTACTGTTTGCAGTAGTGTGAACTCAATGCAGGTGAACAGAACTGACTAGGGAACGAGACTAATATACACATGAGGGCTGATTACACACGAGGTGTACATCTGGGTAAGGCATGGACATACAGTATAATAGAACTATAAGGGAAAAATAGAACCTGAACAGAAAACTGTGACTGCGACAAAGGTAGGAGGAATAATGGTGAGTGACCACTAGAGTGTTTTATCACTACCATGAAGAGGAAGTAATTATTTATATGCAGTGCATAACATACATTACTTGTGTTACTGGGTCCACGTATGCATTACACATAGAGCTCAATCACAGTCCCCTGGGCCAGATACATTCACATCCAGACATGCCAGGCATGTGAATTGCGCATTGCAAAGTAATGCAGAGTGGACTGGAGGGTATGTAGCCACGCTGTACTGACAGTATCTGATACAAAATGACTATAATGACTTAAAATGAGAAGTGGTGAAAATGTAAGTTTACTTTGCTGTTGTACAGAATGGAATGGCACAGTAATGGCACGGCGAGCGGAGGAAGTATTGCTATATATACTGCATTCATTGACAGCGCTCGGTTGTTACATTATTGGCCCACACATTTACATCGTAAATGTCTTGCGTTCAAAGCCAGCTACATTTTCAAAAGCTGTACAAGCCTGGTAACCGTGAAACTCAATGTATATCAGTGGCATAAGCTTGTACAGTATCTGTTCAGATGCATGGAGCATATAGATGAGCTTGTCAGGCTGGACTTCACAGCCTTTATGGGATTGTGATGATTGTGGCATGGCTGTTCCATCACCCCATTTCCAAAATGACCAGTTGTAACTGAGGTTAAGTCATTGGCTAATGCTCAGGAGAGGAAAAAAATGATTTTATTTCATTTTTATGCAAAATGAGCACAAGACTCTTCACATACTAGAGCATGTCTGAAATAAATATCAGAGCCGAATTTGGCATGTAAATATTAGTGTATGTTAGAGGCCGCAGAAGTAAACCTTTCAAGTCTGAAATGTTTTTCACCACGGTGTAGTTTTTTAAGGGCTATACATTACGTCATTCACCGCACTGATTCATCTTTCACCGCAGACACAGACACATCTCTGTTTTTAGTATCCGACAAGTCCTTTCACCCTGTTCACTTATTATCTAGATTGAAGACGCCCCAACTCCGCCCCCTCCCCCACAGCAACACGGGGTGTCCTGAACCTTATAAACGTGAGTATGTTGGCCTCAACTCCTTTCACCGTTTTAGGTGAAACGGTTTTCACCTAAAACAGTGAAAACCCTTTTCACTTCACCCTGGAGTGAAAAGGACACTTCAACACCTTGGCTGAACTCTGGAATCGAGTTGGCTGTGGAGCTTGTAGATCGGCTATTTTCAGCAAGTGTAAAATCAGCCATTACAACGGCATTAAGGCCAGCCAAAATACATGTTAGTCGACTAAATGAACTGTACATTTAGTTGTCTGAAACTAGACTAACACTGACACATTTTTAGGTGTCAAGAATATGACAAAAAAACAAGTGAAGTTTCATTCCACTATGACTAAGCTGAAACAGAAATGTGCTGCCAAAAACAACACAGTGCTGCCAAGGTGGGGAGCCCTCAGGCCATTCAGTGATGGCCTCCCATCATCCCACATGATCGGATTGGCAGCGGTCCGTAATGGTGTCGGAGAACCCATCCGACAGCACTTAATAAGGCGAGCGCTGTAGCAGATTGAACAGCCATTGTTGTTTATGAGGCCGGCCATTTTCATTTATGGCATTTGTCAGATCACCCCGCGGTGTCCCGGACACAACTCTGCCTGAGGGGGCTGCTTGTGAGTGGTGCTCCTATGGAACCTGTCACTGTGTACAGTAGGCTCTGTGTGTGTGTGTGTGTGTGTGTGTGTGTGTGTGTGTGTGTGTGTGTGTGTGTGTGTGTGTGTGTGTGTGTGTGTGTGTGTGTGTGTGTGGTGTTGGTGTATGTGTACAGAGTGACAGACAGTTTTTCTTACCAAGGCCACTTCTTTCTTCAGCTCATCCAAATCCCTGTCCTTTTTCTTCCTCTCGGCACCGTTCTGGGGGAGGGAGAGAGGGAGAGAGGGAGAGAGACTTGTCATCCGTTTTAACTACTGGATCGCGTCTGGATCGTCAGTTTTGTCTCATGTTTGATCTGCGAGCACCATGACCGTACACAGGTACAGTATTTAAGCTTATTTATTTTTTGTCCCACCCCCATAGCAATTATTGAATGTGATCCTGGGCTGTAAACGTCCTCCATAAGCCTGAAGTGACAGCGACAGACTTGACCTCATGCTTCCTTCATGCATGAGTGTCCAAGTCGCTCCTTTGCAGCTGACAGAGGAGAGTTCCCCTGGAAGGAAGGAACACGTTATTCCAACCTGTCTCCTCCATCAGGCACCCCGGCTGGCCAGGGGGAGGCAGTTTAGAGACCAGGATTACTACATACAGTATATACCTACCCTCAATTATTTAAAGGGGAACTCCACCCATCATTTTAATATGTCATTAATATACCTTAGAGATGTTGTGTGGACATGATAAAAAGTTCCCCCAATTCTGTATTTCATCAAGATTTTCACCATGTATTTCACCATGTTAATGATTTTTCTTTCAGACCCCTTTTTCCTGAGAGACATTTGTATCCTCTCAGGAAAATTTTCAAAATGAGTGAAATTCGTCTTTAAGCAGTTTTGTACATCTCCTGCATACAAGTAATGACCTGGTTGTCCCATTTGTTCCATTTGTTTGTGTCATAATACAGTTGAATAGCAAGGAAAATAGCTGTACAGAATTTGTTCTCCTTTCTTTTCTTTAATCTTGTTTTCTGTAATCGTTTGGAGAATAATTTGGAGAATAGCAATATCATGTCCAATACAGGGACGCCAGGCTGAAAGTGGTTATATAAGTCTGAGTGAATTTTCACACTCAGTCTTATAACCATCAGTTTCTCACTCTGTCAGACTTGCATTTACACTCAAGGTTTTGCTGTGTGTGTACCATACGTATATGTATGTGTGAGTGTGCGTTGAGGGGATGTCACATGCTTCTACAGTACACTCACTAAGCAGCCTTTTTAGTGCATACACACAGTAAAATCCTCAGTGTTAAGCCTTCATTTGGTTCCAAATGTACACTCTTAAAGAGTTAAGTTATCATCAAGGATTTTACTGCGCACAGACTATCACAAACAAACATATTGGCACATGTCGAGAGACAGAGAATGTGTGTGTACATGTACGTGCTTGTGTTGCATGTGTATGCGTGTGCATGTGTGTATGTATTTCAATCCACCAGCAATATGTGGAGACAGAACTCTCAGGGTCTGTTTGTGTGTGTTTGTGTGTGTGTGTGTGTGTGTGTGTGTGTGTGTGTGTGTGTGTGTGTGTGTGTGTGTGTGTGTGTGTGTGTGTGTGTGTGTGTGTGTGTGTGTGTGTGTGTGTGTGTGTGTACGCATGTGCATGTCAGTGCATGTGCGTGTGTGTGTGCTCGTGAGTGTGTCATGTACAGTGGAAGAAAGGGCACATCACAGAAAGCATATGCCCCTGTCACTCTCCTCGCAGGCAGCACGTGTGCATGTCAGTGAAAGAAGGATAGCGAATGAGCGTGTGCACATGTGTCTGTGTGTGTGTATGCGTGCGCGCGCATGCCTGACACATTGAAAAAGTAATCAAAAAGAGCCAAAGAGGAGGACACAGAGCACTCGGAGAGCCTTGATTCAGTGTGTCTGGCATAGCAATTTTCTCCCCACAGCGAGCGTAGCAGATTACCATGCAAGTCGTCCCATCAAGTTAAATGGAATCGGCCTGATGGCACAAAAAAGACAATGTTGTGTAATTACGCAAACAAACAGCAAAGCCGAACAAATTGCTGAAAAAACCTGAGTGTTAGTTAGTTTGAACTCAGAGAGTGTGCCGAGAATGTGATGTTTTATACTCAGAGTTGGGAATCTGGATATAGGCTAAATTAAAAGAATTTGACGAGACTTTTACGGCAATGTGGGAAAGAAATATGAGGGGGGGAATCTCCCCAAGGCAGTATTTTTCCATGATGCATGGCGGGGCCACGTGTCTGTGTGTGTAGGCCTGTGTGTGCGTGTGTGCGTGTGTGTGTGTGTGTGCGCGCGCGCGTGTACACGTGCAAGAGTGCGTGCGTGTGTACTGTAATATATTGTTAGAAACTCGAATCATACATCACCCACTCAGTCTGAGTTGCAAGACAGAAGGTTATGCGTGTGGGGGTTTGATTCTATGCAGATGATATACACCCATACATGAATATATAATGAACCCGCTTAAGCATGATAAAAATACAACAAAAATAAGTGGAGACTTACCCCTCGGCCCATGGCTTAGCTTGTTCACACCCAGACAGAAGGTCGGTTGAAATACCGTATGAAGGACAGAACATAACTGGGGGCCCCGGGGCAAGAGTGCAGTGCCCCCCACAAACACACACACCCTCGGACCCACCCACATACCCCCCCACACACACACCCACATGTGGATACAGCTAGCAGGGCCAGATTTATCCAGCCCTACTTGGGTGGGCTGGAAGAATGGGAGGGTGGGAAAATCCAAAGTTTTTTATATGAAGCAGTGGTTTTCAATCTTTTTGACACCAGGACCCACTATGTATTTGGCATTTGAGCCACGGACCATCATTTGATGACATTTTAGCCCCCCAGACCCCAAAACTAAAGATTTCTTTTGCTTTTGTCTACAATTCCAGGCTGGATTTGGGAAACAAAACAGTCAAACATACAGCCCACCCCTGCCCCCCTCTAGATCCGGCCCTGACAGCTAGTATCTTATTTTGGGCTTGGCATCAGTACCTCCCAACACACACAACACACACACACTCCACACACTCTCCATAGCGCCTCCTGTTGAGGTAACCTGAGCTGTATGCCCCCCTCCCCCACTCGCATCTACACCCACCCAACCACCTCCCCATTCATTATCCAGACTCTCTCTGCGCTTACGCATACACGCACGCACGCACAAACATACACACACACACACACAAGCAGGGAGGCACAAACAAGAGGTCTTCTGTGTGTACCTGCACCTGTTCAATATAGGCTATGCCCATACTCCCTACAACAACACACACATAAACACGCATGCACACATGCACACTCACACATTCCCTGTGTGTTCCCCCCACAGAATAACCCGATCTGGCCGCCACAACAACAAGCCATCAATCAGGCGGTGTCATTGCGACACACACACACACACACACACACACACACACACACACACACACACACACACACACACACACACACACACAGTGTGTTGCTGCTTGATGCATGTCAACCACATGAATGATAACAGGGTCTAGTGCTCGCTTTCACAGCAATAACAACCAAAATACATTCTCCAATTTATACTGAACTTTATAACTGCATTAAATGGATGCAGAAAGTGCTAAAGAAAAAAAAAATCTTAGCCGTATATTATAGACCTGTTCAGCTGCATGGCGTTGCTAGGGAACAACAGTTTGGGCCCAGTTTAATTTCCTGTCAGCTGATGATATTAACAAACACTCAAATCAAGTTTGAAAAGGTCTCTCTGCAGTCTACACCACACACAATAATGTTTTAGTGATGCTTATTTCAGATAAGAACTAATCGATTTAATTCATAAAACAGTCATCAATAAAACACATATTCGACCCTTAGCTAATTTTCAGGCATTATCATTTCAGTGTAACACGTTGTGAGCTTGTACATGTCTAGTTTCAAAAGTGTGACTGACTTAAAGTGTTACTCATTGATGCAGAAATGTTGCCTTCGGGAGGAAATACCACCTAACTCATTTTTTTTAGGTTTCAGAGTTTTGGCATAAATCAGTACTATCGAACATCTTTATACATATGCGTCTGTGTTGGTTAAAAAACAATATTGAAACAATGAAATGTAGTAATGTAGTGTCTGCTAAAAAAAAAAAAAAAAAAAAAAAAAAAAAGCTAACTTCACTACCTCTCTCCCACTCATGCAAGTAACAAACAATATGATACTTTGAAGGGATATTTGTACAGTACATTCCATGTTCATGTCAATATTAATGAGCCAATGAAGTTGTTATGGTTAAAACATTAACTATTGTTGTGAACTTTAAATTGGCCATGTGGTCATATACTGCTGTAACATCTTGTATAAAGGCATTGAGTGCAACAGCATATGTTGTAAGTTCCAACATTGCTCACATGACAAGCTAACAGCTGGAAGAACGTGCCTGGGTCAGCACTGCTATCACAACAGATGTACTGTAAAAGGAATATAGCAGGCTTAGTAGTGCTTGACGGTATACTTTACTTAAAGTAGTCATTGTTGTGAAACATTGTAGTTCTTTCTTTCAGTTTTTCGCTGGCTTACACACAGAAACACGCACACATGCACGCACGCACACATGCACGCACGCACGCACAAACGCACGCACGTGTTTTTTTTTTATTATTAGGCCTAATATTTGTTGTAAACAACTGGATGAGTGGCCTTTGTGGGTCTTTAAGAAAATACATTTTCATGAGCATTGCAAATTGCCAATCAGGAGAGTGTTAGACCATCCATTTATCAGGTTATATTTCTTTTTCTTTCTGCTTTGTTCCAGTTCCAATTTTGCCTGCTCATTTCTTTGTGTCATCACTTCCAATCCAATTTCACCTGTTTAATTTGTACCCTAACTCGAGTTCCTGATTGAATAAAATTGGTGTCAGTGAGTGAAAATGCATGTTTTGATTAATAAGGCGCTGGAGAAACACTCAGCCTGCTCGAAAATCACTTGCCCCTACCTTTATGCCGTCCCTCTGTGAGTCTGCTCCTTGCAAATAAACAAAGTAAAGTAAATCCGCCAAAATGTTGCTGGACTGGAGTGATGGGCTTTCCTTAATTAGGCTATTACATTGGATGCACCTGTTCCTCTCTGCTAGCTCTTTTGCAAATGCTTTCGCTTAATTTGGTCCTCTCAGTACAGCTGAAAAACATATCCTAGTTTGTCTTGACATTGTTTCGATGGATGTGTGTTGAATTAAGAAGAAACAAAGATTTCATTGTGTGTAGGCCTATATGTATGTTTTCATTGCTTTGTTTTCTTTGTTTTACCTGTTTGCTTTTAGGTTTTCAGTGTGGAATGCAGATGAAAATAAGCGTTTCTGTGGAAATGACATTGCATGTATGTAATGTCCATTGGGCTATTGCAGGGGTTTTCAACATGTGGTCCGGGACCACCAGTGGTCCTTGAGAAGGTTCCAGGTGGTCCCCAGGCTAAATGATGGAAAGTTGGTTAACCAGATGTATATTTCTTGAGAGTGTAAAAATGAAACCAAATGGACCCGCAAGGGTCCATTTGGTTTCATTTTTACCCACAGTTAAAATATTCATCATCTGAATTAGCAGCACTTAATTAAGAAGTTTACACTGTTTTGTTGGCAAAATCCAGCCTGGAATTGTGGACAATTGTGGAAGAATTTGGTGTGAAAATGTAATCAAATGGTCGTCTGTGGCTCCAATGCTGAATAAATGGTGGTCCCTGGAGTCAAAAAGGTTGAAAACCCCTGGGCTATTGTACCATCTACAGTAAATAAACTAATGCAAAGTTAGGGACATTACTATAGCGACTACACCACCTTTGGCTACCACTAATTCAGGAATTTTGCGTTCAATATTTGACAATAATAGGTCACTTAAAGTAAGAAATGTTAGGGTAGGTTCATTATGCAGAAAGTCCAATTTCACAAGTTTTAAATATGAATGCACAGTATACTGATTGTTTACTTTGTAGTCTAATAATTATAGTGGAATAAAATAACAAAATTTGACTCTGACATTTTGTGGAAATACTCCAGGAAAAATGCAGTACTAGAGTAAATGGTTACTGTCCACAACTGAATATGCACTTAGGTAAAGTACAGCTGCAGGCAGTAAAGTGTACACTACAGCTAGTTGAACTGTAATCAAATCGACAGATAATGCTTTGGTTAATGGTGAATAGACCATTATGTCCGGGGAGTTCAATTTCTATGGTGGAGAGGGACATTACTTATGTTAGATACGATTATTTGTGACCACAAAGTTGCTAGTTCAAAAACTGTCACAGAAAGCCTGACCTGGGTGAGTGGTAGGCCTATATTATTGCTCTCATCTGGCTCAACATAACTGTCTGTCTTCGTGTCCCTCGAGCAAAGCACATTTAATTAACAGGCAATAAACAGGCATACCGGTAATTCATTTATTTGTATAAAATAGGCATACCTGAGACTAATCATTTTCTGTTTCAAAGCACTAAATCTAACCCTAACTAAGTGTAAAAAAAAACACACACAATATCTAATCTAACAATAATAATGCTTCTAACAACAAAGCACTTGATCAGCTGAGAATTTGTTATTGTTGTTATTTTTATTTATTTTGTCATTTCTGTCAGAAGAGAAACCCCTTGAGATCCATCATCTCGTTTTCGAGGGGGTCCCATCAAGCACAGTACACAGACCACAGCCATAAATAGAACATGTCAACCAACATAATAATCATAACAATTATGATGACTTAATTGAGGCAAAGTGGCAATCTTCTGTTCTTCCAGTAAACATCCACAATACTACTTTAACAGGAATACGCTTTGAGCTTGATGCACACAAAGCAAGTCCTCAGAGACTGTAATTGTTATGAAAAACATAGTTTACTTAAAACAGCAAAACACAATGTTGCAACAATGTTGCTTCAAAGACTGCTCCAATCCAAACTGAAAAAAACACCAGACTGTATGAATTAGCAATCAGATAAAAGCCAACCATCACATTTGTCTGAGACTTAATTTGACAATATATTATATCAAGGAGCATAATCATTGGCTCATTCTTAATACAGATAATATTGCTCACTGCACTTTACATTCTTAATATGGTAACATACTGGTGCATGGCATGCATTAGTCACGTATGGCTTGACCTCTTAATATGGCAGCTGTTATTATTACACAGATCCAAGTTTCCTATAGGAAGCTTAGTGAGGGAAAGGTGGTGTGCTAATGATGGGAATCACTTCCTGTTGTCAGTCATTGCCAGGGCCTACAGACTGCAGAGTGCACAGTCCAAGTTTCGGCCAAGCTGTGTAACGTCCTGCATTTTTGAATGGGTATCAATGAGACTTCCGCCTTATTCCGGTCTCAATTTTGGCCGCGGGTGCAGGTCTTACCTGCTGCTTGACCACTGTCCAAAATGCAGACATGAACTAGTCGGAAGTTCCCATTGAAACACATTCAAAAAAGGAGCATGTGACGTTACACCCCGGCCGAAACACGGAGTGTGCAAAAAGCAATGTGGAGGCGGCCTCAAAGGCAATGCAGACCTTGGCTTGTGTACATCCCGTGTTATCTGTGATGTCACTTCCTGTTTTTTGAATGGTCACAAATGGGCACTTTTGGCTTGTTCCGGTTTCTTTTTTCGGCTCCGGCAGGCTTTTCCTGCAATCTAGCCGTCGCCGCAAATACAAGCCGGAAGTGTCAATTGACATCCATTCAAAAAGTAGGATGTGACGTCACAGCTTGGTCAAAAACACAGCCTGTGCTGTACACAAACAAAGTGTGGGGACACCTTCAGTTCATGTGAGTGATTTGTGTCGGGAGTAACACTAAGATGACATAAGCGTCATGACATATTAGTCTGCCTACTTTCCCTACTACAAGATCTCCCTCCACACATTGCAGCTAATTCAAACTGACCATCAGAGCTTTTAACAGGCGCGGAGGTCACTTAACAAAACAGCATTTAGAGATGAGATTGAGGTGTCAGATGACACAGCAGCAACAGCAGTCATTGGGAATGAAGTGAGGCCAGGATTACTGCTAAAAGCAATTAGAGCCATTGCTGTTGGGCTGAGAGATTTTGTAGGGTAAGTAACCAAACGAATATGACCCTCTCTGATCTCCGTCAGGTTGTGTTCCCAGACATTGTTGAGTGACACAGATCACTCAAATGATCGCACCCACAGTGTCCCTAGCAAACGCAGGAGCTTAGCTTTGAGGCGACGGCACTACAACTGTGGCACTATGTCCCACATGTGTGTGTTTTCTATCCCCACAAATAACCAAGTTTGAACAATCAGGCTTTGATATATATCTCAGGAACAGCTTGTTTGATAGAATACATGAATTAGAACTACAATTTTTGACCCACTCCAGACAAGACCTGAAGCAGGCTAGTATTGCGCTGCCACACGTTTGATGTACTGTAAAATATTTGGGGTGGACTGAGGGATTTTGTTGACCTTACTGGCAACATGCACAAAATGTGTGTAGCTGGGGTTGCTATATTCAGCTCCATACACACAGGCAGGGCAAAAACATACTGTAATCTCTGTCGGCCTGACGAAGACATAAAGACCAGGGGTGTAGTGGAGGAGGGACACGGGGGGGGGCGCGTCCCCCCACTTCTCACATCTGAAATATTTTTGGGCCAAAAGTAGGCCTATGTTTTTTGTCTTGTCATTTACTTTTATGGATACAATTGTAAACAATGCATTGTAAACAATCTTTCTCAATATGCGTGTCTGTGTGTGTTGTGTGTGTTGCACGTGTCTTAAAGGGGAATTTCGCTCATTTTCAATATTTCACCATGTCATTATTATACCTTAGAGATGTTGTGTGGACATGATAAAAAAAGTTCCCCAGTTTCTTAAAATGGGGGTCTGAAAAAAAAACATTAGCATGATGAAATACATCAAGATGTGTTTCACCATGTTAATGAGAAAAAAATTGGGTGGAATTCCCCTTTAAGAGGCGTCCCCCCACTTCTAAAAGTACCACTACAACACTGATAAAGACCATGGACCTGTGAATGGTAGAAGAGGTTGCTCATACTCTGGGTAGTGTACTGTATGTTGGCTGGTGTGATATATTACGCTGGAGGGTGAAATGACTGTCATGGGTTGTACTGTGTCACTGTGTCTTTTTTTGTAGCCTACTGTATTGTATTCTAATGTAATGTATTGTGTGTATGTATGCAGCCATGACCCTGAACAAAACCTCTCAGGGGAGACAAAATAACAGGGGCGGATTGGCACATATTTTCCCACCGGGACAATTTTGCCTTTGCCAGGCCACCCTGGAGGGGAAGGCAGCTGGTTAACCAGATGTAACTCTTTGAGAGCGTAAAAATGAAACCAAATGGACCCTTGCGGGTCCATTTGGTTTCATTTTTACGCCCTCAAGAGTTAAATATTCATCATGTGAATTAGCCCAACTTAGTCTACACAACTAGAGAATGTAGAAGATTAATGGTCATGTTGATCTGTATGTTCCAGGCGAGCATCTAGCACATTCTAGTGCATTTTGGAAGTGCCACTAGTGCATTTTGGATCTGGTCCAGGCCATCGGTAAAACTCCCTGTACTCCAGATGGCCAATCCGCCCCTGCAAAATAAAGTAACCTTGACTGAGTATAGATGTAGTGGGCCATCAATGTGTTCCTGTCTGAGTACGAAGGGAAAGGAAATGCCTGCACACTATACAGTAATCTGTACTGGAAGAAGAATGAATGAAGGTTATCATCCAGAAGGTCAGGTTGAGTGAGTTTCTGTCTAATTGGAAACAAGCTTTAGTAGTGATAATTGAACTCTAATATGACTGGCTCATCATAATGAGTTATTCCTCAGATTAGTCGTGCAGGGGTAATGATGGCGTGTCTGTTCAACCAGTCAGTGTTGCTCAGCGAGCAATATGACTTCTGACAATTCTCTTTTTCCACAACACTGCCCTTGAACCACTCGAGACCAAGGAAACAGTTGTTCATTCAGTATAGTTCAAATTGACAGTTGACTGCTGTCTGTAATGCTATTTTATCTACAATACCAAGGTAAAATAGTGTAAAGTAATATAACTTTCAACCACTAGAGCCGTTCATTTTTTTTTTTTGGCACGTCATTATAGCTATACCTAAATAAATAATAGGCCTATCCCTTGGGGTTGGTCGGCTATTTTCGTTATGATAGTTCTTAAGTGGATGACATATTCATTAAGTTTGGTAGTGATGAGGACTTTCAGTTTGATGGCATTAATCAATTCACATGAGGTTCGCAGTCCTGATGTTCAAATGATACATAATATCTCAATTTGGGAGGCTCTCCCTTCATTTGAAGTAGACTAATGTTAATCTTTTCCACAGGCGTTATAAAGCAGACACGTTGATTCACTTTTGCACAATTTCAACCGTTTACTTACGGAGCAACGGAAGGCGAGTATAGATATTCCCATTTTCCCTTGTATCATGTTGACAACATCTGCACATCGAGGGCTTTAATTTCTTTTTATTTACGTTCTCTTTACAACAAATTATACAGAACTGTCAGATCTCATTAGTGTGCTTTAATTCACATAAGCATTAACGTAAAACAAGTCTATAAAAAAAAGAGTAAGAATCTCCAGTCATCTCTAAGAAAGTCATGTTACTGTGCAACTATAACTAATACAGTACACGGAAACATATAAACAGAAACAGTGGTTTAATAAAGATATTTAAAGGCAGTTTGTTTTATGTTGGGTATCTGTGTGGCCTGAGAGAGAGAGAGAGAGAGAGAGAGAGAGAGAGAGAGAGAGAGAGGAGAGGAGAGAGAGAGAGAGAGAGAGAGAGAGAGAGAGAGAAAGAGAGAGAGAGAGAGAGAGAGAGAGAGGAGAGAGAGAAAGAAAGAGAGAGAGAGAGAGAGAGAGAGAGAGAGAGAGAGAGAGAGAGAGAGAGAGAGAGAGAGAGAGAGAGAGAGAGAGAGAGAAGAGAACATTCTAACCAATCCATTTGACTTGGATAGTTAAACAGTGTCTAGTGGAATAGTGTTTATTCCCCCCATAGAGTTATAAAGGAGATTATCGTTCCCCCTCCATGCCCAAGTACTGTATATAGCTGACTTTAAAGGGGAAACAATCAACTTTTAATGCAGAACCATGTGCCGTATCGAGCACGTCGATCGCAATCCATCCATGGCCTCGGGCGTCGTGACAGTATAGCGCCTTACAAAAGGAAAGCTCTAGGGAGGAGAGAACAGAAGAGCCCGTATCTTTGGTGATACATATGGAGCTTTGGCCAGACTTTAAACACACTAGATAAGTCTCGTCTGCCATGGGCAGTTTCCTGCAGCACAGCACCCATTCCCCCTCCACCCCCCCATGCGGCACACATTACGCACCCTATGTCTGAGATGAGTCTCGCCCCCCTTATCCCACCATCACCATCTTCTCTCTCTATCACTGCCATGTCACCGACTACCCAAATAATACAGACAATAAAAATAAAAAACAGGAAGCGATTTCTCCGGGATTTAAATGTACAACAAAACAGCCACACAGAGCCCTCCATAAACACATAAGGTCAGAAAACAAATAATAAAACATGGATATTCTCCATGTTATAAAACTGTAAATGTACTTCACCCTGCGTTTTTTCTGAACATGTTTGCACACATGTATGTAAAAAGGAACATCTCTAGGACAATGTTATTTGGGATTTTACTTAAAGGTACGACATGTACAGTTTAATTCTATTTTTTATAAATATAATCCTATCTACTGGACACACAGAAGAACAAACGTGCACAGAAGACACATGGTCGCAAATGTACGACCATCAAGACAGCTATAGCTGGATTAAACCATTCTTGTTTGGCTTGTATTCAACGGAGGAAAGAAAAGAAAAAAAAGGGGCGAAGAAGACGAGGTTCCGCTGGCCCAGGTTCGTTTTCCTGCCCTCGCCAGTGGGTGGCAGAGGAGAGCGCGGTGGCGGTGGTGATGATGGGGAGGGCAGACAGCCAGGGAAGTTGGCAGAAGGCGAAAGTTTGGAGGACGAGAGAGAGGACGCTCGTAGGACGGCAGAAGGGAGGGAGGGATTGGAGGTGGAAGAGGGAGAGAGAGAAAGAGAGAGAAAAGGAGAGACGGTACGTGCGAGAGAAAGATGTCCATCACCGGGTTTGAAGAGGAGGGACGCGGAGGAATGGAGTGGAAAGGACAGGAGAGGCTTTGAGCCGTGGGCCTGCAAGCCTGATAAGGAGAGGCTTAAGGGTGAAGTGGATTGTGTGTAGTACGGTATGGAGGGGGAATAGAGCCACGTTTATACTCTGTGGTACGGCGGTGTGTTTCCCGTGGGGGGGGGGGGTGGCCAATCCACAAGCTCACACCAGGTTGCATGTGCAGCACGGTGTCAGCTAGTAGATCTGCTATTTCTGTCATACGGTGCATACATTGAGCACACAGAGCTATACCGCACGGCAGGGAAGAGAGAAAGAGAACGATAAAGGAAACAGGAATAATGTAAAGAAAGAGAATATTGAATGAGTATAGAGCAGGAGACAGAGAGACAGTGTGCGATAGGAGGACAGACGGCCGCGAAATAGAGAGAAACAGACAGGAAATAAATAAAGAAGCAAAGATCCGCAGAGGAAAAGGAAAAAAAATAATAATAGGGCTATAGAAAAATGGCTGAGGCCGAAAGAAGAGATCTTATATTAATGACTAACTGTGCTGAAATAATTAGAGAGGAGCCATTGGAGATAGGCAGCAAGGGTGGTGTGTGTGTGTGTGTCTGTGTGTGTGCGGGGTGTAGAGGGAAGAGCCGAGATATACTGAACGCGCGAGCGGATTATAACTGGACCTAAAATAACTTGGCGGGCCGCGCGGCCTCCTCCTGGTCAACCCTTTTGTCGGTGTGCTGAGACGGTGACCGCTGCGACCCGTTCCACCGAGTGTGACGTCATTCCCCGCTGTCAGTCACACGCAGAGTCAACAGAGGCCAGCCGGCCCCTCTCTCTCTCTCTCTCTCTCACCAGCTTTATGGCACATAGCAGGAGACCTCCAACCCAGTCCCTAGACGCTTTCTCCTTTCTCTCTCTCTTTCTGTCTCTTATTTACTTCTCCCTTAAAAAAAGGTGCAGCTGTGTGTAACAAGAAAGCCTGTACACTCTTAATAACGGGGGTCCAGAAATAGCCCCTTCAGCCAGGGCAGGGAGGGGGCGCAGGCATGGCAGGCAGGGCATTGGGCGACAACCTCCATTAGCTTAAATGTGAGAGGATTGAATCACCCCGGGGTGCGAGGGCTTCAACCTCCATCTAACGCCGGCTGAGAGCCGGAATCATATTTCTCCTCGGCTCTATCACCACTCTGCTCTCTCTCTCTCTCTCTCTCCCCCTCCCTCCCTCCCGGAATGCACTCTGAGCACCTCTCAGAATGGATGTGATTGAGTCATAAACATTAAGGGGCGGAGGATTTGTCGCGTGAGCGGAGATGCGGGCGTTTGTGTGGTTGGGAGACGACTCTAACTCTAACCGTGGGACGTGTTTCGAGGCGCCCCGCCGCCAACCCACGTGAACGGAGCTGCCCTCGAGCCGGCCATACGTGTCATTAAGCCATAATATCCATATTTTGTTTTGTACGTTGCACCGCCAATCGATACATATAGGGGTCTCCCGCATGGCCGCTATCAAATCATTATGCAGTGGAGCTATTGATATAGCGAGGACTATTCTTAGTGCCAGCACTGTCTTGAAAGAGTAGAGATAATGGGAAATAATGGGGGCCGCATCAGGCTGGGCGGAAAGGAAGGGAGCAGGCTAGAGGAGTGGAGGCAGTCATGAAGAAGTCAGACCTTTATCTAAAAGGAGAAAGAAAGAAAGATAGAGAGAAGAGAGGAGGAGGTGGAGGAGGTGTAGAGGAGGAAGAGGAGGGGGAAGAGAGAGAGCAGGAAGGAGAAAAAAAGGGATAGAGCAGTTAGCATATAAATCACTTCTATAATTTGAATTAACGAGAAGAGGCTACAGGCAGAAGGAAAGGGAGGGGGGCAGAATTCACAGTGGAAGAGGTGAGAACATGGGAGGGGAGGGTTGAGATGGAGGAGAGGAGAGGAAAGGCGCGGCGTGATCAGTGTTGAGGGAGAGAAAAGTTAACAGTTTGACGTGTCATCTCCGAGAGAGCAAATTGGCTTGTCCCCTCGCCGCCGGGGGAGTGGTGAGGCGTAGCGGACGTTTGGGGGTGGTGAGGGGGGGAGAAGAGGTTCTCCCGTTTCCTTGTTCTGGCTCTTCTCTGGATGCCCGAGGAGGATGACACCGAGGAAAAAAAGTCAACCGAAATGTGAGGTGAAGAGAGAGAGAGAGAAAAAAAAACACCCCAAACTGAACCACGTTTGAAAGGATTTTCGTTATCAAGACCCATGGCGGCGGCGGTGGTAACGGGAGGACCTTTTTTTTTACACTTCAAAGGGCGTCCGTTGACCGGGCCAGAGGTCGCCGGGTGGGTGGGTTTTACGGAGTGGGTGGGAGTTTTCACTGCGTCGTGTCTGTTGAACCCTGTATGGCGCCGTGATGCGGCGGCCGGGAGGAGATATGATTTGACTCATCTACCCGAGAGGATAGCTTTCTGTCTCCACTGAGATCACTTCCACCTCCCTGACCCCCGCCGTATCTCCCGCTTATCGTGGACCACAAACCCCCTAGAAGACCCTCCCCTCTCCCTCCTCCAGCCTCGCTCCGCTCCCTCCTGCATCCCCCCCTTTACTTTCTGAGGGCCAACCGGTCGGTGAGCCGCGAGAGGAGCCCGCCGAGTGACGGCGGCCCTTTGTCCCCCGCCGCCCGCCCCAGCCTCCGCCTCGCCACCGTTCTTGCGGGTGAGCTCCAGCTCGATGGTCATCAGCACGCGGCCCCCGTCCTCCCCCCCTCCTGCCGCTCCCTGGGTCTTTTGGGCTACGGTCAGGGTGCTCTGCGCCGGTTTGTCCCCCTTTTTCGGCTCGCCCTGCGGCCGCCGCAGCGGCAGCGACGACGGCAGGGCCACCGACAAGGGCTGGAGGAGGCGGCGGCCGAGGGCGAGCGGCGCGCCCAGCCCCCTCCTCCAGCCCGCCCCCGTATCCTATTTCTTATCCTTGCGCGACTCCTGCTGCTTCTTCTTCTCCGACCGGAGGAGGAGGAGGAAGGGGAGGCGGTCGCCGCGGCCTTGCCTTTAGCTTCGGCGGCGGCGGTGGAGGAGGAGGAGGGCGTGGCCCCCTGTGGGGGGAGGAGAGAGAGAGAGAGGAGAGAGAGGAGAGAGGGGGAGGGCGGGGCGGTGGAGAACAAGGGGAGGAGAGGAGTCACTTCAGGAGGAAAGGAGACGGGGAGGAGGAGGGGGCGGGGTTAGTGACGAGGAGGAGGAGGAGGGGGCGGAGCCTGCAGGGGTCATCATCCCCTGAAAATCTCAGGTTTCTGTTTTGTACACATCGTTGTAATGTTTGAATTTTGATCATGAGGACACGTTACTGAGTCCAAGTCTCCAGGTTTTCCATATGAAACCTATTTGCGATCTCGCTATAGCATTTGATACAATGGACCATAGCATTACTGGAGTCCAACTTACAGTATAGTACCAGTGATTCTCAAAACGTTTTATTTGCAAGGATCGTCCTGAACTCTGAGAGAGTACAAATGGAACCAGGCGGATCCATAAGGGGCCATTTGGTTCCATTTGTACACTCTCAGAGTTACAGGCTTTCCATGAGTTTACGGTTGATTATTTTGTGGCAAGAATTGAATTTTTGACCCAAAAATGTCCACCACAAGCCAGCATGGTGGTGATGACCCCACCGGGATGGAGGAGGTGGTGGTGTGTGTGACGGGATGATATGAGAGAGAGAGACAGAGAAACAGGTTATAGGAGGACATTCGTTGTGAGGAGAAGACAGACAGAGAGACAGAAAGAACAGGGAGACATGCATGCTGTGAGGAGGAGACAGACAGACAGATGAGACAACAGGGGACAGAGGAAGGAGACACACGTTTAGGGGTTTTTCAGGGACAGACTGAGTGGGGGTGGAGTCCAGAGCTGTATAAGAGGGAGGAGGAGGAGGAACAAAACAGGTAACCGTGCGTTAGGATTGGACACGGTGTGTGGCAGGAAGCATCCAATCACCTGTGACACAACTGAGAGACAACCACATCATCATGAGCACATAGTACATGCGCTACGGTAAAGAGAAATACAGTGCACACGTTCACACACAACACCTACCACACACACAACAATTTCACTCCCCCCCTCCTAGTGTGATAGTACTGTTGTTGGGCAGAAACTTACAGTAATAACTCAATTTTCCATTGTTTTTTCACATGAGAGAATCACATGAAGAAATCACAAACAGCAGATCCATAAATCTGCTACTTTTTGAGACTTTTGCATTTCAATCATGCAGTTTCGGACATATGAGGCTTCCACCTGCCTGAGGTAACATGCATGAGGTCAAGGATGTCCCCTTATGATACAATGTGTATTTAAATCTCTGGTCTGGGACCCAGAATGGAAGCGAACGAACAAGTCCCATCCATAGGGGTGCAAGCATGGATGTGTACTCTTTATGGCCTCATACACACATAAAGAACACATGCTCTGTGCACAAGTAAATTGGGGGTGATTGGGGGAGAAAGAGAGGGGGGGGGGGGGGGGCAATCAAACACGTGTTTGGTCAAACCATGTGTCTTCCATTGGAGACACATTGTGGCAGCCATGAATCGCAGGCAGAGCACAGAATATTCAGCGGATTCTACCGTTATCAGTAGATAAGACGGCAGTTATCACGTTGTCATCAGCAGGACTTTTTCGTCTCAGTGTGGCCATGCTAACCAAAAACCCTAGCCCCCTCCAACCGTAACCCTAATCCTAAATGCCGGACCCTCAACCTGGTCCGGGATTTAGGCTTAGGGTTACGGTTGGAGGGGGCTAGGGTTTTGCTACAAACATTGCTACACCCTTATTTAAACCTACCCCTAAACCTAACCGCAAGCAGATTTGACCGTTATCAGTGGATAAGATCGTAGTTGTCATCTTATCAGTGAGTAGGCTCCAGACAACATGCTATCATCGATAAATGGTGCTGATAAGCAGCCTACTGGGAATTATCGCTTGTTAACGGTAGAAGCGGGTGCAATATTAGCTCTGTATGTGTGTATTAGGCCTCACATTTATACAGGCACCATAACGTTCAGGTGTGTGAAACCCTAGGTTGGTTGCCCCGACGGGACCCCACCCCCCCACAACCCTCCGGCATTGAGAAAATAACTAGCACACTAGACTTCTTTTTATTCCGTAAAACCGCGAGCATTACAGTGGAGGAGCCGACTGACCGTCTGTGACAATGTTAAGGACAGTGCGTTCCCTTTTTAGAAAGAAAGCCTCCCTTTCAGGATATCTACGTATGAAAAGATAAGCGGCAGCCAGGCAGCGCTGGGGGAGTCAGTGTGATGAGAGAAAATGAGAGAGAAAGAGAGAGAGAGAGAGAGAGAGAGAGAGAGGGGACGGGCTGCGAGATAAAAGGGACCCAAAGTAGGGAGACCGTGGCTTCAATTTAGCGCGACAATTCCCCAACAACACAGAGAGAAGAGACCAGATCGAGATGGAGATAAGAGGGAAGCAGATATAGGGTGGAACAACGAAGTGTGTGTGTATGGAGGGAGGGAGGCTACCTGGGGATGGGTTTGGGGGCTGCAGTGGATGTGGTTGGGGGAGGGGAGGGGGGGGGGGGGGGGGGGGTCCAGAGGAACACGTGGGAAAGTTTCTCTCCAGACATTCAAGAGAGAAATGCACGAAAACACACACCTGAGGCTGGTTATGTATAGACGTTAACACCAGCCTCTAATTGCCCAATGGGAAGTCGGCGTGCATGGCTGAGTGCGAGGGAAGAGAAAATGTTGTCCTTTTCTTTAGTCGTGCGCTTTGGTTCTTGCCGCAATAGAACGACGGCAGGGAGTCCCACATCAACCGGCAGGGTTCGCCGCGGGGGTCACAGCCTAAGGCGCAAACCCCAGCGGGGGCAGCGGGGAAAACGTACAACCCTGCCTGCCTCCCCCACCTCGACCCCCTGGTCCAATCCCCCTGCATGCTACAGTACATCACCTGCTGCAGATTGTGCATAAGCTATTAATACACCTGCCGTTTCCTCAGCTCGGCCCACACTGAGAGGCCTGCAACTTTACACTGGGTTTGAGAGCCGCTCCGTGCCGTGCATGCAGACCAGTGGAGAGTACATTTCACTGTTTACCGACTTGAGTGTAACATTGAGGCACTTTTACTTTACTGGAGCATTTCCAGGGTTCAGTACTTTTACTTCTACCTCCATGTCTCGGAGGTTATGGGCTCCATATTACAGTATTTTAATGCTAAACCCCTTATACCTAAACATCATTGCACTTTTCCACTATTTTGATAGTTCAAAATAGTAAAAAAGGCAAATAAGTTTAGTTTAGGGATGAACGCTGGGTTTAGCGTTGACAAAAATACTTAACAACTTCAAGCCTAATTTTGGCAAATTGAAAATGTCCTAATTTGATGTACAGGTTCACGGTGCATCCTGACGCAGTGTCAACTATGTGCTTGTACATCTGCTATTTTCAAAAGATTTTTTTTACATAGGCCTACTGTATATTTGCTAAGTTGAAATGAGGATATGCTGCACAATGAGAACATTTTGATGCCGGTATTTCTGCTTTCAAGTACTGAAACATTCACTTCAGTAAAACATTTTAGTACTTTAACTGCCACTGAGCGTCACACACAGACCTTAAGATAATAGCAGCTCATAATGTGTCACACAGCACATTACAGCAGCGCTCAAACCAAGTGTAAACCAGGCTTAACTGTGACGGCTCTGAGCGCGCACGCACACGCACACACACACACACACACGCACACACACACGCACACGCACACACACAGGACGGAGGAAGGAGAGAGAGAGATGCAGGCAGTCAATGTCAAACAGAAACCTTGTATTGTTTAGATAAATGGGTGCCGCACTTTGTCGTATGACAGTGTCACGCAAATAATTACTGATCTACAAGCTCACAACATGTTGCCAACTTACACGACACATTGTTAGCTTATTAGCATTTTGCTGCTTTCGTATGCTGTGGGGTACATACAGTACAGTATAACCGATGAAAGAGCATGTTGACTAAAAAGACATAAAAGAAATAATAACTACAATGGATCCACAGGAAAAGACAGGGTCTGTTTTTCCCCCTGATTCCCTCAAAAGTAATATGTGTTTTTATGGATGTTTATGAGGTTTCCCTGCGACAGTGATGGACGGGGATGTTGGAGTGAGGTGGGGTTTGGCTAAGTGGTTGAGAGTGCCTGGCCGCATACTAATACTTTCTCTCTCTTCTCTCTCTCTGCCTCAGTCCGTCCGTCTATCCATCCATCCATCCATCCATCCCTCTCTCTCTCTCTCTCTCTCTCTCTCTCTCTCTCTCTCTCTCTCCAGATGGAGAGCCAGGCAGGTGGGCAGATAGACTGAATTGGCAGGTAAATGAGGGAGGGAGAGAGGAGGGGGTAGAGAAAATGGAGACTGAGAGGTAGATGAAGTGTGAGAACTAATGATTTGCTGTCCGGAACCAAACCTGATCAGGAACGCAAACTACCTGCATAGAGAGAGACAGAGAGACAGAGAGACAGAGAGAGAGAGAGAGAGATGGGGGGGAGCAAAAGAAGAGGACGTGGGAGAGAAAAGGCGAATAGACGCTTCTCATGGTCAGCTGGAAAGTCAAAGAGGGACTGAGAGATGGGAGGAGACAGAGGAGGAGGAGGTGGGATGAGGAACTGAAGGGAGCGAGACAGGAGACCAGATAAAAGGAATGTGAATGAGAGAGAGAGAGAGAGAGGAGAGAGAGAGAGAGAGAGAGAGAGAGAGAGAGAGAGAGAGAGAGAGAGAGAGGGAGAGAGAGGTGGGAGGGCAGTGAAGGGAGGAGAGACACAGGGGAATGGAGAGAAGAATGGGTGGGGTGTGTGTATGTGAGAGAGAGCTCAGATCGATACTGAGTGCACTCAATTATCATTCCAACTGTGTGTGGTGTGTGTGTGTGTGTGACGTGTGTGTGTGTGTGTGTGTGTGTGTGTGTGTGTGTGTGTGTGTGTGTGTGTGTGTGTGTGTGTGTGTGTGTGTGTGTGAGTGAGAGAGAGAAAGAGAGAGAGAGTGTGTCTGTGATCCTGCCTTTGTGAGACTGCAGGGCAAACTCCCTATACCACAACTCCACCTAATGGGGAGTAACTCTCTCTCTCTCTCTCCCTTGTCCTCCCACCCTCTTTTATTCTCGATGTAAATCTCTCTCTCTCTCTCTCTCTCTCTCTCTCTCTCTCTCTCTCTCTCTCCTCTGTCATTCGCAGTGCCAGCCCAGCCCAGCACAGTGAGATAGTTGCGGTTGATACAGAATAGTGTCATGTCAGCATCCTCGCCGTGATGCCTAATAAGAGCGAGTTGATCAAACAAGCGCTTATGAGCGCGCTGAGCACCTCCCACTGGGCTGTCTGTGGCGTGGGTCTCTGCAGCACGCTGGAAAGTACATTTACTCAAGTACTGCATGCGTCCCCAGGGCAAATTTTAGGTGATTGCACTTTACTTGAGTATTTCCGATTTTCAATGCTTTTACGTCTACCTCCACTACACCTTGCATCCAACTATTGTCATTTTTACTTACACCACTGCACTTATTTGAGAGCTTTAGTTACTGTTTTTTTTTTTTTCTTGCAGATTTGGATGATTATACTACAGCACATCATGCATCCACCAAATTCACCTGTGCCTGTACATTTCGGCCATTTGAAAACAGACGAAATGTAATGTGTTTGAAATTTGGAATTCCAGACTTTTACAGAGTACGTCCACATTGCAGTAGTGATACTTTTACTGGAGTAAATAACGTGAGAACTCTTTTCCACCTAGTGGCTAGAGAAGACAGACAGACAGACTGAGGGGATTGATAAAAGACTGGCTTATGGAGTGTCTCCCCCTCGCTGTGACTAGCAGGCCCAGTCTAACTGTAAATGCCAATGCTGTCAAACGTTTCAGAGTGTCCTCTCTCTCTTTTTTTGGTGTGTGTGTGTGTGTGGCTCTTTGTAAGTTTGTTTATTTATTCATATATGCGTTCAGTTGCTTCATCCGCCGCGGGGGCGTTCAGAGCAACCCGACTGCGGCTCCGGAGTATCCTGACAATCATGTGACAGCAGAAGAGAGACGGGGAGGTGGCGGCGGTGGCGGCGGTGGGGATGCTGGAGAGTTCTCCCGGACGGAAGATGAGAAGACTCCTTTGAGGGAGACGATAAGGGGAACGCAGAGCCCTGGATTATTCTACCCTACGTACAATGGCGGCCCTTTGGTTGAGAATGGCAGGTCTGAAAGCTTGCGACCGCATCGCAACCCGGCTTGTAGATCGCCTATTCCCTCCGGCACGCGTCACTGGCTGCGATATGATAGCTATACTGTATGTCAGGGATGCCCAAAAGGTAGATCATGATCTACCAGTAGATCACGCAGGCCATGCAGGTAGATCACATGACATTCCTTTAAAATGTATAGATCTGTAACTCTTGAGAACGTTAAAATGAAACCAAATGGACCCTTACGGGTCCATTTGGTTTCATTTTGCACTCTCAAGAGTTAAAGTATTTTTAAACATCTGAATTACGCAATTTCAAGAGTACACACAATTAGAGAATGGAGAATAATTGTTATTTTGACCAGCATTTTGCCAGTTCTCTTTCCCAATTGTGGACAAAAACGTGAAAGTTATTAGCTTTGGGTGCAAGAGACTAAATTCAACATCACGACCTGTCAACTCAAAACCCAAATACTGTTTTCAAACTTCAGTAGTAGCATATAGAGGAAAACCTTCCAATTCTCCCCATCCATTTTTCATTATAAGTGCATTATTCTTAAACACTATACAAGTACCACCTTCACGTTAAACTTTCTTGGGGGCCTTGATTTTTTTTTTTCCTAATTTGTAGATCTTGTTGAGCCGGTCATTTTGAAAGTAGCTCTCAAGTCAAAAAAGTGTGGGCAGCCCTGCTGTATGTGTATATGTCAGGAGAAAGAGCAGAGGTCATCAATGTGTCTGGACAAATGTGTCTCTGTGGCAAAGACTGGGCCATTATCATAATTATGTCCTTGATCATCATAAGCCCCAATTACTGAACGTCAGTTTATTACAGTAGGACACTTTACGCATGGCACATTAGGAGTCCGCTAGGACAGCAGTTCTCAAAAGTTTTATTTTCAAGGACCCCCATGAGGGTGTACAGATGGAACCGAATGGATCCATATAAGATTGCTCGTGTACTCATTTTATATGGCCACAGCAAAAATAGAACCTAGACAGTAAAATGTCCACCATAAGCCAGATGATGACCTCTGAGTAAGAGCCCCCAAAAAGCCCAAATTATTGTGCTGATACAGTATCACTATCATAAACGTCGTATCGTAAACGCCAGATCGCGCCCGAGGTCAAAGTGACGCGGCACCGCCGTGGCGTTTCGTCTGCTTCCTGTCCATCCTCATCCCGTTCATCCGCTTCGCTTCCCGGGGCAGAGAAAAAGACCGCCATCTGGAAGTCGTCATGTCCCAGATATGTATTTTTTTTTACCCCTTATCGTTATCAGACGTGGCATGAAGTGGCCTCCAGGGGGGAGGGCCTGGTGTTGTATTACAGACCCCGGCATGCACTCTGCACGCGACTGGCAATCATACCCACAGCAAAGGCACTGCAGGCAGCGTGCACACAGCCTCGCTACCAGCCATCAGAATGGGCTGATTAGTCAGGATGCCTGAGGCTGTACCAAAAACACACACGCGCACACACACACACACACACACACACACACACACACACACACACACACACACACACACACACACACACTCCCAAAAACCTTCTTGCGGCTGCTGATAATGGCCGAGTCTCATAATGGCACTGGTGATTTTCATTTGACTCCCATTGAGCAAAATCAGCAGCTTCCGTCCAGTCCACACATTCTCTCTCTCACACACACACACATTCACTCACACACACAAACACACATACACACACACACACGCACGCACCGTAAGCAAATCAAGGGCCCATTCACTGCGGCAGCCGAGCGTTAGCACCGTGACCCAGCCCCAGCCATTTCACAGTCGCTGGTTTGATTCTTTTTCTTTTCTTCTTGCCTCGCAGCTATTTACTCCCACCATTGTTGTTTGGCCCTTGAGGATGAAACCAAGCAGTGGGGTGAGCAGTATAAATGCAACGCGGAGGAGGAGGTGGTGGTGGTGGTGGTATAGCGCGTGCACATGCACGCACACACACACACACACGCACACACACGCAGGCGCACACACTAGGTGAGACTGCAGTAGAATTTCTAACAACCCGAACGCAACTATAGCTATTAGAGGGGAACTTCCTCTCTCTCTCTCTGAATGAGTCGTTCTTTTGGTATTAATGCACCGAAGGGGCTTTGGAGTAAGGCAGCCGGATACATATTCAGCTGCCTGGCTGTGAGACTGTGGGACTGGGTGGCTGGCTGGCTGGCTGGCGCACGGGGGAGGAAATACCATTACAGGAACCCGTCATGCCGCCGACTTCGCCGCCATCCGTGGCGCTGTGTGCGTGTGTGTGCCGTGCGCCACGAGTGTGTCGTTGTGCGGCATGTTGCAGGGGAGAAGGGGAAGAAGCACAGAGGCACACGCGCGCCATATGCTTTCTGTCCCCCGTACCCCCCCCACCGGCCCCCACCCCGGCACAAACCACAAACACAGGCGTAATCTCTTCCAAGACTCTCTTATGGAGCGTCCGATCGCGACGGCAAACACAAGCTGTTGCGTTGGCTGGCTGCATTCCATAACCTGGGAAATATCCATGTGTGTGTGTGTGTGTACGCGTGCGCACCTGTGATGATTGTGTGTATGTGGGTGGTGGGTAGGGAGGGATTGGGGGGGGCAGAAGGAAGAAAAGGAGGAGGAAGAGGAGGAGGAGGAGAAGGGAACTTGCCTGTCTCTGCTGTGATCCCTCCTTCTTTTTCTTGCCATGTTTGCTGGAGGGGACAAAAAAAAACACAATGTCAGGATGTCCAATCCATCCAATCTCCCTCCAGTGGACACTGGGCAGCAGTGCCTGGCAGCTATCACAAGGACCAAACAGCATCTAGTGGCGGGTGGGTTGTGGATCTGTGGCGGGTGACTTGTGGATCTGTGGCGGGTGGGGGGAAGGCGGCTGGGCCTGCCTTGCGTCGCAGACGACCTAAAATATGATATTCTCAGACCTTCATTGTTTGCTTACAGTATGTTCGTGCGGTCATGATCTCGTTTTTCTCTTGCCTGCGTTCCCTGAATGGTGTCCTCCTTCAATAAGAGGCTGTAAAAAGGTGACAAACACCACAGGGGTTTTCAACAGGTGGTCCAGGGACCACTAGTGGTCCCTGAGAGGGTTCCAGGTGGTCCCCAGCTAAGTTGGTTAACCAGATGTAACTCTTGAGAGTGTAAAAAATGAAACCAAATGGACCCTTGCGGGTCCATTTGGTTTCGTTTTTACACCATTCACCATCTTAATTAGCCCCAAGTCTAAAAGATGAATGGTCATTTTGTTCTGTATGTTTTGCCTGTTTTGTTTCCCAAAATTCTGGCTAGAATTGTTGGACAAAAGCAAAAAGAAATCTTTACTTTTGCGGGGTCGGTGGGGCTAAAATGTCCTCAAATGAAGGTCCGTGGCTCAAATTCTGAATAAATAGTTGTCCCTGGTATGAAAAAGGTTGAAAACCCCTGCTCTACCAAGCTGCCTCTTTCTACTCTTCCAGGTCTAATAAATAAAACAAACAAAAAAACAAATAGAAGCTCCCAGCATCAGCAGGTTTTCAGAGCGTGGCAAACTGTGCAACACTAAACTATAAGTCTTATAAAGCCGTAGGCCTAGGATTGCGGTGGTGGTGGCGTGGGCGTGGTCTTGCCCATGGCTTTGCCCTTGGCTTTGCCCTTGGCTTTGCCCTTGGCCTTGCCCTTGGCCACGCAGGTCTCGGTGCCGGGGATGGGCTCTGGCGTCATCCCCAGCCCGTGGCACAGCACCGCCACGGGGCACGGCACTGACCTGACGCTGAGGTTGAAGACGCGGCGCGCCACCAGGAACCTCATCAGGTAGTAGATGACCACGATCAGCACCAGGAGGCCCAGAACCACGCCGATGATGGAGCCTGTGATCACACCGGCCTGGATGGGCACTGCATGGACCAGAGAGACAGAGAGAGAGAGAGAGGAGGGTGGTTAGAGTGGGAGCTCACTTCGTTTTGTTGAGAAATTCATCATCGTTTTGTGTTTTTAACCAATTGTGTCCTGTCCAGATTTCTAGTTTCTGAATAGCATAATATTCAAAGATTTGCACCACGTTTTCACAATTTTTAAAAATAGCAGAGATACAAGCTCATAGCGCGCCACTCGGTGGCGCGCTATGAGCTTGTAGATCTTGCTATTTTTCAATAGTTAAAACATAATGCTGAGAACACCAAAACGCGTTCAGTACACTAAGGGTTTAATGACATTTTATGCCCGTTTAGTGCAGGGAAATTACAGCATTTAAGTTCTGGCGTGTGGAGTAACCAAGATGGAAATCTAGTATACTTTGGAAAAAAAACTACCAACATTTATTCTTTATTGTTTTGTTTGGATCCTCATTAGCGGGCTAGTCTACCCGGACTCTGCGGACTCACAAAAACTCACTGTATATGCAGCAATAAAACCAGACACTATAGCTAAATTCATGCAAAATAGACAAACAAATCCAACACAATTATACCAGGGCTTCGTCAATTGATGTTTAAGGAGCTAAACATAATATAGTCGATGCCTCGTTGGTACGCGTTGATGCCTTTATCCATATAGAGGTAGAAAATAAAGTGAAGCGAGGGAGAGGAGGGAGATGAGACGGAGACACAAGAGGACAGGAAGACAGGAGGGCAGAGGGAGGAAGACAACACAGAGGGAAGACAGGCGTGTGGAACAGCAGGAGAGGATGGTAGTGGAGGAGTAGAGAGGGTGGGAGAGCAGAGGAGGAGAGAGAGGAGGCGAGTGGAGAGCAGAGCAGGTGCTCCGGAGAATGGAAATTAAAAAGGCGGGACGCGACGGAGGTTAGGGCAGTGGGCGGAGGGATGGGATGAGGATGAGTGTCTGGGTGCGAGGGGTTAACACAGTGGGGGTGGGGGTGGGGGGGAGGCAGCAGCGAGGGAAAGAGAGAGAGCACTAGGAGCTGAGTGACGGGGGATGATGATGGCGATAGCAATCTTAAACACAGCCGGATGAATTTGTAATAGATTTGTCTGAATGAGCGGCGCAGTGCGTTGCTTCTTAACGAGGCGGGGATGAGTGTGTGTGTGTGTGTTTGTGTGTGTGAACCCGGGGCTGTTCACTGTACTGCGCACACGCAGCATGAAACACGCATCGAGATAATAAAGGGAGGAAAAAAAGAAAAATTGGGGGTCTGAACGATTAGGTCCGCAATTGGAAACAGTTGGCTTCTGACAACGAAAATACCGCCGCCATATGGATTCACACGTACAAAGCTAATGACGCCCCTGCATTGAGACATCGGAGACATTAGATAGATGCACCACAAGCAAGCACAGAAGCTGAGTTTGCCAAGAAATAGCGGCCCCACTGCACATTTTTATGGGATAATGTCTGATGTGTCTGGGAGTCATTTTGAATGGAGGTAATATCGCAAACCACTGGACGAATCAGGGATGATCTTTCTATACATATGCACACTGCAATGAGCCGGGGCTTCACTATTACACTTTTGGAAATATTTCACTTTAATTCTACTGTCTGTTGCGTGCCTACTTACCCCGGAACCATGCAAATAGGACAGGGTATGAATGCCCCAACCTGTTACTCAATACTCCGTTGTAAGAGTCAGTCTGGCTCTCTTTTGTGCCGATAAAGTATGCAGAGATCTTGTTCTGTCTAAGTCAGGGGTCGGCAACCCAAGATCTTGAAAGAGCCATTTTCGGCCAAAAATAAATTCAAAATTTCTCTGGAGCCGCAAAAATGTAAGCTTAACAATCCCTTAAAGGGGAATTCCACCCATTTTCCTTTTTTTTTCTGAGAGCGTACAAATGTGAACCAAATGGACCCTGGCGGGTCCATTTGGTTCCATTTGTACACTCTCAGAAAAAAAAGGTTCTAAGAGAAAAAATCATTAACATGGTGAAACACAACTTGATGATGTCCAGACCTCCATTTCTAGGAAACTTTTTTTTTTATCATGTCCACAGAATATCTCTAAAATATATTTATGATATAGTAAACTGTTGAAAATGGGTGGTTCAGATTAAAGCTCGATCTCTGATACAGTACGTGCTGGGCTTTTGTGGCGTGGCCAACAATCACTACGTTAACTGGTGACGTAACTGTCAGACATTTCATGCATCGTGTTGGGTGCTGTCAGTGACTGAAATGTTTATATTATGTTGGCGGATCGCCCTAATGTGTATGTACAGTATAATGCAGCTACAGCCATGGAGCCACTAGGGCTGTGTTCTAGAGCCGCATGTGGCTCCTGAGCCGCAGGTTGCTGACCCCTGGTCTAAGTCCTTTTAAGCTCATACATGGTGATCTCTGATGTGATCAGCATATGTCCGTATGATGGGCAGCAGTGGCTCAGAGGGTAGAGTGGCCGGATATGAACCACAAACTTCCCAGTTTGATCCCATGAGTAAGACTCTGAGCAGCTCATTTCTCCCGGTGTGCAGGACCATGCTGGTGGCTGGCGTGGTGCCGTCGGTGTATGGATGTGTCTGTGAATGGGTGGATGTTATGCACAAATCTATGTAAAGCGCTTTGGTTAAATGCACCGTTTACTGTTTACTGTGAAAATGTCCATTTCAGTGACTGCCAAATCAAGCTTAGGCTGGGGGTTGCCATGGAAATCAATTGGCTCATTTGGGAAAGCGGCCAGAGCAGCCCTTTCCTGGACCGCATGTCTCTGTCCCCTGAATTCCATCGCTAGCTGAACTAGGACAGCACAGAGCACTGCCAAGCTCTGTGTGTGTGTGTGTGTGTGTGTGTGTGTGTGTGTGTGTGTGTGTGTGTGTGTGTGTGTGTGTGTGTGTGTGTGTGTGTGTGGTGTGTGTGTGTGTGTGTGTGTGTGTGTGTGTGTGTGCGTGTGTGTGCGTGTGTGTGTACGCGTGTGTGTACGCGTGTGTGTACGCGTGTGCGTTTACGAGGTGTACAGGTGAGACAAATGACAATATGCCATCCTGGCACAGAGATTTAGGAGTTGTGTTAAAGTTTAAACATTGTGTTTCCAAACAAGTACCATGGTTTTCAGACCACTTTATATAAAGCTACTCTGTTTTACGGATAAAATTATGTAAAATTATTGTATCTGCTTCAGAATGTCACGTCCAGTCGAGGTTTAGCAGCTGAGCCGTTTTCTTGACCGGATTACAAGTGAGCTGTGAAATGTTTGGCAGGTCATTCTTTCTCATTTGAATGGATACAGTAGTAGTAAGGTTGTAACGATTTAGTAACTGCATCGAAAAATCGATATTTAATTTCAAGAAACGAAGTATGTCAAAATGTCAAAAACAGCAACCCTGACTATGTATAGTATTTTTTTGCAATGCAAATAGTATCGAAACGTTTCGCTTTGCAGGTAATTGTTTGCATTATCACTACCTTTTTGTGCATCAAATTTAGCCCTAACCCTTAATTACTTAGTTTAACGTCAATGTATTTTAAATAGTTACTATACCAATTTCAAATTATTGAATCGTATCGGATCGTACCGCCAGAATGACTCAATATCGACCATGTATCGTATCGTCATCCATGTATTGTGATACTATCGAGTTAAAATGTGTCATTACATCCCTAAGTAGTCGATGTTGATTGTTATCTTGCATGCATTGTGATATGAATGTGGACATACAGTATATGATGTTTCTTCCCAGTAGAGATGATAGATAACGCACTGAGGCAGGGGCGGATTGGCACATATTTTCCCACTGGGACAATTTTGCCTTTGCCAGGCCACCCTGGGGGAGGCAGCTGGTTAACCAGATGTAACTCTTTGAGAGCGTAAAAATGAAACCAAATGGACCCTTGCGGGTCCATTTGGTTTCATTTTTACACCCTCAAGAGTTAAAATATTCATCATGTGAATTAGCCCAACTTAGTCTACAACAACTAGAGAATGTAGAGGATTAATGGTCATTTTGATCTGTATGTTCCAGGCGAGCATCTAGCACATTCTAGTGCATTTTGGAAGTGCCACTAGTGCATTTTGGATCTTGCCCAGGCCACTAGGTGGCGCAGGCCACCGGGAAAACTCGTACTCCAGACTCCCTGTACTCCAGATGGCCAATCCGCCCCTGCACTGAGGAGGCCCAGGGTGCGTTCCTCCATGACAACAGGGTCTACGTTTTCCTCTAAAACGCCCTCACCCTTCTCAAACACCAGCAGCCTGACACTGGAGGGCCGGCCCACGATGTCAGGGGGGTTCTTGGCGTCGCAGACGAAGGTTCCGTTGTCAGAGAAGTCCAGGTTCTTGAGCAGAATGGAGCCGTCGCGCCTGCCGGGGTTCCCCACGAACTCCAGCCTGTCCCTGAAGGGACCCTTGTTGTCCACATAGGCAGCGCCTCCGGTGTAGTGGAAGATCTGTTAGAGAGAGGGAGAGAAATGCAATGTTACCACACAGTACATAATATACTGTAGCTATCTGCTGTAGTGGAAGAAATACCATTAAGTTAAAGCAGTGGTTTTCGACCCTTTTTCATACCAGGGACCACTCCGAATTTGAGCCACGGACCACCATTTGGTGACAGATCCCAGAACTAAAGATTTCTTTTGCTTTTATCCACAATTCCAGGGTGGATTTCGGATAAAACAAAACAGCTAAACATACAGATCAAAATGACTATTAATCTTCTACATTCTCTAGTTGTATAGACTTGGGGCTAATTCACATGATGAATATTTTAACTCTTGAGAGTGTAAACATGAAACCAAATGGACCCGCAAGGGTCCATTTGGTTTCATGTTTACGCTCTCAAAGAGTTACATCTGGTTAACCAACTTTCCATCATTTAGCCTGGGGACCACCTGGAACTCTCTCAAGGACCACTGGTGGCCCCCGACCACCTGTTGAAAACCACTGAGTTAAAGTAAGTAAACACCACAACGTAGAAATACACATTCAAAAATCAAAATTTACTTGAGTAAAAGTATAAAAGTATTGGAATGAAAAATATACTTGCTAAGTGCTAAAGGTAAAAGTATAAGCCGACTTTTCATCACAAGTTCATTGTGTATAAATCAACCGATCTGCAAGCTCACAACATGTACCACCACCACATGCTGTGAGCTTGTAGATCAGCTATTTTCATAGAGCCAAAGTATTTTATACTGAGTGTTTAATGTAGATTTTGCAATGATATTTTGTAATGATATTCAGAAGTAAGAAATTTGTGTAAAAAAAGCAACTAGCAAGACTTCTGATCTCGTTTGTTTGTGCAAAACACATTTGTAATATCCTGTAGAAAAATACATCAATTAATATGCCTCCATTTTATTTTTGTAATAATTAAAACCATGACTAAGAATAAGGTTCCAGCTGTAATTCAATGAATATCATAGTGGACATTTGAGAGGAAGCCACTTAATTATTCATCTACCCGAGTTAAATATCCATAATACCATAATTATTTAATAACCAAGATAGTTAAATATAAATGTTTTACTCCGAGAGCGAACAGATGTAACCAAATGGACCATCGCAGATCCAAACGCAACGCATTTGTTCACTCTCACAGTTAAACATGAATAAATTAACATTAACATTAAAGATTTTATTGTAGTGATTTACTTAATGAGGAGCTGGATTGTTAACACTCTTTCCATCAAAGGCCAATTAACTTGGCCTCTTTATAAGGAAAGATATCTGCCAGGTTATGTTAATATGATGAGGGTTAAGATTGCATTCATTGTTTCCACCAGGCCCAAGGCAGGTTTTGCAATCAGTCCGTGTGTCCGGACGGCTGGCCAGCTGGACTAGGCAGACAAATATAACTGCATCCTTTTCACATTGGCCTGTTATTATAGGGCCATCAACAGGTGGATTTTTTTTTTCAAAACACATATTTGGTAAAAAAAAAAAATGCCTCAAAACTTCCAATTACCATCAAAGGTATAAGAAGAAATGGCACCCTTTTCACATTGACCTATAGCACCAAAAGGAGGCCACAGCCTGACCCAGTGGACACCTGCGTTCGAAAGGGCACTTTTGAAAATGTAGCAGTGGTTTTCAACCAGTGGTCCGGGGACCACCAGTGGCCAGGTGGTCTCCAGCTAAATGAAGGAACCAAATGGACCACTACTACTGTAGATCTTTAACTCTTGGGAACTTAAAATTAAAGATTTTAAAATGAAACTAAGTGGACCCGTACATGTGTCTCTGTATGAGATAACTTTACAGATGTGGGAGGAGTTATCACCCCCTGGCTTCCTGGTCACCAGAGTTGCGATATTGATGGGGCAGAAAACATCCCGGTCACGTGCTTCCATAACTTCCGGTTGTCCCCATTCTCAATAGAGGGTCTATGTAGAAGAGCTGCCATGAAGTGAAGGGAATTCACTTCCCCCTTCCACCACAGTTTCTTTTTTTGCTGCTGGAAAACTGCTACACCTTTTAACCACTTAAACCCGGATCCCCCCAGGGCTTAATTCTAGGCACCTCCTGATTTTAGGACGCAAGATAACTATCATTGTGAACTTGTCGAACTTGTAGCTATTTTTAGAAAACAGTAGCCCCTGGCCAGAATAAGGACACTAACAAGCGGGTTGATTTTTGTTTTGTTTTTTCCTCTGGGTTTCATGTCCCGGCAGCTCAGTCGCTAGAGATCCTGCCTTTGGACCACAAGGTCATGAGTTTGACACTGAAAAAGGATCGATGCTTGTTTTGTTGTCCCAAGATGTAGTTTTGCTAGACTTGGCAGGATGTGGAGGAAAGGCCAAGTTAGAGAGGAAGTGTAATAACTGCATGTATTGATCCTTGCAAGAATTATAATATTAATTTACTTGCTACTTGGTTGCATTACTCATTACCATCTCTGAGTGTGTGATGTGTATACAGTACAAGCTGTTTAGCCAGCAGCTCCTTTTAGAAGTGAGCTCCCTTTATTGGAACAATAATTAACCTCACAGGAGGAGTCCCCAATCAGGAGAGCTGCACACATTACAGGGCTTGACACTAACACTTTCCCGCTTGCCCGGGGCAAGTAAAAAAAAATGGTGGGGCAAGTGAAGACTGCTATACCTGGTTGCCCGATTGGGCAAGTGTGCAACTTAGTGCACTATAACACAACACAAGATAAATTTGTCTTGAAGGCAGTCATTGCACTCTGCCTCTGTGTCTTTCCCTGCTTTCTAGCTATCCACAATTCCAGGCTGGATTTGGGAAACAAAACAGGCAAATTAACACAACATTAACACATCAAAATGACCATTAATCTTCTACAGTGTAGACCTGGGCTAATTAAGAAGATGAATTTTAACTCTTGAGAGTGTAAAAATGAATGGTTTCATTTTTACGTTCTCAAGAGTTACATCTGGTTAACCAACTTAACTGGGGACCACCTGGAACCTGGGGGGCAAGTGACCATGACCTGAGGGCAAGTAGAACCTGACTTGCACTTGCCCGATGGGCAAGTGCCTCGGAGACCTTAGTGTCAACCCCTGCATTACCAACCTGAAGGTAAACCACATAGGCCGATTTATATTTACTCTAATAATCCCCTGCACTACTTGTTACTGGGCACAATCATAATATACAGTATAGTATAGTATAGTATAGTATAGTATAGTATAGTATAGTATAGTATAGTATAGTATAGTATAGTATAGTATAGTATAGTATAGTATAGTATAGTATAGTATAGTATAGTATAGTATAGTATAGTATATAGGTGCAGGGGTAGAGTCACCGGATGGTAGCTGCAAGGTTGCTGGTTCGAACCCAGGCTTCCTTTAGTAAGACACTCAACCCCATTTTGCTACTGAGGTGCTGTGCCTTGCATGGTTTCTGCCGCCATAGGCGCGTGGGAATGCGTTGCACAATCTATGTAAAGTTCATTGGCTAGAGGCGCTATACAAATGCAGCATTTACCATTACTAATACTGGAGTGCACATTTATGAACTTATGACCGATATCCAATTATTTGCAGGGTCATATCTGCTGATAGCACTTCTGACTGACTTATGCCCCTACAATGCTGGTGGTATAGCAACAGAGCTTTATACCGCAGCCAGATAGAGGTGTATAGACTGACTCTCGTCTATACACCTCTATCTGGCTGCGGTATAAAGCTCTGTTGCTATATATCCCGCCACAGACGAACAAAAAAAAGCCTTGTCAAAAGTGGTAAACAATGACCTGCTGGGTCCGACGCCGTGTGTTTTGGACCTTTTTTGTCGAGTAGCGTGACAAGTCATCCAAGAGTTACATGCATCCCTTTGGACGCGACTCGGCTGGAATCAAATGCCGACATTTAGAGCGGACAAACGTGGCGTGAAAAGCTTGGGACTAAAAATATACAAAGAAAGACCGAAAGGAAAGTGTGTGTGTGTGTGTGCGTGTGTGTGTGTGCGTGCGTGTGTGTGTGCAGGAAAAGGAGGGAGCAAGCGACAGAAGATAAGCAAGAAAAGAAGGAGAGTAATCTAGTTTCAAACAGAGGGCAGCGGGCGCGCGTGTGTGTGTGTTGGGGGGTTAGAGGAGGGGGCGGGGGTGAGATAATGTGGGAGGGGGGACCAAAGCGAGGAGCGCAGGGAGGTGGAGATGAAGAGAGAAGAAACCGAGGGAAGCGAAATTGGGATGGAGAGATGGAGAGATCAAAGAGATAGGAGGCAGATAAGGCCAGAGAGAGAGAAATGAAAGAATAGACGGAAAGGTGAGGCAAGCAAGATTGAAAAGGTGAGGAGGAAGTTGTGTGTGCGCGTACTTGTGTGTGTGTGTGTATTGCACAAGGACGTCGTACACTTATACTGTACGTCCTTGTGCAATGTGCACATTATACTGAAAGGTCATACATGTGTGTGATGGACACGGTTACATCATACACATGTGTACGCACGCACATGCACACACACACCTTGTTGCTTGCTTCTTGTGTGTGTTACCAGTCAATAAATAATACTTTCACACTTGGAATCAGTTAGCTTATGCTGCAACAAACCATACATTATAATGCAATGGTACTTTATACGTGTGTGTGTGTGTGTGTGTGTGTGTGTGTGTGTGTGCACGTTGTGTGTGTGTGTGTGTGTGTGTGTGTGTGTGTGTGTGTGTATGTGTGTGTGTGTGTGCGCGCACGTTATGTATGCATTTGGTGCATCGTATCCCAACCCAGAACTGTGGAATCTGAATTTGCATTTGTATCCCTTGTTGTCTGCTTCTCATCTCTCTCTCTCTCTCTCTCTCTCTCTCTCTCTCTCTCTCTCTCTCTCTCTCTCTCTCTCTCTCTCTCTCTCTCTCTCTCTCTCTCTCTCTCTCTCTCTCTCTCTCTCTCTCTCTCTCTCTCTCTCTCTCTCTCTCTCTCTCTCTCTCTCTCTCTCTCTCTCTCTCTCTCTCTCTCTCTCTCTCTCTCTCTCTCTCTCTCTCTCTCTCTCTCTCTCTCTTTCTCTCTCTCTCTCTCTCTCTGCGACGCTGACATTTTATTAATTTATTTCTTAACTTACAGTACAGGACCAAATCCCCCTTGGGGATCAACAAAGACTTGTCTTAAACAACGTTAAGTCCCGTAGAAGTTATATAAGAGTAACAGGATACCAAAAATAGCCCTTCTACAATCTCACAACATGTCATCGTGCGACACGTTGTGTGAGGTATACGCACTTTGGCAAGGAAGATGGCAGTGGTTTTGCTGTAGCTTTACATGCTTAGAGTGTGCGAGTGCAAAAATACATATACACCACACCCATTCTCACACTTGCGGGTCCATTTGGTTTCATTTTTACACTCTCAAGAGTTAAAATATTTATCGTCTGAATTAGCACCACTTAATTAAGAAGTCTACACTGTTTTGTTTGCAAAATCAAGCCAGGAATTGTGGACAAAACCAAAGAACTAAAAGTAATATCATACAAAATTGACAGTAACTGGCTGGTAACCATAAGGTTGCCTGGGTTCCCTGAGTGTGTGTGTCCCTGAGCAAGACACTGTGAAGTGTCCCTGAGCAAGACACTGAACCCACAAATTTCTCCTGATGTGCTGGTTGTTGTGCCTTGCATGGTTTCCGCCGCCGCAGTGTATGAATGTGTGTGTGTGTGTGTGTGTGTGTGTGTGTGTGTGTGTGTGTGTGTGTGTGTGTGTGTGTGTGTGTGTGTGTGTGTGAATGGGTGAATGTGCTGCACAATCTAATCTATGTATAGCGCCTTGGATAAAGGTGCCATAGACAGTACTAAATGCACCATTTACTGTGTAACTGTGCATTTAGTCTAACTAAAATCTTATGCCATTTAGTCAGCTAAAAGTAGACTAACCGCCTAATACTAAAACAGGTGGCTGACTGACTAAAACTAAATCAAAATGTGCCGTTTCCCTGGGCCGCGTCGCCCCAGTGCAGGTAATGAGGTGAGTTTTAGGGACAGCCATGCAGCAGCAGAGAGCTGCTATCTGTGTGTGGATCTAAAGGCTGCGCTCAGGCTCATAGGGGAACCAACATATCTATAATGTAACTGAAAGCCTGTCCTTGCAGGGCTTTAGAAGTCATCAGGAAAATCTTAAAAATCGATTCAGAAACTCATAGGCAAACCTAACCTCGCTTCCACTGCCGAGGAATGCCTTGTATTCATTCTAAAACCGAGCCGTGAGATGTTTAGGAATAAGGAAAAAAATAAATTAAGAAAAGAAATCACGCCCCAGTGTGAAGTGAGCGCTGCCTTTGAAGGTGACTGTGACCCCAGAGCATTAATACGTATTGAATGATGATGTTTGATGATGATCAATTAACCCGCATGCGGTCACATAGTGGACAGAATGGTGGGTTTTAGATTTTGAGTCATGAGTGGCCTAACAATGGCTGGCATGTCCAAGAGCAAAGCAAAGCCAAACATTATGCCAGATATTGCCCTGTTTCGGCTGCTGTAACGGGGCTTTGTCTGTGGGAGGAGGTGCATTGTAACTAAGTGTAACTTGGGGATTGAAATAAATAAAGTATTCAAATGTTCTCTTACAGAGATGCTGTCCCTGGAGCCGTCGGGTCTGTAGGTCCAGGAGAAGGTAACGTCATCGGAGGTCCAGCGCCAGGAGAAGAAGGAGCAGGACAGTCTGATGTCTGAGCCTACCAGGGCATGACGCTCCCAGCCTGTGTAGATGACGATGCCCTGGGACTGCTCTGGAACTGCAAGCACAGGCAGGAACATGAACATGGTCAATACACATACACAACTACAATACCATGTGAAAGTCCATCAGGGCTTGACACTAACACTTGCCCGCTTGCCCGGGGCAAGTAAAAAAAAATGGTGGGGCAAGTGAAGACTGCTACCTGGTTGCCCGATCGGGCAAGTGTGCAACTTAGTGCACAACACAAGATAAATTTGTCTTGAAGGCGGTCATTGCGACCTGGGCTAATTAAGATGATGAATTTTAACTCTTGAGAGTGTAAAAATGAAACCAAATGGACCCGCAAGGGTCCATTTGGTTTCATTTTTACGTTCTCAAGAGTTACATCTGGTTAACCAACTTAGCTGGGGACCACCTGGAACCCTCTCAGGGACCACGTGTTGAAACCCCCTGGTTTAAAGCACCCAAGTAGGAAGTAAACTTAAATGCAAAATTTACAATATATTTTTGGGGGGCAAGTGACCATGACCTGAGGGCAAGTAGAACCTGACTTGCACTTGCCCGATGGGCAAGTGCCTTGGAGACGTTAGCGCCAGCCCCTGATCCATGTTTAGTACAAGTACTGCAAGTAACCTATTGGCCTGAATATACTGTAACGTTTTCCAATGGAAATATCCTAACAAAAAATGGAGTTGTCTTATATTTGGGGAATATATTATTTGTTAGTCAATGTTCTTTTTACACAAATGAGTTTTGAAAAAATGGGAGTCATCTTATAACCAGGGTTGTCTTATGTTCAGGACAATACGGTACATCTACAATACCACGTCAGAGAACATGCTTAGTACAGTACATATAGAACTACAATAACATGCAAGGAAAAGGCTTAATACATACAGTACACTGTACCACTGTAGAACTACAGCACCATGTTGGACATATGGCCAACTTGAAACACTTATTTTCCCTCGTGTTCTCTTGTCGAGGCCAGCATGGACGGTATTGGCTTCAACATTGAAATAAATAAGAAATCATGCAGGGATGGTATATTCAGAGAGAAAAATGTGAGATGGAAAAACACAATTTATGTAATTTAACTTATATGTGTTTGGTGGATTGTGTGTGTGTGTGTGTGTGTGTGTGCGTATTGGCCAAACTCTGGAAAACAAGATGCAAAATGATCATGGGGTTGAGTTCAAACTATTGCCTACCCAAGCCTGTGTGATGTCTGGTCTAGAGGGGCTGCATGGAGCTGGCAAAAACAGCCTACAAAAACACATCCTATTGGATATGAGAACTCCGTGTGGACCCACCACATGCACGCACGTGTGCGCGCACACACGCACACACACACCCACACAAACGTGCACACACACATACACACAAGCACGTACGGTTGAGGGAATATGTTCAAGTAGCATGTATTATGAACATACATATACACATGACACGTGCATGGACATGTATGCATGGCACACACGCATGTGTGCAGAGAATGCAGTGATGGATGTCTGCACTCACACACACACACACACACACACACACACACACACACACACACACACACACACACACACACACACACACACACACACACACACACACACACACACACACACACACACACACACACACACACACACACACACACACTCGCACTACTCACGCACACACACATTTCTATGAATACAAACATCATTGTTCTGAGCTTGTCCATTGTGCTATTCGCTGCGCGACAAAGCATTACAGCGTAATTCGTGTAATTTGGCCAGATACACGGTACAGTGAAATGTGTGCAATTAAGATTAATATGTTCTTATGAACCACATCCACTGTGGATCAAAACACCTGTTGTCCGTTAACGAGTGAAAAGGCAGCTTAATTAGCCTATTGTGTAGGTTTGATCAAGTCCCCTCCTGGTCCGGATACACACCGTACATATCTCTGCTATTCACAGTAATTAGAGCAATTAAAATAAGCCACCCATATTACTGCCATCAACACAAATGATTTATTATTACGTTATAAAAAGCACATATGACTTAATCCATATGACTATATGACTAATTGCATTATCACATGTTTTTTTTTTTTTTTTCAAATCACTCACTGCAATCTAATTGCATTAGTCACGCGTGTCGAATGACGAACGGAGGATTTAATTATAGCTCACTTTAACACGTATGTGTTTAATTTATCATTCTAGGAGAACCCCCTGTTCACAACCTCTCTCCAACAAACACACGTACAACCTAAACCCCCTTCCCTTAAACACGACCCCTCATGCTCCTCCATCCATTACACTAGCTGCATCTACATACCATGAAATGCAGTACAATTAGACCAAACATTATACCCTAGACCAGGGGAGCCCAACCAGTAGATCGGGATCTACCGGTAGATCTCGGCCTGATCTCAAGTAGATCCCGGGAGATGTGAGGGGAAAGAAAAAAAATGGGGTGGAAAAGAAAAAAAGAGCGATTTTCGTCTGTGTGTGTGATGCATTTGCAATGGCAGTGTTTGTCCATGTCTGTTGTACTTATGTTGTACTGTTGAAGGCCTATTTATGACAAGTCTGTTGTACTTTACGCTTATATGGACATAAAGTAAAGTGTTTAAAACAAAGTAGTGTTGTGTTGTTGTGAAGTTACTGCAGGCTGGCAACGATGCGTGTGGTTTGAAATGTTGATATTGGACTGGTAGATCCTGGAGGGGTTGGCTGCTGAAAAGTAGATCTTGGGTCAAAAAAGGTTGGGCACCCCTGCCCTAGACCCACAAATGATTTGTTTTGGAATTTGTGGAATATCGATGATATTTCTATGACCGATGGTATTCTTAAGACCTTTCCAAAATCCCTGACCTCTCCCCAGTGTTGGGTTGGACTCTTTCCAGACAAGTTAATTCTTTCCAATGTAAATATCATGCACCTTACACATTAAATACTGGCTCAAGTTTGGAACCAGACCTTCAAAATGTCCTGCTGTATGAACTGGAAAAATATGTGGCTGACATTTCCTTTTTAAAACAATGTTTGGTGGAGAGGTTTGTCTATCACATGCTATCACAGCCATGCTTAGCTGTGACTGGACCATAGCAGGTGCTCTGTATTGGTGAAACAGCGCTCCCTGTTGATACGCTAACATTGGGACAGGTGTACCGATATACAGGTGTACACGTACATAGGGACAAAGCCAGGCCTTGGAGTCATTGCATCACTCAAAAAACTCAATGTAGGAAACCTAACCCAAAAATTGAAGGAACCCATAAAAATCTGTCCGTGACCCATAAATGGTTCCATATCCAGTGTTTGGGAACTGGTACAATGGACCACTTTCTGTCTCTATCCTCACAAAGAAAACACACAACTCTGCATGGTGTGCAAGCACGCACACAAAAACACCCCCACCACACACACGCACGCACGCGCACACACACACACACACACACACACACACACACACACACACACACACACACACACACACACACACACACACACACACACACACACACAGTGTAACAGACTTGCCACATCAGCAACAACTGCAGATGCACTGGGTAAATCATTTTCCCGGTGTATTAGTGTTCGCCGTGTAAGACGTCAAAGAAGATCATCAGTTTCTCTATTAATATGGATTACACAGTATGTCGGCTTAATCAAGTACACCCACCGCTGTATGCTCGGATAATATTTAACGATCAATGTTAATTTTACCTTTCAGGTGGGTGGTGGGGAGGAGGGGGAGAAATCTATATTTTTTGACTTGCCGGGAAAATACAGTCAGCATCTTAAACAACGACCAAACCCCCGAGGAGGCCGTGGCAGGGCCCCTTCGAATATTTACTGTTACACCAACAACAAAAAATACATTTCCGCGCGACTCGATTTCAGTTGAAAAAAATGTGTTAATGTGCTATATGTGGCGAGTGGCGGCGCGGTCCCCCAACGATGTCAACATCAACAGCATTCTCCCCCAGTGTGCTCAGAGCTCATTCCACCTCCTTCACACCGGCGGAGGAGAGAGTTCACGCTTACGGCAAACATCCTTCAAGCCGCCGCGCCACTTAGTTCAGGACAGCCTCACAGGAGAAGAAAACATGTCAAAGAAATTGCCCTTGACGTTTTTAATTAAACTTATTCACAAAGCTGTGAATATCATGACAGGAGGGAGGAGGAGAGAGAGAGCTCTCTCCACTGAAGAGAGAAACCTCACCGTTGAGCAGGCGACAATAACGTCGACACGGGTGACATGTGTGCACGCTTGCTGTGACAACACCATCTAACGGACGCACAAAGGGACGCGTCGGTCACATCAGCGTACTCTCGTCCAAAGTTAAATGGGTATATAGGCTGCCATATAGAGCTCCTCAGATCAGAGCAACAGCCAATAAAGTTGCACTTGCCCTAGCCTTGACAACCTTGCGGGTTTATGCGGAGGCAAAAATAATTTAGGACCTTGGCCTGCTGAGCATTCCAGGCAACTATAGGCTGGTTAATCCAGCTTGAAACAGTGTGTCACGGGTTCGAGTCCACTAGAACCCAATGACCTTTGCTACGCACGCGTCTTCTCCCCCTTTCCTGTCAATGTACTGTTAAATAAAGGCAAAACGCGCATCTACCTTAAAAATGTGTGTATATGTAATTAGGAATGTTATGGAGACAAATACCAGTTCATTATGGTCCTGGTGCATGTGTTGACTATTACCCTGAATTTGATGTGTAACCTTGTGTTGTCCTTGGTTAGCTAAACTTTACAGAACACTTTCCGTGTGTGTGTGTGTGTGTGTGTGTGTGTGTGTGTGTGTGTGTGTGTGTGTGTGTGTGTGTGTGTGTGTGTGCGTGCACGTATGTCTATGTGTATATTAAAGCAATCACTTGTTGATCTCTAAAGCTTTCATCAGCGAGTTGAAGGAAGGGCCGAGCAATTGACCTCCATTGTAAATGCATCAGGCTCGTAGATGTTTTGCAGACACACATACACACACACATTCACACATACACATACACACACACACACACACACACAGATCATCAAAGTCTCTCTATCACACCAGCCCCTCTTTCAACCTCAAGACGATGAAACGGCAACACCGGAGTCGAGGCATCGGAAAAAAGGCTACTTTGAGTCCTTAACAAGATAAAGAAAACCAAAGCATCATTGGATTTTTATTTTTAAATCTAAACCTTTAGGCTGTTTTTTTTTTACACCACCACCCTGATTTATATTGCAGATAAACTTTAGATCAGTCGTTCTCAAAGTGGGGTCCTTCGCAAATAGAACCTTTATGCAGTGTACTTCATATCAAAGCCCATTATTTATTCGGAGTTTAAAGCAATTGGATGAGATTTAGCCTCTCCAACATAAAAAAATAAACATTGGAATTTGGCCACAATTCCAATGCTGTATTGATGTTGTTTCCAATAGTGACAACAGGCCAATATAATTATTTCATTTTATCTAATTAGACTTTGTCAAATAAGTAATTGTTTAACAATATTGATGTATTATCTTAGAACTTAAGTTACTTAAATATCAATGGATCAAAAAGGTCCATTAACCAACTCTCCATCATGAGATAAACCACCCTCAATAACCACTAGTTGAAAAGCCACTGCATACAGGTCCATAATTTGAATTCTCTCATAGTTATGCGGTTGTTCCTTGGAGGAAAAAAAAAAACATTTTTTTTTTTTGAATCACTGCTTTCAGATGATGAAAGGAAAACATCTGGCTTCTTCATCACGCATAAGTATCAGCCGTTTGTATTATTAGATTTTTTTTTTACCTATTCCCAGGAGGACGACTGACGCAAGTGCCAAAAACGTTAGCATGATGCCTGGCTTGTACGCGGAGGGATCCTCCTCTGATGCTGATGCTGGGAGTGAGAGAGAGAGAGGCTGCTGCCGCAGGACCTCAGAGGACGCAGGAGACGTGGAGAAAGTCCAACTTTTTGAAAAAACAAACGGCGAGCTGGGGAGAAGGAGAGAAGAAAAAAAGGGGGGGAAAGAGAAAACTAGACAGAGAGAGAGAGAGAGAAGGAGGGAGAGAGAGCGCCGGAGATACGTCCGGCGACTGGGGTGGCACAGGACAGAGGGGCTTGGACACTGACTGGACAACAATAACAACAGGACCCCCACTGTCTGTCTAGTTTATACCCAGCCACACCCCTCTAGGCCCGGCCCCCCCCGTCCCGGCCCTCACCCCCAATGCCCTCTCCACCTCTCCGCAGTTGGGCAAACACATTACTGGAGTAAAAATACAAACGTTTTGGTATCACAACTGTACTCGCAGAATGTCCCATTTCAAGTTCGGAAATCTTGATCAAATCATCTATTGTGCACTGACACATTGTAAATGTGTAGATCTTTACTCGACTTTGTTTATTTGCATAATACACTCTGGGACAGAGTATATTATGGACATTACATTAAACATTTTTGCATAAATACCAGATACTTCTTTACATCCATGTTCCCCCGACACTAAACATAATACATTCATAATACAAGTTTTCAAATAATTGTAGTGGAGTAAAGTTACAAAAGTTTTCTTCTGAGAGGCAGTGGAGTAAGTAAACTTTTGGTAAATTGGTAAAACTCAAGTAAAATACAAATACCTCAAGTAAATATACTTACTTTCCGCCACTGGTCTCTCTCTCCATCCTTCACCCGTCCATCAGCTCTCTTCCACGCCTCTCCGGTTCTCAGTGACGGTCGACTAGACACAAATTATACATTCTACCTTTGACATACTAAACAAAACAAAAGAACGTTGGGAAAGCATCTGTCTCGATGCCAAATTAATTTGGATAAACGAACGTGCAACCGGACAAACGCGATGAGTGCAATGAGTTCAACTTGCAATCGCTCCATGCATGGTGGCTCTGATGCCTGCGGCCTGATTTACACTCCGCTGGTGTCCTGCAACGAAAACGAGCAGATCTACAAGCTCGCAACGTCGTTGCAGCGTGACCCGCCGTGAGCTTGTACACCTGCAATTTTCGGGGGGTGCAACAAGTACAAATCGAGGCGCCAGGATTTGCGTGATCACAACTTGTGTGAAAATATTTACATGGAAGGGCTGGAATGTGTCTGTGGCACGTGGCTTGGTTTGACCGTGAGTGTTTACATGACGGAGGGGGGTGGGGTGGGGTCCAAGCCGAGGTCAACGCTGCCCCTTAGGCCTATATACCACCACGCCACTCCGGTTCGCCTGGCCCTGCACTTTTACCCCGGGCGACTGAGGCCATGCAGGGAGCCTTGAAACAAAGCCTCGAGTCTTCGCACCCGAAGCCTTTCTTCTCTCTCCTCCCTCACTCCTGGATTCCTGTCGCTGCGCTGACGTCTGGCTCCGTCGGAGACAATGGGGCGAGAGGGGGCCAGGGGCCGACTGGTGTCTGTGGCTTCTGTCAATGGAGCTTTCTTCCTCTCCTGACCTCTCCTTCGTCTCCCTTCTCTCCCCCACCCCACCCCAACCCCAACTCTCTCTCTCTCTCTCGCTCTCCACCTCCCCTCGCAGACAAAGCTGTGTATTCACGCCGAGGCGCCCACTCCTCTTTTTCCAGTAATATAGGAGGAAGAGAGAGACAAGAGACGCAGACAGACAGAACAAGAGAAAGAGAGAGAAAGTGGGAGAGTCCTGCTATATATAGATGAGTTGATATCAGGACAAGCGAGAGACAAGGTCTCCAAAGCACGGCGGTTAGTGAGCACAGACCCAGACACCAGGGGAGGGAGGGAACAGGAGTCACAGAGACATAGATATGAGATAGAGCGCTGCTGCAGAGAGCAAACGGGAGAACTGTCCTCGAGGATGGGGAGTTTCTCTGAAAGGCCCCATTTTTCTGGGGACTTCGTTCCATCATTTTGTCACCCGTTATAAATATGCATTTATTTAGCTGCTGGAGCTGTAATGGCGAACGCGCCCGTAGATTAATGGTGTGGAATGTTCCCTTGGCTACAGTAAACACTCCAGTTGGGTTCAATTTGTTCTCATCGCCAACGTGCGCTATATTTATCATGCCTTAACATTTTGGCTTTCGTTCCCCCACCGAGGACGTTGTAGCCCGCGCGCGGGCGGGGCCCAGCTCCCCCTCCTATCACTTTTAATTAGCCGTCCAGCTTAATTTGTGTTTGATCTAACCTGTTTTGTTTTTCCTCTCCCCCCCCCTACTGTTGAGATTAGCGTAACTCCCTGCCTAAAGAAGAAAACCCCGTTCAACCTTTAGTTACAGACAAACCTCAGCACGGGACCGTCTCTCGTCTCTCTACCGATGGTGATAAACTGCGCGCCCCCATTCGTCTTCCCCCCCTCAAACGCCCCACTGATGGATCAGCGGAACAAGCGGCGCCATCTGCCAAGTCGTTGGCGCCGTCAACTGTCTAAGCTTTGGCTTGGGCTCCCCTAAATTGCGACATCCTTAACGATTATGGCAGATCCTGCCTTCAGAGCCCCCCCCCCCCCCCCCCCCCCCAGAGAAACAGGGGGATTCTTTATGAGCCTGGCAGGTGCGAGAAAGTGGCAGGCGCCCAGCCAGGACTCGTCCTCCTCCCGGCCACCGATCCGAGTGACAGTGGGGCTGCATGTGTGGCTGCAGCAGCAGCAGCAGCAGCAGCAGAGCTTTGGCAGGCGGAGGAGGAGATGGAGCAGGATCAGATGGTAGAGAGCGAGGCCCTCCGTTTCCCTCTGCCCGCCAATGATGCGGCACTACTCGTAATGCAGGGGGAGAGAAAGAGAGATGATCTGCTGTTAAATTATGCAGAGGTAGACAGAGAGGTGCAGCAAAGGTACACCGAGGGGGAGAAAACTCCAGGAGCGAGAAGACAGAAGTCTTGCGAGGAGCATCTCAGAGAGATGTGGCTGAAATAATACATGAGCGCTCAGCCGCACATTAGGGGATATGGAGGGGGACAAGGCGTCAGATCGATGCTGGTTATTAGACGTGACGTGGTGGAATAGGCAAAGTACCTCTGGGTTGAGCTGCTAGCGTGTGAGTGAGACTTTCTCACCTGGCTGTCTGGCTGCACGACTTGTCACATCCGTTTCCCGAGGGGGGTTAACATTCAGCATCCGCTGAATGTTGGGCGAAGCCATTACGGCAAAACGGAAGGAAAAAAAATTATGTGGTGTGCATCTCTCTCTCTCTCTCTTGCACGCTCTGTGAAATGGTAATTTTCTTTGACTTTGAATTGTCTTCGACGGAACAGGCCGTGCCGAGCGTGTATCCAATACGCCGGGGATAATCGGAGTCTGGGAAGGCATCCCAACTCGTAGATTTTAAGGGATCTTGTCAAGTCTATCCGTGTATAATTTGCCGGCAATGTTTTAGCACATCTGTCAAAGCCTTGAGTGTGGCCCTGATCACACGGGCGACTTGGCAAGATTTACAGAAAGAGGAATGTCGCGCTCGGTGCTTCTGGGGAGCGTGACGCCGAGCGGAGGCTTCCTGCGAATGCCGAGCATGTCGAAAAAACGCCCGGGGGCCAGTTGTGGGTCGGGAGGGGAGAGAGAGGGGGAGAGAGAGAGAGAACTGGGAAACGGAGGCGACGACAGGGGCGGATCTAGTCTGCCCCACCAAACATGATGGCATGCAAAATAACCCAAGCTATTTCAATATAAAGTGCTGATATTTAAAATGATTTGAAACACTACTACTGCTACTGACTAACTACAATTGTCACACCAACAGCATTTCATCATTGAAAACAGAAAACTCTCTGAGTCAGACCTTTAGCTTTATGCATGCTGCGTGTCTGTTGCAACTTCAACAACAACTGATGTTATTATTGATGCTTAGTTGTCTAATAAAAGTCCTGTAACTGAAAATGGTATGGGTGCGGCTTCGCGCCACGGGCGATGAAGCCGCCTCCCCTACCATTTTCTACTGCCAACCCCCAATTGGGAAGGTTTACATCCGGCCCTGGGCGACGATGGAGAGAGACCCTCACACAGTGAGAGAGACAGACACGCACAAACATGGACACACACACACACACACACACAGGCCAGTTCGCATTATGGTCACACGGCTAATGACAGGAGCAATGATCCAACGGAGCCGCGCTGCAGTCGCTGGTCCTTAAGTAGGAGCCACTCAGCAGCGTGCCGCGCCACAGCTAAACAACCATCCGGCGATCATAAAGCAATCATAAAGAGGCCTCTTTAAACACCACCAGAACCCACTTGTGGAGCGCCGTCGCCGCCAGGCCTCCAAAATAATGGAGGAGGACATTAGCGTCGACGGAGCGGGAAAATGAGCCGCATAGAACACTGTAGGAGTCTGACAGGACCAACACACCACCCCCCCAAGGCACCACACAGCGGGGAGCGCAGGGTTAAACAGGGGCGGATTGGCCATCTGGAGTACAGGGAGTTTTCCCGGTGGCCTGCGCCACCTAGTGGCCTGGACAAGATCCAAAATGCACTAGTGGCACTTCCAAAATGCACTAGAATGTGCTAGATGCTCGCCTGGAACATACAGATCAAAATGACCATTAATCTTCTACATTCTCTAGTTGTGTAGACTAAGTTGGGCTAATTCACATGATGAATATTTTAACTCTTGAGGGTGTAAAAATGAAACCAAATGGACCCGCAAGGGTCCATTTGGTTTCATTTTTACGCTCTCATGAGTTACATCTGCTTAACCAGCTGCCCACCCCAGGGTGGCCTGGCAAAGGCAAAACTGTCCCGGTGGAATATGTGCCAATCCGCCCCTGGGGTTAAACATGTAGCATTCATCATAGCAGAGACCCTGACATCCTAATTATAAGAACAAACATATCAAAACAATCATTAAAATACCTAATTTTCCCCCAAAAATGTGGCAAAAATACTGTAGCAGGCATGAAATCCCACAACCGCGTCGCACCACATCGTACACAATAACTACCATGAGCTGCCACGCGGTTGTTTTTCCTGTTTTGTCGTAATTACGACTTGTGGTCAAAACAGATCATGGTTCGCATGGCACATGGGGTCACACTTGTGTGAAATGAGGGATGTCTCACAGTGTGTTGTTATTGTATAGGCTAAAACAAAACCGTATACATTTATGTTGGCCATGCAAGGCGTCAAACGTCGCCGATGTTTATTTAACTGCATCACGTTTATTTGCCTGAAACAAACATCAAAAGATTTCGGATGCCATATGTTGTAGTTTCAAAAGCCGAGGTTTGGAAGAGATATAATTTACAGCCGCTCAAAAAGCAACTGCATTTTATCGGTATGACAGTAACAGTACATTTTAACAGCAGACGATAGACGGACAACGTTCCTGGAAGTGCATTTCTTCCTATGGGACCCAGCAAGTACTGGCCAATCTGGTGATAGCAAGTAAACAGGCCAGGCTAAATGATGGAAAGTTGGTTAACCAAATGTAATTCTTAGAGAGCGTAAAAATGCTGAATAAATTGTGGGCCCTGGTGTCAAAAAGGTTGAAAACCACTGCTTCACTGCTTTGGAGTTGCCTACCCTGCCATTCTTCCAGCGTTCTTCCGGGTTCTTCAAAACGCCGCTGTGCAACTTGTATTGAAATGAACGGCAAAGGGGCGGGGCTATCGCCCCGGTTAACTTGCTATATTTTATTTATTACTCTATGGATGAATCCGGCGATCATCCGGCGACTGTGGAAGATAGCCAATGAAATTCAAGTTACGATCGCAGCTGGTGTCTTGTTTGTTAAGACGCACTATAAGTTTTATTAGGATTTCCATTAGCTGGTGCATAGCAACATCTGATCTTAAAAACATTACTTTCAACAGGAATGACATTACAGGACGCAATGATAGAATAAATAAGTGAAAACACATTTGACAGTCAAGTCAAGTCAATTTCCTTCCAACAATTTCACCCTCCACTTTCTGATTATCCATTTTCCTGGAAAAGAGAGTGGGGGAAAAGCAAATACTTATATCTACCTCAGCTAGAGTAGTAGAGATAAAACATGAAAATATAATCCTAACATTATTACTGTGTGTCTGCCTGCACGCATGCGAGTGTGCACACAGTCTCCGGGTTCCGAGATAAGAAGAACTCTTTAGTGTTCATGTAAGGTCATCTGGTTTATATTTGGACCGTTAAACTCTGAGTTGTGCCAGTTGTCAGCCAAAAAAACTGGTGTTCATGGAGTGGATGGCCCAGGCAGGGTACCATGACTCACCCCATGCAGCCTCGTACACTACACTGTCACTACAGTACACTGCAGCCTCTGTGCTCTGAAGTGGAGGGTCCTAACTCACTAACTCACTGCTCACAGCCACCACAGAGAGACCAGGCTATAAAGGGCGCTAAAAGGAGCCTGACATCATCAAAAAGCTAAAGGTTACTGAGCCAACGCTGGGCTGCTCACTCCTTCAAGAAAAACACTATTGATATTCTGTGGGTTCACCCGGGGACAATGGCAGGGCCTGTTGCCACCCATCGCCAAACCCCACCCCGCCCCCCTGTCCCTCGTGCCCCTGGCATGGCACAGATGTCACAGAGATCACCAAACAAATGGATGGATGGAGAGAGAGAGAGATAGAGATGATGGAGGGATGGGGAGGAGAAGAAAGGGGGAGAGAGAGAGAGAGAGACAGAGAGAGGAGGTGGGGAGAGAACAAATGCATTGTTCTCATTGTGGAGAAACAAAGCATTGTTGTTGAGGAAGACAGTTAGAGACATGTGGGAGAACAGAGAGACAGGGGAGAGAGAGAGAGAGACAGGGGAGAGAGAGAGAGAGAGAGTGTGTGTGTGTGTGTGTGTGTGTGTGTGTGTGTGTGTGTGTGTGTGTGTGTGTGTGTGTGTGTGTGTGTGTGTGTTTGAAAGAGAGGGAGACAGGTCTAATGTAGATATAGAGAGAGGGAGAGAGAAGAGAAAGTGTGAGGGAGAGAGCGATAGAGAGCAAGAGGGAAAGTGTGAGAGAGAAGGAGAGAGAGAGAGACGCACACACACAAAGGGACACAGGGAGGTGAAGTGTGCCATTCGTCATACAGATGTAGTGTTTTCAACACTTGACAATAATACATAACCCTGCCCTGGAGCATAGGGGACACAGTCCTAGAAACTTTACATGGGAGAAAAGAAAAGAAAAGAAAAGAAAAGAAAAGAAAAGAAAAGAAAAGAAAAGAAAAGAAAAGAAAAGAAAAGAAAAGAAAAGACAATAGCGGGTGGCATCATTATTATTGTTTGTTTGTTTTCACCCTCTGACATCCCAGCCATCTTCAGTTTGCTGTCATCCGCCACTCAGTGGTTCAGTGGTTCGTTCCGCATCCATCCTGTCCCGTCGTGGGAATCACCACTGATGTGATGCAGCCTGTCATTTGGTGCTCTTTCACATCGTGGGGCACGCACACACGCACACACACACGCACGCACACACACGACCGCCTCTCTCCTGACAGCTGGCAGCAGTTGAGCTTCAGAGGCGGCTCGGCATGGGTATAGGTTGCGAGTGCAACTCCTGCCCCCTCTCTCCTCCTCTCTCGTAGATTGAGCTACGTTCCATGGGAGGCGTGATGGTGTAAGTATGCATAAATCCAGACTCTGCTCCTCCTCTTCACAGCTCAGTGGGTGTGTACAGGTGAGTGGATGTGTCACGGCTGTGTGAGCAGCAGGATGCACGGCGCGCCCCAGCCTAGCGGAGCGGGAGACGGGGGCGTGATGTGACCCGCCGTAGGTAAACATCAGTCATACACGCTTTGACACGCGCGCACATGTGCGGTCACACCGACACGCATGCATGCGCACAGTCACGCACACTACAACAGGTTCAGCCTTTTCAGGACTGTGATTCTACCAAAATAATGGAATGCACACGCAGATTGGACACGCCAACAGACTGACACGCGGAAACGGCGGTCTTGTGCTACTGCTTGTGGTTAGGTTAGGATTTGAGATAGGTTGTTGTCATGACAGATAGCATGAGCTAAAGCCTGTGTCCTGGGAACTGGGGACCACCGCCCACTCCGACCACCACTTGGAATTGTAGGAGTTAAGGCATTATATTTAGTTTGACTACCACACATACGTATAGTTAAACGCCTCGCAAGTGTTGAACTTGTCTTTTATATCATATTATTTGACAATTTGGCCAATACATTTCACGTTTGATGCAGAATTGGTCCTCATGGGGTTTCTGAACCACACACACAACACACACACACACACACACACACACACACACACACACACACACACACACACACACACACACACACACACACACACACAGCCTGAGGTCCAGAAGACCCCCCCCACACACAATCAATATTCCACACTGCATTTCACATGCCTTAGCAGTGGCACATGTTTATGTTGTGTACTCAAACCTATACTGTATACTGCTCTCAGAGACACCCAGTTCATAACACAGCTGTAAGCCTTGGAGGAACGAACATGTACGAATGTTTAGTAAACAATAAACAAACGTTTATCGATATTTCAGCACACGCCTATTAAATAAATGTTGTATGGGCCAATGATACTTATTATTTTAAGTTAAGTTTTGTTAAGTTTAAGTTAAGTTTTGCCATAATCAAGTAGCTTTTTAGGTCTGGCAAAAAGACAATAAGATAATATAATATTAAAACTTTGGTCAAAAGTTTCCTATATTTGCTGTTCGGTTTCAGCCAAAATTTTCCTTCTCGGTCCCTAAAAAACATCTGTGAGAATCAGAATGTACACAAGCAATCTGGTGAAGATCGATCCATTGATTTGTGAGATAATAATACCTGCGGACACTTACAGGTAACCACATAGCTAGACTTCTCGCTGAGTCCACGTTAGAAAGACTCCACAACACAGGGGAAAATGCCCTTTCTGTCTTTCTACTGTGGACTCAGTTGGAGAGTCAGTTATTTTTCAGACAAAATGTGGGCCAAGTTGGAGCGTAAAGAAGTAGGAGACTCTGACTACACACGACCCCAGCAGGAACACAAAGAGCCAGGGAGGCAGGAAGGCATCAAGTGATTCTGCTCCTCACAATAGCACACGTGCACAAATATTGTAAAGAGACCCAGAGACAAGCTGCAGTCAAGCCTCCGAGAGTCATTTGCAACAAAAGCTCACTCTCTCACCCTGCACACAATATGGAATTGAATTCAGAAACACATTTACATATTCAATATTTCATGCTCTGGCAGCTTTTTGATTTCCATTAGCTTTTTTTTGGGTGGGGAGTCTTTGTGTTGTTTTCTTTTCAGTTTTGCGTTCTTCACACTGGCAACATTAAATGACAGCTTAAACTGAACCGTACAGCTGGCAGTTCTTGTTTGAATTCCAGATTTCTTTTCTGTAGTAACAAACCAGCCATTATTGTTTCAAACAGGGGTGATGGCATGCGGTGAAGATGACATTCAAAGTGAGCGATGCAGCAGGTCGATACGCCGGGAACAAATCCCACACTGTGAAAAGAGCAAGCTGTGCACGTTCACAAACACTAATGCATGTGGAATGTTCACAGATTAACCACTTTCAACCTGGGGCACTGCTGGAAAACCTACTCACATTTTTACTCAAGTAAAAGCATAAATATTTCAATATACTGTACTATAGAAATATTCTGTTACTGTAACTAAAAGTCCAGAAGTAAAAACGTTTTCGGTGTCAAAATGCATTTAGTATATCAAAAGTAATGTATTGTATGCAGAATGTTCCATTTGAAGTAAAAAAATAATAACAAATAAATAGCAGACATGCAAACTGGGCGAGGGTGAAAAAGGTGACAGTGTGTGTGCACAAAACTGATTTGACGTGGACAAAGCCTGCGGCACGAAAAAATTGAGAATTTTCAGACTACCAAAGGGTGGGAGGGCACTAGGATTATACTACACTTAAGAGTCATCATAGTGAGAAAGAAGAAGTAATAGCGATATCATGAGCCAATATGTATTTAAGTCACATATTTTTTACACTAATAAAATTTCCAACACAAGAATTCCTTGCGTTTTCTGCTTAATTGCAAAAATGTAGACTGTAGTAGTATGCTAAATGCACTTCACATTTAGCATTTCAAAGCCTGTACTATGTGAAGTACAGGCTTTGAAACTCCAAAAAAGTAATCTTCAAAGCATTGTTCTGTGCCACTGCCAAACAAAGCACAAGATTTGAACATATACGTTTTTTAAAAATATTTATTTAAAGGTGTTGCATGTGGTCCCTGAACATCCAGTTTCTGGTAGTCCTCATGGTATAGCAGTGTAAGGAATAAGAAATTAAGAATATACCAATACTAGTATTCGTCTTCAGCAGAGTATATGGGGGCCTAAGTGTTTATCTGGCAGAGTTAAACGCAAAGAGACAGAGGGGGAAAAGGGAGAAATAAATCTGAAAAAATAATGAATGGATCAACAGAGGACATACGGATAGCCAGAGATAAACAACTACACCACACTGGAAAGGCAAAGCCAATCACACAATCCTGGACGGCGGCCACAATGGCATTCTGCTCGCCGCCCCTCCATTCTTTCAGCGGAGACACACAGGGACAGTGAGTCCACCCACACATACAGTACACACACACATAATGAGGTGCTAACCAGCAGGCATGCAATATGCACGGTGAATGCATACCGAGACTCAAACAGGCTCTCCTGCCATCAACTAGGGGGGAAACGCACAACCACGCCAAAGCCACCGACAAAACAGAGCCACCCATATAGAAGCTGCAGGCACGTCCGAAAATGGCCGTTTTCACACGCCAATATATTTCTAAACCACATAGAGTAGACCCTCTCTGAGTTATCTCTCTCCTCACACACACACACACACGCACGCACGCACGCACGCACGCACGCACGCGCATGCACGCACGCACGCACGCGCATGCACCCACGCACACGCGCACGCACGCACACACCATTGTGCAGGAATGTACAATGGGTTTTCAGCAATAGAAAATCCTACCACATTCATGGGGGCAAATGTATTGCATGTTCATGTATATCAGATGATTGATTGTGAGCGACTAGCCCATATTATTGTATACTGTAGTCATGCTAGGATGAGCCTACATAATATCTTCACTCTGCAGCAGTTACTATGGGAATCCAGCAGACGCTCTCATCCATAGGTTACCTCCTATAACCCCAATAAGCGAGGCAATCACAGCGTCTGCAAACTAGGAGCACTGGCAAACCGAGAAAAATAACCAATTATCAATGAACCTACATGTAGCATCAGCTTAAATAACGTGCCAAGTCTAAATTACATTTTTGACATTGCGGTGGCGACGGAAAAAAACAATCGTTACGTAGCAACAACATTTTATTGACTGGTGTGTGTGTCTATATGGCAACCACAGGAATGGGACTCAGTCAGTCATGTAATGGAGGAGATGTCACTGGTCCTGGTTCACTGACCCAGTGTGTTGTAGCAGCAGCTACATCCTGTGGTCACACTTCCCAGCATGTCCCAGTGGGACGACACTCCCATTCACCATGGGAATGAAGAGAATGCGCCGCATGTTGGGTTTGTTGTTGTGTATTTTTCTCATGATGGTGTGTAACCATGGGGGGAAATGATCAACCCTCCCCCTTCCATGATGTCCACAAGACCAGGCTGGATTTGGGAAACAAAACAGTCAAACATAAAGATCAAAATGAGCATTAATCTTCTAGTTGTGTAGACTTGGGCTAATTCAGATGATGAATATTTTAACTCTTGAGAGTGTACATGAAACCAAATGGACCCTTTCTGGTTTCACCTTACGCGCTCAAGAGTTACATCTGGTTAACCAACTTTTCATCTGGTTAAGCAACTTAGCTGGGGACCACCTGGAACCATCTCAAGGATTACTGGTTTAGACGAATGTTGAGAGTTCCTGCGAGGAGTTGACAACATGCTTGGCTACTCTTTTGGAGAACGGCCACACCCACTGGACATTACAGCATTGATGGGTCACTAATGTGTCTCTTTGGAGGCACATTAGGCACAAATGGACCCTTGCAGGTCCATTTGGTTTCATGTTTACACTCTCAAGAGTTTGAATATTAACCATCTGAATCAACACAATTAAGACGTCTATACGATTAGAGAATGTAGAAGACTAATGGTCATTTTGATGTTTGCCTGTTTTGTTTAAAATATCATCAAATGGTGGTCTGTGGCTCAAATGCTGAATAAATAGTGGGCCCTGGTATCAAAAAGGTTGAAAACCACTGTCATAAGGATCCATGTGGAATACCTTCAAGGAACCTGAAGGGGGTCCCCATGCACCCCACCTTGTTGGATTTGGCCCACTCTGAGATGGACTGGTATTAGTCTACTGTTCAGGCTAGATCGTGTTGCTCACTTTCATCCATGGATGGAAGTACTCAGATATATTTAATTAAAAGTACCACTACAACAAAAATATTCAGTTACAACTGAACATTTTGTATTGGATATTCCGCTGGAGTAACACGCATGGCTTCCAAATACATTATGGCTCATTTCACAATAATCACCTTATCGTATTTTAATTAGAAGTGCGTTCACTTTAATGTAGCTGACGGTAAAGGTGGGGACGATTTTAATTACCTGCTGTGCTGCTGGCTAGCTTTAACCTATAATAAAACCCATGTACTAATGAATTACTGTATGGATTCATTCATCATCACAATCTGCAAAGGCAACTAAAAGTGGTCAAATAATTGTAGCAAGTAGTAATATATGCTCTATTGGATCTAGTGGAGTAGAGGTATGATGATTAATAGGGGTGTAATGATACATTTTAACAGTAATACGCACCACGATACACTGTTGAGAATACAATACATGGGCGATATTAGTTCATTCTGGCGATACAATTCCATGATCTAAAATTGATACAGTAACTACATAGCAAATACATTGGATTAGGGGTTGGCAAAAAAAAATAAAAAAAAATCGATATGCCAATATATCACAATTCTTAATGCCACGATATCAATATCGAATCACCAGGCTCAAAATCGATTTTTATTATACTTATGTAGGCCTATTCATTAATTTGTTATGATGTTATCAGGCTGCATTGATGTGTAAAATTCTAGTTGATTGTCCATATTGTTTAGAAATGTTTTAAAGTCGAATTCCACCCATTTTCAACATTTTACTGTACCTTAGATGTTTTCGGACATGATAAAAAAGTTCCCCCCATTCCGTGTTTCCTAAAATGGAGGTCTGAAATAAATCATTAACATGGTGAAACACAACTAGATGACATCATAAATTTGTGTTTGTGTTATGTTTGTTGTGTTGTGACTTTAGGGCCTTTTTTCTGAGGGTGTAAAATGAAAATGGGTGGAATTCCCCTTTAAAATGTTCTAGTACGGTATAATAAAAGCACAGCCGTTTGTGGAAAAAGTGATATATTGCGATATATCAAATCGAATCGCAGCAAAAATAAGAATTGCAATATAAATCAATTCAGAACCCTAAATATCAATATTGTATCGTATCGTGAGGTCAGTGAATCGTCCCACCCCCACATTTAACGTGTGAATCATGTGGATATTTTCGCCATTTGGGGGGAGGACCAGTATCAGTTTAGGAGCGCTGGCATGACAGGGTTTGAGAGCCACAGCAGACAGGTCCACACAGCAACTGCCAGTGTTGCACTTACTCAGCGACAGTTTAGATTGTCAATAATGTCTGCCGTCGACGCAGAGCGCCGCCAGGTTTTGTGAAGTGATTGCTCCTCGACATTCAAATTATTCTGCCATTACGGCATTCAAATCAAATTACACGCGAGCCAACGGCGCACATACAGTACACGAAACCACCACAATCACTCCCCCGTCACTCACGTCAAGTAAACCCTGTATACATCTCCTCCTCGCGGAGCCCAAACTGCTCCACGCTCCTCCAACCCTCCTCACTGCCTCCTCTCCTGAGCTGCACTGTGCACAGAAAACCAAACACGCTCATCCCACAAACCCTCTTTGCTACGTCCAATAACTGTCTGTCCTTGGCTCTCACTCTGACACCACTCCCCCTCCATCTCCGATAGTGGTGGATTGATTCACACTGGACAGTTAGTGGATTCCCATCATCTAATGCAGGGCTGCAGAGTGCTTCTCTTTTGTTCTGCTGTTTGAGCAACTGTCAGGCCAGTGGGAGGCCAGCCTCTCCATCTCTGCTACTAACACAACATTTCAGGGAGAAGGGAGTGTTATCCCCCCACACACCTCCCCTTGAAAGTTACGTACAGTCCTCTCAATGCCACACGCACACACTCGCTCACACGCACGCACGCACGCGCGCACGCGCGCAGCGGCACTCGCTTGCTTCTCAATGCCACGCGACGTTCGACGGCATTCAGGTGCTCTTGAAAGGGATTCTTCCTTCGTCCCCCAAATTGGCATTTATTTTCCATCCCATTACTCACCCACAGTGAAGCCTTGAATGAAAGTTTTGTTTGCGTTGCCTTGCATGCCTTAACGGTGAGTGGAAACTTTCCTCCCCCCAAAAAAGTAACTACTTGATAAATTGAAGTAAATTTGTGGGCCAGGATTAACGACAGCAAAACTGTATAAACTCCAAAACAACTCTAAACGTACACTCCGTCCAGTCCCTAGCTGTCATCATTACTTAAAAGATGGAATTTTTGTTCAACTTTTCTAATTAAAACATTCACTTCCGGTGTAAACAGTAAACATGCAGGAATGAGCAATGTGCATTTAGTCTCACACACACACCCACACCCACACCCACACCCCCACACCCACACCCACACACACACACACACACACACACACACACACACACACACACAGCATCGTTAGTGCACCTGACTGTTAAGAGATGTTTTTTTTAGATTATGCATACATTTCCGGGTATGCTGCTGATCTAGTGGTTATGGTAAATTGGTGCATTAACGCTTTTATGCAAAGCACTTTATATAGATTCTTCACCCATTCACACACCGATGGCGGGGGAAACCATGCAAGGCACCAATCTGCTCATTGGAAGCAATTAGGTGTCCGCCTTCCTGCTACTTCTGTCGGTGTGAGAAGTATCAGTTTTAGTACCACCTTACTACCCAACATACTGTGAAAATGACATTCTTATTAGGAATACATTGGAAACCAAAGTAGCAGATGTGCAAATTTGAAACGCTGGGCAAAGCAACATACATTTGAGCTTGTCGATCTGCTACCCATGCCATCGTTGAATTCTGAAAAGCAACCGTTTGAAACCGTTTCAACAGAGATGATAGACTACCGACCATATATTTTTTTAGGATTTTCATAAAACCTAAGTGAGGATTTGGAAGCCCTTCTTAGAATCGCCTCAAGCCTAAATGGAATAAAGGGTAGAAAAGCTCCCCAAAAAATAAAGAGAGGGGGGAAAAAAGGAAGGATTTCTGATCAATTCCTGATGCCTACTTTAAATTCATTAAAGTATTAGTTCCGTAGTATTGTCTTTGATTCTTCATTCACCGTGGACCAATGAACACAAGTAATTCTCCAGGAGTTCAAAGGCTCTGCAGGGTTACCCTCTGTGGAATTCGATACCAAAAGAAAAGCCATTTTAGGGGCTGATGCGTGCGCGTGCACACACGCACACGCAGTGTCCATGTACTCTTAATGCTATACACATACAGTGTTGTACTCTGGTGAGCAGGCCTCTAGTGGAAATGGGGCCAGAGTGGGCTACATTTGTATGCCATCCATACAGCACATTTCATTTGTTGCCCCCCAACCAACCCACAGGCGGTTCCACACAGTGGATTTTTGATAACAATCTTTTACCAAAAGAGGCATGCCTTAAATCCTAAATGGATTTTTCCTTCGCCTTTTGCAAGCAAAGCGCACACTGTAGGCTACTAGAGCACAGAGTGGGGTACAAAAAAAAAGAAGAAGAAAGTCTTCTACATTCTGGTGTACCTGTCTGTAAAAATAAATTACACGATTAAATCGACCGTAGAATCTTCAATTGTGGAAATCAAAACACGGAAGCCATTTGTTATTATAAAAGTGCCAATCTTTATTCTTATTTGACATTAACAAGAAGAGAAAAAGGAGCGCCGGGTTAATTCAAGTCCGACATTAACAATAATAAGAAAATAACCTATGTACAAAATTATGTTTTAGCCCCAATTTATACTTCATGTCACGGCAGTTGTCAGCACGCAAGTACAAAGTCAAGTATAAACCACCGTTCAAAAGCCAAGTAGCAAAGTGTTTCTCTACAACATGGAGGACATCTCCCTTTGAACCAGACTCCTATTCTACCGTAAGCTCAGTGAATGCATGAAGGTCCCGTTGCTTTCACTGTAAATGGACACCAAATGGCTTGCTTCAACAAAATATAAGCAAACAAACACCACTGCCATTCAATGAAACCCAATAATTACAATTTCGTCACAAATTTGGTTGTTTACAATGTCCTCAAACATTTACATTTGAATGTCTCCCCTTAACTCTGAAGGTGTACAAAGGTAACCAAGTAAGACACAAACTGGTCGATATGGTTGCATTTGTACACCGTCAGAGAAACTGACTTGAATCCACTTTGAGGACCATTGGTTTACATTCTTTTCCGTAATGACCAGCGAAAAAGCCACAAAGGGGTATTGTGTAAAATCGTGTTTTCTTCATGGTGCACACCGACAACGCACAACTAAGTATAAATCAGGCTTAATTATTATCGTGCCGATCAGTAGTAATCCTCCAGCTCGGCCTTGTCTCCCTGATTCTGAATGATCTGCTGCTTCTTGTACAGATCAGCAATCTGGAGAATAGGAGACAGAGAGAAAGGAAGGAACAGTTGGATAGTAAAGGCAGGGCGGGGTGTAGAGAGAGAGAGAAAAGGGGGGATGTGTGAGAACCAAAGACAGACAGACAGACAGACGACTGGCAGAGACAGCCGGTGAGCCTGATGATCACACCCAGGTGACGCCGCGGGAAATTGACAATAAAAGATAGGCGGCGAAAGATATAGGGGAAACGGACAGCGAGGAGACCTGACTTTATCATCTACTTTCTGTCTCGCACACCTTATTTCTCTCTCGGTACCCCTTTTAAAAAAAATAAATAAACAGAGGACGAGCTAAAAATAAGGGGCTGATTATTCATGTCCCCAGTCAGCCTTTGAAGTTCGCTGACTAGCCGACGCCGCCCGGGCGGTGAGTGACGGATGGGGGTCGGCGTGTTCATCTGAGCTCGCCGTGGGAGAGGCTGGGGGTGGGGGTGAGGGTGAGGGGGGACGGGGGAAGGATCGAGGCCCCGCTCAGCCTCGTCCCGTCTGAGCCCTCGCAACCAACATGACAAACACGAGTGAGACGTACCTGAGATCCGGTGGTGGCGTCTTCAGGCTTCTTGTCGTCTCGGATGCGGAGGAAGCGCGGGAACCTGAGAGAGATGCCCTTCTCTGGGTCCACCTGGGGAAAAGATTTGAAGTTTCATTAGTGGTATATTCAGTCTTTTCACTTAATTCAAATATCACTTATTTTTTTTGGATAATCCTCCCTTTCCCTAGGGAGACCCTAGGGTCAAAAAATCCTAGCTTCGGTTTTGGTGGCGGTTGAGAGAGGGCCTTCATCCAATCAGGATGAGAGGGTCCTTCCTTCAATCCAGTAGGGGCAGACCTTGGTGCACGTATTGTTGACATATTGCACTTCCCCCAATGCAGAGCGTGTTCACGGTCTCTCAAATCTCAAATACAATTAGAATTAGAGGCCTTCTAGAATGACTAGCGCACTTTCAGGATTTTCCAATGACATTTTCAAGCTTGTGCATACATCTGACATTTTTTAACATCTAGTACAAAAAAAAAAAACGAAACAGTTTTAATGGACTCACTAAAGAAGTTGCGTATTGCAGCTTTAAGTGCAGCATTGCCTCAGGCAGTATTGTAGCAATAAAGTTGCTTCACTCCCTACTAGTCCCGATGCGATGGTATAACAAGGACAGCGTAATCGATAGGAAGCACAACAGGAGCGTTCTGATATTGCGGAATACCATCACCATTTTGGCAGTTCAAATAAGGGCTCCAACCGCCCCCACCCACCCCCACCGCTGACCGCTCTGCTTGGCCGCGCAGCAGAGGGAACATTGACATTGAACAAATTTGAGACAGGATGACGCATAGATTAATGCATCAATTATATCCCCCCACAGATACTGTACTATAGCAGAGTGATCACTGGCACCTTCACACAGCCTTCACACTGGAAATGTACACTACTTCACTGGATCAGACCAAAACAGATGTCTGCTACATTATATACATATATATCCACTTAACTTGTACATATTAATTTATGTCCATTCAAATGGTACTTACATGCATTCCACATCTACTGTAGCTTATATACTAACCCTAACAACACCGTAAGGACTTTTTAGTGATCCCATTGGCTGTGTTCGACTGTACCCTGTACTGATTTCATTTATGTCCGACTGCACCTTGCATCGATTACTTTTATGCCAATAAACTATTCAATCAATCAAAACTTAATTGTACTTGCTGCACTGTTAATCAATCAATCAATATTACACCTGAAGTTCCCCACAGGGATCAATGATTGAATATCAATCAGTCAGTCATAAGTTTCTGAGAACTGTCAAGGCTCAAATCATGTACGTAAGCCAACTAATCCTGGATGGTCAACTACGTCACCTTCCTTGTTCCTTGTTGAAGAATTGGTGGTGAAAATATCCATCAAGCGAATATCCTTAGCAATAAGGATTAACTTCTCATAAGAAAACATATTTTAGACAAGGTAGTTACTAGAGGCAAGTCTCCCTCCCACAAATCTATGCATATGAGAGGATGTGCAACATGAGTGAGTGACTGAGCTTTGCATTTAAAAAAAAATCCCTCCAACCACAACAACATGGACAGAAATTTGGGTTAAAGAGAGACAAATGAGACAGTTGACTGTCGCAGTTATTATACAGAGCTGTTGGCTGGAAGGAAAGGAATGGAAGCATTAGCATTTATACCAGCACCGAACAAAAAGACACAATCCTATTACCTGATTCTAACACCGAGGTGCTTGTGAATATGGCGGTTTAACAGACCCCCTACTAACTTATTCATTCCTTTCAACACCTGGGTCGTCTCGTTGACTTATTCATTAGTTCGTTTTAACTCGGAGGTACAACTGTTGGCAAATTATTCATGCATTAATTTTAAACACAGGTGCAACTAACTTCTTCGATTTAAACACCAGCTGAGCCGCTAACTAGGGAGGAATACTAGTATTCCGTTAATCCTTGAGTTTAGGTCACTTTGGATTGTTGTGTTGGCTATCCAAAATAGCAAATGTACAAGCTCACAGTGAAGCACGTTGCACAGCAAGCTTGTACCTGTTATTTGTGAAAACTCTCGAAAGTGTGAGATGTGTGCTGACTAGAAGGAATAAATAGAACCGGCCTCAAGTCTGAACAGGTTAAAGGGAAATTCCACTCATTTTCAAAAAAATCCTGAGAGGATACAAATGTGAACCAAATGGACCCGCTAGGGTCCATTTGATTCACATTTGTATCCTCTAAGGAAAAAGGGGTCTGAAAGAAAAATCATTGACATGGTGAAATACATCTTGATGATGTCATCAAGATGTTTCACCATGTTAATGTTTTTTTTCAGACCTCCATTTTTAGGAAATACAGAATTGGGGGAACTTTTTTTTATCATGTCCACACAACATCTCTAAGGTATATTAATGACACATTAAAATGTTGAAAATGGGTGGAGTTCCCCTTTAAGGCTTAAACAATTACCAGTGGTGTGGTAGACACACCCACACAACAACCCCACAGTGACTATCAACACTCACTGCTCACTCACTACAGACTTTATCACTCATTCATCAGTACTCTGTTTACACACACTGTACACCCCAAAGGACAGCAATGGAAATAGGCTGTCAGCTTTATCGTGGTTTAATCATTTTGATGATGGTACATTATATAATGCAGCCTCAATAAAGATGTCATAATAGAAGCAGTGCTTAACCAGACTAAAGTTTTACCCTACAAAACATTTACTAACTAACTGCTATGTGTTATTTTAATCCATTTTATTGAGACATTTCATTTCTTTCCCCATTTTCTTTATTACATTTCTATTTTTAACCCCCTCGATTTTGCAACCCATATTTTTCACGCAGTGTCAATTTTCTTATGTAATATTGTGGTGGCACAACTCCTCTGCCAGCCTGGGGAGAGACATTTACGTTTTAATACATTACCATTTCTGCACCCATATTACTGTCTGTCATGCCAAATGTTGCTTTTTTTAAACAAGCAAAATAAGCACATACAGTGCGTGCCAATTAAGTATCAACAAGGGTGATTATCGGGCCTGACTGTCACATAGATTTGCACAGTGCTAATCACCTGCACCCCGTTCACTTCCCAGTGAGGTAGTGAATGGGTATTTTGATGGGAAAGCATTGCGATGAGAAATCCCATCCAATATTAACACCTGGATGAAAGAGGCCGAGTCGATGACACTGGAGGTACCCAGGTACCCAGCTGCATTACCACACACTTACCCACTGCATCTATTATCAGTGATGATTTGAACAAATAAACCCAGGCTTTGAGGTGGGAACATGGAGAATGCAGACCTATACTATATGTTTGGCTGAACATCCAATGCTACAGTACATGTTATGGTTGAATGGGAAGCTGGTCAGTAGTTTGCTCCAGTCCAGGCTAGCACTGGAGGAGTGATATGATGACACGCATAATTGACGTGACCTACTTTTGCACACCGGCTTGATGTAATGTTAATTAAATTAAAATTACCAGAAGCATGGGATTGGGATGGGATGTGGGATTATGGTTCAAAATGAGCTCAGTTTGGGCTCAGTTCTGTGTATTTCCATAATAGTTTAATTCCTATTCCACCCATGACTAATTGAAGATGCAGTGAACACAACACGTCAGTGACATTAGTCATTAGGCACATCCCTAATACTTTCTCACTCAGCCTGTCTGTCGTTGTCACCTTAGTCCTTGAGCATTAAGGAATTCCATTAGGAAGGACAACTGACAACCCCCTCCCCCCCCCCCCCCCCCCCCCCCCCACACACACACACACACACACACACAACTATTTTACCGTTCTGGCACATCGTATTTTGTTCCATTCTAATGTCCTGCCCTATCTTTGTACTTTATTTAGTTTTAAGTAATGTGCAAAATAAACTGAGCCAACAAGTGAATCCAATCATTTTCACACACAAGCTTCTAGTAGCAGTAGGCTTATTGTAGCAGTAGGGTTATTGTGGTAGCAGCCCGAGTGCAGGGAGTCAATGTTTTACGCAATGCACCAAACCGCTGGGATATGGAATGCTCCCAGTATTTGCCATTTCCCCACACGACTTGCCACACTCAAGCTGTGCTACTCATGTTGAGCCGGTGGTGCCCAGGATCGAACCATGACCTTGCGGTGTAAAAGCCAAGTCCACCCATTTTCAACATTTTACTATGTCATTGATGTACCTTCGAGGTGTTGGGTGGACATGATAAAAAAGTTCCCCCATTCTGTGTTCCCAAGAAATGGAGGTCTGAAGAAAACCATTAACATGGTGAAACATCTTGATGACATCATCAAGATGTATTTTCACCATGTTAATGGTTAATGGAATTTCCCTTAAACTCACCGCCAATTTCACCATTTTACCAATTTCACTGGCTTGAGCCGTGGTAATGGGGAGCAAACGACGAAGATGCGCCCGCAGCGGATGTGTTAACAGACTACCTGGACATGGCCTAATAATAACTACCGTAATTTGTACAATCATTCTATGTTGGTGTTTTTTCCTCACTTGGACTCTGGAATCTATCCCTTGTTGAACTGACATTAGTACATTGTGAATAAACGTTAAAGGCACTGAGTGATGTTCTCGGGTAAAAGACTGCATGTACTGCACAAAAAAAAATTAAAATAGAAATCCTTAAAATCGATAAAACGTCTACATGGTCGCTGAGCAGCCTGAAAGGGGCAACACATCAGTGTTATGGTTACAATAAAGGCAGTCATTATGATGAATTGAGATGTATAGTGAGCGTTGCTGCTTTAGGCAGATACTGTATACGTGCTGGTGGGGGACTGGTTCCCTGTGCCGCCATAGCTCCCATTTGCTGCTGTACCACAGGCAATAAACAGGTTATAATTCCAGTAAATCCCCTACTTTAATAGCACACTTAATAACTCCATTATGTGCAGTTAATTATAACTTTTTTTATGTTGTAACACGCCGTAAAAAGGGGAGAATTTATCGACAGAAACACATGGAAGATTTAGTGAGACCAGCCGAGGTCTCTGTGGGGAGTCCTGGAGCCAGGGAGGAACACACACACACACACACACAAGCGTGTGTGCGTGCATGGCTGCACCGATGGACTCACACACAGTACACCTGCAATGTTACAGACCGGACTCATTGTCAATGTCACTTGGAAACCTTGCATGTCGGTCCATTGTCCAAAAGATACTTTTGGAACTGAAATCTTTAGTAGGAAAAATAAGGGTAGGGAGGTGAATTGTCAACCCCCCCAGCCCCCCCGACCCCCAAACACAAATGGCCTGTCACTGAGCAAGGCACTTCACTCCCAACTGCTTTTTAGTGTGTATGTGTGCACGCATGCGTGTGCATCCCTGTGCATGCCCAGGATGCTTATGAAAATGAGCACTTGTGCATGACTACTACCCCGGGTGAATAAAAGAACAAAGTAATGAATAAACACTGACCAATCCCATGCCAGCCTTGTAGACTGGCGACAGCGACAGATCGGCACACTTGACCTCCCAGACCTGCACGGCGTCCAGCCATACGTCGGGCTCTGCAGACTGCTCCACGCGGAAGTATGCCCGAGGCTTGGGCAGGATGTGCTCCTACAGGAGGAAGGACAACACATTCCAGACGTTACTCTCATTTCAATGGCCGATAAAGATGTGTCTCACATGCGTATACAGTACATGGTGGAAAAAGTACTTAATAGGCCACTTTGCAACCACAACGTATTTTAATGATGCGTCTTGTCTTGTCTTGACAGACGAGCACTTTCCTGCAGTTAATGTGTGTTTCTGTGGATTTAAAATGTCTGCGATGTAATAGATACTGGCCGAACCAACTCACGGTATGGCTTACTACAATTACCATAATCTTTTCTGCCGTCACCCCATCTTGTGGAGAGGGGGCGAGGTTTGTCTTACTGAGACATTATGTAGTCCAGGATAAGTAGAGTCACAGATGCTTTGAAATACTAAAATATCTAAAAAAAATAATTTGGGGGCTACACTTGCACTATTCCAATGGCCCACAGGTTGGGTATTTAAACCCCCAGAAAGAAACCCTCTGTTAAATACATCAAACACATCAATATTTTTCTCCTTCAAAAGAAGGAGAAAAATCCCTACAGGAGTTTTTCCCTTAGCTCCGTTTTTACCCTCATTTAGTAGTCCATATCCTATGAATTTTGCATGTGTTTGATCCACCACAATCTGGGTGTCCAGTAGAACATCTGGCAGATGCACTGCCAACAAAAAAAACAAGCCAGTCACGTGTCCATGTTGTTGACGAGACCTGTAGGCTGCTTGGATGGTTTGTACTGTAGGGGAGTGTTTGTTTTGCATTGCTCCCCATAACTTCACATCCACTAATGATGCATTTAGGGAGAGTCTGAATGCCCTCTGCTCTGGCGGATACACAGAGCACAAGAAACAAGCAGTATATTCTTTAGAAAGCTATAAAAACAAAACAAAACAAAAAAAAATCATCATTATGGGGCAGAGCGCTGTCTTTAAAATGCAACATAATGAGAGTTTCCAGATAACAGCAGCTGCCAACTTCTGACTGTCAGATGTGGAGAAAAGTGCGACGTTTGAAGAATGAACAAAACGGTGGCGAATGCAGGTTTTTCCACAAATGTTCGTGGAATGACTATGCATCTTCAAAGGCCAAAAAGGTACCTGAAGTGTATGAATCTATTGAATACCTCCTTCAAATAATGCG
>CM076976.1:14161606-14236606 GCA_039105355.1 Benthosema pterotum
GGGGAGGCTGTGCCTTTTGGCACGAACAGAGCTGCATGATTAGGACGGCATGATTATAGGCTAATCATGATTAATTAGCTAGATATTCTGATCACGACTATTAATGGTGATTAGTGGGTCTTGATGATCATTTGGGCAGGAAAATCATTTTTGGCAGAATTTTCTCTTTCTCTCCATCGCTCTCTCTCTCTTTTTTTTTTTTTTGCATCGATACACTTTCCAACCTGGCGGCCATTATTTGGACACAATCGTCCCAAGCGGGAGTTATTCCCAGGATAGCGAAAGCTATCTTAGGGGCTACTGAATGACTACTCATTACATGTAGAATATTTTTAAATGTATTTTTTACTGGTGAAAACAACTTATCTGTATTATTGTGCGTTCCGATACCGATTATAAAAGAAATCCAATACGTTCCTTTGTTTTTTAGAAAACTGGACTTAGACAGTGGTTGTAGTTCTCAATAATAGCATATTATGTACAAGCTCACTGCAAGCTTGTACGTCTGCTATTTCTGAACATTTTAAAAATAAAATATAGCATTTTGGACACAAATCTTCTCTGGGTTCAGATGGCGGTACGTGGCATTTAAACAGTGTGGTACCTGAACAAAAACCTTTCATTCAATACAAAGATTTTCAGTGACGGTATGCTGTACTGTACTATACTAGCACTCAGAGGTCGACATGAAGGTAAATCTGTCAGTGGTCCTCCATGGGGGACCGCCCCAGCATTCGAACTACTCTACTGGCCCAGGAGCATTTCTTTGGAATCGAAAAATTAATTGTCCAGTGACTACTTTTTATGGGTCAAACTGACTTACTTCTCTAAGGCCAAATTAGCTGTAATTGTGCTTTTGGGGAAAAAACTTATCAGTTACCTTGCTGATGTACAGATATACAATTAGTGTCATATCAGGATATAACATATACTGTATGCCACTAAACCATTTGAGGCACCAAACCAACTGAAACACCTTTAAACCACTTAGAACTTGCGCTTTGGCTCATGTCAGAGGTGTCACAGGACATTTTGATAATATTTGTAATTAATCAACATAACAATAACTTCAGTTTAACCATTTAACTTAAAGCACTCGGCCCTAGTGGTGAAAGGTTGGACTGCATCACGACTAGGAAACTTGCGTGACCCTGGAGTTTAACATTGAGCACTTGATTGCTCTTTGTTGACATGTTATAAGCCTGCCAACTATTTCAACTGATTGGTTGAAACCGATCACATGCAGTTACTTTAACCAGCACACAGTCATGGCTAATCAATACAGAGATTTCAGAACTCTCCCTGCAGGCGAGTCCCTAGGCACTGCAGGCGTGGAAGAAATCATGTTAGAGCTCTTGTGTAATATTGCTTAATTATGAGTGTGACAATTAATCGTCAGCTTAAATTTGTAATTGTGGCAGCATCAGTGGTAGCCCAGGACATGAGCAGGGATGTAGGGGTGTGTGTGTGTGTGTGTGTGTGTGTGTGTGTGTGTGTGTGTGTGTGTGTGTGTCAGCTCCCATTGCTTAGCAGCTCTGCACACACAGCAGAGCGCCTGGCCTCCGTTCACCCTCCATCAGTGCAACGCTGTGTTTCTGCAGCATGCAGCGCTTTGAGAAGTGCTCCATGAATAAAGCTTGGACAGCACTCCCCCCTCCCTCCCTCCCTTCCTCCCCTGCAATCTAACCAGAAAACTCAGCTTTTCAGGGAAAAAAACTGCCCTTTAACATCTCTCTCTCTGATTTGACGTGATGCTGTAAAATTGATTTAATTAACCACTCGGATGTACAGGACTACGGGTCCATTTGGAAACCCTATAGGAATCAATTAACAGGAACCGTTAAGGAATCGGACCATTAAGAGCGAATCGTTACAAAACTAAAAAGGACCCCAACCCCACTGTAAACGTGGTAGGAAGGACCGGTAAATGTGTACGTGGGGAGTACCACCGAAATGGATGCTGTGCAACACTATAGAGACACCATTTTCTGTAGTCATTTACCAGACTTATCTCCTCAGTTGAGACAAAAAAACTGTCAGAAAAAAATGGGATAGTCTGACATCAGACTCAAGGCTCAATGTCTGTTTGAGTACAAACAGTTCCTACGATTAATTATCTGTTCGCCCATGTAATGCAATTTAATTATAGTCAGCCATGCACAGGTCCACTTCGCACAGACACACAGTGTTGTTTTGCCCGTCAGTTTTTGAAGCCTGTGTGATCAACCCCCATTAGCGGTTTGCTTGACATGTTTGATCTAGTCGTCGTAGAGCAATTTCACCCCCTCACTCTCTAATGATGTTTACCTGCTCTCCCAGTTTCACTCGACTTATCCCGTTAAAACCGGGAAAGCCGTCGTGTCATTTCAGATTTCTTGGGATTGAGCATTAAAAGAAAATAGCAGATATACAAGCTTGTGGCACTTCACTTTGTGCACATCTTTCAATCAAGGATTTAAAAGCAAACATTAATTTCAAATCTTCTGGAGTGGCCCTGATTTAACAAATACATATTCCAGAAAAAAAAAAACGTCTTAATGGGCTATAGGCATATTTTATCCTGTTCTTTGTTGACCAACATTCATGCTTACATACTGTAGATCTCACCCTCGTCAGTTGCCACAGATGAGAGGGTCTGATAAATGCCTGAACTGTCAGACGCTGATGTCGCTCTGGATAAATAACAGATAAGCTGTTATTTATCCAGTACGCGACTCCAATTAAAATGCAATATCTGTAGATATTGTCTAATGGCAATCATTAACCCAGATTACTGTACATCAATTAAGAAATGAACACATAATCAGCCACACAGACGGCACACATCCATTTTGGAGAACAAACCACTTACCTAATTAAACAGTACAGAGCCTTTTGCAAAGAACACCGATGTGACTGGAACTCAAACTTCACCATTCTTTGTAGAATTTAAAGTGTGAAAGCATATTCTATTTGAGTGCTAATAGTCAACCGTGCAGTAGTCTAATGAGCACCGGCTCACACATGGAGACGTTGTTGTTGTGAGAGCCCAAGTGTCAAATCGTTCAAACAGAAGCTCTGTTTTGATGTTTTGGTAAGAATGTCTTCGCATGTAGAACTGAACGAGAGCAATCACCCCATGTCACAGCGGCACTCCATTGTTGTTGATTGGATACTTCAGCTTTTGGACGACTTAATGGTCTCCACCAGTAGAGTGGCTGGATGGTTGCCGGTTTGAACCAAGGCTCCCCCAGAGTTAGTGTCACTTAACCCCTAATTGCTCCCACTGTGCTGGTCGGTATCTTGCATGGTTTCCACAAGTATCTTGGATAAAAGGCGCCGTATAAAATGCCCAATTTATAATTTGGAATTCATTTATGTTTTTGATGGGCTCCATATAAAAAATTAAAAAAATAAATACAAATAAATAAATAAACTCAAATGTTAACTAATGCTCATTACTCTGTGTTGTCAAAACATGTCTGACATGCTCACAAAAAATAAATTGGACAATTTGGGGAAAATAAATAAGTAAAAAAAGAGGCTCATAATCAATGAGTAATGAGTGATGTCTGATAACGAGTTTTTCTCGTATCTTCCGAACAGCATGATGCCATAAATTATACTTTTTGTGCGCCGTGTTGAGCACCGGAAACAGCATGTCTGCAAGCTGTAGAGGTGGCGTAGAACACGGGTGCAAAGCCACGTACACACACCAGCGCTCAGAAGCAGGGGCGGATTGGCACATATGTTCCCACGGGGACAATTTTGCCTTTGCCAGGCCACCCTGGGGGGTGGGGGGGGGGCAGCTGGTTAACCAGATGTAACTCTTTGAGACCCTTGCGGGTCCATTTGGTTTCATTTTTACACCCTCAAGAGTTAAAATATTCATCATGTGAATTAGCCCAACTTAGTCTACACAACTAGAGAATGTAGAAGATTAATGGTCATTTTGATCTGTATGTTCCAGGCGAGCATCTAGCACATTCTAGTGCATTTTGGAAGTGCCACTAGTGCATTTTGGATCTTGCCCAGGCCACTAGGTGGCGCAGGCCACCGGGAAAACTCCCTGTACTCCAGATGGCCAATCCGCCCCTGCTCAGAAGCTAAGTGCATAATCACCTGGAGGACGTTTTGAACCACACTCTCAATCTAAGTGAGTGAATGAAGGGTGGGCTGTTTTCACTGGGAATGCAGACCAAAACGTCTGCTATCGAAGGTAGTAACCCAATAGAATGATAATTATGTTACTTGAATTTGGTTTTATATATGTTTTTGCTAGTTCAGGTAAAAACAATATATCAAATATCAGTATAAAAGAAAGAAAAACATTTTTTACCTTTAAGAACTTATAATGCTGCTCCAGATCTTCATCCTTGAATCCAGTACCAATCTACAAAAGACAGAAAAAAAAAAGAGATAAGTGCGCGCGTACACACGCGTACACACACACACGCGCGCGTACACACACACGCGTACACACACACGCGCACACACACACACACACGCGCACACACACACACACGCGCGCACGCACACACACGCGCGCACGCACACACACACACACACACACACACACACACACACACACACACACACACACACACACACACACACACACACACACACACACACACACACACACACACACACACACACACACACACACACACACACACACACACACACACACACACACACGGCAATTATTTATCCCAAGGGGCCAAATGAGATACATGAAATATTGTGGGGGGCCAAGACTAAAGGCTGAACTAAACTCTGCGTAATATTAATTTAATTTCAAGATAAAAATAAGCGTAAGACCAACCATTTTGACACCAGGGCCCTCTATTTATTCAGTACTGGCTATTTCAGGCTGGATTTCACAAGCAAAACATGCAAATTGTAGATCAAATATGACCATTCTTTTACATTCTCTGGCTAATTCAGATAAATATTTTAACTCTTGAGAGTGTAAAAATGAAACCAAATGGACCCGCAAGGGTCCATTTGGTTTCATTTATACGCTCTCAAAGAGTTACATCTGGTTAACCAACTTCCCATATTTAACTTGGAACTCTCTCAAGGACCACTGGTGGTCCCCGGGCCGGTCAGAGTCAGCCAAAGGGCCGCATTTGGCCCCTGGGCTGCATAATGCCCAGGTATGCCCTAAAGGAAGGTGAAGATGGCAGACATTTGGCCGAGACATAATTGGTGCGCCGTGCCAACCCAAACTCCCTGTCTGTGTGTTTCACCTGCAGGGGCTGTGTGTGTCACTGCAGCCCACTGAGACCACACTCACAGACTGAACCTAATGCAGGCTGGAGACAGGCTGGCAGAAAGAGCCAAAAGACCATTTTGTGGCTGCGGGGTAAAAACACCACTCTGGGTAACGCCCTACTTGATCACACAAAAATGGTTTATACCTGTGTTTATACTCTCTATTATTTCTCTCTCTCTTGAACAATGAAATATTTTTATATTTTGTTGAAAATATTAAGTATCTACTGTACATATAATTGCATTTTAAGGAGAGTTAATCAAAATTCGCCAAATTCAAGAAAAATATTAAACTTGAGTGTGTTGCCCAAGGACACTCTGCGTCCTGAGTCCCCCCCCCCCCCCCCCCCCACACACACAACAGAGTAGAGGATATGCGCAAATTTTGTGACGTTGTCGACCTGCTGCGAAACTGACAAGTTGTGCACATTTCAACTTGACAGACGATTTATAAAGTAAATAGCAGCCTTCTTTTCGTTCCTCACACAGATCGGAGACTGGGCTTGTGGTGTGTGTGCCTGTGAATGTGTGGTTCCAAACACAACAGTGGCATTTCAAATAGAAGATGTTATGTGCATAACGGTGCAAAAACAAACCAACGACAGACACAGTGCGAGTTCTTAAACAGGTATACAGTATTTATGGGGATCCGATTCTAAGCAGGTAGCAATAGGCACCCATTCTGACATAAAAGTCAAACTCTGATAAAAGTAGAGGGTTTAAATGGTCAGCTGATCTACATAGTCTATGTACACATTATAAAGTAGACTAATAAAATAACGTCATATGCCATGGAACATCATTTAAAGACCACAGACCTCCCTCTCCCTCACTCTTTCTGTGCATGATAGAGTTGTTGCTGAGAACGCACTCCTCTGGTGTGAGATCACATTAATCATTCCCAATTTACATCTTACTTGATCGCCTCCGTTTTAATAAGGTTAGGTAAAATTCATTGTGGTTTAAATATAAGCATGGGGTATTAATTGCCATTTTTATTGGTACAACGGTATACAGCTGTAGTGATATAGTGCCTACCATTTATTCAGCACTTGAGCCATGCATGCATCACCATTTCATTACATTTTAGCCCCACAGACCCAAAGTAGTAGACTTTCTAGTTAAGTTCACAAGGGTCCATTTGGTTTCATTTTTATGTTCTCAAAGAGTCATATCTGGTTAACCAACTTTACATCATTTAGCTGGGGACCACCTCGAGAGCTGGGGACCACCTGGAACCCTCTCACGGACCACTGGTGGTCCACGGACCACTGGTTGAAAACCACTGGTATACAGAACGGATATTCTTTCTGAGCAAGCTCAGCTGTGCCGTTATAAACATGATCTTTTCCTTGACACGAAGCAAAAGAGAAATAATAATCAAACCATCGGGGAGCGGTGAGCGCTCACTTGTGGCCGGTAGTTTTTCCTCCGTGATGACAAGCAGAGACAGCAGCTCAGCGATGCCTGGCAGATCATGTCGGATTTCAGAACACGGATTTTTGGATTGCAAGGAGTGAAAGGTTTTCAGCTCATTCCGGCTTAATCCAAGACATTTATTTGAACCAACTTTGTGCGACTCCATTTAGTGCAGCGGCTGTGGAAAACCTGCTTAAACCCGAATCAGGAGGAGATGAGGAGAGCTTTGATCTGGTGGACGATGTGATGCATGCTGCAATAACACCATCTTATGATACCGTCTCCCGGTCAGGTAGCGCACATAACCGCCGAACATCAAAACAACAAGGTGCGGTTAACTCCAGGCTGTTAACGGCTTGGCCTTTCAACGCCATAGCACTGACAAGGCTGGCTAGCGGACGATCTGGGTCTGAACCCGGCTTTAAATGCCTGGGTCCTGAGTGAGCCAGGCCACAAGCAGTGGGAGTGGGCAGTCACACCTCAAAATCCCTCAACCTTGACACACAAGCCCCACACAGACACATTCACATGGAGTCTGCTAACATCGATCCGCTTTACACCGATTGCGCATCACATTCAACCATTCACACACACACAATCGTACACTGATGGCAGTGGAAACCATGCAAGGCACAAACAGCAACTCAAGAACACATCGACACATAACTCTGGGGCAGCCCAGGTTCAAACCAGCAACCATCCATGACACCTGAGCCACTGCTGCGCCTGCTACTTACAGTACACCCACAATGACTGAATGGCCGGTAACGGCTCCAGCATCAATGCCATGTTTACTGACGACACACAAATATCAAACGATGACTCTACACTACATAAAGGTGGTAAATCTTTTGTAGCGGAGTCAAGATATTACATGTAAAGTGCCTTTACTTGAACACTGGAGGATAAAAGCGTGGAAATGATAGTGGACTGCAGAGTGCCGGTGCCATTCTCGATGGGAGAGAGAGCGCGCCGGTGCAGTGAGAGCGAGCAGGCTCAAGCAGCCGGGTGTGCACATCAGTGAGCTGGAGAATGCACAGAGCCTGTGCCAAAGAAGGCGAGGCTACCTTCAGACGGCTAAGTACGTTCAAGGTGCCACAGAAAAGCCCCTTCGGCCGGGCTGCTAGGGGACCCAGAGCTCACTGGCAGCCGCTTGCATCACTGTCTGGCAGGGAGAGAGAGCCCTTACAGCACAGCCCTGCTGGATACCTGCCGGCCAGCAGAGAGCCCAAACGAGGATGTAGGGGGAGAGAGACAGAGAACAAACAAAAAAGGGAAAACAAACAGAATAAGAAAATAAAGTGGGTTGCCAATAGGAACTATAGTTATTCCGACCTACAGTATACCGATTGATTAAACTAACGTCACAGTGTATATTACACAAAGTACATAATGTTCATGTCCTATTTTTGGTGTCATTAATGTCATGCAGTAATTGCATTTTCTCTTTTTAATATTCTGTTGATATTAACGCTACTGAAAGGTACTGTAACTGTTACTATGGTTACGTGTTTAATTGGCAAGGTTTCCACTTTTCTCTGATTTTTTTTAACTAGACTAGGTAACTAGACTGGCGCCCACTTTAGAGCAGAGATAGAAACGATGATAATTGAAGATCCATGCCCCACAAGGCTATGCAATATCTATGTTGTACCAGAATACCCGTTCCAACCACATCGCTTTTATGCCCATATGGTGATTTCTGTATCTGTCCCCTTCTACGTCCTTTTATTCCACTGGATTTCTCTGTCAGGCATGTTGTGGAACATGTGTTGAAGTCAGTGGGGTGAACGGTTCTCGAGTTACAAGGATTATTATTAGAGGCACAAACGTACATACAGTACATAGTGCAGAATTAAAGTGATGTGGTGAATTTATAGATTGATTGTTATTGTCATGCTGCTGTTATCATCCGGTGGACCTGTACCAGTCCTAACAAATAAAACCTTGGTGATTCTTACTAGGCCAAATGCTGTGCAAGATTACCATGGCTCAGGGCCACGTGGGAACCTGCGAGGCAGACAGCCGTGGAAGTGCTTTTTCTCTTTTTACAGCGTGACTCTGCAAGAGGCTGGCTGTCTGTGTGAGCGTGTGTGTGTGTGTGTGAGCGTGTGTGTGCAAGAGGCTGGGTGTCTGTGTGTGTGTGTGTGTGTGTGTGTGTGTGTGTGTGTGTGTGTATAATCGTCTGTCTGGATTTAATCTCGCAACCACTGGACCAGATGAACACGTTTCATACTTTTTGAGATATGTAACTTTCATTTTATAATGGAAGTCAAGGGGCTCTGACTGAAGCGATAGCTTCCACATATTTGGACAAGTCTGTCGGGTGAAACCTCCAATGTCCAAAACAATGACTTTTCGGGTCAAATCTAAGAGTAGCATATATTGACAAGCTTGAGCTACTAGCTTTTGTAAGATGTTGTGGTTTGATCACGCCATATAGGGCATTCATTTACAAAAGCCTGTTACAATGTGTACAGTGTGTAGGACGTTTCTGCCCGACAACATTATGTCCCAGGCCACATTCACTCCGTAGATTACAATGAGTTCTCATCAACGGTGCTGAAACTTAAAGAAACACTTTTTGCAAAAAAATATGTTTCTTATGTTTAAAATTGGAATTTTACTTCACAAACTTGACTTCCATTCGGAAGTGGTGAGGTGCTAACAGATACTGAGATCTTAAAGTTGTGAGCTTTTTTTGTGTGTACGTGTGTATGTGAGAGAGAGAGATTTTGCCAAGATACGTGTGAGGCATGTCAAATACTTGTTCTTTCATTGTGATCTAATCTTTATCCCATCTTCTCATGTAGCGTGTGTCTAATCCAAAAGGTGTTGTTACCTTTGTTAACAATTTAAATGTGCCGGAATTATATATATATAAAACAAACAATAATGGTGCTATAGTGCCACGCAGATTTTACCGTGACTTCCATTACCCCCAAAAAACTGGGAGGCATGACCTTCTGTTACTACCTCGCATCTCATCTCTCTTTAGAAACCTTTAGAAATTAGGACAGAACATTGGCGTGAAGAAGATTTAGAGATGAGACAGTTTAGTCAAACTGTAAACAAGGAAGTGATGCATGCACAAAACATGCACTATGCTAGGGGCCCTGAAGAAGTATAAAAAAAGATTACAACAACCCCGTTTTATATAATTTAAAGGACCTAAAAGGTGCCTATACGGGTCCTTAGCAGCCTACAGTTTTTTAGAAAAGCCATGTGGCATTGTGGCACGTCGTTAGCACAAGAAATGTGTCAACAATCAACACTCAGCAAAAATAAAACTTCACAGTCTGCTGTGAAACCCAACAAAACTACCACCTACATTCCCCTGATATTCCCAGTAATACCACAGATTAATTTCCTACATGGGACCGCAGAGCCGAAATATTACAGTAAAATAGTAGAAAGGTGTCTGAGTTTCTAAAATTCTGATTAATCTGTGAAAAAAAAAGGTTATGAACAAAAAGAGCTCAATGTTTAAGTCAAATGCGAAAGCTAGCGGGGTCCATTCACTGGAACCCCAAATGGCTCACCTGCCCGCTATTAAAATAAACGTATTCAGTACAGTAAAGCAAACGGATTGCAGCAGTCTTAACCCCCGATGCCTCCACAGTGAAGCTGCTCCTCAGCCAACAGCAGCAGACTGGACTCACTGGGCAGCACCCAGGTGGAAATGAGGGAAATAAAACGTGCACACTCAGCAGAAACCTCGTCCAGGTTCAAACAGTAAAAGGGGAAGAAATGGACGATGGGGAGGATGATTGTGCAGGACGGAGGCGATTGAAGTCTTATCGATGCTTGTTCACAATCCTCTCTCGTGTAATTGCAAAAGCAGGCACCCTGAAGACAAAGCTTTGTGGAACACTAAAGGGTATGCATTCATAGACATGCACCCAAAGTTACACTTGTATATCGTCACTGTCGGGCAGAAAACTCTTATCTCCATAATTGTAGCCTCACACAAAAGAAGCAGATGGTGAGATGCAACACGTTTTGAGCTTGTAGATCTGCTACTTCTGTTGTTTTCAAACTTAAATCCAGAAGTCACACATTTTGAAGTGATTCTAGCTCTTGTAAACAAGCACTAAGACCGACATTTAACTTTCTTTTAACATGAAAACAGCGGAAATGGCAGATTGACACATAGCAAGGTGTTTTTCCCCAATTACAGGAATGCCGAGTTGAAATGGACACACACTCCTAATATTATTCACACAAGCAAACACACACACCTTGCAGATGGACTGGAACTCTTCGTTCTCCTCATCATAGCAGGCCAGAAGGAAGCCTCCGTAGGTCCCCGTCCTCTTGCCCTTCCCCAGGTAAGCTCCGATCACACACAGATCCATGGTGTCCCCAACGCCCTCCAGATAGTCCTTCTTCAACTGGATGACGCACACAAAGGGGAAGGGGAGGACAGGACAGACAGACACAGAGAGATTACGAGGGAGTTGGTGAGAGACAGGGAAGGACGTCTCGGGCTAGTGTGTGTGTGTGTGTGTGTGTGTGTGTGTGTGTGTGTGTGTATGCACATGCATGTGTGTCAGAGGCAAAGTGACAGTGGGCATGAAAAATGCATGTACTGTATACTCATGTAGTGTACCCGTAAATCTGTGTGCGTGTGTACACCTATTATTATTATACTTGAGATCCAAATGGCTGCAAAGCATAGTAGAATTTGAGAAATGCATACATTATGAGTAAATGTTTCCTTGTTGCCGTTTTATCGTGGTTAAAAACAATAAAGACTTTAGGGGGACAGTTATAGTTACATGACCGATTTATACATAGTTTGAGGATGCTACCGTGTGCAGAAAATAGATACAACGTTGAATGATCTTGTCCATTGCAAATTTTTAGTGCAAATAAGGTTTTTTATATAGTTACAAAAAAATGCTGAAAAATCCTTGATGTCCTCACTAGTACAGTAATTAATAAAACTCTGTGTGTGTGTGTGGGTGTGTGTGTGTGTGTGTGTGTGTGTGTGTGTGTACTTGTTTGTGTCATAAACGGTGTGAGATCTGATATAGAACTGTGTGATAGATCGAGAGAGAGAGAGAGAGAGAGACAGAGAAAGGTAGACAGAACGGGTGTAAATGGTGACAGATTGCTACCAGGTTCTCTCCAATTGCTGCTCAAAGTTTGTCTGTTTCATGAATTTGACTCCTCTCCAGTAGACAACATGTCAGCCGTTCTAACGCTCTGAAGGTAGCTATTGTATTTGGGAACGCCTGGAAAATAACATGAGCGCCTGATGAGATTCTCCTAAAACTCACTGTGATCCTGTCACACTTTAGAAAAAAAGCGGGAATGATTCTCTTCCCCCACCGGAACCGTTTGCACGCATTCGTGCGTGTTTTTTTCTATGCGAGTAGTACATGTTGTTCACCAGTGCGCAACACTATAGTGTGGGATCTATGGTGCATGCTCGAAGTCCAACTCCACTTCTGCCAGCTCAAGTCAAGCTTTATTTAAAAAGCATAGTTTAAATGGCCCGAAGCCAACCCAAAGTTGTGTACGTAGGTCAAGAGAACAGTTAAAAGTACTGATTACATTTCTGCCAATAAAGTGTTTAAACGATCGAAGTGGGCTGGGGATCAAGTTACGTAATCATTCAATTCTACTGTTCGTACTTGGATATATCAGGATTAAGTAGCCTACTAGGAAAGCAGCTTGTCACACAGCAAGAGACACAGTAAAACATACAACAACGCATTAATGTAGCACATTTAGGATACAACAAATTAAAAATAAACCCGATAGAAAAAAAAAACAGTGAGGTGTGGTCTTGGGGTGTAGGTTTCAGCTGTGCTGAAAATAGGCCAGAGAAAAGAACTAACGTCTTCAATAATGATTTTAAAATGGTTGAGGATTGGAAGAATGTGTTTAAGCAGGAGGATATATTCCAGAGCCTCAGGGCAGCCGCAGCAAAATGCCTGATTACCTCTGGCGATCCAGCTGCATAATCTGGGCCAAAAGGGGTCGTATTTTGTCTCGGAATTAGCGGTGGGTGTGTTTGGGGGCTTACCCCAATGAATTCATTAAACCAACCGCTGTCATTTCCTCATTCACTGAGCAGGTTGCAAATTGCTCTTTAACGCGTTCAGGACAAGAGCCCCTTTTGGTGTTGTAAGCGAGTTACAACACCAAATGGGGTTGAGACCGCCATTCCACTATATGAGAGCCTCTGGTTGGGAACTTGTGCAACAGTGATTCGAGGTACAGCAAGGCCATCATCCAAGGTGGTCCGGCTCGAGTCTAGCCGATGGGACTGAAAGATATTTGAACGTGAATAACTCCTGATCAAAATCAAATGCTATAAATTTATAATCAATGCGATTGTTTTTCTGGCCTATTCGCAGTCCCCATCGTTATTCCAGGTTGGAATTACTGTATATTTCCTCCCTCTGTTGTCGACCGGTGTTTCTTTGTTTTCGCTATTTTTAGCCACATCTAAGATGAAAATAGGAAAATAGAAGAAACGGATGGTGGGTCCAATGTTGTTCCATAGTTAAATTGGCATGGTGGAAGAAACGTTTTTTTTTTTTCTGAATACAGATTCACTGTCTGCACATCTTCAATGCCATAATTACAAGCAGAAATCTACTGGAGCAGACAGGCATTTCTTATTTATTTTGCAGTTAGCAGTACAGGCTCGTTGGCTGTAATCCAGCATAACTACGGGTTTGAATCCCGATCCTAATGAACTTTCTGACTCCCACCCATCTCTCTCCCTTTCCTGTCAGGAGACTGTATATCTATGAATAAAGGCAATTATTTTATGGCAGATGCAGACTAACATTTCAACATTCCATCCACATCAGATGAGACAAAAACTCATCTGATGCAACACGTAATATTGAAGCGTTACATGTCTTCTTGCACCTGAAAAAGTCTTTTTTTAAGCCCTTCTGCTCCAGTAGCCTTTCCTTCTGACTGCTCCACACAGACGGCTGCCTGTTAGAGCTGTGAGGCATGGAGATGTTCTCTCTAGTCAGCCATATAATGATGTCTGGAGACTGTGTGGAAAAAACACCAGCTAAACGCTCAATGAAAAGAAAAAAAAAAACATCAAGTAGAAACTAGAGAGGAGACCACACAGACTAACTGTACTGTACCTACTATCGAGGACTTCAATTCAATGCCTGCGGCATTCCCTATTTGTTGGGCATGCAGTTCAGATAGAAACGCAGATAACTTCCCCTAAAGTCCAGTGATGTGTCCCTGTGTATTATGTACCCTAAAGACATCTGTGATACGCTGCCATACACATCGACTGACTCAGCAGACAGCCATCGTTGGTGTCGCTGGTATTGTTTGCCGTTGGGTCAATGCCATACTTTGTCACACTACAGGGGCGGATTAACATTTCCCATTTGGGGGTGCAGGAGAAAATGGTATGGGTGCGTCTTCATCGCCCCCATACCATTTTTGGTTACAGGACTTATTTTAGGCAAGTATAGGCATCAATAACATCAGTTGTTGTTGAAGTTGCAACAGACATGTGATGTGATGGTTTCAATGATGAAATGCTGTTGGTTTTGTGGTACAACAACTGTATTTAGTTAGTAGCAGTAGTAGTGTTTCAAATCATTTTAATTATAAGCACTTTAATTTGAAATATATTTGAAATTTGGGTTGTTTCCGTGCCGTCAGGTTTGGTGGGGCAGTCAGGGCATTTAGGGGGACATTGCCTCCCCCTGCCCATGCCTAGATCCACCCCTGTCACACTATGAATCGCAAGTCTACCTCCTGAAGCACTCAGGAGGATAGGACACGCGCTTGTGTGCATGTGTGAATGAGTGTTGCTTGGTGAGGGAGCATGCGTGCACGTAGGTGTGTGCGGCGCGTTGCTTGGAGGAGTGTGATGTGGATTATTGCCGTTGGCACAGGCATGACCCCTCTCACCTTCAGCCAGTTATGAGAGCGCTTGGCAATTTCATAGGTGGCGTCCTTCTCCAGGGTCTTGACCATCAGGCCTTCACACGAGTCTACGCACACACACACGTACACACATACACACACACACACACACACACACACAGAAATCTTGATGTTAAGCAGGAAAACATAATCCTTGCTGAAACAGAAAGGAAATGAAGAGATTATCTTTCATGATACACATTGGGACATTTTGTCTTACACACAGGCACCACTCAAAGTATGCAATTATCAGATTCCCGTCTGCGCACGCACGCACACACACACAGTACATAAAGGCCCGTCATCACATACTCATACGTATATCATTTGTTCTGGGTGAGGAAGTGATAAGCTTGCCCTGATTGGTCTAGCAAGCTGCCATATCAGACCCAGAGCTGATATAGCCTGAGGTACATCAGCCGATTCAGATAGGCAGTGGCCCTGATCTGGACCCTCCTCTTCTAAGCCACCGCCGCGGCCAATGATTTAGTCAAAGCTTTCACTTTTTGTGCAGTGTGGACACAAATGAAAGCCTGGATATCGAGGCTAGGGCTGATATGACAGCAAATGTATCAAACTAAAGCTTTTTGTATTTTGTTTAGCAAAGGTTTTTTAATCCAGACGGTAGAATGAACAAATATTTGCATCATACATAAAAGACAATATTATTATTATTCATTGCTCACATCAAATAATACAAGCAGGCAAACGACCAAGTACTCATTTTTGTCAAGATAAAAAGGTTCACTACTCCCAGACAAATAAGGGGCATATACATAATGACTTTTGGAACAGCTGTGCAATACAGACACAGTATCCAGTACACACACACACAGATCTGTGAAACACACACAGGTACACACACCTCGTACAGACTGCTCCAGGAACTCGGCGATGGCGTCTGTGTTGTCTGAGTCGATATAACGGGCGAACACAAACTCTCCTTCCACCTCGGTGAAGCTCTCTCTGAGCAGAGCCCTGCGCCGCGACAGAGGCTCACGCACCAGTGACTGCGCACACACGCACACACACACGCAATTGCATATCATCATCATCACAATCATTTCCTAGTCATAGCTTGGAGCACTGCAATCATTACGAGCATGAAACGCATACTCACAACACACACACACCAGTCTATCTTACACACACACCATGACAACCTCTGGAATGACAATGGCCGTCATAATCGTTATCTAGTTAGGGGCCGTGAGTCGTGGCTTCATTGGCATTCACGTGTGTGTTGTTTAGTATCGCGGCAGGGAGACGAGTGGGGAGGGGGTTCAAGCATGCCCATGTACACACACACACACACACACGCACAGCTGGGGCGCGTCAGCAGGTGTAATTGGCGTGGTAACATTTTCACGTCTGCCAGAAGACGGTCTCTCTCTCTCTCTCTCACCTCTCCGTTGAGATAGAGCACGTCGAAGGCGTACACGCACACTTGGACTTTGATCTCCGAGGCATCCACGTCCTGTGGGGACAGAGAGAGATGTGCACGTGAGCACATGCACAGCCACGCACATTGAAATGCACAGCATAACGCACAATCCATCAATACACACATGCACCCACACGCAGACAGTTTGCACACGCCAAGTACTGTATCTGCATCTCCCTTTTGCCATAATGATGTTGCTGTTGGGAAGAGGTATACCATCTCTAGACCAAATTAGAACGTTTAGTTCTTCCACTAAAATCAGGGGTTTTCAACCTTTTTCATACCAGGGCCCACTATTTATTCTGCGGACCACCATTTGATGTGGAGTGTAGTCTTTCAGACCAAAAACTAAGTATTTTCCACGTTTTTGTCCACAATTTAGGAGAGATAACTGACAAAACGTTGGTCAAAATAACTGTTCTTCTACAGTTTCTAATCATGTAGATTCGTGAAAAATAAGTAATTCAGAAGATTCGTTTCATTTTAAGCTTCTCAAGATTTAAATCTATAAGGGTCCATTTGGTTACCAACTGTCCATCATTTAGCTGGGGACCACCCGGAATCCTGTTGAAAACACCTGCAGTAAATGAACGCCCTGCACACTCGTACTACAGACGACAGACAAAAGCATCAAAGTGCTTGTCGAACTGCTGCTGCTTTTGACTTTGAGTTGTTGAAAAGCAACAGTTTTTGGACAACAACACAGTATGAGGTTTCCACCCGACAGAGAGGATATGCAAATGCACTGCCGTTTAATTCACAAACAACCTTGGGTGGGAATTGATACGCAAAAATAAATAAACCCCCCGCTTTGATTTACAACCATTCATCTCCACCCCCCACTACCCCCCCTTCCCCTTCTTCTTCTTGCCCGCACATTGTTCTTAATTACGCATTCACCCCCGTGCGCGTTCTGCAGAGTTCAACAAAAGCGGGTAGAATTAGGAGTTAGGAATTGGATGTGTGTGTGTGTGTGTGTGTGTGTGTGTGTGTGTGTCTGTGTGTGTGGTGTGTGTGTGGTGTGTGTGCGCGTGTGTGTGTGTGTGTGGCGGTTCGCAACAAACATAAATTGAACCCCTCACCCCATCGTCCCATCTGATAAACTAAAGGTAAATAAAAGGGCTATATCGCTGAAATAATTGGTAATATGGTATTCTTTGTGATACAACAGTGTTTCATGTCCGTTCAGATTTTGACAGTGTATTTTGGTTTAAAGCTATAGTAAGTGATTTATTTAGAATCTGGGGATGCTCTCAAATGTAATTTGAACCCTAGGTTGAGAATCCCTGGTGGAGTGAAACTGAAGGTGGGAGGATGGAGCTCTTTGGTCAAAAAGAAAATAATGAAAAAATGCCTATGTTTTGTTTCCTTTGCATTCAAAAAGGATGAAAAGCCTTATTATTATAAAAGACTTCTTCAAAACATGCAATGCCCTGGAGATGGCCTTATGAGACCCGCACATGTTGGCTTGTTTGTTCAAATGTTCCACTGATGAACTACCTTTTCTTGTCCCAAGTTTATTTTTATTTCACAGGAAAAGAAAACCATTATATAAACAACACCATGAAAAGCAATCAGTTTCTTTAACCTTTTTTGATGAGTGCCATGGGTTTTATTTGGGATCTTTGAAACTAAAAGACAACTTCAGAGGTATAAAAGGAAAACCTTCAGAACCAATATGAAACCTACAAACATCTCCTCTCCTCCTCCCGGCGTGAGACTGATGTGAAACTTTGTCTGACAACAACGGCTTGTCACGCGCCGAATATAGCAGCCATGACGCCTCACAACCTTGTTGATCTGACATATTCAACATGGGATACATTGCGACATCCATGTGTAAATTAATGCATCCTGATGCCGCCTCACCTATCGTCTCTAAACATAAAATGATAATACATTCAAAAGTACATAACGGAATGCATGAATTAATTCAAGTGTTAATTCTACTCTGACTAATTCTAGTCCCGAGAGCTTTTGTTAACACTTAAATTAACACCTGACGTGCTACTGTGTAGGTGCGATGCAGAGGCGCAAAAAAAAAAAAAAACAGAAGGGAAATCCTAGAGAAAAAATATAGCAGGAGCGAAAATACTATCTGATCTGTCAGCTTGCATTGTGAGCTTGGTGTGCATGAGGATAGAAGAAGCGGGTCTTCAAATAATTGGCAAAATGCTGCAATTTTGAGAATAACAAAGGAAACAACGCCCAGCATTAAACCATGAAAGCAGCTAATTTGGCAGATTGACATTGTGACATCACATTGCTGGCTATAAACCCGCAAGGACAAGAGTGGGAGGTGTTTTGAAGCTCAAAACAGTTGGAGTCACACACTGCTCCATAGTCGAGGCTTACCCCTGCAGAATAATAATAAATGTGTGAGCCACTGGTTTAAGCATGGCAGCCCAAGTAAGTAACTACTGTACATTTTAGAAACAAACCCTGCGGCTGAATCTCTGCATGGGGATTACATGGTTCTTGTTAAGTGAGATGAATGGTGTTAGGTAAGGTAAGGCACACATCAACACACCCGCTTTTCGGAAAAGGGATGAGTTTTCTCTCAGGGTGGAACGAATCACCTATACCAGAGATGGTGACTCGAGTCGAGGACTCTCACTTGAGTCGGACTTGAGTCATTAAAATGGGATTCTAGACCCGAGACGGCCTCGTCCCCCCCGCCAAAGACTGGACTCGGGACTCAACGTCAATGACAAGTCAATGACTCAATGAGTACAGGCGAGTCATTACGGTATTTTTGAACCCACAATGATGAATAAAATGCCTAAAACCTTAATCTGATCGCTGCCTTTTGTTTTTCCTCCCAGAGCACAATTGTGCAAACGATCCTCAGCTGTGCGGCCAGCTATCGACAGTGGAGATGCCAGCTCAAAATGATTCCTTTCGTCATACCATTTAAATAATAATACGGCGAAACTAAACAAATGCGATTGGCTCCACATAAGCCTTACAGCTTAATTTGACTTTGCACTTGTTTAATATGTTTGTTTGAGCATGGGATTGTCTGTGAGGGAACATTTTCCAAACATCGGGTTTGATGTGCGCTGCTGCTGGTGGCTGCCTCGTCTTTAAACACTACGTAATTAATGTTCACTTCACTACATTAACATCAAGTTCTATATCTGGCCCAGTGTGCCCAGCGCCCACATAATGTATCCTGCACTACCTGACTACAGGCTTATTGCTTATTTGGATCCCACATCATGCATCATTGATTAAGTGCCCAAAAGAACAAATCTACAAGCTGTCAACACGCAACACAACAGCGTGTTGACAGCGTATATGTACATGTAAGTATTTGACATTAAAGACAATATTACTGAGACTCGCGACTCAACTCGTGAGTCAAGGTCGAAGACTCCCGATTTGACTTGAGACTCAACATCCAAGACTCTGGGCTTCACCATAAAGACTCAACTCGGGACTCGGATTCGACTCGGGACTCAAGCTCCAAGTGTCCCGTCTACACCACCCAAGTTTTCCTCCTCTAGACATGGATACAGAAGCCCTAGAGCCTTTCCCTGTCTATTGGACAGACCTGGAAGCGTTTCTATGGTTACCTTTCTCTTCCTGGTGGTGAGGACTTGGAAGGGTTGGATCTGTTTCTTCTCAGGGTCCCAGGCCACGGCCTCAGAGTCCAGCACACAGGACACCACAGAGTCCTTCTTCACCTGGTGGTGGGGAGAAGGTATTGGTATCAAAATGTACTTCCAGTACCAGAAGTAATAAAAAAAAAGAATCCTTTGAAAATAGCTTCAAGCTGACAATTTGCCGTGGCGCAACGCATTTTGAGCTTGTATGCCAGTATTACATGGAGTAGATGCAGAGAGAGAGAGAGAGAGATGGATGGATGGGCTAGATAAGCAGATGAAAAGGGGAGGAGGAGACAAGAAACAACACAGGAGAAATGAGACAGAGGGTGAGAGAGTGTATTGGAAGGAGAGAGAAAAAGAAGAAGACAGAGAGATGCAGGCCATTATAGTGAAGGCACCAACAACAAAGTGATAGTTCTTTTTTTAAGGCCTTTCAGGTAGAAAGAAGGGGGAGAAAAACTTCAGAAGATGCCGCCCTGAAGAGACGTGTGAAGATTAAGAGACACAACCAAGGAGGGAGAGAGAAAAGGCTTTAAGTGAGAAAGAGAGGTATGAAGTGAGAAATAGAGCTATGAAGTAAGAAATAGAGCTATGAAGTGACAGAGAGAGAGATACAGTGAGAGAGAGGAATGAAGTGAAAGAAAGAGAGAGCGGCAGGGGAGCTTCGGTAACAGAATAGTGGGTGTAAAGGATGTAATGCGTACATCACACACGCCCATTTGGCAGCATATGGGTGGACCAGAGAGCTCCATGACTGAGGTGGGGTCTATATGGGTGGACCAGAGAGCTCCATGACTGAGGGGGATCACGGGGCTATGTGTGCGCTTGTACTACTTGTACACCACCACACCATCACACATGTAACACTTTCAGTAACAAACGACAAGGAATGACACTTATCCCTAAAACGCTACTTGGTCCTTGTGCCGTCGGGGGCAAAGATACAGAAGCTTGGAGTGGAGAAAGGCTTTCAAGCAGATTGGTCCCCTCAGCCATTGGTATTGGGCATACACAAACTGCCTGTGGGATAGGTTGGTTTTCTGTGTACAGTGGGGACATCCTGTATTATGTGGCAATGCATTGTTATTGTTATTCTTGTTTCTTTATTAGGATCCCCATTAGCTTCCACAAAGTGGTTGCTCGTCTCCCTGGCACAGGAATGCATACAATATAAACAAATGACGGTAAAAAAGACAAAATCTAGATAACAGCCTTAGCCATGCGATGGTGGCGAAAACAATGCCAATGTACAAGCTCAAAACACGATCAAGAGGAAGGACGGGTTGGAGGAATCAACTGTATCTGTATGGAATGCCAAAACACGCCAGCTCCATATATGGGAATATGAAGTTTGAGGTTAAAGGTAAAATGGCTGGCAGGCACCATATACTGTGAACAGATATAGGTGATAATGATCGAGTCTTCTCCATGTATGGCTAAAACCGGGTTTAAGAGGTCAGTGTCTTGAACTTCATATATCCAGGATGTCAGGAGGTTTGATGGACTGACGGACATACATGGTGCCGCGCCACATCATGAGGCACGATGGAAATTGTGTCCTAACTTGTTGCGAGGCGTGATGTCACAAGGCATGACAAACTGACAACCATACATGGAGGCGTGACTGATGGAACGACAGGTTTCCATACGTAGTAGCTGTGTCATTGTCATCGTGTAGTTGTGAGGGCCAAATATCCCCCACGAGTATGGTAAAATGTGATAAATAGACCTAGCTAAGGACCATTATCATGGTTCCCACAGGAAAAGAAAGGTTGTTTTATTCTCAAAACAGAGTTTTCAGAGTCAGTCAGGCTTACACTTGGGAAAGGACCATTTGGAGGTGGCAGCATGTCGCAGTGCCATTTCCCAGAAATCATTAACACTGTACTAAAAAAATGTGACGTCCTCATAAGTATAGTGATACGAATGTACACTCGTGTGCGTGTGTACGCAGTGTGTGTGCAGGTTGACTTTCAGTGGCATACCTTGGGGATTCGGGAGATGATATCGGGGTACTTGCTGGTGTTGTCCTCTTGGTTACGGCTGAAGATTCGCACCTCTCCGCTCTCTAGTATGTGGATCTATTGCCAGGGGAGAGGAGGAGGAGGAGGAGGTGAGGGGGGTGGGGGTAGGAGGAGGGGAGAGGAAGGGAGGAGGTGAGGGGGGTGGGGGTAGGAGGAGGGGAGAGGAAGGGAGGAGAGGGGAGAGGATAAAAAAGGAGGGAAGAGGAGGGGAGAGGTGGGTGTTTAATTAACCAATATTGTCTCAGAGGCGTCGGTACAGGCGCGTGTTGATGAAGCTCCCCTGCAGCCCCCGAGGAGACCTGTGTGCATTTTGGATGCATCCTTTTTTTAAGAGGCGTGTGAATAATGCATTGAAGCCAGGCAGGCAGCCGTGGGCGTCTCATACGACCCTCCTACCACCACCCCCATACCAAAGCTCCACCCGCGCAAAGGCGACACGGGTGTTATCATGGCATGCGCACACACATGTCACACATGTACTGCATGCCTGTATTTTAGCACACATACTGCAACTTGACCTGCCGTGTGCAGCCTGTGAGTCCCCCTGCTGGCTTTCTGCAGCAGTGCACCCACACACACAGAGAGAGAGAGAAGCAGACGTCATTGCATTGCACTGACTCATTCTCTGCCGCCCAATTGGTGTGCGTGTGCGTGCGTGTGTGCACGCGTGCCTGCCTGCCTGCCCCTCTCTCGTCTCCATTGTTTAAACGTCTCAGTTTCTATTCATTGTGTCTTCATTCTATTTTAATCTCTAAGAGTTCCAGCAACAACTTGAAGCCACTTTCACCTGTTCTGAAAATGTCTCATGTACATGTGTAGTTTAGAATGTTATGTAGACAGATGCCAGGTCATTATTGATCTGGCAATTCTACAGCATGCTATAGTGTTTACTGTATGGTTCAATGTACAGATACTATTCAAATGTTTCGCTGATGCTAGGTTCTTATTATTATTTACTTGTTATGACGCATTTGATGAATCGCCTTGTGTTGTTCTTGGCTGCCGTTAGTCACTCTAGACTGCTAAATGCCCCAATTGTAAATTGTTTCTTGCTTTTAGCCTCTGCCCGCCCCTCCCTCCCCCTCCCCCCTTTCTCTCCCTCAGTCACTGAATTACACTGAGAGAGCAGCGGCTTATTGGCATGACTTTAGAAAAATTAACGACTCCGCCAGAAGCGATGGAGGGAGGAAGAGGAGGAGAGGGGAGGGTAGGTAACAAAACCTTGTGATGTGCGTCTCTCTACACCCCCCCCCCCTGTCTCATGCCTAATGTATAGTCATGAAAATAACCAATCTTATGAGTAGATGGGCAATTTCCGGCAGCGCGATGCCGCCACACAGCGAGGTATAAATCAGGCTTAAGCGTGTCTCTCCTCTCTCTCTGTATTGTTCTATTTACTCTCCATCTCTCTACCTCTCTCTCTGTATGTGACTCTGTCCACGTCTCTCTATATTGTCCCAGTTATTCTCCGTCTCCGTGGGTGACTCTGTCCTCTCTCTCTCTCTCCATATCAGGGGCGGATTGGCACATATTTTCCCACCGCGACAATTTTGCCTTTGCCAGGCCACCCTGGGGGGGCAGCTGGTTAACCAGATGTAACTCTTTGAGAGCGTAAAAATGAAACCAAATGGACCCTTGCGGGTCCATTTGGTTTCATTTTTACACCCTCAAGAGTTAAAATATTCATCATGTGAATTAGCCCAACTTAGTCTAAACAACTAGAGAATGTAGAAGATTAATGGTCATTTTGATCTGTATGTTCCAGGCGAGCATCTAGCGCATTCTAGTGCATTTTGGAAGTGCCACTAGTGCATTTTGGATCTTGTCCAGGCCACTAGGTGGCGCAGGCCACCGGGAAAACTCCCTGTACTCTAGATGGCCAATCCGCCCCTGCTCCACATCACATCACATCACATCACATCACATCACATCACATCACATCACAGCTACTCAATTGGAGGAACTACGAGTGGCAGTTTTCTGATCATCACACAATATCTACATGCTCACATGCCACCAAACTTCACATGATAGTTGCTTACTACTACTGCAATGTTCTTAGCCACTCATTGCACTCCTAATGTATCCACATCGGCTAATATAAAAGAAATTAAAACATACACGTTTGGTCCGCCCTGACTATCGTGACGTCAAATCTATACAGTTCAGACCCTGACAGAACCGTGGCGCAACTTTCCTGTATGGCTCTGCTAAATCAACCACAGAGTTGCGACATCAAACACAGAGCTACGACATGTCCGTTCACCTCCATGGAAAGATCTAATGGCGCCTTCTCTACATAGACTTTTATGGAGCATGGGGAAGGCATATCTGTGACCTCAGGCAACAGCCCAGCTTTAATGATCTTAAACCGCTTTACTTTAAATCGTTAATTTGTAGTGGGCCTCATAGTATCTGTGTTACAGGAGCACGACCGCTGTAGTGGGCCTGTATCTGTGTTACAGGAGCACGACCGCTGTAAATCACTCTTTAGATTAAATCGTTTTCATAGGACGTTGGCCGCTGTTTTCTGCCCCCTCAATGTCGCAACTGCGTCTACTACTGCCTCTGGCCATAACACCGACCCCTCCCCTCCCCTCTCATTCATTGTCGCCTGTTCTGTTCTGCTGTTATGATCGCTTGCAAGTTGACCACTCGCGTGCCACTACTTCTCCGAGTTGGATAAGAATGCAACCATCACTTTCAATCGTCCAGGACGCGAGATTTATTTTCCTACGATGGCTACAGAATAGTCCTGCTCCCGTGCATCGCGCGGCGATGTGCCACAGATTTATTGCCGAGCGGCGAAAGTTTGTTTTTGGTGTAAGCGTGTGGTTCGGGAAAACGGCGTGTTTGCGTGTATCCATGCAGGAATTTGCATGGAAGCTTTGCTGTGTGCTTGCATGGCAGTATAAAAACTACATGCATAGCCTACCCATTTAAGCACGAGGGTCTCCCAGCAGTGGACGGTGGGCCCCGCACTGACGTGTCATCGTTTGCCCATATATAAGTTGATATATTGATTAGCTCGACAATACTAATATGACGTTTGTTGTGGACGAATGAACAGAGGAGGGCAGACCAGTACAACTTAATAGCAGCCAAAACAGGGCTTTTCAACGTCCGGTGGTCGGGGGACCACCAGTGCCCCCCTGAGAGGATTCCTGGTGGTCCGCAGGCTAAATGATGGAAAGTTGTTCAACCAGATGTAACTCTTTGAGAGCGTAAACATGAAACCAAATGGACCCGCGGGTCCATTTGGCTTCATCTTTACACTCTCAACAGTTACAGTATTCATCATGAGAATTAGCCCAAGTTTACACAACTACACAATGTAGAATATCAATATTCATTTGGATATGTATGTTTGACTGATTTCTTTCTGAAATCCAGTCTGGAATTGTGGACAAAAGCAAATTAAATCTTTAGTTTTGCAGTCTGTGGGGCTAAAATGGCATCAAATGGTGGTCCATAGCTCCAATTCTGAATAAATAGTGGGCCCTGGTATGAAAAAGGTTGAAAACCCCTGGCCTAAAGGAATTAAATAGTTGTGGAGGGCCAGGCTTGAAGGCTGAACTACATTCTGCACGACATTAATTAAAGATGGAGTGCCATGATTTTTTCTACCCTAAAACATGATCATCAGGTATTAATGTTATAAGGTTGTTACAGTGAGGGCGTAAGGGTCCACTTGGTTTCAAAGTATCATTTCATTGGGGACCCCCTGGAAGCTTGCAGATTGCGGGTACTAATGGGTCCATGTGTTCCATTTGTACATTGCAGACTCAGACCCATAAGGGTTCATTTGATTCCAAACTTAGATTTTATATTTTGCACAAAAACAATAGTCCTACAGCCTGTCAGTTGAACAGCCTCAGTGTTTCCGCTGCGGTCATGTACGAGTCAACGTCTTCCAGAGAGAGAGAGAGAGATTGAGACGCTATAGAAACTACTGGAAAAATGTGTTTACATACAGTGTAGGCCTATACTGTGTCCTGCTATGGCAACTGTTGAGAAAAAAACTCCAGAGCAGCTCAAACCCAGGCAAACCAAACAAAATCTATCCTAAACCAGCCGAGCCAGCCTCAACCCATAGTCATCATGCAGAATAAATGACATTCACAAGCTCGCTGGGTACTTGCAGTTGTGTTGACTTAATTATTAGTAGTAGCCTACTATTGGTTGTATTGTACAGGATTGTACTTATGCATTCTATTGGTTTTATTTGGTAGAATAACATCAGGACAAAATGGAGAAGTATGGTAGAAGTGTTTGTGTTGTAGAGCCACAGTGTGACTGCTCCAGTCAGGTGCATCCTCTTCCAAGTGTTGAGAGAAAAAAGTCCACAGACCAGTGCAAAGAAAATCTGACCTGAACCATCCAGCCCAGCCAAAGGTCATACCATATTCAACACAGAAATCAAATAAAATTACATTTAGAGGACTCACTTAGATTACTTCCACGCATGCTGATGTGGTAATTATTTTAGTAGTAGCCTATTTGGTAATATTTTTTTCTGGGATTTTGTCAGAGGGGCACTAGGCTATAAGTGTTTGTGTTAGAGAGACTCTGAATGGCTGCAACGGTCATGTGCAACCTTGACAGATGGCGACAATAGAAACTACTGGAGAAACATGTTTGCATGCATGTTGATATTTGGCCATGCCTGATGCTGATATTTGCCAATATTTGGTCATGTTCAGCCCACTGGGCGCATGCATTCCACACCCGGCTCCGAGTCGGGAGGCGAGCCGGGAAGCAAAAAGCATTCGCGCTCACCAGTAAAACGCACAGATTAATCTTGGACACCCCAAGTACAACGACCCCTTCCTACACACATTATCTACTATATAGGAGCCCATTGTCCCCTGGCAACTGTGGACAACTGTTGTGTTCTCCCATAAGCTGTAAATATTGATTACAACATGCTACAACTTCACAATTTGTTTCATGGACCACCAAGAAGACAAAGCTGTAGGGCCTACTTGCTGAACTGTTTATGCCATGCCCCCTCTGTCTTCCTATGCCCCATGCCCTCACTTTTGTTTCCTACATGCTACAGCCTCACAATTTGTTACATAGACGTAGTAGACCAAAATAAATCTATATATAAATGCCATTTGTGAGTGGCGTGGTGCTAGAGTTGGAGCGGGCCGCAGGCCCGCTCCAATTCTAGTTGTTCCAGTTTCTCTCTCTCTGTATCCAGGTGTACCTCTCTCCACGTCCTCTCTGATCTCCAGCAGGCATCGCAAGAGCTTATTTAAAGGCAATAGAGGCAACTTTACTGTGTACAAACAATGTGTGTTTTGTTTAAAAAACGAATCTGACTCTATTGGCCCATTTATGAATCTGCTGAAAACTGCTTACTGCGATTCGCTAAAACGCTGCGTCACCCCTCACAAATTAGCACCGCCTTTCCAGAGCCCGGCGAATGTTTTGTTTTCATGATTTGTTGACAACAACAAAGTTCTGGACAATTGCTGCAGGACAAGCAATTGTCTGTCTACAGGGAAACAGCTGCAGCATTAAAGTAGAATCAACATAGAGGGGGAAAAGGCAAAACATATAGCTATATATCTATTTAGATTTTTGGCTAAAAGGTTGCCTCTATTACCTTTAAATGATCAATCAATTTTCTTGTGTTGAAGCTTGCGTCAAAGGAACAGACATACGGTATACTATACCTAGTATAGTGTAATTTCTACATAACACAATAAATAACACATTGTTTTTTAAGATTTTTCCTTTAAAAATACTAATGATATACAAATACTAATGTTAATGAATAAAATCATGGTATTTTGCCAATCATTTGGGGCCCACTTACATTGTCTGCAGTTGAGGATCACTACAATAACTTGGACAGTGCGCGCACACACACACACACACACACACATGGTCATGCACACATAAAACCCCCATTGACACAATAAAAATAGAACGCATGATGCATGAGCCCCACCCTCCCGGCTCACCATCCCTCGCATAAATTAACTATTATATATACAGTGCATGAAGCAGCCAAAAGCTATATATGCGTAGACAATTCAGCTGCAGCAGGGCATATGGTACTGTATGTAAAACTGTCTGTAGGCGTGGAGAAAAAAAAATATACAAAAAACATTTGCTCTCCTTCGCCCAGCACGGCGCACACTCCCACGCAACGCACCTGTGCTCGCTCGCCGTCGTACTTGTACTCGCAGGTGAACGTCGCCTCGTCGAACTTCTTCAGCACCTCGCCGACTCCTTTGGTGGGGTGAGCCAGCATGGGTCTCAGAGGGACGCCTGGGTGTCAAAACCAAACCATAAGACATGAAGACAAAGGGCACAAAGGGAAAAAAAGAAAGAAAGACAGAAAGAAAAAAGGCCCAGAACACTCAGCGACTCCTAGAGCCGTCCATTTTTCATGAGTCATGAATATGTTAGTAGAAGTCATTTTTTTCCGAGTTCGGCTGCCTGAGGTGAACTTTCCCCTTTTTGCGTTGCCGTTTGCTCTTCTCGCGGAGAGCATGCTGGTGCCGTTTTGCACTTTGCAGGTTGTGTGGAAATGAAATGTGTTTAAGCACTTTGAACCCAGTGTTCCCGTTTTGGGGGCTTGAATTTTTAGCTTGTCTTTTTAAAAGTGTAAGATCTTTCCATAAAAAAAAACAAGATCCAGTGTATATGAGAGGTTACGCCACTATTGTATACCCCAGGAGTGAGGCATTATTGATTTTCAATTTTTTTCTGAATTCAAGCCTTTTTCAGAGAAACAAGTTATGGTGTTTTAGGCCATTCTACCGCCTTCTTCACATCCAGGCAACCCTGTTTCCCTTTGATGTCTCCCTTTTTTATACCCATCCACTCTAGATAGCTGTAAAAAAGCTATAAGACTGCATTCAATCAACACCAATGCACCTCCGCCCTCCTGCCTCTCTTTTGGGGGGCCTGGGTACCCCACAATAGCACCATTTTTTCTGCATTATTTGCCTTTCAGAAGAGGGCACCCAATTCTGCTCCAGCCCAGGAGGGTAAATCCTGCCCTGCACGTAGCTCAGCTACAAGGACAGGTTCAGTATAGCCTCGACAACCAGGCTTTTATTTTTGCCCGCATTGCGTGAAAAAGGTTAAGCATGGAATAAATTGTTAGCCACGGTGGCCTAGAAGTGGGAGTTAATCCTTCCGGGTGGGCGTCGCTCAAAATGATCCGACGTAGCGCAGCATTGGAGGGGCCGGCGATGATGATAACATACTACCGAACCGCCTGAGTCGGTCCCCGCCTCTCTAGGCCAGAATGACTTCAGGTTAGCTGAGACTAGGTGGACAACGGTGTGAACACCATTTCAGCTTTGTGAAAAAAACATCAACAGTAGGGAGAACAATTTGGCTTTCATTGGAATCTGTATTGTCGTTCATTCATTTAGCCCCCATTCAGTCCCATTTGTGCTTGAGCCGGTAAGCAGCAGCAGCACATGTAGCCGTAAATAATGAAGCATACTAAATAAAACAGAGCGTCCAGTGGGAGCTATATGGAGCTTAGCGACGCCATTAACATTATCCAGCTATTATCCCCAACCTGACCTTTTTGTTTTGTGTTTTTATTTTTATCGCGCAGCAAGGCACAGCAGCAGATCATTAGCGTTTGTATCTTTTTTTTTTTAATCGGCCAGGTAGATTTTCAGACCGAAACGCCAGCTGACAGTTTAAGTACCAGGGCCCGAGTGGGCTGTGGAGAGCAAACCTAGCAGCAAGTTTAATTTGTCTCGCTCTTGTATGTGTGGTCGCTGCCAATTTTTGGTGTTGATTTTCTGTATGTCAATGGTCATTATCCCTATGACCGCGGCATAATTAAGAGGCCAATCCTATGCTGGTTATCCTTTGAACGAGAACTACATTAGCTTAAAATATCTGTTTGTTGGCCGTTGTTTATTCATCCTGGGGGACAGTAAAAAAAAGTAAAAAGTATTGTACATTTATTGAGCATCTGTACTTCACTTGAGCTTTTGTATATTTGGATACATACAACTTTTACACTAAAGTCTCAGAGACAAATACTGTACTATTGACTCCACTACCTCCAATAAGGGGGAAAAAGTACATCTTTTATATCTACAATCTTTGGAAAAACAATAGGAGGAGTTGGAAGCATAAAACATTTTCAGATGGGAGTCGAAATACATATTGTGGGGGACCTCCCTGGTATGAAAACGGCTGGTTTATAAAGCATTTAGCAGATTCCGCCTCAGGTCTAAATAGTAGGTCAATACAGCAGTGTATTACAGTGTAGTACAACCAGGGGCGGATGTAACTTGTCCCATTTGGGGGGGCAAGAGAGCATGTTGGAGGGGCAAGAGAAAATGGTATGGGGGCGGCAGTTCATCGCCTGTGTCGCTTCACGCCATGGGCGATGAAGTCGCACCCATACCATTTTCGGTTACAGGACTTTTATTAGTCAAGTAAAGCATCAAAAATAACATCAGTTGTTGAAGTTGCAACAGACACGCAGCATGCATAAAGCTAAAGGACTGACTCAGAGTTTTCTGTTTTCAATGATGAAATGGTGTTGGTTTAGTGGTGACACAGCTGTAGTTAGTTAGTAGCAGTAGTAGTGTTTCAAATCATTTTAAATAGAAGCACTTTAATTTGAAATATCTTGGGTTGTTTTGCATGGCATCGTGTTTGGGGGGGGCATTGCCCCCTCCATGCCCATGCCTAGATCCGCCCCTGAGTACAACCATGGACTGTGGAAGCTCATCATGCACCTCTAGTTCTGGCACAGATTCAACACCCAGAAGAGTCCTCTCTCTCTCCCTCTCTCTCTGTCCAGTATGTGATGCACGGCCTACCCCTGCATGCTCCATCTCTACTCTGTCTCCCTAAAAAGAAAAATATACACTACGCAGTGGACTGTCCAGTCTCTAGCGGAAAGAAAAACAGTCTCAAGTAGCACCATTACCTGTTGAGAGTCAATAACAATAATAATACATCAGACTTGCAGCACAGCTTTCTAGTTATTCAAGGACGCTTTCAACATTGTGTGTGTGTGTGTGTGTGTGTGTGTGTGTGTGTGTGTGTGTGTGTGTGTGTGTGTGTGTGTGTGTGTGTGTGTGTGTGACAAACTCAAGTACTTGTTTGTGCTGAATGTCATTGTCTCTATTAAAATCCCATTAAAAGAAATAGTTTCTACACTTGTAAATTAAAAAAAAATAGCAGATATACAAGCTGGAGGCACGGCACGAACAGACGCCATGTGAGCTTGACCTGCTAGACCTGCTATTTATTGCCAACTTCAAAAATCTAAAAAGACGTGCATGGTTGCCTGCTACAGTATTCATGGACAGTATGTAATTTTATTTTGTTAAAAAAGGGGGCTAGATAGCTCTATATTATCACTGTTCAGGACAGGTGTTCTCTCCAGCTCTTTAGTAAACATTGAGTACATTGTCAGGTCAGGATACCAATTTTAGCCAATCAGACAGTAGTGAGATGATACATTTGAACTGAGGATAACCAACAACTCATCTTTGGCAAGTCAATTTTTTTTTCTTCTTTTTTTTACTATGCATTATATAATTAAGAAACACAACTTCTGTATCTGCATCCATATGTTTAGAATTTGCATCATAATCCAATAATAAAAATAGACTTTATTTTGTAAACAACAAAGAGCTGTGATGCTGTCAGCTGGCTATGCTATTGGCTATGTCCCAACTCTCACGGTCTGCAGTGCATTGTCTCGAGTCCGGTAATGAACGCACATTGTTAAGTATTTTAATGTCGGTTTGGACTTGGCGGATAAAGACATATGCATAAATATATACATATGAATACATCATCAACTAAACCAACCAACTGACTGGTTTTAAAAAGCGGTCCACCTCCAACTGAAGTGGAATTAGCCCTTTGTTAAACCCCACCCCAAAAAAGCAATCATCCCATGCCAATCCAAATAGTTTATCAACCACAGGGCAAGTCCCCCAAGCGGGCTGGGGGTCTCTCTGGGGGTCTTGCTTACCTGGAGTGAGCTTGCAGTGCTTGGGCAGCTGGTCTATCCCCTCCTTCAGCATGACTGGAATGATGACGTCATAATTGGGCAACTCACTGAAACGGAAGAGGTAGATAGAGGTGGGTAGATATTATTATATCAAGGCAGGCAAGGAGGCATGAGAAGGGTATAACACAGGGGCGGATCTAGGCATGGGCATGGGGGGGGGGGGGGGGGGGGGGGATTTTCAAATTAAAGTGCTTATATTTAAAATGATTTGAAACACCGCTACTGCTAATAACTAACTACAGCTGTGTCACCACTAAACCAACAGCATTTCATCATTGAAAACAGAAAACTCTCTGAGTCAGACCTTTAGCTTTATGCATGCTGCGGGTCTGTTGCAACTTCAACAACAACTGATGTTATTATTGATGCTTTGCTTTAATAAATCCTGTAACCGAAAATGGTATGGGGGCGGCTTCATCGCCCGTGGCGCGAAGCGACACGGGCGATGAAGCCGCCCCCATACCATTTTCTCTTGCCCCTCCAACATGTTGTCTTGCCCCCCCAAATGGGACATGTTAAATCCGCCCCTGGTATAACAGAAGGCTATAACAAACCAAGCAAACAAATAAATATCGACCAATAGACTCCAAAAATCACGACTATTGCACCAGAACAAAAAGTCACTGAAACTTTAATATAGTAACCGCGAGGCAGCAACGCTTTCTTTAGTTATGAGTTGTTGAACATGGCCGCTCCGATCGATAGCCTCGATCTGGGAGAAGAATCCAGAGATCAGAGATCATCTCACCAGTAGGTCTGCTTCAGAATGAGACTCTTCTCTTCGATCCAGGCCTTCTTGCTCTCCGCACTCATGCTTTTCCCTGCGTCCAGCACAGCGGGGGGGTAATCTGCACGGCCCAAGGAAAACATTGTCACACGCACAAATCACTTATGTGTACGTTTTTCTCTTACAACATAATAATCCGGTTGTTGTTTGGGAGGTGAAACAGCGTTTCAAGGAGGAGGATATGATAATGAATCACAGTTATGTTCCTAATTGACCAGCTTGTTTAAAATAGCGTGACATAAATATGCAACAGTATCGAGACGAAAGGGGATGACCCCCCCACCCCCACCCCACCCCCACCCCAAAAAAACAAAAAACAAAACAAACATTTGCCAAGACACTGATCAAGGCAAATTTCCCATAAACCCTGTGGTTTAATTGACCCTTATTAAAAAGGCATATCTCCAAAAAGGTAGAGTGAGGCCATGAATAGCAATGAGCTGTGAATGAATTAGTGGGTTGACACCAGCGTTGGTGGTGTGTAGAGGTAATGCCGGGTCTGATCAGAGCACTACGCTGCATACTCAAAAAAATAACTGCTGATGGAACTACTCACATGTTTTACTTATACTATGCTGTAATGCTGCAATGTAATCTGTATAACATGTATAATAAGCAGATAATAAGCCTGTAAGTACAAAATATCTACATCCAAACGTATGGTCATTGTGCTGAAAGTCCTCAAAATGTGGCGCATCGATATCATCCCTCTTCTGGGACAAGCAACTGGCAAAAATCAAAAGGCAAAACTAGAAGTTCACAGATAACCAAGCATAGGGTTAGGTTTGGGTGACGCTATAACCTAACATTTAGAACATAAGGTAACACATTAAATCACAGAAAGTAATCAAGGATCAAATAAGCTAAACTTCTGTGATATTCTACTGTTATCTAGCTAAGAGTAGAATACTGTAGCTGCACAATGAAACTATAAATACTGGTTTTCCTGGAGGGGGTTCCAGGTGGGCCTCAGGCCCTGAGCTAATTGATCGGTCCATTTGTAACCAAACTGACACTAATTAGGTATTAATCTTGAGAGCGTAGTTATGGGTCCATTTGTTTTTTTTTTTTGTTTCAGGCTTTTTTTTTTGTTTCAGGCTCTCAAGAGTTAAAAATTGTTAAAGAGACAGTGAATTGGAAAATACATTTGTCACACTTTTAGATGGGAATTTTTTCACTTTTCACTTTCAAAAAAGTAGATTTTTAATTACGTCCTGAAAACCAAAACATGACGTATCCATTGTCACGTCAATAAAAGCCAATAGAAGCTAAGCTGACCTGTTTCATCCCATTCCTTAATCCTCCACAAACACAGGTGTCTTAATTACAGAAATAGTCCGTTTTTAATTCCATTCTGGCATCCAGACATTATTATTCAGTTTAAACTCTCTCATCACGAGAATATATCTGAATACATAGTGGTAGAAATAAGCCACATAGCAGTACAACAGAAGAGCTGAGAGACATTTGTAAACATTAATGCGTCATATACTGTATAGCTCATTGTACAGCTGTCCCTCGCACCCCATAGCCTGAAGTGATGCAAGTTCTGATTGGTTCAGAAATTTAAGATCAGCGTTTCAGGCTGAAAGTACAATGTCCTCCATTTCCGCACCTTTAAACATCTATATTACCTAATTTACAAGATGGCCATCTATAAAAATAGATGAGGTCAAAAAATCATTTAGATTTTATCTGTTAACTCTCCTATGGTAAAAACATCAACACAGCACTGATGCACACCAAAATATTATTTTACTTTTGGGTCTGATAGCCTGTGGCTCAGATGCAGAAAATTTAGCCCAGAAAGAAATAAAATAATGGGCCTTGAGATGGGTTGAAAAGCACTGGTACACCCTATAGATGGCTTCTGTACCTGTATATGTCTACATAATATGCTATCTACCAGGCACAGATGGTCTCTGGATGTCTGGATGAGCATGACAAACAAACTAACACATTCACTCTGGGAACTCGCTCACCCAAGAGGTTCGTGTCCTTTCATTTGGCCAGCAACGAGCTGCTGGTCTTACAATGTGTTATGTAAATGTTTTTTACTTTTTCACGCATCATCATATTTGCCAAGTCTGCTAATTATAATAACTAAGTGACATTGGGCTTGCTTTTGCTGTTAAAGGTATATCACTTCATTTTCCTCTTTTTTGGATATTCCCTCTACTATAGAGAGTGCTGACCTCCCTGTCCTCAAGTGTGCCCCTGGGGATAAAAAGAAAAACAAACAAACAAATAAAACCTAGTTTTACTTTGGGTTTTGGGAGGAAAAGCCTTCATCTGATCAGGATGAGAGGGGCCTTCCTCCTGATCATGATGGGGTGGGCTTTGGTGTACATGCTGCTGGCCTGCATTTCCTGGTTTCCAAATTGTATCACATTGTGAGCTTGTGGATTGGCCATTTTCAAAAGGCTGAACTGTAACGTAGATCTGAAGTGGGTAGGTTTTGTAATAGAAATGTAGAACAGGGGGCACCTATGACAAATCAAATCAAGTAATCTATATATGTTGTCACAGGGATCAAGGCAGATTTAGGCCCCTTGATTTAGGTGTTTCGGCGTGGAATTCTCCTTTAAATAAATGCGAGTAAAAGTATAATATTTGGATCTGAGATACAGTGGAATAGAATTAAAGTATTGTAAATAGGGAATACTTAGTTCCTTTCGCCAGTGCTCCTACCTTGTCCAGGTGGGGTGAGGCACACAGCCTGGCTCAGGGCTGCCAGGACACTCAGCTCGGCCAATCCGATCCTCAGTTTCCCCGCCAGGGACCTGTTAATACAGCCCGTCATCAAAGACAGCCAATCAGAAGCCGCCAATCAACACAGTCCACTGAAACACTGTGGACTCTTTTATAGGAGACTCTTCTTCAACAAAGATGGCAAATGCAAACAGTCTTTGTATTGTACTCATAGATACAGTTGTAGGATACATAACACTGAAGTCCTTAAATCAGAACCTAACCACAGTAAAAGCTATGCCTAAACCCAACCTTAACCTCCAATCTTTGAGGGTTTAAGAAGGGTTGTGGCAGCGGTCGTGGTCGAGAGATGATTCCGCCACTCTTGGCTCAAGCAGACAAACACACCACAAGGCTTTGTGTGTGTGCATGAGCTGCACGCGTCTGTTTCTGGCTGTATACTATCCAGTATGTATGAGAGAGAGATAGTGTGTGTGTGTGTGTGTGTGTGTGTGTGTGTGTGTGTGTGTGTGTGTGTGTGTGTGTGTGTGCATCTCTAGTCATGCATGCAGTCATGAGTGTGAATGAGGTGAGAGCGAGAGTATGTGTGTGTGTGTACTGCATGCGCAAGGCCATGCATAAACTGTGAGTCAGAGACGTGTGTGTTTGTGTGTGTGTGTGTGTGTGTTTTTTTTACCTGACTATATAGCGGGCCTCGGAGAAGCGGCACGCCACAAAGAGGCCTTTGATGATGTCAATTTTCTTATTCATGGCCTGAGGCAGCCCGAAGGGGGAAAATTGAGATTCACAGACGCAGCGGTTGGGGAGAGACAGAATACAAAGGAGAGGAGAGGTCACCATCGGGCACAACACTCTTCACGTTCACACTGAGAAGAGGTCTCAGTGCAATAATAATAATAATCATTCCTACAGCTTGACGACTTATTCACAAAGCGCTGTGGAAAATGGGGAAAGCAGCCCCTGGAGGAACTGTCACCATTTTTAGCTCAAGCTGAAAAGAAAAAAGGGGAGGAAAAAAAAAAGAAAAAACACGCAGCACACAAAAAAGTTTCCTCGCCACCAAACAACAGCGATCGGCATCTCCGCCTGGTTCTCAGAGAAAACAAAATAAAATACCGGTACATTTAAAAAAAAAAAAAAGGTTCCAGCCGCAATTTCACGAGGCAAATTGAGTGGAAAAACATTTATTTGGCAGCGTCCGTTTTTCTTTAATGAAAATGTTATTGCGCGCCTCACCGAGTTGCCGCTCATGCTGGCAATTTCCTTCAATTTGTTGAACACGCCCCCCGCCGTCAGACTGGCGGGCTGGAACATCATGCGCTGGTTGCTGCGGGAGCTCTCTGCCACCAGGCCCAGGTCTCCTCTCTCCTGCGCCTCCGCCTTGATTTTGTCCAACTGTCGCCCTGGCAACCAGACGGTAAAGGAGGAGGAGGGGGACACGGTAAATAGGAGTGGAGGGAGAGAGACGGGGAGACAGACTCAGCCTCCATGATGAGCCGAGGAGAATAGAGGCCACAGGATTGGCAATTAAGGCTGTTGGTGGAAGAATCTGTATGTGTGTGGGAAGGAGGGAGGCATCCCAGTGTGTGTGTGTGTGTGTGTGTGTGTGTGTGTGTGTGTGTGTGTGTGTGTGTGTGTGTGTGTCCCTGCTCTTCAGAACGTACAGTAAGGTCCAAGTTGTGCACAGCTAAAATCCTACAAAATTAGAATTTGTTCAAAAGGATGTATGGAAAACTACTATTTAGTTAAGTTGCTTTGGACTGTAGGTGTGTGTGTGTGTGTGTGTGTGTGTGTGTGTGTGTGTGTGTGTGTGTGTGTGTGTGTGTGTGTGTGTGTGTGTGTGTGCATGCGTGCGGGCGCGTGCATGTGTGTGTTCCCATTAGTGCTCCCATGCGTGTTTTCCATCTATAACCAAGTTTCAGGCTTCATATCATAGGAGCTTTAATAGAAATTGCTCTCAGGAACAGCTCATCTGATTTTGTCCCCAGGATGATGTCATTCCTACTTTGTGTAATTTTGTCCTACTCTTCAGTTTCAAATTTGCATTTCCAATTTGTTTACAATGTCCACCATTGTTGATTTATGATTCACTGACATGGAATGGAAACAAGCCTGGTTTATCTAGCATCAGTACTATAATTCGAAATTGTGGTATTGCAGCTAAACTGCTTTAGACCGGTTATATCAGAGTGGTGATTGAGGCTGAATCAGAATTAAGCTTGAGGGGCATATACAATATGATGTAAAGTATTCAAAACACATTTCATGAATGTGTTGCATGTCAATATTACAAAGATCCAAGGAACAGGAAGAACAAAGAAAGACTTATCCTGAGGCAAACAGAGAGCTTACTGAAATAGCACTTTCCAAAAACACTTCTACTTCGGCCTATGTAAAACTGCATTGGGGTGGGAAGAGTCACTGAAATATCACCCAACGATGCCAGGGGAAAAGTCTCCCTTACAGCCAGGAGAATAGAATGTGAAGTCATACGCTTGTTAATCGCATAGCTCATGTGAGACGGAGTCAGTGACTTGCACAGGCTAAACTACAGCCGGACCAAAAAATGTACAATAGTGAGTCAACCTTCCTCCTGGCTTTAAATTGTACCGAGGAGGATTATTGTTACGGCCAGGCCAATGATCCAAACACACATCAAAGCTTTGCTACGGATTATTTGAAGTCCAAGGCAGAAGCGAGGAAAGGAGTTATACGGCTTTCGCTCCACAGCCGGACCGGACCTGGAAGCCTATTGAACATCTATGAGAACATTTTTGAAAAGGTGAGACATATTGCAACATCACAGGGGCAAGCCTCTGAAATGCCCCCAAAGAAGTGCCAGAAAATTTCGTATATTCGCAACTTTTGCACAAGTCGACGACGTCTGGCACCCAGAGAGAATCTGTTCTGTGAAGTTCAACTTGAGTCTGCGTAATTATTATGGCCAATGCAGAGAGAGGATCCCTGACGTCAGCGCGAAACAGCGTTGTTAGGCAGCACTTTCTGCTGTATTTGACATCAGACCAGCGAGAGAGAGAGATAAAGATGGGGAAGGAAGATGGGAGGGGCAGAAAGTAGAGGGAAAGAGGAAGGAGACAGGGAGAGATAGAGAGATAGAGCGAGAGAGAACAAGGGAGAGAGAACGAGAGAGAGACAAACGAAACATGTTGCTTGTCACCATCATAACATGGGCAAGACGGGAAGGGAAATCTGATTGTCGTTGTCGATATAAACTACCTTAGAACTTATAGACTATACAGCTAGATGGTGTATATAAACCACATAGTGAGAAACTGTGACCTTGTTATCAGTAGCAAAGGACTTGTGGTAAAAAGGGTGGCAACAAAAAAAGAAACAAGAGTAAAAATGATTGATGGGACGTAAACAGCTCTTGGAAGGCAGTGGACCGTTTCTTTTGGACGCCACTGTAACATCATGAACATGTGCTTCTGAATTCTTGCCTATGTGTGCAGCTTGCATGTATGTACTGCATGTGTGTGTGTGGGTGGGTGTGTGGGGAGGGGGCACGGCACACACACACACGCACGCACGCACATGCTTGGTTGTTCATGTTATGCCTGCTAGAAATTGTGTGTGTGATTTATTTTTTCAGTTATTTATACAAACAGATGAGTCAAATTTACCCGTTGCCTGGGCAACAGCTTTCATCAGCACCGTCTCCCCGACGCCCAGCTCCATCCCCAGGTAGGCAGGTCCCAGCTGGTTCAGACACAGGTACACGCAGCACAGCAGGTCATCTGCATGCACACGCACACACGTAATTAATCACCAAGTTGGCTAGGGCTGTCACGATTACACAGTGAAGTTGTCATTGGATCTTTATAATGTATGTCTCTGTCTTTCTCTTCCGAACAAAAGTACAAAGGAGGCAAGCAAGAAGTCTAGGTGAGGCAAGCAGTATCTGTAAGGTCTGTAAGTGTACAGATGTCTAACACATGAAATCACACACACAGGTGTATGTGAGAGAGAGACGCATTCTGAGCTTGTAGATCAGCTTTACACCAGCATGCAACAAAGTGTACGGTAGGCATAACTCTATCTCTAATCCCTAAACCCAACATCTAAATGTCATAATCCCAACCTTTCCCCACTTTATTATATATTTTTTAAACCATGAAATAAAAACAACCAGGAATATGCGGTCCTCACAACACACACACTCTCTCTCTCCCCAGTCAACACACTCATCCTGCCTCCTTCATATTTAGTTTTATCTGCAAGCTGGCCTCCATCATCAGCCTCCTTCATTGAGGACAGGCTGACGGCTGGCAGGCACCCAGCTGGCTGTGGTGGTGCAGCTTGACAGGGATACACCATACCAGGGGTGGGCAATGTTGAAGATGTTCCACACGCACTCCAGAGAGCTGCATTGCATAGTGCCGTAGCAAAATACCACATTTTGAGTTGTACATGTGTGTGATGTGTGAATTGAAATCCTGTTTTTATATGCATTTAGTTATAATTATGTCAACTTTATGAACTTAGATGCCACACATCGGACATAAGAAGACAACATTTTAATACTAGTCACTACGCTAGTAATAAACTGTATTTAGTATTTAATGCAGTGTCGTGTTTGGAATTGCACCTTGGTATTCCGATATTATTGCAGATATTATTGCAGACATTTTACCAACTAAAGGCTCAAAACATGATCTTTCACTCTATACTTTTTCCGTCTACACTAAAATAGCTGATCTACAAGCTTGTAGATCTGCTATTTTTGCAAAGGTTCATATCACACAATGATTTAGTGCCCCCCTTCAGAACGCCTCCATAGAAGCAGGCTTTTGCCTGCTTCTATGGAGGCCGACAGCGTGGGCCGACAGCGTGGAACAAACTCCCAATGTACATTTAACAGCCAGCCTCTGGAGACATTTCTAAAGCACAGCTCAAGACCTACCATTATGCACTTATGCACATTTTAATTGTTTTTCACTGTACTGCATCTTTAATGTTCTATGCCCTATCCTATGCCCTCACTGTACTGCATCTTGTGTTTTGTCATTTAGTTCAATTTAGTTTTATTTTATTTTAATTTCCTTTCTCTATTGCCCTGCAAAGCACTTTGAGCTGCATTTTATGTCATGAAAGGTGCTATACAAATAAGCATCACCTCATCATCATATCATGGGTCAGCACTGGGCGGAGCAGCTTCAGTATTAGTATTTACCTGGAGAGAGCACCAGCACTGAGCGGAGCAGGTTGGACAACGTCTCGATGTTCTTGAGCCTGGTGGTTGGAATGACAGCCAGATTAGTTAGAGAATTAACAACGAGGTAGAGTAGAGGTAAGGGAAGGGAGGGGAGGGGGTGCAGAGGCAGGGGAGTTTTGAAGGACATTTCCAAGACGATATAGCAGGAAATTAGATTAAGGGTGCGTGGGCTTGGAGAGTGAAATTGAGCCTGGAGACGTGTCTGACAGGTCGATTTAGGAAAAAAACCTTTGCATTAGCCTATTTCGTTGTGTGTGTGCATGTGTGTGTGTGTGTGTGTGTGTGTGTGTGTGTGTGTGTGTGTGTGTGTGTGTGTGTGTGTGTGTGTGTGTGTGTGTGTGTGTGTGTGTGTGTGTGTGTGTGTGAGAGAGTGTGTGTGTGTAGGGGGGGGGGGGGATTCCCTACAACAGTGGTTCCTAGCTGAGTGTTGGACCTGGGACTTGGTCCCTGAATGATTTTGACCAGTTAATGTGCAATATTTCTCATAATTATTATACCAGTGATTTTCAAGCCCCCGAGGGTATTGCAAGTGTGCCCCCAAGTAAATGGAAAAACATCTTCAGATTTGAACGATAACATACAGGATTAATATTAAGAAACTGATACAAATAAAGGTCGAAGACGACAAGGTTAGCCTGTGCGCGTGAGTAAAGCACGTACAATAGCTGTAAAATAGACATTCCCACATCTAAAAGAGCTGTTTGCATAATGTCAATAACCACAGACATAACCTCCTATGCCCTTTTTTTGTTGTTCCATCACTCATTCTGCACGCGTAGGTGTGATATATATATAATACTTCTTCTTTCCACCCAAACAGCAAACATCTCTCATTTTGCGAAGGGAACATTTTAGATTTATCTTAAGAGAACACCTGGCGGGTGAATAAATCGGACATGATATCCGTGACCGATGCAGCAAACTGTATATACATATTGTCGCTGTTGGTGCCTGAAACCTCCTATCTCCATAATTTAACTTTGCCATGTTTCCCCTGTGGGATGAATTCATTAAGATCATACAATGGGGTTTACCCAAAAGCGTCAAAAGCAGCCAAGATAAAAATGTGGCACAAAGTGGCGCGTTTGAAGCTTGCCAATCCAATACCGGTGATGCTTTTGAATTTAGAACATAAAAAGTAAATGTTTTGGACATATGAGGTTTCCCCCCTGACAACAGGATATACTCTTTAAAGAGAGAGAGAGAGACACACAGAGAGAGACAGAGAGAGAGACACAGAGAGAGAGAGAGAGACACAGAGAGAACTCACCTGCCAGAATCCTCCTCTATCTTTTCAAAGGTGCGAGCTACAGCCAGGTAAGGCACTCTGAGGAGAGAGAGGCCATTATATATCAACAAGATACCATGGTAATAAATAACATTATCAAGCTCCACCGTGCCGTCCATTTGTCAATCTGTGCAAACAGGCTGCTCATACATACAATACAAAACAAAGTGTGCCAAAAAGTTCTTGGAATACACAAGGGTACACAACAAACATAGAATGATATTGAGGTGTAAGCCAGGTGCCTGTATTATTAACATCATATAAATGCCAAGTCTCATTGAGAGGCGGACGTCAGGTCATATATATAATATATATTGGAAGGGAGTGCGTGTTTATGACTTGACTTTAGTGTAATGCATCAGTCCTCCTGGTAATAAAACCAACAACCTCCCGAGGCAACCTGCCTGTATTCAAACACTAAATCTATATTCCCAATTCATGTTACTCATCTTAAGTTATTCAGATACGTATGGTGGTTCTCAACAGTCTTTCTTCTTTATTCCTCCATTCTGATTTATACTTGGTTGTGTGCCCCGTGTCACACAATGACAATAGCGGATGTTTCTATTAAAGATGGACCATCTCTGAGTGGTGCCAACCACTCCCATGAGAGGCTGAGTGACCCCTGCAACTGATGCTGATCGGGGTCGTAATTGTCACCGGGGGGGGTACCCAGTCAAAAATGAAATAAGAAAATGTTTGTCTTTGTCTGTTGTGGAAAAGAACACAAAATAACAAAATAGAGAATAACGAAATGAACACAAAAAAGGAAAAAAAAGAAAAAAAAAAGAAACAGTGACGCCAGACTTTGTTGCTCTGTTAATTGTCAAGTAAAATGTCATGTTGGCTGTGGCAGTCCAAAACGCAGCTGGAAGTATGACTCAGGATGTTATCACAGAGAGATGATGATGCAGTGATAGCAGCAACATGCTGGCTGTATTACTGGCATAAATCAATGTCATCTTGGCCAGGGGTGGAAAGTCGTTAAGGATATTTACTCAACCAACCAATTTAGACCAGAGGCAGATTATTTAAAAAAAAAAAGTCTTCTAAATCCTACTGTAACCGTTTTCTTAAAAATCCACAGTCGCTCTCAAACGTTTTCACGTCAAGGACCCACAAAATATACCTGTATTTCACTCTTTTACATTTACTTGTAAAGAGAGTATTTCCACATTGGAGTGTTGTTACTTTTACTTGAAGTAAAAATAATGGAGTACTTTTCCCCCCAGTGCTGACAGGGTGGTGAATCACGCGTCCGGTGCTGTGCCACCACCAGACAGAGTCAGAAAGGAAAAGCATTTATTTCCTAATTGTGTTGGAGTCCATAATAACAGTCAGTTCCGGGGGGATGCACTTCTCAGCGATTTCTGTGAACAAACTCTGTTACTGCACTGCTGCTCTCGCCAACGTCTATTCAGATATCCCACACGCAGGTTTCTGCAAAGAAAAACGCTTGTTCTGAATTAAATTAATCTGTCAAATATTGCCAGATTTAATTATATTTTACAAACTGTGGGGGATTTTTTTTTACTGCTGCGGATTGAACGATACAATATGACAATGTTGTGCCTGTCTCTAGGCCTTTGGTTCTCACACTGGGCTTGTGGGCACCCCCAGGGATCATTGGGGCGGTCCCCCAGCTAAATTACTGATAGATTGGCCCTTACAGCTTATTGACAAATGGATGGACCCTTACAGATTGGTAATTGGTAGAATCTTATAGGATGTTAACTCTGTTGCTGCCCCTAGTGGCACCCGCAAGTACTACCGCAGTACCCACTACATTTGATCAGTTCTAGCATGTTGATGAGTACTTTTTAGCACAGTTGGATGTCGGCAGCCGTTTGACAGAAGAATGGACCCCTGGAAATAGCCTAGGCGCGATTGACCACCATGGACAGTGCGCAGAGTTTTAGAGTTATGCTGCTTAGAGCATCTCGCTGCCATTGGAGTATCGATGGAGCTTTGTTGTAAAGGCCTGTTGCTGTTTGTGACGTAGGCACGAGGTAATATCACAGGCTGCCATTTCATATGAGGACGAGGCGGACCCACGGATTCCTGAGAGGGTAGTAAAAGAGTTAAGGATTCCAGCAATATTAACGATTCTGTCTTAATGGTTAGAGAAGGCCGGATTAAGCATTTTTCATTATACACCCTGTACAGTATCTGAATACATATCTGGGATATCTGAGAGTTATGGGGCATCCGTGGCCTGATTTAACCGTCCGGCCTCTGATAACCTCTGCTACAGGCATTTTTGCCTCTGTGTGTGTGTCTGGGTGTGCGTGTGTGTAGAAGAGTGAGAAGAATCAGTCTTACTTCTGCCCACGCTTCCAGCAGGCATCGTCCACAGGATGATATTTTGGTTTGGACGGGTCATAATCCGTACGCTGGTCTGATGATGCCTTCTCACTGTGGTGGACATTAGAGGGAAAATAACATTAGAACGGGGCCTTCAGAGGATCCAGACAGCTGACACACAAAACGTCTTTTTCGAAGATACTGCCATGGCTCAAAATGGTCATCAGATAATGCCACACGCATCCGTAATGGTCATCAGATACAGCGGCCTATGAAGACGGTTATCGCTACAGCACCAGTCGGACAGATGGGCCGCCGATAAGCGGAGGGGATGATAAGAAACGCTGGACCAGTAGTGCAGGGCCGGCTGCCAAAGGAAACCAATGAAGGCAACAGACAAACAGATTGGAAAATGGAACAAAAGCACAGGGCCAGATTTGAAGGACTCCTATTTTTAAGAGCACTTCAACCGTAATATCAGGCACAGTGCAATTAGGGAAGTGCTGGTTTCTTTGGTGTAGCCATCTGAGACGTGCAAAAGATCTGATGCGTTTTAGCCCAAAAAGCCCAGACCGAAGAGTGTCTCCCTCCCTGTGGAGGAGGAGGAAGGCTTGGCGTGCGTCCACACAGCAGCAGCAGAGTCTGCTTTTCAAAGACCCTTTGACAAATGACAGGCAGACGGACAGACGCCGCGGAGATCAGATGCACACAGACCCAAGAACCAGACAGACCAAGCATATGAGTAAAATCATCAAGGTTTGTGTTAACTACATTTGGTTTCATTGACTCCAACACATGTTTCAGAGATATAACTACTTAAACCAGTGGTTTTCAACCATTTTATCTGAGGCTGTTTTCAACCAATGCCAAGGCTATTTTTGTAACTATTTGAGGCACTGTAGTATGATGAAGTAGACTAGTAAAGCATAAATCTAAGGCGAAAAAACAGAAAAAACGAAACAAAAAAAACAATAGGCCTACAATATTGAGCTAACTATACAAAGGCCATTAGTCGAATGGGCTTTGGGTCTTACAGAGTAAAAGAAACAGCCTCTGTTGTACTTTGTTCGTCTGACCTTTTCATTTCTTTAATCTTTTCTTTGCTCTCCTCCATCGTTGGGCTCTTCTGTGAGCTCAGCTTCTCCACACTTCCCGTCGTCTTCTCTCCCTCGTTCTTGTCCTCCACTTTCTCGATCTTCACCGCAGCTTTTCGAGGAGCTGTGTCAAAGAAAATACAGATATAAAATATGTTTAAAAAAATACCTTTGAGGTGTGTGTAGCCTGGCCTAACCTGAAATGATTTTGGCCTAGTGGGTGCAGGGTGCCGTCCGAATTTGGACGGGAGATGAGCTGATTTGATTTCATCTCACCAACGTGTCATCATCCCCGGCCCCTCCCCCGCCCCTGCACTGCTGTCTATGTCACATCATTTGGAGCGACGCCCACCCTGAAAGGTTGACTCCCACTTCTAGGCCACTGTGGCTAACAAATTAGTCCAGGCTTTCCGTTTTTGCGCAAGGTGGACGAAAATGAAAGCCTGGTTGTCGAGGCCAGGGTGTGTGCAGTTGGGGGATGGGGGTTGACTGAAGTAATATTTTGCCATCTTAGCCAGCTGATAAAAAAAATGAACATTTAACAGACAGCTATTTTGTGTGTCCATGTGTGTGTGTGCAGCTGAGCTATGCAAATCACCCCCTCACCAAAGAAACTGCTGATGGGGGCTTTCTTGGCGGAGTCCTTTGCCGGCTCCTTATCTTTCTGCTCTTTTGGTTTTTGACTTTTAGGGCTTCTTTTTCCGCCTTTTGCCTTGTCCTTTTCAGACGTCCCTCGCTCCGCCTTTCCCTGGGCCTCCTTTTTCTTCCCCGCTGCCCTTTGGTCTTCCTCTCCCTCCTCCTCCTCCTCTTCCTCCTGGTCATCCGAGTTGTTCTTCTCTTCCTTCTCCTCGGCCTTCTCTTTTACGTCTCGTTTCTCGACCTTCCCTCCGTTGTTTACGTCTGTCACAATTACAAAAAATTGCTCTGTGATTAAAAAACACTTTAACTGCTTTATTCTAGGGTCAAAAATAGCTTTCACTGCTTTAGTCATTGGGAAAAAAAAAGCTTGGCACCCCCTACTGGTCAAAAATTGTTGCGAAAGTAAGTTTTGGCAGTGAGCGACATTGTGATAAAAAGTCAGGAAAGTCGGGTTAAAAGTAATAGTTGCCTCTATTACTTTTAACTTTAGTTAGTCCACTCTATTGATTCACTATGAATCTGAATCTGCTAGACTGCCGTGCTGAGATTGGCTAAAACGCTGCCTCACACCACACAACCCCCCCTCCCTCTGACAAATTAGCACCGCCTTTCCTGAGCCAGATGAATGTTTTGTTTTGGTGATTTGTTGACAACAAAGTTCTGGACCGTCTGCAAGACGAAGCAAGTGTCTGTCTGCAGCGAAACACCAGCAGCATCAAAGTAGAAGCAACAAAGAGGTGAAAAAGGCAAAACTATAGATCCATTTTGATTTTGGGCTAAAAACTGTTTAATTGTCACAAAGTAAAATAATAGTGTTTTTCAATTTGATAGTGTTTTTCCCATTGATCATGGTAACATGAATACAAATGTTTAGGCTTTGTGGACTAATAATAACTTTATATATGAATGAACAAAAGTTCAAAATGCGAAGTAGGGCATCTATTTCCTCTATTTTTTTGTTATGGAAAGGATTATGACGACTCTGCAACAATAACCGTGATTATCTCAAATAACTGCTACTGGACAATTCTACAAGGCCTACCGTCCTCATTTGTGGTCTTAGTCTCTTCCTCCTCCATGGGTGTGGTGCTGGTCACCTCCGTCACCTCCGTGGGCTTGGTGCTGCTTGCCTCCGTCACTGCCTCCTCCATGGGCGTGCTGCTGGTCGCCTCGGTCACTGCCTTCTCACTGCTTTCAACATCTTTTTCTCCCTCTTCCATCGGTTCCTCTGCCTTTTCTGCAGAGGGTGAGAGAGAGAGACAGAGAGATGGATAGAGGTTAGGGTGGAGAGAAAAGAAGTGGACTCACTGAGGAGATAAATGCCAGCGGTTTCATAGAGGTCGACCTTGTACTTTTACTTGGGGAAGTTCGTGTGCGTGTTTTTTTTTAACCTCATAGCAGGCCCCCTGAAGTAAATCACCCTGGATTGATATTCATGGAGGGCTCTTCTGTTACCCCTCAAAGTGAAAAGAGCGAGAGACTTGAAGATAAGTAGCTGAAGTGCATGGTACTTTACAAGGAAAGACAACACCTATTGAAACTTAACTACACACACTTTACTGGAGGAAAAAAAATTATAAGGCGTCAGAAATGCTGAGCTGAGCCGGTTGACCTTGGATGGTGGTGAAGAGGATAAAGATCTTAAGTGACAGTGATGGGGCACGGATTGCATGAAGGGCTTTGGTTACAAAGACGACTGAATGACTGCTCAACCGGCTAAGTGTTTCAAAAGACACAATAGTGAAATCTGCATATTATCCATGGGAGGAAAAAAAAGACATCAGAAAATGAATATGGTCAGAGTTTGAGCCAATTGGACTTGGTTAGCATTGATAGAGACTTGGCCTTGTCCGTGGGCAATTTTAGATTTTCCTTCTAGAGCAAGGGTTTTCAACCTTTTTGATACCAGGGACCACCATTTATTCAGCATTTGAGCCATGGACCACCATTTGACGACATTTTAGCCCCAAAGACCTAAAATTAAAGATTTTTTTTTTGTTTTATTGACAATTCCAGGCAGGATTTTGCAAACAATACAGTGTAGACTTCTTAATTAAATAGTGCTAATTCAGATGATGAATATTTTAACTGTTGAGAGTGTGAAAATGAAACCAAATGGACCCGCTAGGGTCCATTTGGTTTCATTTTTACATTCTCAAGAGTTACATCTGGTTAACCAACTTTCCATCATTTAACCTGGGGACCACCTGGAACCCTCTCAAGGACCACTGGTGGTCCCCGGACCACCTGTTGAAAACCCCAGTTCTAGAGAATATGTACTATTTACAGCGAGACTATGGCATAGTAGGATTCCAGTACCAATGTGTTGTACTAGTGGTTCCCAAATGTGTTATTTGTATAAGGACACCCTCAACTCTAACAGTACAAATGAACACTTTCAGAGTTGCTCACCTGCTGTGGCCATGCAGGGCCAGTTGTTACTGTTCAACCATTTTATATGTGTGTGACAAAAATGGAATTTTGACAAAAGCCGGCATGTGGGTTAAGTGTCTTGCTCAGGGACATTTGGACACAGAGTGGGTAGGCCGGGGAAATGAACCAGTGACCTTCTACTTCCCCAGACTGTCTCTCTCACCCTCCCTCTCTCCCCATCTCTACCCACCTCACCCCGGAGCTCTGCTCATACATTAATGCAATATGTAAAGGAAAAACAGAAGAGCAACTCTTCCTCCTCCTCCTCAGGTGAGGCAGAATGTCAATGCAGGATGTAATCAGACAGTGTCAGCAAGAACAGTCCGTCAACAGCTTCACAGAGAGAGGGATTTTAGAGCAGAGAGCTGCGGAAGCATAAACGCCTCATTACAAAGACCAATGCACAGCTGAGTTGAGGAATAACATAAATAAAGAACACACCGGCGTGCAGGGGGAACTGGCCTACACTGGTGTGGGGAAAAGGTTATATGGACAGATAAGTAAGTCGTCCTTCACCACAATATTTTCCAAAAGTTGGCGAGTTGCTTTGACCCTGCCCCCCCACTGCTATGGGAAGGGTCACTGTGATCACCTTTATCCCTTGATGAATCACTTCTATCATGATGAGTGATAAAATATTCCCACAGCAGGGCATGCATGAGGTACAGCATATGACCATGTGAAATAATGTTATGAACAGGAGGAGCATGCACCTCCACAAACTTCAACCAATGCAGATCCAACAAAGTATTGACAACAGAGCCTGTAGCGCTGTGTTGTCAATAAATATTTTGGGAGCTTTTAAAGGGTGTGGATCTCTTCTCTGCCTTCTAAATTATGTTATTACCCTCACGGATTATGAGGGAATTTGGACCAACGCTCTCCATTATCACCACCACCACAAAAGCAATGGAATATTATTGATAGAATGGTTTGAATCAACGTGTTAAGCCCTTGATTGCCAGCTTAATTAAGCTTAATTGCTCTATTGTGCCGGCTCTATTCATGATTTGAATTCAGCATTTGAATATTAATAGGGAAATGTCTTGTTCCATGGGGCAATTTGGTAGTATTAGACTGGCGGTAGTAACCATTTTTCCGATTTTAGCCAAATTTCAAAGCTCTCAGTGAAACACTTCCTTATGTCCACATCTGCTGTCTTCACTGTATGTTACAGTGATCGGCCCCTGTGTGATCTGATCATCGTTGTTATATCAAAGGCAAATCACCCTCTACTCAAGCCATGAATATCTCAGCTAATGTGGGAGAATTTTGGGCATTCCTTTGGCCATTGGCTAAACAGGCATTAGTACATTAGTACTTTAATCTTGTCATCTCGTGGGCGGTTCTCAAAGGGTTAAGAGACAGCGCTCTCCACTAACACCACCGCCAACACGCCAAACCAGAATATTACTGATAGAATGGTATTCCATCACAACAGAACAGTTCTACAGTTGAGACTTGTGTGCACTTGCCTAAGTTGCCTGTGAAGAAACTTACGATTTTTCCTCATCAAATATAAAGCACGTCATAATAAAAGTGCAAAGTGCATTGCACTGTGTGTGGGAGCTTCTTCTATTGCATTTGGCCGTCTTCCTATTGCACTCCCACACACCTGGCACTATGGACCTGGATGTTTACTGTACTGTATGTCTGTGTACTAGTGTTTAGAACCTTGTGCTTATGGAAGATGTGGGCTGTTGTTGGCAAGTTGCAAACTCAAAACATGGCTGGATCAAATCCCCTCCCTCACAGCCGGGGCCAAATTGTTGGCGGGTTGGGGACACGGAAAGAAGAAATAGTGCTCTCGAAATCAATCCCTCGACTACTTAACACCGAGGCATCGTGGAGCAAGGCAGTGGATCCCCGGCTGCTCCGGCACAGCGCTGCAGAGCCGCTAAGTGGCCCACAGCAGAAGATTGGGGTTGCCGGGTTCATTCCCCAGGTGCAAGGCGGGCGCTTGAGTGTTAACCCATTGAGTCCTGGGACCGATTCCAAGTCTCCAGTTTTGGAAACAGTTTTATAAAGAAATGAGGTATATAGAAGGAACATAATGCTAAAATCAGTGGTGTTCAAATGTTTTGGCTTCAGAAACCCCCTCCCACTGCCAATGTTATTCTTCCAGGGACCAGCAAAAGCAATGAAGTGAATCAAAGTTTCACACTGATTTTCAAGATTTAAAAAAGGAAGAAATAGTTCTATAAGTTCATAGTGAAACAATAAGTTAAAAAAGTGATGTGCTATGTACTTGTAGATCTGCAATTTGTTTTGAATAGCCAAAGCATCAAAGAAATGCAATAGAATTGCAAATGAGATGTTCCCGGTTTTAACAGGTTAAGCAGGATGTAAGCATGCACGCACGCACACACGCGCACGCACACGCACGCACACACAGAGACACAAAAAGAAACAAAGAGAAACAGCACAGACTCAGTGCTGAGCGTGGACGTTTCCCTGATTAAATTAACATAGCCGACTTTAATTAATCCCTGCATAAGGTAGGGGAGGTATTGGAGGGGGTGGTTTGCTAATTACCTCCGCCAGTGTGCTGGTCAGTGCTGTCAACGCGTGGACGTTTCTTCTGTTGACCCTGCTCTCCCTCCTCAGGCCTGGACGCCTCCAGCTGGCTCTCACTGCCGCTGCTCTCGTGGAGCTTCCTCTTGGGGAACATCTTCCTGGCTGTGGGTGGGTAGGAGAGAGTATGGTTAATGCAGACAGTGGTGGAATAAAGTCACGTTGTTTACAGTACCTGTGGTCTTCAACCTTTTTCATACCGGGGCCCACTATTTATCCTGTATTTTAGCCATGGACCACCATTTGATGTTGAGTGTAGTCTCTCGGACTAGAGCCCGACCGATGCCATATTTTTGGGGCCGATACCGATACCGATTTTTGGAAAAAACTACACCGATGTTACCGATGTTTTGGACCGATGTTTAATAATGATTTAAAATAATAAAAAATACATTTGAAAAAATTCAAAAGTCCAAATTTATTTTCTCTTTCAAGTAAACAGTAGGATACGACATTGACATCATTTACTTTTGTGAAATAATTCCGACATATCGGCCGATGTAACGGCCGATATGTCGGTACGGATATCACCAATACCGATGCCGATATATCTGTATCGATATTGGCCGCCAGCTCTATCTCGGACCCAAAACTGTTTTCAACAAGCACGGCACAAATAAGAGCTATTTGTGTGTGCATCTGTTTTAAAGCATTGCACAGTGACAACTAAAGTCTCTGTAATGTTTAGGCTGGCCTGCTAGTAGTACTACAAAACGATCTCAAATAAAAAAGGGATTTTGGATTGTTAGCGTTTATACTGTACTAAATTATCTAAAATGAAGAGATTTACAAACAATTAAAGATGGGCTGTTGCCTGATGTTTATGCTACATCTTATGATTACAAAACAATCTAAAATAAAAAGATAAAAGAGGTCTATGAAGAAGAGCAGCCATTGGACTGATCCCATGAAGTGAACAGAGTATTCCTGTGCCTGGCCGTGTTAATGTTTTGACACAGTGTCCCACATTTGCGTCTGTACACTGTAAATACCATGTCCAGGATGTGGGGACACCACTGATTGTTGACTTGAATCACTTCAGCCTCATAGAGAGTATAAATAAGGTCTGGACGATCCGTGACAGGCTCAGCCATTCATATGCATGCTTCTGCATGGCTGTCAGCAGGGTCCTTTGTTGTCCAAAACAACACATTAGCTGCTTGATCACATGTAGGCATTTGTTAGTAGTTAGTAAATGTATTAGTTAGTAATAGCCCTATTCCCAATGCAATTAGTCTGCACCTTTAAACCTAGTCTAGAAAATAAAATCAAATGTTATTAATGGTGACGATCTACAGTATAAGCTTTCATTAGTGGTCTAATGGTTTGCCAAAATTATGGCAGTTCTTTCATAAACATTCGTACACCCATAAACATGCTTACAATCGTTTTCGAACAACAAATTGCAAATAACACAAGTGCTTACTGTTACTGTAGTCGATCATTAAACAGAAGGACTGGAGTCAATTGTGTTAAATTATTTTGCACGCTAATTTAAAGCTATAGTGGTAACGCCCACTTTTGGCCCCCCATGTCATATGGCAGGCAGGCGCCCCTGACCTGAGTTAAGATGTTTAGGACATTATACAGGGAGAATACAGTATCAAAATTAAGCATTTTGGAGCGATGGAAATAAGCGAATTTAAACAACATCCCATAGCTCCATTGTGAGCTTATGTAGAAAAGGCTGATAAGGATTTTTTCCTCACAAAATAACAACTGGACCACTTTTTTTTTTTTTAATCAACACTAAATAAAGGTAAGAAAGCCTTCCAGCACGGAATTCTACTTTACTTTGCCTAGGAGATCAGGAGATAATTCACAACAGGGGGTTTAATACAATTATAGAAAATTGGAAATACTCCAGTAAAAGTAGCTCACATTTGTCCTCAAGTACATGTGTTTAATTACTTTACAGCACTGGTAGGGAGGAAGAGGAGGAACTAGAGGAAGAACAACTGGTTAAGGCAGGAGGAGGGTGGGCGTTCATTCTGGCTGATAACACCCAGCCGTCAAACCACACAGAGAGATGATAAAGTTGTGAAATGCTTTATTTTTCCTCCTTCTTCCAGAGAACAAATGAAACTCGAGCAAGACTCTGGACTAATGAAAAACTCCTCAGAGATATTAACACGGAGATATGCAATGCTGCAAAAAGTGCTTAGTGTGTGTGTTCAACTTTCTCTTATGCAGCAGTGGCGGCCCTATGCGGGAAGTGGAAAACAGTACGCAGTACAAAACTTAAACCCCTATATACTCTGATGTACAATGCAAAGATATTATTATTATTATGTGTCAACTTATAAAATCAAATAACATTTCCCTTTTCAAAACACTTTCTCCAAGACGAGGGCCTGCCTGCCTCATTCTGGCAAGAGTGTTGGGGGAGTGGAGCAGATACTACTAGCAACAAGAGTGTCAAAATGTCAACTGGGGACCCACTGGCCAAGTGGTCCAGGAGCATACCACATGCTTCGGGCTGACAGCGTGTCTCGTTCATGATGACCGTTGCTACATGTTTCTCCCTTTCTCTCTCTCCCACTACTTTCCTGTCAGTCTTCAGTTGATACTACCAATAAAGGAAGAAAAGCTAAAAAGACATCTTAAAATTACATTGGTCAACTTTTTTTCTTGTGGAAATATGACAGTGAATCATCATTTCAAAAATATATACTAACATTTCACACAGCATGTGACACTAACTCTGCTGTGTTTGTACAAGTAATGTCCCTCGGCTCAAAGTTAGAGATTCATTTTGCAGACACTGCATTAATGTGCAAAAGAGAGAGAGAAAAAAAAAAACATTATTTCTCTGGATGCTTATACTAATTATCATGTTGATTCCAGCTATTAACAAAGGTAAATTAGGCATAATAGACTGATATTTTAATTCCACACATCCGCTGGAGTGTGGAAAAAGGTAATTTGCTTGCCGCGGCGCCGGTGTGCTGCGCCACACCAATGCGAACAACGGGTAAACCAAGTGAAACACTGCATGCGTCTCTGCTGAAATATCACACAGTCATCAGATAGAGAGAGAGAAAATGTGATGAACAGGGGTGGGGGGGGGGGTAATAATAAAGAAAACGGAATCCACACACAAAAGAAAAAAGGAAGAAAAAAGCAAGCTGAATTCGTTCCTGCAGAGACAAGACAATAGAGGCGCTTCGCTCTTGTTACTGTCGGGGAGGAAGCCCGGTACATCCCAAGAAAAACGAGAACATGTTCAGAAATAGTGACAATAGGTGATCCACAAGATCTCAAACCTTTGCTTGACAATCTTGTGCAGGGCATTAAAAAATATCACGCAAAAAAATATGTTTTCTTGTTTTCTATCAATTACACACACACATGAAGCCTTGAATTCACAGAGGTTTCTTTGTTTTTGTCACTAATTTGTTGCGAAGAAAAAAAAATCCATGAATGCAAGGCTTCATGGTAGCACTGGGAAATTACGATTCTCACAGATTAGTTTTAGTGAGCATTACTACATTCAAAATGTGGCACCTGGTGCCAACTACCATGGCTTTGAACAGACAACATCAAAGCGACTCGACTAAAAACTCCAAGAAAGTCTCTCTTGTCGCAAAAACTAAAATTAATTGGACGGGCAACTAGATCTGCACGATTCTTGCTCAAATTTAGAAATGAGACTGCCAAGGTGTCTGAATCTAGTTCTAGTACTTCATGGGTTGTGTAATTGAAAGTAAACAAGTTGGTTTCTGGGAGAACTACTCCTCAAGTGATGACATGGGGAGTTATGAGGTTTCTAGCCGACAAAAACAACACCTCTCTTTTGTTAATGAAAGAGCGCTGAAGCCTAGCAGAGAAGAAGAGGACGAACACAGGTAATAATAAGCCGCTTATGTTCTCTACTCTAAATATGCAATACTCCTGCTGAATACCTCATTTTAATGCCTTGATGTTGTACTCTTAAAAATACGGTTTGAAACGGCTCCCTGATACTCACAGCTGAGTCCTTTTTTGCATAATCCACATCGACACGGACTGCAGGCATGGGAACGGTTCTTTAATCGCCCGCCCCGCAGGCCCCCTAATTCGTGATCCAAATGGATTTAGAAGGTGAAATTGATCAAAGATCACACCTTTAGAGACTGACCGGGGCCCCTCTTCCCTGCTGCTAATTAATTCTCCCCCTGGAACGGAGGAGGGGCGACTGGTGCCTTCGGGCGTCCAGGGAAGATGCTCCTCCGTCACGCACCGGTGGCTGCATCTGGGCCTCTCGCGATATATACTATACAAGGAAGACTGAAATGTCTATGTTCTCGCTGTCTTGTCCTGTATTTTCGGTGCTTCTGACAGGCTCCTGAAATTACTCATGGTGACAGAGGATTTTAATCCTCGAATCTCTATTGCGTGGAGTAAGCATTTAAAGGAAAACAACAGAATGGCAGCCTGATAACACTTACTATAAATATGCCGCTTTAAAAAAATCCTAACTCAGACTGGATGGATGACAGCAGGGTCCAGACATGTCAGAACGATAGAGCTGAGCAGTCCCGCCCCTCTCGTGATGTCGCTCTTGGTCCAGAAATTGATTCCACCACAAACAAAATGGCAGGATACAACAATTTTTATTTCGTTTTTCACTTTAGAAATTATTTGACTGTCACAAAACATTGTGTGTGTTGTGATGATTTGTCACAACCCGAGTTGGCTTTGTCCGTGGCGTGATCGTTTTTATATAGATCATTTTCAAAAAGTCTACGAGGAAAACGAATGGGGAATCCATTTCTGGAACAAGGGCGACGTCACAAGGGGACAGGACTGCTCAGCTCTATAAGCACAGCTATAGCCACGGTGACCGCACTTTGGACCACTTTTAGCAGGATAATATATATATTATATGAACGGCAGAAGCATCAACGACAGGCATTTTTAAAAAATCCATCTAGGACGTGCGATGATTGAGACCATTATGATCTGCTAACGCTAGCAGCCTAGTAATCTCAGGTAGGGTACAGCCATTTCACCTCCTTATAATTAATCATCAGAGGCAGACTATGCATTATACTCTACTGCAGGGGTCTTTCAGCGCCACAGAGACCCAGTCTTTCATCACACAATAGAGCGAGAGTGACAGCCACAGAACAATTACAGTCCAGACATAACCTGCTGTATAATGATAATGTTGGCGTCAGCCAGCTAACACTCACCGGTCTTGCGTTTGGGGAGCCCGCTGGGGGAAATTGAGTTGGGGGTCCCGGGCGTAGAGGTGGCGGATGATGTGGCGGCCGGGGTCGCGGGCGTCACTGGGGTGGAAGGTGCAGGGGGAGGAGACACCGGGGTGGGAACAGCTTTGAACACATCGTCCTGTTGAGATTGAGACAGAGACGAACGGAGAGAGTGGTCACCTTACCATGTCGACACAAAACAACTGTGTCACGAAAAAATGATCTACAAGATCACACCAAGTGCACATTGCAACCTTGTAGATAAGAGTTGTTCCAGTATTGGAAAATGCTGCAAGCAAATAGAGCCGGTTCTGACTAAAATACTGGAATGGGTATGCCGGTCAATGCCATTATGCAATATCACATTTTGCGTCATATTACAATGTCTGAATAATTTACCATTTTGAATTCTCTGGGTTGATGTTGCACTTCTCAAACTATTTTTCATTTCAAGTACCCGCATAATTCTGAGTGTACTACAAATGTGGAACCAAATGGGCTCATAATTTTGAGTTACGAGATGGTAAGTTATGAGATATGCGAATCAGTGACAAGTAGCGAACGACTGTATACCTCTATTTTTCGACAATCTGAGATAATTTCCCCCTTCAATGACGCCAGGTTTTAAAAGAAGCAATCATGTGCCCCAAGGTTATCGCAGGTTCACATCCTGACTGCAGAAAAGCTGGGGACAGCGGATAAAATAAAATAAGTGATGCACTCCACTCCCTTAATAAAGATTTTTTTTCAAGATGCCTCGAGGGGGGGCCCTCGCTTGCTCCAATGAATAAAGATTCAGCCAATTACATGAGGCAGCACTGGGAAAAGGAGGCCACACGTGGCAATGTATTAGAGGTAGAGTGGCCTCTCAGTCTCAGGTCGACCGGCTCATTATTTTGAAGAGATGTTTGTTGGAAAACATCTGATGCACTCCTGTTTTCCTCCTGTCCATCAGAAATCCAAATTAACTGCGGGCCAATTAATCTATGTCAGAGATTTTGGATGTGTAATTTGATCCACCCTCGATTCCTTTACTCTTTTCTACCTTTTGATTGTTCCTAGAGAGCTCACTGAAATGTGGCACATAAGCCTTTGAAGATAATTATCAAGAGAATCCCTGTTTGCTTAATGGAGAAAATGACTGTAAACTCAAACAAACAAAAGGAGACGAGGGATACATATTGCTGCTGGTACTTAACCTGCAATATGAATTGTCCCCGTCCTTTGTTAATAACTAAAGCAATCATTCTTTCCTGAAGGTAGTGGTGCTTTACTGTACTTGCTGTAGTAAATCTCCCTACCTCAATATTGAATGTTTTTAACTTGCAAGATTTTATTTTCACTGCTTGCGCACTTATAACCTTAGGCTTAACCGTAGATTTGTCTTATATTTTCACATGATCTTTGTGTGGTTGATTTCATGTCTTGATTTTTGTTCTCTGCGTATGTGATCTTGGCAGCATCGCAAATGAGGGTGAACCTCAAAGCTTTTTCGAGACTACATAAAGGTTACAACCAATCAATCAAACGTACTTGCGTATTGTACTGTACAAGTTCTCCTCCCTGGCTTGTGTGTGTATTAAATGGTGCATTTTATACAACACCTTTATCCAAGGCACTTTACACAGTGCATTACTGTATATTCTCACACACACACACACACACACACACACACACACACACACACACACACAACACACACACACACACACACACACACACGCACTGCAAGGCAAAACGCAAGTTGGTTTTCAGTGTCAAGGGCACTTCGACATGTACACAGGAGGAGCCTGGATTCGAACCACCAACCCGGGGATCAAGCTGTTCTACTTCCTGAGCCACAGCCGTGTGTGTGGTTAGGCTGCAGTCAAACTCGGTGATATACAGTAAGTTAGGCTGCCACTGCACAACAGTGAACACAGTGGTGAAACGATGCCATGCCACACCCAGAGACAAACATTGCCAATTATATGAATGGCTAGCACCACTCAAAAAGCCAAACTGTCAAAAGAGATGCCAATTACTCTAAAGCGAAGACCTATTACTTAAAAAAGACGATATGCAAGCTCACAATGCTTTGTGAGATTTCCACGTTCACAGTTCAATCTGGAGACTCACAAGTCAAGTGTGCAGACACACAAGATGCACTCAATACACGGCACAATGTAACGACCTTCCTCCAGACAAACTGAAAGACTTGTGGCCCGATCATGGCAAGAGGCCATTGTGAAAAGAGGAATAAAGTCTAGTTAACTCCATCGTGCGTGAATTACCTCTGTGCATTCCTGTTATCCTCAAGACCTCAGGTGCTAATAAATTTCCCCTGCAAAGCTGCAAGAAATGTCTTTTTAAATTAAATGTTTTATTCTGGAAGATGGGCTGCCTGCATTGTATGCCAGTTTAACAAACCTGCCAATAAACATCCATTTGCCCCAAGGCCTTTATTGTCACATGCTTGCTTGCTCATAATTGCGAGTAAACACAGCAGGTAGCGATGGATCTCCACACTATAACTCGCCGTATTTCTTTTCTAGCACACAGTCAATGCAGAAGCCTATGTATAAAGTACATTCGATCACGAAATGTGATCACACAACTCGAACATGAGCTGAGGACATTGCCGTGACAACCCTTGCAGTTATGTGGAATGGGGTTGGGATCCGTCCAGAGGAAGTCGCTACAACATTGAGGATTTGAACCAGGATTGGTTCTGACATGTTTGTAACACGTTCAGTTACAATTACTCCAGATGTTCAGAGGCCAAAACACAGAGTGTACAACTGTACTGTATTCTGTACACCATCAGAGTTACAGACCTGTAACAAATCCATTCGGAACCCAGTCCCTAGTAACTCAGAGAGGCCCTGACCGTACCCCACTTTGCAAACCAGTGAGGTTCTGTATAGGAACAGCAATTGTCAAAGGGAATCTCTACATTAAAAGAGGGAATTGTTTAAGAACCGGACTTGTTAAAAAAGGATCCCAACCCTAATATGGAAACAGAAATAGCTTGGCCTTTGGGCGTCAGATCTTCCATGTGGTGTAGCTCTGTAAAGAGCAACCCACAAGGTGTGTGTGCCTTCTTGCAAACTGCATGAATGTAGAGCAAGGCGGTGCTGAGAGAAGAGAGAAAAGCATGATGCTCGCTCAGCATAATAATGCTTTCTCTGGATAAATAGGTATTGCAACCCATCCCCAGAAGACGAAAATAAAAAACAGTAAGAATATTATACATCAACCCACCAGGGGAGCAGTTTTTGATTTCATATGTGGGGAAACGGGGGCACACTTAGTAGTACAGGCAGGCAGGCACACATCCTCAATGGGGCTTTAGTGTTTTCCAGATACGCCTCCTCCCTCCTCGAGGAGGTAGGACGAGGAACAAAAAAAAAAAAACACAATCAAAAGTGCTCTTGTTCTGTCTCAGATTCTCTTCCTTCCAGCTTGTTCTTCCTTCCTCGCCTCTGAGATGCCACTGACCCCCTGCCGGCCTGCCGCTGACGCAGCTACAATAAATAAAACGCAGAACAAGCGCTACCAGCAACAAAAGATTCACTGCATTATAAACTCGAGTTTCCACAACAGACAACAACGTTTAATTTATAAGGAGAGGTGTTTTTCGTTGCCCTTTGACTAGGTACTTTACAAAGAGAGAGACTAGCGGGTGGGAGACCCGGGAGCTTGAGTGGGTGCCGTTTCCGTATGGTCCTTGTGCAAGCAGCATATCCTGTTCTTCTCTAGTTTTTGCATTGTAAAATGTCTAAATGAAACCCCTGCAAACCATAGAGAATTAAGGTTGTCATCTCAGTCAGGCAGCAATCCCTCATTTTCATATTTTAACTTTTGTTGATTTGTTTTATGAGTTAATGTCCTACTTTTATCATCCTACAAACTACAGCGGCAAATAAAACTATGGAAAGTAGAATATCTGCAACCTTTTGAGCTTTTTTTTATTTTAAATTGTGTTCTGTAGTACAGTATCATTTTGGACATAATGAGGTCCCCACCCGTCAGACGGCATGTGTGAGCTTGCCCTTTTTCAATAAAACCTAGCTAAGTCCCTTTAGGTTGGACATAAGGTGAAAACTGTGGGGAAAATAGCCAAAATACAAGTCTACATACTGTAGATCAGCTTTTACATGGAAGAATAATGACATACCTTTTCCTTTTTTGCGGTAACTTGTTTTTCTTCCTTTTTAGTGACTTTCTCTTCCTTGTTGGTGATTTTTTCCTCTTCCTTGTTGGAGACTTTTTCTTCCTTTTTGATGACTTTTTCTTCCTTTTTGGTGACCTTTTCTTCCTTTTTAGGGACTTGCTCTTTCACGGCCGGTTCCTCATCGTCACTACTGTCCAGGATCTGCCGGCTGTACTTGACAGCTTTCTTGACCGGCGTTTCCTGGACACCATTCTGCACTTTGAGGGGGCTTTTCACCACCCTGCATGGAGGGACAGGGGGAAAAAAAAACAATCAGACTTCCCCATCAATTTGTAAAACGCCACAAATGTACCAGATAAGACAGCAGGACAACTGTAGAAAAAGATCTGATGGTAATTATGATGAAGAATTAAGGGCATTACAGATGGGCAGTAATAAATCACACCTTCTAGTTCATTTTCAACAGGGCCGGCGTTTTGTGCTGAGAAAACGGCGAGCACTGAGAGCACGGCGTCCAGTATTGTTTGTATTGTTTGTTGCACGCGTGCTTGTTTCGTACACACGCCCACAATTTATTTTAGACCTCAATCCTGTGAGCTTTTTTCCTGCTTGCTATGCGACTCTCGTCTGTCAGCACTGACTGTCATGGTGGAATCGCCGCGATAATGCATGCTTTTCAGACCGCCTGTCTGTAAAGCCATTTAGTCTGACATGTGGGAACAACGGTCAGACCGGCACCCACCCCCTTTTTCCCCTGTCCTTGTAATTTTTTCTTTTCCCTTTTGCCTCCACTATAATTTGCTGCTTATGAACTTACAAAAATGTTTATTTGTGTCTTTGTCTGATGAAATGTACAAGAGGGCTACTATCGTAAACAAGTGTGACTAGTGTGTCTATTCACAGTTATCAGCTCTGTTGTAGTTGTACTTGAAATGTACTGTAAATCTCTTGAGATGCAAAATAAAAATAAATAATAATACATACATTCATTAATTTGTTTTTGTGCCAAGCAATAAACCTGCAGATGTGCTATTTTTGAAAAATCAGTGCAAATCTACTTCAAACTTTTTTTGAGATGGGGTTCGGTTCGGCTAAACTACAGTACATATCATTTTGGAGGTCCTTTGATCAGTGTTTTGATCAACACTGATAATAGATGCATAAGCAATTCCGAATATAAAAAAGTCAGATGCAGGTAGGTGTGGGTGCTGAAAAGCAGTGTAGTTTGGTCACAATACATAAGGATGTTAGCTCAGTCACGAACCCCTAATGGACAATAATGCATTGCAGCCACTCCAGTCCATCCTGTGCTATGATCCTGTGTCCATAATAATTACTAGACATGAGGCCCACAACGTGGGCCTCAAGTCTAGTCTTTCATCATAGATTGTGTGCATGGTCACATCGGTGCAAATGCTGTGGTTTGGTAGGAGAAGAGGAACAAAGGCGGACGGATAAACTGGCCTGTGCCTGCGTCTATTATAGTAGCAGGATGTTCACACTGATACTTACTCCTTAACTGGCTCCTCAGTCTTTTTCTTCACATCTTTACTCTTGGGTTGAAAGAAGGATCTGAATGAAGGAGGCAAAAACAAGCATGGGTGGATTATTTTATCATGCCCACACAAGAACTATATGGTTGTGAGGGTTCCCTATATAGTAGTATATTTGAGCGTCTCCCCTGTTTTTTTGTTGTGCACCTTGGCACCCCTAGACCAGTTGTAGGGAACCTATGGCTCAGGAGCCAGATGTGGCTCTTTTGATGGCTGCATCTGGCTCGCAGACAAATATATAATTATATAAAAAAGTGTCATTAGACTCGCTTGCGCATGTGCGAAACGGTGCCAGTCACCAGCAACTAAAAATCTGATTCACAGTCATTTCAGTGGGAAAGTGGCAAACATGCACTTGTTGTGTATCCATTCTATGTATCTCAAATCGCATAGCAGCGCAGATGAGGCAGACTCAGACACTGTTTGACGTATTTTGCTCTGCTGGCAGAAATAGCGGCCAATGTGCATCATGTGGAAAAGTTCCATACAACAAACTACCCACGTTAAGTAAAAGAAACCCTTTTGAGAAGATGGCTAAAAGACAAAAAAGGACGAGGAGTATTGTATCTTTTCAGCAGGAATGGACAGAGGAATTTGCTTTTGTGAAGAGAGAAGGTTCTGCAGTGTGTCTAATATGTAATGATGAAATAGTAACAGCATAACAATGTTATTAAAAATAACTCAGCCTTATTGTACTTTAAAAGTGTATAAAATGCACAAATTTACTTGTATTTTAGGTTTTTAAAAATTGTATGGCTCTCAGAATTTCATTTAAAGCTATGTGGTGTTCATGGCTCTCTCAGCCAAGAAGTTTTCCGACTCCTGCCCTAGACCAAGGGCATAATAGCTACATTATTGCCACTGTAAAACTTTGAAAATGAGTGGAATTCCAATGACTTACAACAGGGGTTTTCAACCAGTGGTCCCTGAGAGGATTACAGGTGGTCCCCCCCAGATAAATGATGGACAGTTGGTACCCAAATGAAACCTTATAGATGTGTAACTTACACTCCCAAGAGTTAAATTATATTAATATATAAATATTTAAATAATTGTATTAATTAAACACCCGAATTACTTAATTTTCAGGAATGTACACATTGAGAAAATGTAGAAAAATTGCTATCTTTGAGCAACGTTTTGCCAGTTATCTCTCCTGACTGTAGACACAAAAAAGTCCTTAGTTTCCTGTCCAAGAGACTTGGTGGTCCGTGGCTAAAATGCAGAATAAATAGTGGGCCCTGACATGACAAAGGTTGAAAACCCCTGGCTTATAATGACGTATAATGGTCGTGTTAGCAAACTATGCTACATGTAGGACTACAGGCCAGTATGGGGGTTGTTATTCATGGTGGTGGTCGTTTGCTAGACAAATATCAGATTATGCACTCCTCTCCGTGAACGTCACAAAAGGTGGACGTTATTAAAACATTTCGTAGCATATAAATGACGTTATTTTCGCTCATATGTGAGCGGAAGTGAAGCTGACTCAGCCTGGCTGTCTGCGAACGAATCCTAGCTCAAACCCACAACCGAACATGAACACATAAACAGACATTATTATCACCATAGATGAGGTACAGTATATTTCTATACACTCTATAGACACTTACGCGATGCTTCGCTGCATGGTGTCCAGTCACTGCCTGTCGTTCTGCGCTTTATACAAAATATCAATTCACAGCAGCAGCACACACATACAGACACACTGTCTCCCACTCAGCCTTAGTACTAGACTAGTCAGTGCCGCGCTGCACAGTGTAAACGCAGTGAAATATTCGGCGCCAAAACATATCATAGAGTTTCTCCCGGGAAAAAAAAGTCCACCGCGTTACTGTGTGTCATAGCTGTGTGTATTGGTGGAAAGCCTGGTGACGCGAGGTCAGTGTTTACAGAAGGCAGTATCCGTCCAATGTGAGCCTGCCGCCTGCTGTTGTGGAGTGGTCACTGCAGAGAGGACTACTGGTCCTGATGCTGCGAGGGTGACTGACAAGATGTGGTAGTATGTCTGACAGGGGCGGATCTAGGCATGGGCATGGGGGGCAATGCCCCCCCAAATGCCCAGACTGCCCTACCAAACATGATGGCATGCAAAACAGCCCAAGATATTAACTACAGCTGTGTCACCATTAAACCAACAGCATTTCATCATTGAAAACAGAAAACTCTCAAAGTCAGGCCTGTAGCTTTGTGCATGCTGCGTGTCTGTTGCAACTTCAACAACAACTGATGTTATTATTGATGCTTTACTTGATTAATAAAAGTCCTGTAACTGAAAATGGTATGGGTGCGACTTCATCGCCCTTGGCGCAAAGCGACAGGGGCGATGAAGCCGCCCCCTTACCATTTTCTCCTGCCCCCCAATTGGAAAATTTTACATCCGCCCCTGATGTCTGATCCTCAATCTGGAGTCGGGACCCCCCAGAGGAGTCCCCGTGATTTTGAATGGGGTCCCCAGATGGGTCCAGAGAATGTTTTTAGCTGCTTTTAACAAAACGGCAAGACTGCACAGAGATGGATGTGGATATATCGGATGACACACTAATAAACGCAATAATTGAACTTTACTCAGGTATCCAATTTAGTTTCATAGTTGAATTAGGAAATTGTAAGACTTGAGACATTACATGTAACAACTCTGTTCCACAAGCAGATACACATGTGAAAATAGTGATCTACCGGTACAATCCCCTTTGCCACAATTTACACCTCTTGCCTAATATGACAATTTTGGCCAATGTTTGCTTTTGGTGCAATTTAAAGAAATATGATAATGCCCCCAAACTAAACATTGACGGTTTTCATGGGGTCCAGGACATTAGTCAGTCATTACTAACCATATCTCTAATCCCGTCCGCCCTGATAACAAGATGTGCACAAGCACACACTCTACATTGGGGGGACATGCAACAGGCCAACAGCCTGTGCACCAATGAAGGCACAATATACCATAGAATTAATATTAATAATAATAAATAAGACCATGCATACTGTATATGAGGCAAAACTGTACGTGTCACAATGTGTTGTAAGCTTGTATATTGGCTATTTTCAAAGTAGGCTATTTTATTTATTTTGAAAATGTGTGAAATGGGACATTCTGCGTAATGAGTATTCTACTTTTGTACTTTAAGTATTTTGATGCCATGTATGTCATAGTACTTTTACTCAAGCATTTCCACATAGTGACATTGCTAATGTGAGACTTCCTCCAGCTCTTGTGTATTATTCATGTGCTTCTTGTTTGAACGGATCTTGAAAAAGAAATGGATTAATAATGCAGGCAGAGCACACAGTTTTATTCTCCCCACACAGGTGCATGTAAATCGTTTACAAGTGCAGTCGTCTCAGACTGACGATTCCTCACCTTTTCTCTGCTCAGGAGAGCAAAGTGGGATCCAGGGAACCCCAGGAGTCCTTTAGGTGGTTATTTAATAGAATACAGCATCGCAAATCAATGGAACCGCTTAAACCTCACAAACACTGTTTATTAAAAGAAGGAAAAAATGGAAGAGTAAGGAGAAAAAAATGACACATAAACAATATTCATTTGCGGCTCCTTGACATAAAAAGTGGAGAACTAAAAAGATTTGCGCTACAGAGATATTAATAGCCTAATAATAATAATAATAATAATAATAATAAGCACTGTACATGTATTTACGAATAACACATATTTAAAGCATTGTACACACATTTCATTTCTGATGAGGAGAAAAACATCTGAGTGGTTCTCAACCTTTTTCTGGATCAATTCAGGGCCCAATTAGAAACCTTGAAATTGTTTTGGGCTTCCGTGTTAAGCGGTCAGGTGGGTGGCCTGCATACATTTTCAGAACATTATGTAATCTTCTTTAATGACTAAAGCAAATTGTTACCCGATGTGTATATGGTAGCCTATGTATAACTTACATACAATTGGTGAGATTGTTTTGTAGATCCTGTCGAAGGTGTCTGAGACACAGGAACAGACTTTTTGAGGAACATGATGGTCAAGATACAATCAAGCTGACAGGCTCTATAGTTCAGTGGTAAAACATGTCAGAATTTACCCGGGGAAGCCAGTTTCAAATGTATAGGTATCACAGTGAAAACTGACTTTTCACATCAAGATTCTGAAGGAAGAACACCAAGATCTTTCCCATTCCCCACTCAGGTTGACAGGCTGAGAACCCCATATTCTGTCTCACTCTCTGGTGAAGGTTTCCTCCAAAATTACGATTCACTTTTCCTCTCTCCAGCTCCCCCTTGACTGCCTCCAGATCCAGCTCCCTCCTTCACGCCACAGAAAAGACTCCAGGCGATATCCTTCAGGTCCCACGCAGATACAGCTACTGCTGCTACTGCTGCTGCACAGTGGTGGAGAGTAGTTACATTTAATGTACTGTACTGTACTGCTGTACTGTACTGTACTGTACTGTACTTTATTTTATTTCCAATTTCCAGTGTTCCAATTCCACTATTAGCTCAGAGGCACATATTGTACTTTCACTTCAATTATTTGAAAACTTTAGCTACCTGTTACTGTTGTAGATTTGCAGATTTGATTATTATTACAAAGCATGCGTTAACCAATTCAGCTGTATACATTTCAGTCATTTGAAAATAGCAGATCTACAAGCTCACATTGCTGAACCCATCCTACAAACTGTTATACAATGTACAATCAATCAATCGATCAATCGATTCCAGAGCTGCTATATTCAAAATATTGAATATATTTACTATAGTAAAAAAGTCAAATGTAACTCTGGGCTTTTATTTATAGTCAGTGGATATTAATCTCTTTGTAAAAGTGTCTAGTAGCACATCTCACATTGGTTGAAATTCAGTTTCCCTATAGGAGAATCTGTGACACCTGCTGAAAGTTTAACAACCTATAAAGCAAAGGATTCAAATGCTACAGCCACTTGACAACCTCATAACATTTGTGATGATATCGGAGTTTTTCATGCAAAACAAATGCTTGAAATGGATTCAGAATCATGAAATCCCCTAATTTGACCTGTCAAATGCTACACAGATTGTCACAGATTCTCCTATAGGGAAACAGATTTTTAACTTATTGGTAAGAAATGTGTTCCCAGATTAGACATTTTCTTCTGATAATATTCTTGACTAACAGGAGTATTTCTACATTGCAGTATTGATTAAGGACAATATGTGAGTACTTTTTCCACCGCTGCTGCTGCTGCAGTCTTATTGGTCGACCAGCCTGCGGTGGCGAGAGGCGGTAGGCCTTTCAGCTTGGCTCCTCCCATCGACGGTGGAGCAGACAGCAGGGGGAAGTGGCTCTGGAAGGCCTGGGGGAACGGGATTGGCTTAGGCAGGCAGTAGGGTAGCAGGAAGGGATGAGCCATTGGCTGGAGAGCTGTCAGTATAACAGAGAGAATACGAATAGAAGTATATAGTCAGAATGATCAGAGTGCAATGAAAAGTAGTGTGTGTGTGTGTGTGTGTGTGTGTGTGTGTGTGTGTGTGTGTGTGTGTGTGTGTGTGTGTGTGTGTGTGTGTGTGTGTGTGTGTGTGTGCGTGCGTGCGTGTGCGTGTGCGTGTGCGTGTGTGTATGTGCGCGTGCACGCGTCCATGCATGCGTATGTCTATCTCTCTCCGGAAGAGAATTCCCCAGTCAATTTTCCCATAGACGTCTCAAAAGCTATATATTAAAAAATACCTTTTAAGCCTCAGTCAAAGCCGACTCTTCTTGTGACAAGTAAATGACAATAAATGTTTTGGGCCAATCTTTGAAAGAAGAAAATTAGGTCCGACAAACGCTCTATAGAAGAGCACCGCAGTCCTGCCCCCGAGGAGTGGCCCAGGAAGTGAATTAATTCCCCATTCATTTTCCTCATTTCAAAAGGGATTTATATAAAGACGTTTAATTATGCCGCGGACAAAGCCGACTCGGGTCATGACAAATCATCACAACAAACAATTTATGGGGCCTAACACATAATTAGAAAGAAGAAAAACAGCAGGTCACTACAACATGTTTGTTGTTCTTCTTCTTTGTTGGCTTTGTACAATGCTTAAAAGGTTTTTAAATAAATACGGTACTTTTTTGAAATGTCTATGGAACAATGCATTGGGACTCATTTCCTGGGCCAGCCGTCGTCATGAAAGGGAGCAGGACCGCAACGCTATTTTTATATTCACAGTAGTAGGCAGTACTTCATGCAACACGTGCGTACAGTACACTATGTGTGTTTGTATATGAGGCATCAGTCCAGGCCCGGATGTAACATTTCCCAACTGGGGGGGCAGGCAAAAATGAAATGGCATGAGGGCAGCTTCATTGCCCATGTTGCTTCGCGCCATAGGCGACGAAGGCGCCCGCATAACATTTTCATTTAAATTCTGTGACCCACAAGATTTATATCTTGTACAGGACTTATATTAGGCCAGTGAGCATCATTAATAACATCAGTTGTTGACACAAAGCATGCATAAAACGGTCTGACTCAGAGTTTTCTGTTCTAGACAGATCTAGGCATGGCCACCATGGCCATGCCTAGATCTGGCCCTGCATAGTCAGACATATTGGTGACTCACCAGTGTCCAGCAGTGGTCCTGTTCCTCCGCAGAGGGGCTGCAGCGTGTTGTCAGAGGGGAACAGAGGGAAGGGCAACGGCCCACTCTGGAGCAGCTGGAGAATGGATGGATGGATGGATGGATGGATGGATGGATGGATGGATGGATGGATGGATGGATGGATGGATGGATGGATGGATGGATGGATGGATGGATGATGGGTGGATGATGACAGTGAGGTGAGATGATGCATGGGGTTCCTGGTGGGTGTCCTTTTATGAGGGAATAGGGAGTTGGGGGCTGCCTACGCAACACCAACATACCATGAGCCTCGAGACGAACTGTTACTGATTAGTCATCTGACCACGCTGGATGCCCCTCAGGGCTATGGTGTGATTAACCAATTTTCATTGGTTCCTTTTTTATTCCAAAACAAGACACTTTGTCTTAAAACTAAACGTTGCAATGTGTGTGACATGTTGAGATCAGATGTGTTTGATTCTTTTGTGTATATGACAAGGTATGATTTATGAAAAAACATGAATTTGTAGTGTGGAGATATGAGCTTTCTACCCCATGACAGAAGACGTGTGGGCAGGATGCAGTGTGTAATGACCTGGTGGTGACATGGGGGAAAGCCAGGGTAGTTGACCAGGATGAGCTTGCTGAAGTTGAACTTGTAGGTGAACCTCTTCCCTTTGGTCTTGTGCAGAATCCTTTTGTTGTAATAGTACCTGGAAGAGGCAACAACAGGGTTCTCTCTCTAAAACTAGGTAATATAGTAAGTATAATAATGTCGAGACAACTCTCCCCTTATGTTAATCTCTCATCAATGTAATGTCTAGGATTCAAACTGAAAGTCCAAACAAATGGATCAAATGGTCCATTGGTTTCATGTGTACACTCTCAAAAGTTAAAATATTCATCATTTAAATTAGCACCACTTAAGTCTACACAAGAATGTAGAATGTCGAATGAATGTAGAATGTCGATTTGATTGACTGATTAGTGATTTATTGCTATATTTATGTTTGCCTGTTTTGTTTGCGAAAATCCAGCCTGGGATGAAAATGTTGTCAAATGGTGGTCCGTGGTTCAAACATTGAATAAATATTGGGCCCCTGACTCACATTTGAATCACATACATTACAGTTTACATGTGTTTGTGTGCACGCCATGCCATGCCATGCCATGCCATGCCATGCCATGCCATGCCATGCCATGCCATGCCATGCCATGCCACGCTGCACATTTCCAGCTCACCTGAGTGCTCTGCTGAGCTTGTCGTAGTTCATGTGCGGCTTGCCCTTCCTCTCCCCCCACAGCCTAGCCAGCCTCTCAGGGTCCCTGATGACGAACTCCCCCCACTCCCCTCCCCAGCCGATAGCCCCGCCCCCGCCCTCGCCCCGCCCCAGCAGCTCCAGCAGGAAGTGCCAGAGCTGCACCTGGCGGGAGCCTGGTGACCAGGCCGGCTTGTAGGCCCAGTCAGGGAACAGCACTGCTGGAGAGAAACAGCACCATGTGAGTCCATGTCTGGTCTCACTTCACCTGCTGACAACCAAAAGCTTATATACTGTATAGATATAAGACCGGAAGCAGTTGAAAATTGTGTGGGAGGCAACAGTCTGGACATGTAAGACTGGTAGACGTCCTAACACTGGGTACCACTGAGTACCTTACCTTACTGAGTATTCTTTACGTATTCTTTACTATATTTGAACACTTTAGTTCCAAGTTACTTTACAGATTGAGATTGTTAGAAAAGATTGATCCATTGAGCAATTGACCTCGATTTACTATTTTACTACACTATTTTACTACATCATTTCAAATTCAAAAGATAGACAAGGTCTTTGCACATTTTCCCAAATCTCCAAAGTGTTCCATTCAAAGGCAATCTAAAAAGCTTGCAGTGTGACATGTTCTTTAACTTCAGCAGGCACAAACATTTTGAAAATGTGGCCTTTTAATGTATTTCACAGTGTATTAGGAAAAGTTTGTGTGACCATAACAGAGTTTGTAAAACAACTTTTAAATGTGATGATATTTTGCAACATGTCCAAGTTGCACAGAGGGCAGTTTTATCATGCATGCTCCTAGTGCACTTCAGGCAATGCCATGAGAATAAATAAATACTGTTTGTCTCCTCTGACACAGAGAAGGCCATTGAGATTCAGATAAAGTGCAGTCGTGAGTGTGGGAGCCTGTTGCAAAATGTAAAGCCTTGTCTATCTCTCTCTTTCCCTCACACACATGCACGCATACACGCACGCATACATACACACACACAAACACACACACACACACACATGCATACATACTTACTTCTACTCCAATACGGTGAAGGTATGGCTCCTATAGAAGGATTACAGGAGCCGTGCATCTGCAAAAGTCACCGTGAATTTTACACTCTTAAAAGCTAATTGGCATTTTCATCACCCTGATCCGCCGCATACCGAGAGGAAATAAAACAGAGATGCCGTTATGTTGATGCATAAATATTAAATTAGGCATTACTAAATCAAGATGCAACTCGACAGCTTCCGTGTGAGTTTCGAATGCCAAGAAAACGTCTCACCTTGACTCCCTGAGGTACCGTAGTCAAACAGACATTTTCTTGGCATTGGACTCAGGTGCAACTACAGTAGGTAGTCTACCACAACTCTGCACCAGCTGTGATTGACAGAAATAAACCTTGTAATATCACACATTTATAGCAATGTGAATATTCATAACCACTTTTTATACCTGGCTGCTCCGGGTGTGTTTATTATGTTTACTGATCGACTGCCTCGACAAATGCAGGCGGATTCCTTTAGGCGATGCTGTTCATTTATTCACCGTGTAAACTGTGAGAGGTTACAAAAGAAGACTGTATACATTTCATAACCTCTTAGAGTTAAAGCGACACTGAAAATTGTACTATGTTGGAAGGAGCTGAAACCACTGGCAGTGTACGGTATATCACACTAAAATCGAGCATTTTCAGCACATTTAAAGCAACGCGCCATTTGGCTTGTAGAGTCTATATACTGTACGTCGTATAGCATAGGGGATATTATGTACAGTAGGGTGGCGAACCCTCTGTCTCTGCTCGAGGTCCACGGTGCATTTTCATTTTAGTGTGAGAATTTAGTCACCTCTCTCTTGTTCCGTTAGTGTCTGTTTCCAAGATGACAACTCGTCTCCTCGCTGGGCACCTAATGTTCCTTTCCTCCTCGCCAAATCACATCCCTTTTCGCTCACTCGCGTATGCATCTGCCTCTCGCTCTAATCTATGCCCCCCCCTATTGATTTGTGACACTTTTTAAAACCCCACTTCTCTTTGTAGTGTCTCCTGTAATCCTTGACCCTCTCAGAGCATCATTGTCTGGACATCACAGCTTGGTGCCTCTTGCTATAATATAGAATCCTCTTATCTCCATATTTTATCCTTTTAGTGAATTATTAATGCATGATGCCACAATGTCACACGAAAGTAGCAAAAATAGCTGACGTACAAGCTTAAAATGTGTGCCACATTTAGAGCTTGTAGATCGGCTGTTTTGCAATTGGAATCCTGAAAAGGCAACAGTTTTCGGTCCTATTAGGTTTCCACACACAACGTCAACGGACATGCAATAGTAAAATTGGAGATCTAAGGAATGGAGGCGACTTGATAATGAGATAGGGATGAGAGCATCTTGCTTTGCACGCCTCATTTGGAAATTGTGTAAAACATTACGCGGCGCGACAAAAGGTCAACTCCCGGAGCAGAGAGTGTAAGTGTGTCTGTTTAACTCGGCAGCGCGCTCGATTCGAGGTGCGTTTGGCTTTCATTTCCATTCCAGCCCTGCATGCAGTTCAATTTGCAAAGATTAAATTAATGAAGTAGTGGAGAGCAGAGTTACCTTGATTGGCAGCTGAGTGGGATGATAAAGAAGTGCAGTTCTCTCTCTCTCTCTCTCTCTCTCTTTCTCTCTCTCTCTGCCAGGCTGTGTGAAGGTGGATGGTTTGGACTGGGGATGGACACACGGAATCTTAAATCCCCCCTGTCCCATGTACCTATCACCCCCTATCCCCTCTCTCTCTCTCTTGCTCTAACTCTGCCCCTGTATCTGTTATCTCTCTCTCTCTCTCTCTCTCTCTCTCTCTCTCTCTCTCTCTCTCTCTCTCTCTCTCTCTCTCTCTCTCTCTCTCTCGCCCTTCGTTTGCCACTATTTCGTAAATCCCTTCAGGCAACCCTCCTCCCTGCCATCCAACCCACCATCAATTAATTATTATTTCCCATCCTGACACTTTCCAGAATAAAGATAAGCGAAACCAAACAGACAAACAAACAGAAACCTTTGCTTGAAAAGGATATGACTATATAACTTCCATATTTATATCCCACCATTATGACTAGACTACCATTATGACTAGACTATTAATATAGCACCCATTGCTGTGTGTGAAATATACGGCCAAGGCTAACTCTCTGTCTCTCAGGCGCACACACGCATGACGCACACGCGCATGCCTACACATACACAAATGGACACACAGCCACTCCAACACAAACACACACACACACGCACGCACGCACGCACGCACACACGCACGCGCGCACGCACACAGACACTTTTTACTCATCCAGAAAGAGGAGGTGACCTCACTGAGAAGTTCTATTACCAAAAGAAAATGACCAACAAATGGCCTTTCGACTAAAGCAGAATTGGATGGATTAAATTGTGCGGCGGACGGTGAACTCACTTAACAACAGCCATACCTCTGCTGCACGTAAGGCTTTTCACTCTCCTGGACGAGTGTCTTTGCTCAAGGTCACCTACATGGTGTGAGTGCTATAGTTGATAGATGAGAGGTTCCTGAGGAGCGTTTTCTCACAAATGAAGGTTCAACTTCCTTCTACTGTAGGATGTTAACACTCTGCAGCCAACGTTTTACACCTGCACTTGTCTTTAAATCGTCATGTAGTGCTGCCTTTTTATGAGCTATTTAAATAATTATATGTAACATTAGCTATTTAAATAGCTGCGTAAAGTATACCATGGTAACATAATCGCATAGTGCATCCCATTAGTATAATGTACAGATGATTTTGTTTAGACTTAGACTTCATTCCCGGTTAACTGTCTCTCTGCATTTGATTAATGTGTTTACCTTGCTTACTGCAAGTTGCTCTGCTAAATTGACAATTGTACTATGTTACAAATAAAATAAATAGTTTAGCAGTACGGCAGGTTGCACTTGAAATGCTGCACCATATTACGGCGTTTATTACTCATAAAATGTCTTTAAATAATACAAGTTAATGAATGAGAACAGGCGTTGATGCTAAACTCTGAATTCTAATGGCAATTGCTTTTGCTCCTCTAACTGTTAGTACGAGACTTGTGATGTGTTTACAGCGTATTGAATTTGCATTAATGTATGAAAGAGATATTACTAAATTGCTTTCACAAATATACTGTAATTGCATTTTTCTTTAGCAGCACACTGGACTCAGGCTACAGTAAAACGTTCAGTATTCAAGTCGAGACCACTGAAATCGAGACCAGACCAAGACAACCACGGACTTGATCGAGACGAGATCGAGACGAGACTAGCACCTAGAGGGGTCAAGACCAAGACGAGACCAAGACAACCACAGACTTGATCGAGACGAGACTAGCACCTAGAGGGTCGAGATCAAGACAAGACCAAGACCTAGCGGGGCCGAGAACAAGACAAGACCAAGACCTAGAGGGGCCGAGAACAAGACAAGACCAAGACCTAGAGGGGCCGAGAACAAGACAAGACCAAGACTGGTCAAGACCGAGGCCAAGACCTAGTCTTATCATGTCCATTTTAACATATAACATTCTTAATGATTTTCAATCTTATATTATTAGTAACACTGAATTCGATGTCTCAAGAGGTCTTGTTGGCGATCAAGACCCGAGACAATGGCTCCGAGGTCAAGACAAGACCAAGACAAAATTATACGAGAACAAGACGAGACCACAAGACAAATGGAGAGCCGCAAGGTCGAGACAAGACCAAGACAAAACAAAGCGAGACAAAAACAAGACCGAGACAATGAAAAATTGTCTTGAGACTGGCCTCGAGACGAGACAATGTCTCGAGAACTACAACACTAGTAAAACGCTCAGGATTCAATTAATTCATTTGCCACTTCAGTGCTATTTTACACTTTGTCGTATGATTGTTTCAGTTAGAAAAAATATCCGATCACAGGCATCATGAGGTGGCAGACTGGCTATTCATATCATGAAGTGTCTATGACACATTGTGAGGTGATAGACCGGCTATTTTCACTAGTTGCTATAATGTTTGAAATGTTTTGGACATTTTCTTTATGTTGACGTGCCCAAAACAGCCATGCCAGGTTGAAAAGCTACTCAGACTTTGACTGTTGTTAGCAATGGCACTAAGCCTCCAGTCAAAGAGCCAAATGACACTATGCCCCCAGTCAAACATCCAAATTTATTTACAAAATGTCCAGTGTAAACATTGGCTTTGCATCTCTCTCTCTCTCTCTCTCTCTCTGCCTCTCTCTCTCTCTGCCTCACGTCCCTCCAAAGTGTTAGCTGACACCGGAGGCTTTTAATTCCAGTGTAAATACAAATACTCTTCCAGACAGACATCAATTATGCATGGCTCTAATTGAGTTGAATGTTGTGCTTTTAGCAGGGCCAGGACCCCTGGGTCACATGCCAAGAGCCTGAAACCAGACACATGCTCATATGTAGATATACCCACCAACCCGCACACGCACGCACACATGCACTAGC